>JAQPPZ010002817.1:0-685965 GCA_028583015.1 Wollemia nobilis
TGAGGCAACTAATCATCAGGGTTAGGTTCAGTCTATAGGGGAGTCACCAGGTGATGGATATTATGAACCAAACATAATATCACCAAATTTTATTCAGATATAAAAGGTAATTGGTCTTATGATATGGCTATCTGGATTTGAGTAGAGTCACCAGGTGATTTTGACAGGATTTGATAATACAAGAAATACTTGTACTATATAAATAAGAGATATTTGGGTCCCACCAAGTGTGCCAAAAACTATTTGTCAAAAAATATATCTAATGTAAAGGTTTGTGCACCCACAGACCTTGACCAACATTGAAATACCTGGTAGCGTATGTAAGCTATGGTGGTCAATCTTCGGAGGATGGTTTTCCTTATAGTCCTGGCTAATTATTCCTAAAAGTGATTGGGAAAAGGGTGTTGAAATAAATAAACTAAAGTAGCCAAAATTTAAGGTGGTACAAATTAAGCAACATTAAGACACATGCAAGAATAGTGATATGCAACTAAACAACCAACTACCTAATAGACCATCTTATTGCACAAACAATCACAAAGTATTTACTTATAATCTATTGTATGCTAATGAGACTACAAATTCCAAAAAGGAATTAGTACGGTGAAAATCTCGGATTCAAAATTATCACTACAAACATCCAATATGATTAAATTAAAAACATACAACCATCAACACATACAATTTAAATCCACTATCCTTTAGTAGATCCTAGATTCCAGACAAGTAAATGAGTACGGTGGAAATGTAAAATTAAGAATTATCACCATAAACATTTAACATGCTCAAATTAGAAATAAGAGGACATGCATACACACATACATACTCTGCAAATGAATCAAACCAGAGGCTATATAGTAGTCCATTTGCATTAAGGTGTAGTGTCCATAATACATAGGAATTGTAAATGCTTAAGAGACAATCAATATTCATTCCATATTCTTGTATTTATAGATATTTTACTATTCTATAATAGTCAGAAACATCATTGCCTAAGAAGTGGATTACTGTCATGTCATATATTATGCTAGACTATTGAACAACACTCAATGTATGACTACTCCAACTACCCAAATGTATAGGATGACATGGCCTAGATCTACACCATCTTGATTTCTATCCTACATGTTGGCTGCATTTGATCCATTGATCTCCTTTCTCCTCAACCATCCTATCGCTTGTATGATAGCTCTTACCATTAGGATCTTCTGACATAGATCCATGCCTTAGAAAATGTTGTGGGAGAGAGGAGGATGATTGTTGGGTTGTTTACACATGTGTGAAATTCTTTATCCTCATCTTGATAGTCTTCAACCACATGTTAATTCTCCTACACTGAGTCCCTAGGACCCTAGTAGGTTCGAACTAGATGCAACTCTATTGGTATCTATTGTAATTATCCTATTTTTTGCTTCTTTACACATTGGACCACTAAATATTAATCAAATTTTGATCGGGCCTAAATATTTTAGTCTTATCCATGCTTTATTGCCTTTAATTCACCATCTACTATCTTTCGAGCTCTAAATCGTATCATTGAGAGTATATTAGGTTTTTATCTGGGTTGAATGTATTTGTGCATTGATCAGGTGATATGGGTACTGCTAGGCCTTAGTTAGACCTAGTAATTCAAAGCTTTTATTCTCCTAATGAGGGCATTTAGGACCCCATTTGACTCTAGCTAGGTGCAACTATTTCATTCAACCCCAGACTTGGTCGTTTCAATCCTCCTTTTATTTTTAGATACTAGGGTGGATTCTTGACACTATTTTGAGACTCGTGTTGTTTGCCCCAGTTTTATCCATACATGCATACCATATCTTTGGCATTTTTATGGGCTCCATCCTAGGTGTAATTTCTTTGGACCGCTCCTGATTTAGGAATTTTTCTCATTCTACTCTAGTTAGTTTTTGACCAGTGGGAGGGGAATTGGTGCCATTTTGGACTTCCATTTAGGTGTAGCTCTTCTGGTCTGATGGAGATATGGCCATTCTAGTTGAATCTTATATTTTGGTGCTAAGGATCGATAGGTATTCTTTGTACATTTTATTTGGGTGCCATAATTTTGGTAGCAACAAGTCCAAGTCTTCTTCTATTACTTAAGGAAATAATAGTGAACCCTCAGTTCAACAAAATAGACCCTCATCTTTGTTCCAATATTTTATGGAGCATGAGTATTCAGTAGATCCTCCTCATCACTTCTTCACTCAACTTCTACTTCTAGATCCAAAGACAAAATTTGTTGGTGATCTCTGGTGTTATTTACAAAAAATAAATTTCATATATACCTACTTGTAGCTGGGCATGTGTAGGTGCAAGAATATAACCATATATCCTCCTCTATTTTCCATCGATCATTGGAGGATAGTAAGGGATCAGAGCATTCATGGGTTAGGATAATCATGCATCTAAATGCATACAATCTAAATTCATCTACAATTTACTTTACCAATTTGCAACTATACAAATTAAATCAAAGTATCTAACCATCTAATGTATAGTTGAAAATAATAAAAATCTCTATTTTTATTTTTTGCTCTCATTACCTAATGAGAATTTTCAACAAATGCAACTAGATCATAGGGTTTAATTTAATCCATCATTTCAACCTTTATTCCTCCAATTAAAGTCCCATACCTTCAATCATAAAATAATATAGGTTCCTTTATTTCCACAAATTAAGTCTTATTACTTAATAAACAAAATAAACCATCATTCGTTAATCCATAAGATCAAATTTCCACACCTTTAATCTATAAAATAACCATTTAATTATTTCATAAATAAAAGCTCCAACATTTAATCTATAAAATAAACATTACCTTTATTTATTGAATTAAACTCCCATACCCTTAATTCACAAATAAACTAACCATTTCATTATTTCGTAAATCAAAGCTCTACCCTTTAATCTATATAATAAAAATTATATTTATTTATTGAATTACAATCCCATAGCCTTAATTCACAATAAACTAACCATTTAATTATTTTATAAATCAAAGTTCCACCCTTTAATCTATAAAATAAACATTTCCTTTATTTATTGAATTAAAGTCTCATACTCTTAATTTATAAATAAATTAATCATTTCATTATTTCATAAATCAAAGCTCCACCCTTAAATATATAAAATAAAAATGAACTTTATTTATTTAAATAATCAAACCATTTCTTAGTTCATAAATTAAAACATTTTGAACCAACAATTACTTACATTGCAAAGAGGTTTGTTTTACACAGAGACCTATCCAACGGTGCGACCAGTAGAATAATGACCTAGCCAATGATGTAGCTAGAAACACTCGACTAACTACCATAGTTGATAAAACACTCCAACACAATCCATACACATCCAACAAGAAACGATGTGGCCAAAAATATAGAGACTTAGCCAATGATGTGGCCAACAACCCTTGGCTAACTACCACAATTGGTCAAACACTTCAACATAATCCAAGGTAGATCGATTGGTTTTTGAGAGGCATAGCCAAGTGGATATGCATTTGGCTACTTGACTCTAGATGTGAAGCACCATAAACCATACCTTTATCCTCCACATACCTTATGTGTAGGACAAATGCAAAAGGAAAGCAGCAAACCTGATCACACAAGATGCATCATTGGCACCATGGCATCTTAGACATCATTGAAGGAGGATGTCTAAGCCCTCAAAAAACCCTTGGGTAGCTTCTACACTAAGGAAAGGTCCTCATCAATGGTATCACATGTAGGGGGTTTCTTCTATTACAACAACTATAATCGATGTCTTACACATGGACCCTTTAGGGGAATTAACCTGCTTACCACTACACACTCTTGAAAATATGACAAACAACTCAATACCCTCTAAAACCTATCACACCACCCTTTATAAAAATATCATAAGCAAAGGTAAAAGCTTCTTCAGCAATTAAAACATTTTCTAGATCATAGATGATATTTCCAATAGTGCGGTCATGCAAGCAAATGTTTGGATATCATCCTAGGGGTTTAGGTTATCTACAAAGGGATTCATCTTTGAAGTTGGATACCAGATGAGCGAGCTAGATAATGATTCGAAATACGGAATTGATAAGCCATGAAATCTCAATATAAAGGTAATATGGACTTGGTTTAAGCAAAAGGATCTATGAAAACTAGGTTAAGGAGGACCAAAATCCTCTGGATGTAATTGTGCAAGCATCTTTAAGAACACCGATGTCAACAAAAATCGCTAAAAAAATAGACAAAGATTTTTTTTATTTAACAAGATAAAATGAAAATAAAGGCAATAGATCATCGACCTATTGGTCAAATATCTACCTAATTATACAAACATACATTTTTGCACCCTAGACATGGCTAACATTAAAAGGTTGGAGGAAATGAATGTCCTCCGTGCAAATCTCTAGAAAGGGTTGGCTCCCCTACTAAATCCTACATGGGTTTAAAATATAGTTGCATGAAAATAATTGGAAATAATGAAAAGAGATGGGAAATATGGCCACAAGTCGAAGGTGTAGGATTGGGGATAAACTAGTAGTAGGAAATCTGCCCAAGCATTAAAACAAAATATCATAGAAGGAAGGCAATAGAATTTACTATTAACCTTGCAGATACAACCTCTAGGATTGCATTCTAGAACTCACTCCCTTACCATCAATGTTCAAACTTAGATGCAGAATTTAAACTTAACAGTAGACAATGAATATGAGCATAAAATATAAATGCAAAGAAAATAAAAGGAAATCACACACAAGATCACTTAAAAATTTAGAATATAAGTATCTTCTATTTATGTAGATAAATTGGATAGTTTTTTTGTAGAATTTCTATCCTACTTTACAATGGAAATTGAGTAGTATTTATAGAGGATTTCACCTCTTTAATTAAATACATATGTAGACAAAATGATAGCAAATCAAGAACCTTGGTGAGACAATTTCTCCTTGAAGTCATGAAAAATCTCTCTTTTGAGGTGGTGATCCAAATTTTAAGGATATTATTCTAGGAAATAGGTATTATTTATAATCGATGCATGAAAAAATGCAAGGCTTGGTCATTGCCTTAGCACATTCATCATCCTCAAAAATATGCTTCTGCTTGGAAATCATGAAAATCACCTGGCGCATTTAACACTACTTCTTTCTTCGCTCGAGATCCATAATCTAAGTTACTCTTTGCCATAAACTTATAATGTTTTTCATTCACTTGTCTTGGGTGCTTTTAAAATTTGTTCTTGATTTCACATTCAATACTTCAATTTTTTGCTCTTTGTTTAAACCTTTCAAAAAGGTAATTAAGACCTTAGCATGCTTTCTAGGGTAAAAGTGCTTCACGAGATATTTATTTTATTTCAAAGCACACATTCACCCCAAAGAAGGGTGAAATGCATCGTTGCCCTTTACTTTGGGAGAATGCCTCTTTGGATTTTCAACATCACCTGCTAAGAACTTGGCATCCAAAATGAACCTTGGCACATTAGTGAAGCATTTCCATGTAGGTTCGCCCCAAGGAGGGGTGAATGCAACTTTTGCCCCTCCATTGGGGTGAAATTACCTTTTACTAGTCAAGTATTTGATTGGGTGCACCTTTTTTAAATTTCAAAGACATTTGCCCCAAAGTGGGGTGAACAATGCTTTTGCCCCATCCTTGGGGTAAACGCATTTTTAATAGCACTAACATTTCAACTTTGATTATGTCCCAAACTTGCAATATTTTTTGGGTGAAAGTCGCTCACTCCTCATATTTAGCCTTTTTAACCTATGTTTTTCCTTAAATTGGGCAAATGGCTCTTTCACCCCAATATTAGGGTGAATGCACTTATCAACCACATGTTCAAACCGTATTTGGGCGAAAGAGCCATTAAATTTGTTTTTCCCATTTTATTTTCAAGCACACTTTATTTTCAAGTAACAAAAAGAAACATTAATTTCAAAATGCAGTAAATATAGGCAAAAAATAATGTATCATGGATTAATACATGTCAAGATTATATAATTGAAATTTAATTAAAAAAATTAATGTGGCATATTACAAAACTACCAATATTTTTGGTGGCTCACGCAGTATCCAGCTTGCATGGATGCAAGTTATCCCAGGCCTTGACATATTGTCCTCCTACCGAGTCTTATTACCAGTAGATTTGGTTGGTGATATTTATGAAGACACTTTACTTGCACCTATTTTTTTGCCTCCTCAATGACTTTAGCTTTTGTTGCTACTCGGAGTACATCAGCCCCCTCTACTTCTTCTACTACCTTTTCTGCCACTGCATGCTTTTTTGCTGCTCATTATTTGAGTTCCTTGAGGTTTTCAAAGGTTACCTCATAGGCTGTGATTGCCTCCTCCAAAGCATAAGTGGTGAATAAACAGGGAACACTTAGTGAATCATAAAAAAATCATATATTTCAGACGTATTCTAGGCTAAGGTGTTTTACTCACTAGGCTAGCTCAAATAATGATAGCTCCATGCGGGTATACTTTTGCATAAGTTTTAGCACCTATGCCTCTAATATGGGCTCCTTCCATGCATCAATTTTCAAGGTGTTCCCCATAAAAATTTTCTAGGCCACTTCCAATTGCTTAATCGGTAGAGGTTCACTCCACTCATATGTAAAATTTGGAAATCCCATATCGAAAAAGAGTGTCAAAATAAGTCATAGAAATAGTATGCTCTTGATTGATTGCATTAAGAATTTTTTGGCCTTCGTGAATATTTTTTTACTTCCCTTTTGATTTCTCATTTTCTTAACTCACTTTTTGATTTTATTTACTGCAAGATGCGACCACCTCTTCTTATAGGTGAATGGGGTTTCTACCTCTATTTGCCAATAAAAAGAACTATTGACTCTTTACAACATTGGTTTCTACCCTTTTGACTGTAATGAACATTCTTTATGAATTGCGAGCTTTGGTATTCTTTATTCTCAAGATACGTTCGCCCCAATGTAAGGTGAACGGGGCTTTCACCCTTTCTCTAGGGTGAAAGTGTTTTCAACTAGTTTTTATCAAAGTTCAGAAGTTGAGCATCGCATTTGATTTTATAATTACTCATGCTTTTCAACATTGACACATTTATTACAAGTTCATGAAGCAACCTATTAGATCTTTGGGAGCCTCCTAAGCTTTTCATGATTTCCTATTCTTAATGTATCAATTAATTCTACTCACAAATCACAATGTATATTCCCTAGACTATTCTAGAGCAAACTTGACTCTGCAATAGAAACAAAGCATATATATATTATTTTTTTGTAAATATATTTTATAAAGCAAATGAAATACTGAAAAGAAAATTTGTAAATATTTACAAAGTTTGAACCTCTTTTAATCAAATCATTGAACATAGGCCTTTAGGTGAAGACCATTAACTGGAATCGGAAGATCCTAGTCATCCATATCTTTAAGATGATACAAATTGGCCGAATTCACTTTAGAAACTTGGAATGGACCTTCCTATATGGCATTAAACTTGTGGTGCTTCCCCGACTTGGCTTTTTTTCATTCCATTTGAGGAGTAAGTCTCCCACCTGGAATTTTTTCTAAGTTGTATTTTTTTTAAAACCACTTCTGCATTGCTTTAGTGTTTTTAATGAAATATTAATACACCTTTTCTATTTCACACTTATTTATGGTCTTATTGATAATGATTTTAGAATCTCCAAATATTTGCAGTTATTTGATGCCTAGTTTATTAGCCTTTTTTAAGTCAAGATACAATGCTTCATATTCAGTTGCATTATTCGTGCAACTCCAAGTCTCCAAGTTAATATATATGAATAGGTCTTCTGTAATATTGCAGTAGAAACTAACACAATACCAACCCCTATGCCATTTTTGCACCTAGCACCATAAAAATACAGCTTCTATAACTGATCTACAATAAGGTTTGGGGAATCAAGGACCTTTTCTTCAATATTCTCAAGTTTGGTTATAGTATAACAACCAATATTAGTTTCGACCATCACATTGAAATCCATGAGTGAGAATTCATCTTCAAGGTGAAGTTCACCAAGTACTTCTTCCAATAGGTCAACTTCTTGTAGTTCTTCCATCATCATGTTGACTAATCCAGTGGGTATTTCTTCTTCTTACAATTTATCTATATGGAATGTAGATGGCTTTTCATTATAAATACGGATTATCTTTCCTTTAAAAGGAATCTACAAATGTGAACAGTCCAAGGAAAGGTATCCTCCCAATTTGATTGTGAACTCCCTGGAGAGACACATGTTGAAGTATGATTCCAAGTCAGCCACCACTACTTCTTGGATAATAGTGATTTATTGTATGCTATGTAGAACGATGGGAATATCCTTGATTACTTCCACTATTTTTATTGGAGTCCCATCCAACTGTAATACTCCTAGACTACTTCTCATATATTCCATTCCCATTACTTTACATATTGCCTTTGGCATGACAGTAGTTGCTACACTGGAATCGATCATACAGTTGTGTAAATAAATCCTTCCATTATGAGTTAAAAATAGAATGGTGGTGGCCTATTATTTCTAGTGGTAAAATTAGACAACATCTGATCCAAAACTATTTAAGAATGAATTTTATTTTGCTATTTTGTAGTCTTGAGAGACTCTTATAGCGGGTCGAATTTCCTAGGCAACTACAATGCATCATATAAACTTATCTTTGCTGGAATATTCTTTATTTCATCTACAATGTTATAATCAGATATCATAGGAGCCTTTTATTCTATTCCCTACTCATAATTTTTTCAATACTTTTGAGTAGATTCCAACCTTTATCTTTTTGTCAATGATGGATACTTGAGACACTTTTTAGCTTTCTATTTTGCTTCACTTTATGTTTGGGGATATGCGGGTTGTGAATCTGATGCCTTGGTTTGCAACTTCACTTGAGCTTTCTTAGGCAACAAATTATTTATCAAGACAAAATCATGCTGCTTTATTGTCGCACCAGGTGCTTTCGTTGGTGGTTGCACTTTTTCATTTTGTACCTTCAGTTCTGTAGGAACCTTCAAAGGCTCTAACTCCACTAAATCTATAGTCACGTACTTCTTTACAGATCTCGTAAGAACTAAAAATTGCTCCAAAGAGGGTACCATAAAATTATGATCCACTTCCATTATCATATTAACTTTGCCATCGGTATAACTTTCTGCTAACTTCTGTAAATAGTTTAGATGCACCATACACGTATCTTCTCCATGAGGATCATTACAAGTGGAGCACCAATAAACTTTTTTTGATGTGTTAGTTTCTCCATTAACCAAAAATTGTGTGCACCTCTTAGGTCCCTTGCTAGTGGTTGCTTGATCCCAGGTAATATATGGTGTTTGAAAACTCCTTGACCAAAAATCAACCTCAAATTGCTTCTTTCTTACTATTGTAAGCTCGTTTGACATTGTTCTTATGGCTAAATTAGTGGATTTCACCTCTTGTAACAACACCATGTAAATATCAAAATTTGAGGGTGCAGGACATGTCGATAAAGGTAGAGGTACTGATGGGGTAGGCAACAGTAGTGGAATAGGTAGCACTAGTAATGTTGGGAAAGGAACTGATGCTCGCAATTATGGTGTTATTGGTGAAAGTAACTATGGAAATCCTGGAGAAAAAATTTGTAGGATAGGAATCAAAGCGACTTGAGGTGGACTCGAGTTCCATGAGGGAACTGGGTACATAGAAGGTATAGGCTATAAGAACACATTTGAATATAAGTGTTGTGGAAGGTCAAGGAGAATAGGTATGGTCACTTTTGTGGGAAGCTTACCTATGTCGATCAAGTATGATTTGACCTTTTGCACCTGTGTGTGTAGTTCTAGGAACATGATTACATTGGCTTGTCGAACAACCATACCAATGTTATATTTAAACACTCTAAGGTAGTAAAATATAGCTTATTCATATCTAAAGGCCATTAGGAACCCTTTGCCAACTTTGGGTGAACCTGATGTTGAAATCAACTATCTCCTCTTGCATATGCCTTTGAATAATTGTAAATTGATGTAACAAGGAGAATGAATCAACTTCTTCATGAAAAATTTTGATCAATAGTTCTGCCAACTGATCCCATGTGGTGATAGTGGCATGTTACAATTATCAATACCTATACAATAAGTTTCCTCTTAGTGATAAGTTTTGGTCATCAAATCCGCACAGGAAAGGACTTTCGGTGGGTTTGCGTGCCCTGGACCTGCGACCAACATTGAAAGGCCGAGAGGAAGAGATGCCCCTCGTGCCAATCTCCGGAGAAAGGCCGGCTCCTATACTAATCTACTTTTGGGGTTTGAGATAAGAGTGCAGGAAAGAGATAAAAGGAGTTCGGGTTAGAGAAAGAAATAAAAAAGGGTAAGGGTTAGAGATTGATGATTTAAGGTGGGGAAGAACAGGAAGCACGATCACTCACTAATAACTCGAATAGCAACAAAGAAATACCAAGAATAGAATGAAAGAAATGCAGTGCCGACCTTCCTATGTATCCTCTGGACGGGTTCGCAGGGTTCTCCTCTCTCTCTCATTGGAATTCAGGGTTCAGAGTAACAGCGATTAAGAAGAGGGAATAACAGAAACCTCGATCCACCAGGCAGCATAAAAGAAAGCAACAGGGACGTTTTTCCTCTCCTATGTATCCTTCAGGGTGAATTTTAGGGGTTCGGTCCCCAATCGCACACCGGATTCAGGATTCAGAGTCTCAGTATGCGAATGAGAAAAGACAAAAGAATTAAGCACAGAAGGCAGCATAAAAGAGAGAAATGGAGCACAAAAGATCTTTAGTATTAGACGCAGGACATCAAGTTACAGCAGCTTTCTAGCAGAAAGTTCCCCCCTTTTACATTGCAAAGCCTGGGTTTTTATAGAGGACCCGACCCTCTGAATCATTATTACAAAACGGTGGAGTACGCCCTCGGGCCCTGAGAAATCGGCTCCTCGCTGCTGCTGTGGATGATCTCTCAAATCGGTTACCAAAACTGGTAATGGTGACCGAGTCAACCGGGGAAAGATGCATTAAATGAGCCACCTGGGTGTCCTCGGATTGCAGGTGCGGTGCTCGAGTGGCGGCCATGCTTGTCGGGCTCTCCTTCTCGGACTGATACTTCGCATCCAATTGCCAAAAATGAGCAGCGGGCTTATCGGGCAAGAAAATATGCATTTATGAGGCCCTCTGACTGCCTCGAGAAAATACCCAACTTGGGAAGCGTTCCTGGGAAGCGCCTCACTGATTTCCGCTTCGCAAAATTACTTCGGGGCGCGGAGTGCCGAAGCCGATCTCTTTCTATCCTTCGCTGCTTCGTTGGCAAAACTGCTTCGGCGATGGGTCGGGAAAAACGCTTCGGGCCGATCTTCTTTTGAAACGGTGGTTCGGGGGAGTTTTGGCCGAAGCACTTTCTCGACTTATGCTTGCTTCGGGAGAAATCTGGCCGAAGTGGATTTTAGAAATACTTCGGGCCCGAAGTATTTTCTTTGCCTTAGCCGATTCGGGCTATCTTTTCTTCTTCGGCGAAGTTACTTGGATGCCGCTTCGCAAAATTTTCACCCGAAGTAGCTGCTGGGAATGCTTCGGGTGCGAAGCGTTTCTTTTGCTTTCTCGGCAAACTTCTCGCCCGAAGTGATGATTTGAAGCGCTTCGGGCCCGAAACTCTTTTCTTTTCATTTTGTCCACCAGGGGGCGATAGGGAAATCAAAATTGCTATAACTTATAAACAAAGAAAAAACTTTCAACCAAAACAAATATCATACAAAGTTTTAATTTTTTTGCCCCTTGGTGGAATGTGACAATATTGTCAACATTCTTGGCGGCTCGCGGGGCAACGAGCTCGTCTCGGTGATAGAACCCTCATCTTTCATCCATTGGGCCAGAGTTACCTCCAGACCCTTCTCCTTGTTCCTTTTCTGGGGATGCTTCGATAGCTTGTCCTTCCTCTTCCCTCTCCTCTTCTTTCGCTACTGCTTCTTCTCCTGTCGCCATTGCTTCTGCTACGTCTTCAGCCATTGGCAATGGGGCCAGGCGGACGTGGATATTCTTCAAGGTTCGGCGAACCTGAGACCAGACGCTTTTCGTGAACAGCTCTTGATTCTCCAAGGACCTGACCAAAGCACGAAACCTATCGATCTGCCCAATTTTTGCATGCTGGGACCTAGTATGCAGATCGTTTAGGGAAGCGGCGATTCTATAGTATTTTAGTATGTAATCAGTAACCTGCTTCTCTGTTATAGGTTCGGCCCACTCGTCTATCTCTGAGACGTTGTCTTCAAACTGCTGCCACTTTGGCATGATTTCTTCCTTGGCTAAGGGCTTTCCATCATCATCCGTGAAGCTCGGGAAGCCTAAGGAGAAGAGGTCCTCGAAGTAGCCCATTGACGTGTGCCTCTCACTTTCGAATGCGTCCAGTAGGATTTTTGCCTTTTGAGCTTTCTTGGCTATAGAGAAAAAGGCGCGAACTGTGGTCTGAGCTGCTGACCAATCCCTTGCCGTCCGACTCATCGCTGCGAGCTTCAAATCTTGATACCTTGCACCTTGGATCTTGAGGGCCAGCTTGAGTCGGGCTCTGACATTCTGAATGACTTCCTCGATGATTGGCCCTCCTTCGACGGTGGCAACCTGGGCTTCTATGGTGTAGACTAAAACTGAAAGAGCACTGGCAGCCCGAGACCTGAAACTCTTAAGCAGATGTGAACGAATCTCTTTGATTTTGCTCCTATCAAATAGCCCTAGGCTTTCCTTCTCGTGCAGCTGGATCTGAGCCTGCAAGATTCTACTTTCAAGCTCCTTGGCCCTCAACTCATTTTTGGCCTGCCTTTGTGCCTGATTCTCAGCTGTGCACTCCAGTTGTGCTATCTACAGCTTTAGGGCATGTGCCTCTTTTCGCATCAGCTTGCACTGCTCTTCGGCCTCTACCAATTTGGAGCGAGTCCTTGCTAGCTCCTCCTCCAGCTTGATGTTAGCACTCTCGGCTTCGAACCTGCGCTTGTTGGCAATGTTGGCATGCGCCTTGAAGGTCTCGATTCCAATGTGCATAGAGGCGGATTCTTTGTCCACGTTCAGATGCTCCAGGTCCTTTTCTTTATCTTGATATTCATAGTCCACTGGAGTCATTTCATCCAGGGGCTTCTGGACTTTGGGTATCTTCTTTACTTTATGCACCTTTCCCGCCTCGAAATCGAAGATGACACATTTCTCAACTTGAGCGAGCGAGCGCCCTCTCTTCTTTCTTGCCTCTTTCAACATTCTCTCTGTGTTCTGTCGGGCTTGGAGGAGTTTTTTGGCCAAGGGGGACTCCCGTATTGAGGACAGCTCGGAGTCGAATGCGGCTGGGTCTACAGCCGAGGGGTTGAACAAATATAGGGAGTTGAAAGGGATAGCTTCACCCGAAGGTTCGGCAACAGGGGTGACGGGGGCTTCGGCGAGTGGGAGCACGTTATGTACAACAGAGGAATGAGCCTCGGGGTTCGGCACTGGACTATTAGCTTCACCCTGGTCGACGACTGGAGGATTGGCGGTGTGGTTGGGCGAAGTAACTTGGACGGGTTTGTCCTGGCCGAAAGACTCAGGGGGAGTAGTTAGGGAGACGGCGTGAGAAGGTGACTGATTTTGTGGAGGTAGGGGGACGGGTGAGAGCTTTCGGCCAGGACCGGGGTAGACTTACGAGCAACCAGAGCGTAAGGCAAAGAAAATGTACCTGCGTGCCCTCCTGGCAGTGCGGCCATGGTGACCTCCTGGGTGATTGGTCTTTGTTCCTCCTGGGCCTCGGTACCCTCGGCTTCAATGACTTCCATGAGTTCCTCCACGTCAATGACATCTATGTTTGGGATCGTTTCGGCACTTGGTGGAGTTTCTCCGTTGTTTGCTTCGGTCGAGCCCGATACTGATCTTTCGGTAGGAGCGCTCGGAGCGCCTATACGTGGTCGCTTTGGGAAGTTTGGGGGTGCCTGTGTAGGTTCTCGCTCCTTTCTTTTCCTCCTCTCGAGGGGTTGCTCTGATTCCTCTATCGTTGTCTCCAGATCTTCGGATGGGCTCTGTAGTAAAGCTTTTGGCGTGGCCCTGACTGTTCTTTCCTTGGGGACATTATCAGTCTTCCTGGGGCCTTCATCTGAACTTGGAGTGGCCGGTGGAACGAAATCGACGAAGGACAAGGGTTTCCAAGACCCAATATTGGTCTGATACACAATTGCGAATTCCCTGTCCATTGTTAGAAGCCCGTAAGAATTCATCTTTCGACGATGGACTCTCATAATCCACCATTCTCTTAACTGCTCCTCGTCCCAGTCCTTCAACTCCTCTTTTAAATCGTCCTTTGCTTTTCTCCAGAAAGTGGAGTCGGGAGTTGGGAATGGGTACTGGTCTGGGTCGAATTCGACCTCCATAGGATAGAAGTCATGCCAAGGAGGCAACGTCCTCATCTCCTCTAAGTGCCACTCCAGGTCCGTACCATTGGGGTTATTCCTCTGCTCCAGAACTTTGGGGCGAGGACAGACATGGAAGTTTTTGCTTTTCAAATGATCTCTCATCACCCCCAACGGGTCGTAGAGCCACCTCTGTGGTATTTGGAGCAGACCAAAATCAGCGAGTTTCTCCTCCAGGTATATGTTCTCCTTCAAGGCAAAAACTTCGATTACTCCCATCTTGAAAGGGAAATCGTAGGTGTGTGCCCACTTTCACCCGTGACCATAAGTTTCGTCGGTCGCATCACTTTGTCGAGCAACTTCCAGGGCAAATTGGTATTCCGAAGGGAAAAAAGGTAGCAAGAAGGGCTTCCCTGTGAAGCCGAAAAGGCGGATCACAAGCCCTTGTGTCAATTGAAACACATCCCCTTTTCTCTCCAGTACCACTTTATTTCTAAGGCCGAGAGGCACCCGAGGGCTAGACCCTATCAGAATGTACATCGTAGGTCCCAAAAACTGCTGATTGAAAGGGTAATAGGACTCCGACCTCAGCAAGAGTCGGGTCCATTGATATACAGGCAAAGGGATTCCATCCTTGTCAACTGGTGAAACATCACAATGGGGAAGGGCTTTATGTACATGAAAGAAGAAGAGCCAAACCAAGAAGGAACAGGGCTGGAAGTATGGCTCCTTGCTAGCATCCTTCATGGATGACAACCGCATATGCAGATTTTGGGCCACCCATTCTACCCAATCGAAGAAAACTGGGTTGGTGTTCGACCGTGAAGCGTCGGGAGCATAGAACTCTCCTCTGGAAATGCATTCGGCTAGCGACACCTGCCATGGGCATACCGAAGTATCGCTTGACAAGCCCCCTACCCATGCAATGATAGAGAATATATCTATGTTCTTAAAGGCCTCCAGGGGCAGGGGCATCTGGGGTCGCTTATCGGAAGGAAGTCCGCTTTTGAGGCTTTCACGCAAAAAACTCAGAATGAAGGGATTAGAGGTGAACTTATCCATTTGTTCGCTCAGGCTGACATTGAGAATGGTATAGCCTTTTGGTGGCCTTTGTTGTGGTGTGAATGCCACCTGCACATCCTCCTTCAGAATGGAAAACAATTTTTTACCCGAGGCATCCAACACCTGCCTGGTTTGTGGCTGATAGTTTTGAGCAATGGCGTATATGAGCTCGAGGCAGTGATGTGTAGGAAGGACCAGATACCAGTATATGTGGGAATAATATGCCATGGCCCTCTTGTTCTCCGTTGAGAGCCTACTTTTCATGAAATCGATAGTATACCGAAGCTCGGCCACAGTTCTTGAGAGCTCTAGGTCTCTGATTTTTGCCCACTTATCGACAGGTGGTTCTATACTGGGCTCGTCATCGGACTCTTCCCTTCCTTCCATCACATGTTTTCCTATGCATGGGGGAGGATTGACCCTTCTGGGTGTCTATTTCTTTTCTTTCATGGCTCTCGCCTTCTCTGGAGTCGTCGCTTCTGGTTCCTTTCCCTTCCGCGTGGGGTTCCTCCATCGTTCACTTCCCATTGTGAATGATTGCGGAAGAATAACTTGTAGTGTAGAAGAGTTCAGCACCGCAAAACAAAGGACTGGGTAATCACGGTGAACAATGGAGTCCTTGATGCAGAAGCTCTCTGAGGTGACAGAATGCAGACTCGACCCTCACACTTGCAAATGGTTTGTTCTTAACGGGCATCTGCATTTTATAGCTTCGGAGGGCAACCTCCGGCATTTATGGCAACCATCATAATTACTTCGTTGGCCTGGCCCGAAAGTGTCGCTACGGCATCTGATTGGCTATATGGTGGCGTCGTACATGGGGCCATGCAATTCGGCAGTTTGATTTTGTATCGAGAGCGTGGATCGCTGCCACCTGGTACTTTAGCATGGCTTTTGGGTTGACGAACTGCCTTGGGATGAGTGCCACCTCCTTCGCATTGAGTTTGTCTATTTTGGTCCCCTTTTGAGGCTATTGTCGGCACGTTCCCCGAGGCACATCTTAAATGTGTTCGCCCCAAAGTGGGGTTCGGCAAAAATACTTCACCATGAAGCTCTTCTTCGGGCTGATTTTCTTCATTTCGGGCCCAAAGTTCCCCTTTGCTACATTGTTGCTTCGGTTCATGAATACCGTCGACCGAAACCCATTTCATCGAGGAGGGCTTCGCCAAGAATTACTTCGGACAACGCCTTCGGCACATTTCTTTAGCGAAGCGTTTTCCACGTCCTTGATCTGCATGTGGTTTGGTTCTACGAGGATGAACTGCTTCGCGGTGAACTTCCTTTCGTCGGCTACTTCGGACCGAAACCCCCCGAAGGTGATTTCGATCATGCTTTGTGAAGCCGAAGCCAGGAATCTAGCTTTTGCGGTTGAAGTGGCACTTGCTCTTCGTGATCTTTTGAACAGAGTATATACAAAGCATTGAAATCCTATATACAAAATACATGCAAGAGATTTTTTTTTTTTTGAGCTGTACATATCTCAGTGATTGAAGGCCTTCAGGTGAAGACCATTGACTGAGATTGGTAAAACTTGGCCATTCGCATCCTTGAGGATGAAGGAATTGGCCGAATTCACTTTCACTATTTCAAACGGTCCGTCCCAGAATGCATCCATTTTGTCATGATTCCTAGGCTTGGCCTTCCATGAATCCCACCTCCATACCAGGTCTCCTGCTTTGAATGTGCGATCGGATGATTTCCTTTTGAACCATTCTCGGGTGACCTCAGCATGCCGTGCGAAGTTCTGGTAGGCCTTTTCACGTTCCTCTTCTAGTTGTAGTAGTTGGACCAGGCGTTCCTCCATCGGGTTAGCTTCATCTTCTTCTAGCAGCTGCAATGCAGGGATCTCGATGTGAGTGGGCAGGATGGCCTCCTTGCCGTAGACCAGAGCATAAGGCGAAGTCTTGATTGACCTTTTGATAGAAACCCGATCGGCCCACAAGGCCCGATCCAGAAGGAGGTGCCAAGTTCTTTTGTTTTGATCGATCAACTTTCTCAGTATCCTCAACAGGGTTTTGTTGGTGGATTCTGCTAATCCATTGCCTTGGGGGTAATAGTTGGAAGACACCTTGTGATATATCCCATACTTGTATAGGAACTCATTGATCTTTGTGCCTGTGAAACCAGGACCATTATCTATAATAATTGCTTCGGGGATGCCGAAGCGGGTAATCAATCCTTCCAGGAAGGTGACCACAGTATCTTGATCGACATGTTTTGTGGGGACTGCCTCGGCCCACCTGGTGAAGTAATCAGTCATAGTCAGAATGAATTTGTGCCCAATGGAGGAATTTGGTGATATGGCCCCTACGAAATCTAGTCCCCATTGCTGAAAGGGGGCTTCCACTTGTATCGGTCGGAGTGGCATCGAAGCATTTCTGCTTTGGTCGGTGAATCTCTGGCATTGCTCGCACCTTCGACAAACGGAGAAGGCATCGACAAAGAGGGTGGGCCAATAGTAACCCGCCTTGATTATCTTTAGCACTGTCGCTCTTCCAACAAAGTGTCCTCCAGATAGTCCTGAATGAAATTCGCCCAGGATTCTCCTCTTATCATCATCTTTTATGCATCTGAGGAGGACGCCATCGATGTTCCTGAAAAATAGGCCTTCTGGGCGCATAGTGTATCGGGCGGACCGCATCCTGAAATGTCTTCATTGTGAAGCATTCAGATGTGAGGGGCATCTATCGGTGTTGAAATATTCCACTATCTCACCGACCCAATCTTTCTCGGCCTCTTCTTGATTAGCGAGGCATTCTCCTGTTGGCAAGTCGTCCGACTGACAGTCTGTTATTTTGGCCGTTGCGTTCTTCGCCAGCTCTTGACATAGTGCGCGACCGTGAACTAGCTTGGTGGGCTTGATCTCAATATCGAACTCTTGGATTTTGCTTACCCAACCAGCTCTCTTGCTTCCCAGTTCCCCTTGAATAATGAAACTACGCACATCGGGGTGAATGACGAAGACTGTGGTTCGACTTTGAGAAATGAACTGTTTGAATTTCCTGAGAGACTTCATTACTGCATGCACTTGACGCTCGATGAAATTGTACTTTTCTTCATGGGGATTGATTATCTGGCTAAGGAACGCGATGGGACGTTCCTCTCCATCTTCCCCCTTTTGCGTTAAGACCGCGGCGTAGCTTTCAGGTTCTCCTATTGCATACAGGATAAAATCTCGGTTGTAGTCGGGGTTGATCAAGACTGGTGCCTGAACAATTCGGGCCTTGATTTCTTTGAATGCTTTCCTCCTCTCTTCTGTCCAGACAAATTTTGTGCCCTTCTTTAAAAGCTCAGACATCGGCTTAATGACTCGGGCGAAGTCTGGGACAAACTTCCTTACGAAGTTAATCGACCAAAGAAATATTGAAGGCTCTTTTTATCTGCTAGGATTGGAAGCTTCATCAGAGCTTCGGCTCTGTCAATATCCATGGCGAGACCCTTTTCTGAAATTGCATGTCCCAATAGCTTTCCTTCGTTGATTGCGAAGATAGACTTTTTTGGATTGATTGAGATGCCAAATTCTCGGCATTTTTCAAAAATTTGTTGAAGATGTTCTGGGTGGTTTTCTCTCTTTCGGGAGAAGACGGTCATGTCATCCAAATAGATAACAATAACCTTGTTCAGAAGCTCGCCAAAAGCTAGGTCCATCGCCCTCTGGAAAGTAGCTCCCGCATTCGAGAGGCCAAAAGGCATCCGTTGGTAGGCGAATGTGCCCCACTTGGTTGTGAATGCGGTCTTATGCTGGTCTTCGTCCCTGACCCAGATTTGATTATATCCGGAGAAACCATCGAGCAGGGAGAATCGTTGAGCTCCAGCCATCGAATGCAAGATCTGATCGATCTACGGGAGAGGATAGTGGTCCTTGAGGGAAGCATGATTCAGGTTGCGGAAGTCCACGCATAACCGGATGTCTCCATTCTTTTTTCTGACAGGGACCAAGTTTGCTACCCAGGAAGAATGCTTGATAGGATAAATGATCTTTGCTTCGAGCATTTTTAGCAGTTCGGCCTTCATCAGGACCTCGATCTTTGGATTGACCGGCCTTTGCTTCTGTCGAAAAGGTTTGGCCCCTTCTTGTAATTCGATCGTATGTTGGATCAGCTGTCGATCATATCCCTTGAGGTCATGATAAGACCAAGCCACGATATCTGGGTACCTCTCACACAAACATCGGATTCGCTCTATCTCTTCTGAAGTACAATCAGTCCCGACCTTTATTACTTTCCCAGGTTCCAGTTCTAAATCTTGATATTGCTATGCACTGATCTGGATCCTGTGAGAGAGCGATCGATCATTTTGATCGAAAAGGCTCTCAAGCATGATCAATCCCTTGGGAACGTGGTTGTTCTTCAACTGGACCAATCCTTCATATTCTTCCTCATCAGGGCTTCGGTCTTCGACTGTAGCGGCTTCTTGGATCATGAAATTGATGATCTGCTCATCGTTGTCAAAAACTTGCCAGTGTAAATCTCTGTCGGGGACAGAGGGTCTATAGATCATCCTTACAGCCTTCGGCTTATGCACCATATCATCCACTGGAGAATATCGGGCTGCGATGGATGCTAAGACATCTGCATGTCGATTCTTTTCTCGTGGAACAGACTGTAGATTGAGGGATTCAAACTGGTCAAACAGGTCCCATACCCTATTGCGGTATGATTTAAGATAGTGCTTCTTTGAAGAGCATCTGTTGGTGACCTGGTTGCAAACTAGTTCGAATATCTCGAAGATTTGAAGATGCCTTATGCCTAACTTGTCAGCTTTCTTGAGTCCTAAGCACAAGGCTTCATATTCTGCTGCATTGTTGGTGCAGCTCCATGTCAATCGGTAGCAATATTCCTTTTGCTCATCGGACGATGAAATCAGAAGGATTCCTGCCTCGACGCCATTTTTGCATCGGGCACCGTCGAAGAACAATTTCCATAGTCCTTCTTGAGCGGAAACCTTTCCTTCCCTTTTAGCTGGTTTCTCGGACTTGGCGATGGTGTAGCACCCCACTTCAGTCTCTATCATGGCATTGAAATCTGCCAATGAAAATTCATCTTCACAACACAACTGTGCGAGGGATTCCTGGACCAAATCCACTTGCTCTAGTTCCTCCACGATCGTATGCACAGGGCCACTGCTCTCTTCTTCGGACATCTTCTCAACCAGGAACGTAGAAGGTTTTTCATTATAGATCTTCACCTTCTTCCCTTTGAAGGGGATCTCCAGATGAGTGTAATCCATGGACAGATATCCGCCCAGCTTTGCCGTGAATTCTCTTGACAGGCACATGCTGAAGTAAGGCTCAAGGTCCACGACTACCACCTCTTGTATGACTATGATTTGAGGTGTCTTATGTAGCCGAATAGGAATATCTTTGATGACACCTACAGTCTTCACTGGGGTACCATCCAACTGGAGGACTCCATGACTACTTCGTGTGTATTCCATGCCTATCTCCTCGCATACCGCCTTCGGCATTACTGTCGTCGTAGCTCCAGAATCTATCATACAGTTATGCACGATATATCCTTCCATTTGCAAGGATAAGTAGAATGGTGGTGGTCTATTTTTTCCCATGATGGACGCGGACAGGGTCTGTACCAGGGCGAAAGGCTCCGCCTTCTTTGTATTGATCCTCTTCAATGACTCTTGCAGTAGGTCCACTTGTCCAGGAAGTTGCAGAGCATCATACAGACTGATTTTGGCTGGGATCCTCTTCAACTCTTCCACAATGTTGTAGGCTGAGGAGCTATGCACCTCGGGTTCCTTTCTTGGTTCGTACTTGGTGTGATATTGCTCTATCGCTTTGACCCTTTGTCGCTTGGTGAGCGAGGGAAACTTGAGCTTCTCCTTAGCCTGTTCTTTGGTCTCCACCTGAGGTGGTTCGGTAGTGGCCTTTTGGGCCTTTTCTTTGACTGGAGCTGGCGGAGGAGCTTCGCTCGGGGCCGAAGAGGATGTTTGTCCCTTTTCAAATCGAGCATGTACCTTCAAGGGAGCCATCTGAGTAGCATCTACCTCTATCGATCTTTTACCTCCCCTGGTAAGGACCGCGACTGGCTCTTCCTCGTCGATGGACAAGTTCTGATCCAATTGTCTAATGACGTTGACTTGACCGCCTTGGCTGCTGCTTGTTAGCGTCTACACGTAGTGTTGATGCAACATGCATGTATTTTCCTCGTGAGGATCATTACATGTAGAGCACCAGTATACATGATCGAAAGTGCTTGGGACTTCTTCTATCGCAGCATTTCTTGTCGAAGCTTTTCCTTGATGGACCGCTTGGTCTTTGGTAAGTGCAGGCATGGGATAAGACCTCCTTGGTAGAAACTCTTGTTGCGCTTGCTTCTTCTTGACAACAGTCATGTCGTTGGACAAGGTCTGCACTGTGGCATTTAACGATTGCATTTCTTGCAATATCTTGGCTTGCATATCATCGGCCTTGGGAACTGATGGTAAAGAAGCCATGGTCGGTATCGGAGGTAGGGCAGGATGTTGGAGGGGTGCTGGCAACATCGGAAATGTTGGAGTGATAGTGGGTGGCATAGTTGAAAGTGTGGGGAAATGTATCTGTGGAGCGGTGATCTACGACACAACGGGATTCGGGTTCCAAGATGAGATCGGATATGCAGGGGTTGCAAAAATCTATGGAGTGACTGCGCTCGCATACTGGGCTTGAAGGAACTCGGGGAGTATGGGCATTGGCATTCTTTGAGGGAGTTTACCTATGGCTATGAGGTCCGTTTCTGCTTTCTTGGCTAACCCATACAACTCTGGAAAAGTATTGACATTGGAGTACCTTATCATAAGACCGATATCAGGGTTGAAGGCCCGAAGGAAGTAGTATGTCGTGGCTTCGTCAGTTGGGCGAAGTCCAACTGGGACTCTTTGCCAGGTTCGAGCGAACCTAACATTGAAGTCTGCAATCTCTTCTTGTGGATGTCTTTGGATTGAAGTGAATTGCTGTAGAAGAGAAGTTGGATCGGCGGACTCGTTGAAGCCTTGCATCAATTGCCCGGCTAACTGGTCCCATCCCGTAATAGTGTCGGATGGCAGAGATCTGTACCAATAGAGGAGTTTTCCTCTAAGGGAGAGAACCAGGAGCTTCACCATCACTCGCTCTTCTGTGATATCATGGATTGCCGCCAGGGAAATGATGTCCTGGATATGCTCTAGAGCAGTCTTTCCGGTTTCGTCGAACGTCGGGAGCTTTTTGATTGCAGCAGGTGGAACTTGCCCTTGGCCCGCAAGATTCAACGGTGACGAAGAATTCCATGCTAGAAATAATCTGGGCGGTGGTTGCTACTGCATTTGCTGTTGTTGTTGTTGTTGTTGTGCCATATTTGTGCCTGGGTTCTGTGGAACAGAAGTCCCCGAAGTCCCTCTTGGGTTGCTCGTCGGAAGGCCAAAGGGGACGGAGGCACTAGGATGCTTCGGTGAGTTGGGAGGATTCGGAGGAAAACTGGCTGCTATGCTATCGAAAGTTAGGCCTTGCTCGTCAACAGCAGCCTCTTGCGAGGATGTCCCGCGTAAGAGATATTCGGGGGTAACTAACCTAGAGCGTTCCCCAGAGGCGTCAATATCAAGCTCAAAGAAATCGGTTTCCTCGCCTCTATTCCTAACTCTCCATCTTGTTTGCATGAAGGCACAGGCTTTAGTACTGGTCTTTACGACTTAAAGATTCTCGGGTAAAACAGAGTCGCCAAATGCTAAGAGTCTCTTAGTAATGAGAGCATCGATTCTCACTACTACTCGGGGGATGAGACTGACCGGGTCTCACCGGGAACTTCGTTAGAACTACTGGCTCCGGTGAAGACGGGCTAGAAATTTTCTCAAATATGGGACTTTGAGTCCCACCGGGCGTGCCAAAAACTGTTGGTCATCAAATCCACATAGGAAAGGACTTTCGGTGGGTTTGCATGCCCTGGACCTGCGACCAACATTGAAAGGCCGAGAGGAAGAGATGCCCCTCGTGCCAATCTCCGGAGAAAGGTCGGCTCCTATACTAATCTACTTTTGGGGTTTGAGATAAGAGTGCAGGAAAGAGATAAAAGGAGTTCGGGTTAGAGAAAGAAATAAAAAGGGGTAAGGGTTAGAGATTGATGATTCAAGGTGGGGAAGAACAGGAAGCATGATCACTCACTAATAACTCGAATAGCAGCAAGAAACACCAAGAATAGAATGAAAGAAATGTAGTGCCGACCTTCCTATGTATCCTCTGGACGGGTTCGCAGGGTTCTCCTCTCTCTCGCTGGAATTCAAGGTTCAGAGTAACAGCGATTAAGAAGAGGGAATAACAGAAACCTCGATCCACCAGGCAGCATAAAAGAAAGCAACAGGGACGTTTTTCCTCTCCTATGTATCCTTCAGGGCGAATTTTAGGGTTCAGTCCCCGATCGCACACCGGATTCAGGATTCAGAGTCTCAGTATGCGAACGAGAAAAGACAAAAGAATTAAGCATAGAAGGCAGCATAAAAGAGAGAAATGGAGCACAAAAGATCTTTAGTATTAGACGCAGGACATCAAGTTACAGCAACTTTCTAGCAGAAAGTTCCCCCCTTTTACATTGCAAAGCCTGGGTTTTTATAGAGGACCCGACCCTCTGAATCATTATTACAAAATGGCGGAGTACGCCCTCGGGCCCTGAGAAATCGGCTCCTCGCTGCTGTTGCGGATGATCTCTCAAATCGGTTACCAAAACTGGTAATGGTGACCGAGTCAACCGGGGAAAGATGCATTAAATGAGCCACCTGGGTGTCCTCGGATTGCAGGTGCGGTGCTCGAGTGGCGGCCATGCTTGTCGGGCTCTCCTTCTCGGATTGATACTTCGCATCCAATTGCCAAAAATGAGCAGCGGGCTTATCGGGCAAGAAAATATGCATTTATGAGGCCCTCTGATTGCCTCGAGAAAATACCCAACTTGGGAAGCATTCCTGGGAAGCGCCTCGCTGATTTTCGCTTCGCAAAATTACTTCGGGGGCGCGGAGTGCCGAAGCCGATCTCTTTCTATCCTTCGCTGCTTCGCTGGCAAAACTGCTTCGGCGATGGGTCGGGACAAACGCTTCGGGCCGATCTTCTTTTGAAACGGTGGTTCGGGGGAGTTTTGGCCGAAGCACTTTCTCGACTTATGCTGCTTCGGGAGAAATCTGGCCGAAGTGGATTTTAGAAATACTTCGGGCCCGAAGTATTTTCTTTGCCTTAGCCGATTCGGGCTATCTTTTCTTCTTCGACGAAGTTGCTTGGATGCCGCTTCGCAAAATTTTCACCCGAAGTAGCTGCTGGGAATGCTTCGGGTGCGAAGCGTTTCTTTTGCTTTCTCGGCAAACTTCTCGCCCGAAGTGATGATTTGAAGCGCTTCGGGCCCGAAACTCTTTTCTTTTCATTTTGTCCACCAGGGGGCGATAGGGAAATCAAAATTGCTATAACTTATAAACAAAGAAAAAACTTTCAACCAAACAAATATCATACAAAGTTTTAATTTTTTCGCCCCTTGGTGGAATGTGACAATATTGTCAACAATAACACCAACAACCTTACTGTAATATATTCCTTTGCAATGTTGTGGATTGTAGCCATAGAAGCCACATCCTGAATATGCTCATAAGTAGTCTTAACAATACCATAATAACTATACAACATGAAGGTGAACATAAAACCTCAATACTGTTGAAAGTGGAACTTTTAGGGTCCCACTAGATGTGCCAAAAATTGTTGGTCAAATATCTACCTAATTATACAAACATACGTTTGTGTGCACTAGACATGGCAAAAATTGAAAGGTCGAAGGAAATGAATGTCCTTCGTGCCAATATCCATAGAGGGTTGGCTCCCTTACTAAATCCTACATGGGTTTAAGACTAGATTTGTGGGAAAGGAATTAGAAATAATGGAAAGAGATGGGATATATGACCACAGGCCAAAGGTGTAGGATTGGAGACAGACTAGCAATAGAAAATCCACCCAAGAATTAAACCAAAATATCATAGAAGGAATGAAATATAATCTAATCCTAACATTACAGAGACAACCTCCAGGATTGCATTCTAGAACAAACTCCCTTACCAGCAATGTTCAAACTTAGATGCAAAATTTAAACATAACAACAAAAAATGAATATGAGCATAAAATGGAAATGCATATAAAATAGAAGGAAGGATTTTGATGGTTTTGTTGATATTTCATCTTAGAAAAGAACTAAATACCTCATTCCCATGGAGTGGTCTAGCCACAATGGCCTTATTAGGGATTTAAGCATAGAATTTTCAATTCGTACATGAACACTTTGAGTTCAATCTTGATCCTTTGTGAATTTTATCATTTTTGCCCTATTTTTGGTGGTTTTTAGGTCATTTTCTATGTCTTTTTTTTGTTGTTTTTGTGGTGTTTTAATTGTTTTTGAATTTTTCATTTTTTTTGAGATTTCATAAAATAAAAGAAAAGAATACCTCATCAATGTTAGATGCCCCAAACATGAAAATGGTGCGCATATCAGAATAATTACCTCCAATAAGTTAATATGCTTACTTTTGATAATATTTGGGATACTGGAAAATAAGCTTAAGTCTAATCCTAGCCTTGGCAGAAATTAGGAGATAAGCGTAATTAAAATCCTAGCCTTTTTTTTTTGTGGAAAACATCCCAAAAGGGATGCCACTTTTGGGTAAGACCCAAGGAGGTAGGGGTATCCATTCCGCCAAAAACACCCGACTCGGACCTGGCCTACCACCTTTGACATACTCAAGGAGCAAACAAACACACAAAACCAATTTAAAAATAAATAAATAACAAAAAAAATAGTAAAATAAAATAAAAAACACGCTTCTGGAGTGTGTCAAAAAAAAAGCACAACCAAACATGCATAATAAGATAAAAGAAACCACAACACAAACCACATAGAAAAACACAAGAACCATATAACAAAACATAAACAAGACAAAAACAATAGAACACTACAAAGACATAACCCCAAAAAAAACATGAAAAATAAACACAACCAAAACCTAAAAAATTAAAAAAAATTAAAATAAAAAAACAACCAACAATAGACAATAAACAAAAATAAAAAACTTAGAAAAAACTCACACATAAAAACATAAAATAACACAAACAAAGAGAAACCCATGAAAAAGAACGAAAAAAACATAAGAACAATAACAAAAACCATAAAAAAAAAAAAAAAACAAAACAACAAAAACACAAGAACAACAAAAAACAACACAAAGAACACAAAAACAAAAAAAAAACAAAAGAACCCACCCACCTTAAAAAACTAAACAAAAAAAAACAAAAAAAAAAAATTGAACAAAATAAAGACCTATCTAGACCAGAAGACTATTAAGGCAAAAAAAACTGAATGAACCAAAGAGAAGCAAAAAAAAAAAAACAAGAAGAAACTAGGTACCTTCAGATATGGAGCCATCCAAAGAAATGATAGAAAGAAGAGCTTCCCTAATTTGAGAAGCCCACCATATAGGAGGGTGGCCATAACAATTAAGATCACCTTTTTCCAAAGCCCAATTAGCTAAAGCATCAACACTCTTGTTTTGATCTCTGACCACATGATTGTAATCAAATTTCAAAAATCCCATCTGGATTAACTGAATCTTCTCAATAATTCTTTTTATTCTCCAATCCACCTTATGATTCTTAGAAGGAGTCTTCAAGATATTAATCATAAGTTGAGAGTCATACTCAACTAACACTTTTCCCCATAAAGCCTTAGTAGCCTCCTGAAGGCCTCTGAGGATACCATACCCCTCAACAAGGTTATTGGAAAGAATACCCAAATTCTCAGCAAAATTAAAAACCAGGGAGCCATATGAAAGTCTACCAATTCCTCCCACACTGGTTTTTCCAGGTTTCACTCTAGAGGCTCCAACAGTATTGAATTTTCCAAAATCCTTAGGAGGAGTTTGCCAATTTCTAGTCCTATCCATCTTACTAATACTCACATTCCCTTTAAGTTGGTTGCCCTTAAAAGATTTAATATTTAATCTTTGCATCACTTGATCCCATATTTGATGGGAGTTTTGGGGGTGATTAAGGAGTTGATGGACTGATTCAACTAAGTTGGCTATGGTCTTTTGCCAAATATAGTGAATATTCTTCCTATCTTGATTAAAAATTTTGTTGTTCCTTTCATTCCAAATATTCCAAAGAAGAATGGTAGAACCCATCCAAACTAACTGCCTAATAAAATGATCAACACCCTCTTGATTAGGCCAATCCCTCCAAAGCTGTTCAAAAGTAAAAAAATTGGACCACTTGTAAGCCAAGTAAAGTGGCCATTTTTCTCCATAGCTCAGAGGCTAAAGTACACTCAATGAAAATATGGTTGATATTTTCTACATTCTCTTCACACATTTCACATCTAAAAGGGCCATGAAAACCACACTTCATAAGTTCCTCACCAGTAAGCACCCTACGTTGCAATAAAATCCAATTAGAAAACCTCACCTTAGGCTAGAGATTTTGAGCCTACAATCGATAAAATATATCATAAGAATGGTTAGGATTACTATGGAATAAGGTCAAATAACCTTGAGCAACTGAGTACTCACCCTTAGTAGTGTTGTTCCATCTAAAACAATATTTTTCATGGGACCAAGAGAGGGATATCATATGAAGGATGTCTTGGATATCTTGTCTTTGCCTTTCTGGGATTTGAATAGGCCAGTCCTCAATAGGGATCCAATATCTACCAACCTTTGAATTACCAATACAACAGTAAACTTTGGACCTTACAGCCAAAGCTTGCTAGCTGACTAGGTAGATAGGTTGATTTGGATGGCAGCTAACTGGGCAGATTGGACGGCATGGATAGAAGGGAGTTCGACATGAATTTCCCTTCCTCTTTTCCTCCCTATTTTCCTTCATTTCCTATCTATTCCCTAAGTTTTCTAAGGTTGTTAAATTTCCTTCTATTTAAGAATTGTAAACTTTACATTGGTGTGGATTGATTAATATATTTTTAATTTCTATTTTTCTCGTAACTACCATGCCACAGTTAAGGATTGGGGCAAATCTAAGTAGATTTGATTTGTGATTTTATCAAGCTTTGTGTTAAGGCTTGAGGACAAATTTAAATATAGAGTTTGGTTTAGATTTGAGAGTAGATTTATGCTAGACCTAAGATAGAGTTAGAGTAGATTTGTACTAGATTGAGGATAGTGTTTGTGTAGATCTAAGACAAAGTTAAGAGTAATCTTTGGAGGTGATAGAGAAAAGGACAATAGTATCTTCTGGATAGATATCCATTAGCCATGGAAATGAAGAAAAAGGTCTTATGAGTGAGGATAAAGGTCTTATATGGAGAGAGATCCACAAGCTATTGTAGTGGGGGTAGTAGTCTTCTAGAATATCACAAGACTAGAATATCACCAACCAGAGCATAGGAGAAAGAGTTCTCTTGTGGATAAAGTTCCAAGAACTAGAGCAAGGGTAAAGAGTTCTACTATGGAGTGTGATCCATGAATCAACTAGGAATATAGAGTTCTTCTATGGAGAGAGATCCATAAACTATTTGAGGGGAAAGAGTTCACCTGGATCAAGTTCCATGAACCAAAAAAAAGGGAAAAGATTTCTCTAATGGAGAGAGATCCACAAATTAGAGCATTAGGGGATTGGTGTCTGCTTTGGACAAAGGTTCATAAATATTGTAATAGGGAATTTTTCCCAAGAGATTTGTTGAAAAAATTTAGTAGAAACATTTTCTCCATGGAGTAGCCCACATTAGGTGAACCACATTAAATTGGTGTCTCTATTGTGTGTGATGATTTGTGCATTGCTTTGGTTACTATTTTTTATATTGTCATTGATAATATTGGATAATAATATTTAGGAAATAAAAGTAAAAGTTGATCTTATAATGTTCATCCCCCCTCTCATTATAAGCTTGTGTTCTTCAATTGGTATCACAACAGGTTTCTTCAGAAAAGGTCTAATAGCTTGAAGGAAGTTCTTACAAGGACACACATGGATAGGAAAGAAAAAATAAGAACCATGATATCTAAGGAAAAATAAACACACACAGCTATGAAGGATGCTATGGTGGAAGAATATTTTGATCTCTTTCTAAGCAAGATTGTTATTAAAAAAGGTAAGAAGAAATTTTTATGAGATGTGTTGAATGTGGTAAGCTTGGTCACATGGCACTTTATTGTCCATAAAATGGGTATGATAGCAGTAAAGAGGAAAATGAATTTGATTTTACTCTCAAAAAAATTGTTACTCAAGAAGGGGAAGTAGAATCAGAATCAAGTGAAGAATCAAGTGAAAGAGAAGAAGCAGAACTAAAAAATTTTGTAGTAAATGCAGAAAGCAAGATCACCATGCATCTTATTATTACAATTCTAATAGTGAAGATGAAAAATATAACAAGGACAATTAAAATAGGTATGCATAATAAATTCTACTTTCGACAGTAGAAGAAAAAGGAGATGCTCCTATTGAAGACCAAAGAAAAGAGAAAAAATTAGAAAATCAAGAAAATAAAGAAGAGGAAGATTCAAAAAAATAAAAAGAGGAAGCCACACTTAAGGAACTTGTTGAGTTGAAAAGGGAGAACTTAGAATTAAAATTTTAAATACAAGAGAATGAGAAAATTAAGACAAATATTGTACAAGATGTCTCTGACTTGAAAGATAAGGTTGAAAAGGCAAGAAGAGTTGAAAAAGGTATGGTTGAACAATTAAAGGTAAAAGAGCTAGAATGTGAAAGACTTGTTGTTGATATTGAAGAATTAAAAATGGAGAACTCAATATTGAAAGTCCAAGAACAAGAGGATGAGGAAACAAAGGCAAAGTTTCTACAAGAGCTCACTAACTTCAAGATTAAGGTTGAAGAGGAAAGGAAAATTGAAGAAGGTATGGCTAAAAAATTAAAGAAAAAATATCTAGAGTGTGAAATATTAGAACATGAGGTAGTTTTACTAAGGATGGAAGTTAAAGACTCTAAGGACAAGCTACATAGGTTTGGGAAAAATTCAAATACCTTGGGTAGTTAAAGGTAAAAGAGCTAGAATGTGAAAGACTTGTTGTTGATCTTGAAGAATTAAAAAGGGATAACTCAAGATTGAAAGTCCAAGAACAAGAGGATGAGGAAACAAAGGCAAATTTTCTACAAGATCTCACTAACTTCAAGATTAAGGTTTAAGAGGAAAGGAAAATTGAAGGTGTGGCTGAAAAATTAAAGAAAAATGATCTAGAGTGTGAAATATTAGAACATGAGGTAGTTTCACTAAGGATGGAAGTGAAATACTCTAAGGACAAGTTACACAATTTTGGGAAAAATTCAAAGACCTTGGACATGATTATCAGTGTACAAAGATCATCAGTCATCAAAATATGACTTGGTTTTGAAGAAATACAAGGGAAAAAAGAAGTAGAAAAAGAAGAATCAACCTCAAATTTTGAAGAAGAAGAAGGTTCAAAGGAAAATAAAAAAAAAATAATCCAAGACTTATGATGATGAGTTATATAGTTAAAGCACCAAGGAAGAAGACAATGCACAAATTAGAAATAGGGATCATTACATAAAAGGCAACGAAAGGACTAAAAGACTAGTGGGTTCAAGACAACATTTCTTTAGAGGACATTGTTTTTCATGTAATCAGTCCGGTCACAAGGTTGTGTATTATAGGAATCATGGAAATAAAGAGTATGGTATTACCAAGAGGAACTTCAAATATGGACATTTCTTTCAAGGATATTACTACTCTTGTAATCATTTTTTTCATAAAGTGATTCATTGCAAGGCTCATGATAGAAATGGGTATGGCTTCACTAGAAGGAACTTCAAGATATTTACACCTCCTAGGAACCACAACATCAAGTGTTTCAATTACAATAACCTTGGGAACACAACAAGGTGGTGTTGAACAATATTTCAAGAAGCTCCAAGGACAAGCAAGAGAGATAAAGTTCAAAAGGTTCAAAGAGGAATGGCTACAAAGAAATGGAAGAAAGTTGACAAAGGAAATTGCAATATGGGAGTAGATTTACTCCCACCCCAAACATAATCACCTCATGAGAGGAGATGGTGGTGGGATGAGCTAAAAGTCTTATCTTTAGCCTAAAATGTGTCCCTTTACCATTGATGTCAAAGGGAGAGAGTTTTGAATAAGGGGGAGAGTATTCAGTTAGGGGGAGTAGTTTCTTAGAGGGAGCAAATTGCATTCAGTGGTTGCAAAAGGAGAGTTTTATAAAGGGGTTGCCATCAATGACAAATGGGGAGATTGATGGAAATTTGAGCATAATGTATTGTCATTTATGTCAAAGGAAATATAACTCTTCATGGTTGTGTGAGCAAAGAAAAGACAAGGCTCCTTTTTGAGTTAAAAAATTCAAAGAAAGTATATTCTTCTAAGATTGAACAAAAGGTTTGGGATTAAAAGGAAGGAATTATAATATTTTTTTATATTAAAATAAGACGACTTTAAGTTGCTTGAACAAAAGGTTTATAAAAATTTAGAGTTCAAAAAGTACTTTAATATTTAAATTAAAAAGAAACAAAAATAAATCCTATAATATTAATTTTTAATATTATAGAGTTAAAGTTTAATACTTTATGGAAAGGCCAATGAAATGTGATAATCATTTGGGTTGAGGTTTAAAAGTTCAAAAAGGAAGTCTCACGAGCTGACGTGAGAAATAATAATGATGGGCCATATATATATACTTTTTGTGATAGGAGTTTGAGGGCATATTTCCATAAAAGCTTTTAGATGTATGAGATCATTATTATTTCATTAGATGGTTATGTTTTAAAGGTGGAGTGAAAAGGGTGAATAGGGGACACATTTTTGGAAATAATTGATATAAGAGTTGTACTATCTTATTGAAAGAAACTTGTTATACTTCCATTATTGAAACTAGTTATACACCCATTGTTTTTTTTTTTTGGTAAGTAAGAGAATATTATAATTAACACCGGGTTTTAACTGGTTGACCCAAAACCATTTTACAAAATAGGGTCCACTGACCAACTGGACAAAGGCCAAGCCCTAAAAGTTTAAGCTGACAACAAAAATGGCCAAGACCTACTCTTCCATTAGAATACGACCAAACTAAACTATGGAAGCCTAATATTATGGCCATCGAGAAAGAAAGACGCAAAAAAGAACTAACAAAGACAAAAACTAATCATGCAAGCACCATGCGGAGTAGCTTGTGCCCATATAAAAATAATAGAATATGGTCAAAAAAAAAAAAAAAAACATCCCATAGAATGGACGGCCAAGAGGCCAAGCGGTCTTCCTTGTAGTCCTCATCTAACTTCTTATCATCGTTCTTGCCATCATATTTAGATTTTGCCTTTGACTCCTTGTGCCCTCAGGCTGCTGGCTATAAAACGAGAAGATTTAAGGAATCACACAAATCAACGAGTTGCACCGATGAGGCCGGACAGGACTCTTCAAGCTGGTTGATACTTGTTGGAGGTCGATGAAATTGTCATCTTCTCCAAGACTATTATGGTGGGGTCCGGTGCCTCATTGTCAGGGATCTCCAACACTTTGTTATTTCTTGCTAGGGCCTTTTTGCGACATCGAATCCAAACACACCTTGGGAAATACTTGAGGCCAAAGCAGATTTTTCCCATGCATGAATTTGTAGATAAAAAACCTATATCAGTGCCCCACCATTTGCAAAAAACACTAGTCACATGAACAAAAAAAACAAATATGACAAAATCCATTATAAGGTTCAATTTTTTTTTTTTTTTAAAATGCCCCCATTTTCTGTCATTGATCCACTTTGAGCCTTCCAATCTAAAGTTTTTCATTATCTATCACCATTGAGACTGCATGAGGAAGATTTTCAGTCCACGTGATCAAATTTGCTGCTACAATGCCTTCATTTGCCAGCCTATCAGCTGCCATGTTTGCTTCCGGAAGGTATGCAAAATTATGGCCTCAGGTCGGTCATGAATTAGAGCCCTTGCTTCATGGATGTAGTCATCAAATCTCCAAGGAGCTCTCTTAGTGTTCTTTAGAAGATTTATAATAATAAGAGAATCACCTTCCACCAACGGTTTCCCTGGATAATTCTCTGCCACCTTGAGGCTCCTCCAAGCTGCCCTTGCTTGACCACATTGTTAGTTTGAGCTCCAAGATGTTCTGCAAAAGCTACAAGCACCTCACCCTTGTGGTCTCTAAGTAAGCCACCAGCCTGACTTCACACGGGTTGCCCCTAGATGCCCCATCAAAATTTAACTTAATCCACCCTAGGGGGGGTGGGGTCCATGTGATCATGGTTCTAGGACGGACTTGAGGATGATTGAGGCCATCGGTGAGAGGTAAGTTTAATGGTTGGCCTAATGAAGCTTCAAAAGGATTTGGAGGTCTAGATGCTGCAGGCACTAAACAAGTATTCTCATTAGCATATGCTAAAATTTTTGACGAGACGAGAGGATGAGTGAGAAACCTTATCCAAGAAGGCCCGACGATTCCTTTCCAACCATATCTGCCACAAGTAGTGATGAAGGCGGATCTTCCACATATACCTAAGACGCCTATTCAAAAATGGGGAAGGCCCTTTGGACAAATAAGTCAAAAATGGACTGAGGATGGACCCAATAAATATGAAACACTTGTATGAGACCTAACAAGATTGAGACGAGAAAAATTACAATACGAGAAACAAATGATCAATAGACTCCCACTCGGACATACAAAGATAACACCTATTAACAACAATCACACCTCTTTTTATTAAGTTATCCATGGTGAGGATCTTATTTTGGATGGCCAGCCATGCAAAAAACCCAACCTTCGGAACAATGCTTTTGGGCCAAACTTCCAAGTGAGGGAAAGTAGGTTCATCATTATCAATAAGCATCAGATAAGCGGTCTTGACAGAAAATTCCCCATTGTCCGAAGCTTCCCAGATAAGCTGGTCCTCAAGAATGCCAGAAGGGAGTAAAGACTGTTTTAATTCATTCTCGAGTATTATTGATGCCCCTGGTAGATCATTATTCATTATTGGCTTCCATACCCTTCTATTGTTTGACAAAGTAATAAAATCTGCAACTTTGGTACCAAAAACTTCAATTGTCCAAGCTCTAAGGGTTGAAATGATGGGATCTGCAGAGAGGGGATAGTCCTTTAACCATTTGTGGTCCCAAAAATCAATGTTTCTTCCATTTCCCGGTTTCCAACGTAGCCCTTTGCTTAGCAAGTTTTTAGTTTGAAGGATTGATTTCCAAAAAATTGATCCCACGGGAGGAAAGGAATAACTTAAGAATTCAATTTCTTGCAAATACTTTCTTCGATTATAGTAATCCATTACTGCATTTGCATTTGTCAAAAGACGCCATGCTTGTTTGGCCGGGAGGGCCATGTTTAAATGTTGTATTCTCCTTAGCCCAATACCTCCAAACTCCCTTGGTTTGCAAACCCTATCCCAGGACACCAAGTGAAAGCGGCTGCTTAGATTCGAGAACCGGTCCATAGGAACCTCTTACGGATCTGTTCAATTTTAGTGTAGACACTTGTAGGGGCTTTAAAAATAGAGAGAAAGTAGACAGGGATGCTTTGAATGGAAAACTTGGTGAGAACTGCCTTGCCAACTTGAGATAACAAATTCCCTTTCCATCCAGCCAACTTCCTCTGAATTCTTTCAATTACATTAGTCCACATGGAATCAGTAGCTCTGCCTGTAAATAAAGGAAGGCCTAGGTATGTGGATGGAAGAGTAGACAATGAGCATCCAAGAATCCTAGCAATCTTAATCTGCCTCTGAATGGGAGTGTTAAAGAAATAAATTTTACTCTTTGAAAAATTTACCTTTTGCCTCATGACATCCTCATATAGCTCTAGAATATGTTTTATGACCTTAGCCTCAAAAAGCGATGCAAGAGTTAACAACAAAGTATCATCCACAAAGCTGTTCATGTGTAACTGCTCTGTGTTTGTGATGATGCTTTAATTCTGAAATAAGACCAATATTACGAGCGACTTTGATTGTCCTCCCAAGGGCTTCGACCACAATGATAAACAACATGGGAGAGATAGGGTCACCTTGCCTTAGGCCCCTTTTACTTTGAAAGTATCCAGCGGGAGCACCATTAACAAGGACTGAAAACCAAGGTTTCATAAAACATCCTTCCAAAAGCTTGATCCATTCATGATGAAAACCAAATTTCTGAAGAATGGCGAGAGACAAAACTCCGGTTTATGCGGTCATAAGCCTTGTTCATATCCGACTTGAGAGCAAAAGCAGGTTTTTTAGTCTGGACTACCGAATGGAGGGCTTCATGAACTGTTATGACCCCATCAAGGATGGACCTTCCAGGGACTGAACTGCCTTGACAAACATCAATAAACATAGGAAGGATCTTCCTCATTCTATTTGCAATTGCCTTGGTCAAAATTTTATAAACAACATTACAAAGGCTAATAGGTCTAAAATCCATCATAGATCTAGGAGTAGGAATCTTTGGGATTAAAGCAATAAAAGTGGAGTTAAAACTTCTTGGAATATGCTTTGTGGACTGAAATTCCTTGATAGTAGCACATACATCAAAACCTACAATATCCCAAAAAGCACTGAAAAAAGCGAGGTGAAAACCCGTCCGGACACTGGAGATTTATCGGGGTTCATTGAGAAGAGGGCCTCTTTGATTTCTTCATCCGTGAAAGGCTTAATTAACTTCCCATTCAAGTCATCAAAAATTAAATGAGGAATATGGTAAAGCATTGATTATGAAGCTAAGGCAGAACTGAAATGTTCTTCTCCTAAAAGATTATGAAAATAGGAAACTGCTTCATTTCTGATTTCATTAGGACTAGAAAGGAGTGATCCATCATCTCTAACAAGTTCTTTAATTCTATTGTGGCTTCTGTTCCTTAAGGTAGATGCATGAAAAAATCTTGTATTGGCATCACCTTCTTTTAGCCAGATAGCTCTAGACTTTTGCCGCCAAAAAGTCTCCTCGCAGGCTAGAACATTATGGTACTCAGCAAGGGATTTCTTTTCATCTGCCTGTAGGGAAGGGTCTAGCAATCCCTCTTCAAGTTTTTTCTCAATGGTTGATAACCTTTCAGAGATGGCTTTCTTGTTTTCAAAAATATTTCCAAAAATTTCCTTATTCCAGATCCTTAGATTTTCTTTCACCACTTTAAGTTTACGTGCTAATCCGAATGAAGGCTGCCTACGACAAGAATCTTGCCACCATCGAGAAATTTTGTCTCTGAGATCAGGGTGGTGCATCCACATAGATTCAAACCTAAAAGGCCTTTTGAATTTTGGAGTCTCTTCAATTTCAAGTAAAATCGGGTTGTGGTCAGACCCAATGCGAGGCAAGGACAACAGATTTGCATCCCCAAAAGATTGTATTGCTTCCTGTGACAAAAAAAACCTATCAAGCTTTTCCATTATAAGTTGATTTCCAAACCTCCTATTGCTCCAAGTAAATTTAGCATTTTTTAATTTGACATCCAATAAATTGTTGTTGTTGATGAAATCTTGAAAGTCCTCCATACTTCTTGCTAGGAATTCCTACTCCCCCTTTTTTATCGAGAGGGGTAAAGAGGGGTATTAAAGTCCCCCGCCACTATCCATGGGATATCCTGAAAAGCTTCCTTGAAATGAGTGAGTAAATTCCATATATCAGCTCTCCCAGATATAGAATTAGGGGCGTACACATTTGTTAATATCCAAGAAAGGTCATTAACCTTATCCTTAAAAATAATGCTCATTACCCTTTCCCCCAATTGAATAACCTTGCCTTCCACCTTCCCTGGATTCCAGATACAAAGAAGACCACCGAGGTTCCATTGGCTTTGCAAAAAATTGCTTCTCCATTTTTCCAGATATTGAGGGCAATTTTTCTAGACAAAACTTCATCGACTTTAGTTTCTTGCAAAATAAGAATAGTGGGATCAAAATCTCTTCTTAAATATTTGACTAACCGTTGTTTAGGAAGGCCATTGAGCCCCCTTACATTCCAGGATATGATCTTCATTTGGAACTTTTAAAGTTTTTTTCCTCTTCCCCTGCCTTGGACTTGAGGGGGCTTAAGAATTTTGTTTTCTTCAAAGGGAAGATTTCCAGTTGGTGGAAGCAGAGTAGTCCGAATTCCATTAGCTATCTCATCTTGGACCTCTTCTTTCCATTGTTGGGCATTTGACTTTCTTCCCTTTTTTTTCTCACCTCCACAGTCAATCATGGGGGATTTCATTGAGCTTCTAGTCTGTTTCGGGCTAAATTTGGTTTGGGTGACCTGTTGGATAACGATCTTGGAAACCCCTTCTCTGGATTGGGACAAAGACAAAGGTGAAAAATGTCGCTTGGAAGGGCTGATTAACTCTGAAAGCACTTTTTCTCTTTCTCGGACAGAAAAGGACTCATCATTAGGGCATTCTTTATGGCCAACGGGAGGAGGATTGGAAGGTCCAGATTTGGTTGGGGAGTCAAGGTAAGCGGGGAGACCAAGAATTATATCCTCAACATTAGACCCTTCATTCTGATTTTCCTCCGTAATTATTTGATTTTCAGCCAAAATGTTAAATTTATTTAGATTCTCGAAAGGAGAGCATACCTTTTGTTGGTCGGTTTGTGATGTAGCAATTTGCTTGTCCTTACCATTGTCCATGTGAAGCTCAGCCTCATTCTCCATTTGTCCCAAACCAGAGGCCTTTGCCTTTTCAACATTTGGATCTTTAACCCTGTACATTCCTGTGTATTTGCCATTATTTATGAAAGACTGCCGCTTGGAATCATTATTCCTAGGAAGGGTTTGCTTGCTTCTCAAAAAAGAGCATTGTCCTTTGAGATGGCCTTGAATATTACGATCAGAGCAAAATGCCGGTCTATTTTCATATTCGATGACCTGTAATCTTGTTATATTTCCATATTCTAACTCCACATGAGTAGGAAGCTCGGATTCTAGGTTTGCATTTACACAAATCCTAGCATGCGTCATTCTGGTGCGTGCAAGGGTTGGATTATCAATGGCCACCAATTCCCCTATGGTCTTGGCAATACCCTGAAGAAAATACTCATTGTTGTTGAAATATATTGTTGTTGAAAGTGATTGAAACAACTTGTGCCGTCATTCCTATTGAACGGAACTTGAGAGAGAGAGAGTTGTGATTCCATCATTATTGAGAAAATTATGATTCCATATTTGTTGAGAGAGTTGTGATTCCATTATTGTTGAGAGATTTGTGATTCTATTATTGTTGAGATATTGTGACTCCATTTGTTGAGAGATTGTGAGTTCTTTTTTTGAGAAATTATGCTTCAATTTGTTAAAATAAATTGTGCATATTGTGGAGATAACTTTGAGCATGTGTTAGAGGCAGAATTGAATAAGTGTTTGAGACTTAATTTGTACATGAGTAGAGCTGATTTGTGCAAGTGCTAGAGATAGATTTGTACATGTAATTTTGGCAAAATTGGCCATATATTTAAAGTAGATTGAGCAAGTTTTTGAGAGGACTTGATAGTAGATTTGAGATAAGTCTTTCTGGAGACTTGAGAGTAGAGTTTATTTGTGATTTGTTCAATATTTATGTTAAGGCTTGGGGTAAATCTAAGAAAATTTGATTTGTAATTTGATAAAGCTTTGTGTTAAGGCTTGGGGTAAATATAAGTAAATTTTATTTGTGATTTGATCAAGATTTGTGTTAAGGATTGAGGAAAAATTTTAGGACAAATTTTTGTGCATATTTGAGAGAAAATTTATGCTATACTTGAGACAAATTTAGATCATATTTATACTAGATCAAGGATAGTTTTGGTGTAGATCTGAGATAAATTTGAGAGCAATATTTGGAGGTGACATATGAAAGGATAGTAGTCTCCAATGGATAGAGATCCATTAGCCAGGGCAATGAGGATAGGGGTCTTCTGAGTGAGAAAAAATGTCTTCTATGGAGAGAGATCCACAAGCCAGTGTTGTGGGGGTAGTAGTATTTTAGAAGATCACAAGCCAGGGCAAAGAAGAAATATTTCTCCTGTGTATAGAGTTCCAATAACCAAAGAAAGGGGAAAGAGTTCTTCTGTGGAGTGTGATTCATGAAGCATCTAGGAAGATAGATTTCTTCTGTGGAGAGAGATCCACAAACCAGTTGAGGAGAAAGAGTTCTCCTGGGTCAAGTTCCACAAACCAAAAAAGGAGAAATAGTTCTCCTGTAGAGAGAGATCCATAAATTAGACCATTAGGGTATTGGTGTCTCTTTTGGATAGAGGTCCATAAATATTATAATAGGAAATTGTTCCCAATATATTTGTTGAGAAAATTTAGTAGAAATATTTTCTCCATGGAGTAGCCCACATTGGGTGAACCACGTTAAATTGGTGTCTCTATTGTGTGTGATATTTTATGCATTGCTTTAGTTATTACTTTTGATATTGTCATTTATAATATTGGATAATACTATTTAGGAAATAAAAGTAAAATTTGATCTTATATTGTTCACCCCCCTCTCATTATAATCTTGTGCTCTTCAGTATTAATGGGAGGAAGAGTTCTTAAATGACTTTGACCTCTTCTAGGTATCCTAGAAGGAGAAATATTATGAAATTCAATATCACTTTCAAAGGCCTTAGACCTAGTGATAATCACCCTAGGTTCCAGATTTAACAGTTAAGTAGTATGATATATGAACATAAATGATAGTGAAAATTAAGCATTTTCAAAATTCAAGAAATTAAGAATTACACTCATTCAAACAATCTATAAAAATTAAATCATAAGTATTGGGCTACTAAGCTATTCAGACCTATAGTAACGAAGAACAAAAAATTTTAGACCCTCCTTCTAGTGTCATTTCCTATTGGATGTTGAGGGTTGAGAGAAAATTAGTAAATTAAGGCTCAATTATAATGAATCAAACTATTCATGCCCTCCTTCTAGAACCATTTCATGTTGAGTGATACATTGACCCAGTTGCCAACATACACCAATAGTTAGAACAATGAGTTATTTTTTGAAAGGCAACACTTCTTCCCCAATGTTTGGATTATAAAATACATCAATTATTACATCTTAACTCAAAGCATAAATAGAGAAAATAAAATGGATAACTCAATGTTCTATATAACTATTATAAGGGTGAGTCTCGATTCATTATTTAATCCTAAAGAAACATAAATATGATTCAATTGTTCAAATAAATATTAAGCATTTCTTATCATAGATTGTGAAGAATTAAAGGAAATAAATATTCTAGAATTTCTACCTAAAGAATATCAGACATACACTCATTCATTGGATTATAATCGTGATCGTTGTAGTGTTGGCAATTTTGGGTATCTTGAGTACATTGCCTTTGCTCAAGTATAGTTGTTGTCATTGATGTCAAAGAAACTCTTGGTAGTTGTTGTCTTTGATGTCAAGGAATTCTTGAAGCAATTTGATTAATTGTCTAAGTATGTGTTTTGTTGAAGGTTTCAGCTGGTCAGTAAGTCTCCAAGAAAATCAGAGTAGCCCAGTTGCCAAAAATCTAGAAAAAGACAAGTTAGAAAAAGGTTGCAGGCTGCTGGAAAAACTATCGTGATTTCGTGACATATTTGAGGAGAGAGAAAGTATTGGAAAAATTGTCATGATTTCGTGACATGTTTGAGGAGAGAGAAAGTGCTGGAAAAACTGTCACGATTTCATGACATGTTTGAGGAGAGAGAAAGCGCTAGCAAAACTGTCACGATTTTGCGACATGCTGGAAGGTAGAGGCAAAGTCGGCAAAATTGTCACGATTTCACGACATGTTTGAGGAGAGAGAAATTTTATGCAAAACTGTCATGATTTCATGACAAGTTGAGTTGGTAGATTGCAGGTGGCGAAAGCGTTGCGATTTCGTGACATGTTCCAGTTTCGTGGGCAATTGGCAGAAAAGTGCTTAAGGCAGCGAAAGCATCACGATTTTGCGACATGTTCCATTTTCGCTAGTGCAAACCGAGGAAAGGTTGAAGAAGCAAGAAGTGTCATGATTTTGTGACAAGAATCATGATGACGTCAGCAAAAGCAAATGTGTCACGGTTTCGTGATAAGAACAGTGAGGAAGGCCTTGTAGACTAAAGTGTCACGATTTCGCAACAAGAATCATGATGACGTCAACAAAAGCAAATGTGTTGTGATTTCGTGACAAGAACAGCGAGGAAGGCCTTGCAGACTAAAGTGTCATGATTTCATGACAAGAATTATGGTGACATCAGCAAAGTCAGGGAGTGTCGCGATTTCGTGACAACAGGCTCAAGCAAGGCATAAGGTAGACTATAGTGTCGTGATTTTGTGACAGCAAGTTAGCGAAAGTGTACGGCAGGCTGTAGTGTCACGTTTTTGTGACAACAAACCAAAGAAGGCACATGACAGGCAGTAGTGTCGTGATTTCGTGATAGCATGTAATGAAAGGTGTATGGCAGATAAAGGCATAGCGATATCATGACATGTTCGAGTTTCATGATAGAATAGCTATAGAACAACAGATGCAGTTGAAGCCATCGAAGTTAACCTTTGCCGACGAAGTGTAAGGTTGTGCAGTCGATGATTTTTTTAAGGATATACAGCCTACTAAGATCAAATCATGAATTATTGCTATATAAGGAGGATTGTTTTCGAGTTTCAAGTATTGAATGTGTGTGTCAAAGTTGCGCAAGTGAAGTCTGCTATGTGCAAAGAGCAGTCGTATCGAATCGATCAAAGTGTGCATTTTGAAATGCAACTTTTGCAGAAGTAGATTGGAGGAAGAAGTTCGATCAAGGAGAAGCAAACAGTGCGAAGAGGGAGCTGTAGTGGCTACATATAGGCGCATAAGTTGTGTGATCAAGTGTTGCAGTATTTACACAAACTGTGTAAAAATAGAGTGTGCGATTAATGCGCTATGGTGAATGTGCAACAGAGTAGAAGCAAAGTTGAGAAGATAGTGTTGTTGCCTTTTTGCGAAGATAGTGCTATCAAAATTTGAGAAGACTGTGCTGTTGTTGTTGCACAGGCAGTGAAAAGTTGTTATTCAACCAAGTGCAAAAAGGAACAGAGGAAGAGGACAATTGTGCCAGACCGAAGGACTATGTTTTGGTGTAGAAAAGAGGTTTAGCTTGCTATGACAGAGTTGAGGATAGAGATCTCCAGCTAGAGCAGGGAAGACAGGTGTCTTCTATGGAAAGAGTTCCACTTGCTAAGGGCAAATGAGATAGAGGTCTTCTAGAGGATCACTAGCAAAGCAAAATTAGGGGAAGGTGTCTCCTTTGAGCTGAGGCTCATAAACATTGTAATCGGGAAGGATCCCCAGAGGTTTTGATATAACTTTTAGAGGAAATTTTTATTCGTGGAGTAGCCCACCTTGGGTGAACCACGTTAAATGGGTCTTCTATGTGTGATGCTTTCTGTCTTGTTTAATATTATGTTGATGCCACTGCTATCTGAAATTAAAATTATTAAATGGATAAGTCTTATACTGTTCCCCCCCCTCTCAATATAAGTTCATGTTCTTCAATTGGTATCAGAGCGGGTCTCTCCAAAAAAAGCCTAACAACTTGGAGAAGGATCTAACAGAGGAACATATAAATTCAGAAAAGGTTGAATTCGATCTCAAGAGTGAATTCTTCTTGGCCTTGAGAAAGCTTGAGAAACTCAGGGAAGAGAATTATGTCCTCAAGCAGCATTGTCAGAAAAAAGAGATAGCAAGACCAGAATTGGCTCAAAGTATTATATATTTCAAAATTCTAGCTGAAGAAGGGAAGAAGATTGAACAAGTTCTAAGAGAGGTTCTAAAAGGAAAGGTAGCTGATTGTGAGAAACTAGAGGGAGAGATTATGTCTCTTAAAGTAAAGTTAGAATAGTCAACTCTAAGAAAGAATAATTCGTGTGAAAAGAAGGATGGCATCACCACTCATGAAACAGGGTCTTGAAGCAAGAGCAATCTTCACTCTGAAGAGCAATGGATTCTAGTTGATCGCAAAAAGAACAATCTTCCAAGGTATCAAAACCGGTTACATAATACCTTTCATGGATATTGTTTTTCCTGTAAAAAAATTGGTCACATAGCTATGCATTGCAATAAATCTCTGAAGAGTCATAGTAAGGAAAATGTTAACTCTTTTGCACCTCTTATGAATAAAAATATCATGTGTTACAAGTGCAAGAATTTTGGGCATATAGCAAGAATGTGCAGTTTGGATAAATTTAGTTTTGAGTTCTCAAAAAGGAGGAATGAGATAAAATCTAAGTCAATGATAGTTCAAACTGCTTTTCATGCTCAAGACAAAGTAGAAAAATGGTATCTTGATAGTGGCTGTTCAAAACATATGACTGGTGAAAAGGAAAAATTTTTGTCTTTAAAAGAAGCAAACAGAGGAACAGTCAGTTTTGGAGATAACAGGTCCGCAAAGATCTATGGTAAAGGGACTCTTAGTTTGGATGGGAGATCCAAAACATAAAATGTGCTTTATGTAGAAGGGCTAAGACATAATCTGCTTAGTGTGAGTCAAATTTGTGATCAAGGGCACATAGTATCTTTCTTTTCAGATAGATGTGAGATAAGTAAAGAATTAAATGGAAAACTTATTGCTAAGGCTACAAGGACTCCAAATAATCTTTACATGCTGAGTGAGATAAAAAGAGAAAAATGCTTTCTAACTCAACAAGATGAGAGTTGGTTGTGGCATAAAAGATTGGGACATTTGAGTTTTGATAATCTGATCAGTATTAGTAACAAGGAAGCGTTTAGAGACTTGCCCAGAATAAAAAGGCCCCAAAACATCATTTGCGGTCCTTGTCAACATGGTAAACAGACCAGAACCAGTTTCAAATCGAAAGGATATACTTCTTCCAAACCCTTGGATCTTATTCATACTGATTTGTGTGGCCCCACCAGAACTCAGAGCATTCAGGGAGATAGCTATTTCATGCTATTTATAGATGATTACTCAAGAATGACTTGGGTTACTTTTCTCAAAGAAAAATCAGAATATTTTGAAAAATTTAAAGTTTTTAAAGAAATGATTGAAAATGAAACTGACAAGAGAATCAAATGCTTAAGGTCAGATAGAGGAGGAGAGTTCACTTCAAATGAATTTGTGGAATACTATGAACAACACAGAATCAAAATAGAATATTCAGCAGCAAGAACTCCTCAACAAAATGGAGTAGTTGAAAGAAAAAATAGAACTGTTGAAAATATGGCTACAACAATGTTAGATGAGTCAAAGCTTTCAGATGGTTTTTGGAGAGAAGCAGTAAATACAGCTGTCCACATCATCACCAGGGCTCAACTCGGAGTCAATCATCATAAAACTCCCTATGAGCTGTGGAAAGGAAGACCAGCTATAGTTAAACACTTCAAAGTGTTCGGGAGTAAATGCTTCATCAGAAGGGAAGATCAAAATCTAGGTAAGTTTGATCCTAGGTGTGATGAGAGAATTTTTCTTGGATATTCCAGCAAAAGTAAGGCCTACAGATGCTTCAACAAAAAAACTCATACAGTTGTAGAAAGCATAAATGTAGCAGTAGATGAAAAGACAGGGATAAGAGAACCAGTCAAGGAACTCGGTGATGGAATCTGTCAAGAAGAATTCAGAGAAGTGTCAGATGAAGAAGAGGAAAGACAACAGCTGCTTCCCAAAACTCCTTCACGGTATGTTCAGAAACTTCATCCCAAAGACTTGATCATTGGTGATCCAAATAATAGGAAAACTAGAAGAAGAGTCATTCCTTCACATGAATCTGTGAATGTTTCATTGTTATCTCAGATTGAGCCAAAGAATTTTAGGGAAGCAAGTACAAATGATTTTTGGGTAAAAGCAATGGATGAAGAGCTAAATCAAATAGAGAAAAGTGAAACCTGGGTTTTGGGTCCAAGACCTAAGAACAAGAATGTCATTGGCACAAAATGGGTTTTCAGAAATAAACTTAATGAGGATGGAAATATTTTCAGGAACAAATCCAGGTTAGTCTGTAAAGGGCATGCTCAAGTCGAAGGTGTTGATTTCAAAGAGACGTTTGCACCTGTTGCTCATCTTGAAGTGATCAGAATGTTTTTGGCCCTGTCTAGCTTCAAATATTTCAAATTGTTTCAAATGGATGTAAAGTCTGCTTTTCTAAATGGGGTGTTGGATGAGGTCTATATAGAACAACCAGAAGGTGTGTCTCTCTTAGAACAACCAGACTTCATGTGTAAACTAAAACAATCACTGTACGGGTTAAAACAAGCACCCAAGGCTTGGTACTCAAGACTTGATGGGTATCTTTGTGAACAAGGATTCAGGAAAGGCATGGCAGATAACAACTTGTACATTAAGAATAAAGGTGATGATATGATTATCATAGTTGTCTATGTCGATGACATTATTTTTGGGGGAAATAATACTCAGATGTGCAAAGTTTTTGCTAACACCATGCAAAAGGAATTCGAGATGTCTATGATTGGAGAGTTGTCATTCTTTTTAGGACTGCAGATTGTGCAATCAGAAAATGGTATATTTCTCTCTCAGGAAAAGTATATCAAAGAGATGTTAAAAAAATTTGGGATGATGGACAACAAAATTGTATGTACTCCAATGATTACAGGGTGCAATCTGAGTAAGGATGATGAATCTCCAGTAGCAAATCAAAAATTGTACAGATCTATGATTGGCAGTTTACTATATAGTACAGCTACCAGACCGGATATCATGCAGGTTATTGGATTAGTAGCAAGATTTTAGGCAGCTCCAAAAGAATCTCATGTTATAGCAGTCAAGAGGATATTTAGATATTTGAAAGGCACTATGGATTTTGGGCTTTGGTATCCCAAAGGCGATGATTTCACCCTCACAGCCTATACAGATGCAGACTAGGCAGGCAGTATTGATGACAGAAAAAGCACTAGTGGTGGAGCATTCTTTCTAGGAAAGAGTCTGGTTTCTTGGATGAGTAATAAAAAACATTCTATTTCCTTATCTACAACAGAATCTGAATACATAGCGACAGTGGCTAGGTGCACTCAGGTTTTATGGATGAAAGCAACCTTGGAGGATTTCAAAGTCAAGCATGAACAACCTATCCCTATTCTTTGTGATAATTCAAGTGCCATAAGTATTTCTAAAAATCTGGTAATGCACTCAAGGACGAAGCACATTTCTATCAAATATCATTTTCTAAGGGAAAAAGTGCAAGAGAAGCAGGTCAAGCTAGAATATGTACCCACTAAAGAGCAGATTGCAGATATCTTCACCAAACCACTTCCAAGAGATACGTTTGAGTATCTAAGGGAGAAATTGGGAGTTGTACTCTCACCTCGAGATTAATCACCTTAATAGAAGGTGGGGGGGGGACTAAGCTAAGAGACTCATTCTTAGTCCAAAACCCCAAAGGTGACCCTTTGCCATTGATGACAAAGGGGGAGAGAATTGAGTAAGGGGGAGAGATATGTGTAAGGGGAAGTGCTTCAAGTGTAGAGAAGAGCTTCAAGCCAGGGGGAGAAAAAACTTCAATTACAGAATTCTTAGTTGATGATCAGTTGGTTCAGTTTTGGCTCTTAAGATATGTTTTTAGTTAAGGGTTGCCATCAATGACAAAGGGGGAGATTGTTGGCAGTTTTGGGTATCTTGAGTACATTGCCTTTGCTCAAGTATAGTTGTTGTCATTGATGTCAAAGAAACTCTTGGTAGTTGTTGTCTTTGATGTCAAGGAATTCTTGAAGCAATTTGATTAATTGTCTAAGTATGTGTTTTGTTGAAGGTTTCAGCTGGTCAGTAAGTCTCCAAGAAAATCAGAGTAGCCTAGTTGCCAAAAATCTAGAAAAAGACAAGTTAGAAAAAGGTTGCAGGCTGCTGGAAAAACTGTCGCAATTTTGTGACATGTTTGAGGAGAGAGAAAGCGCTGGAAAAACTGTCATGATTTTGTGACATGTTTGAGGAGAGAGAAAGCACTAAGAAAATTGTTGCGATTTCGTGAAATGTTTGAGGAGAGAGAAAGCACCGGCAAAACTATCATGATTTCGCGACATGCTGGAAGGTAGAGGCAAAGCTGGCAAAACTGTCATGATTTTGCGACATGTTTGAGCAGAGAGAAAGTTCAGGCAAAATAGTCACGATTTCGCGACAAGTTGAGTTGGCAGCTTGTAGGTGGTGAAAGCGTCATGATTTTGTGACATGTTCCAGTTTCATAGGCAATTGGCAGAAAAGTGTTTAAGGCAGCGAAAGTGTCACGATTTTGTGACATGTTCCATTTTCGCTAGTGCAAATCGAGGAAAGGTTGAAGAAGCAAGAAGTGTCGCAATTTTGTGACAAGAATCATGATGAAGTTAGCAAAAGCAAATGTGTCACGATTTCATGACAAGAACAATGAGGAAGGCCTTGTAGACTAAAGCGTCACGATTTTGTGACAAGAATCATGATGACATCAGCAAAAGCAAATGTGTTGTGATTTCATGACAAGAACAGCGAGGAAGGCCTTACAGATTAAAGCATCGCAATTTCGTGACAAGAATTATGGTGACGTCAGCAAAGTCAGGGAGTGTCACGATTTCGTGACAACAGGCTCAAGCAAGGCATAAGGCAGACTGTAGTGTCGCAATTTCGTTACAGCAAGTTAGCGAAAGTGTACGGCAGGTTGTAGTGTCACGATTTTGCAACAACAAACCAAAGAAGGCGCACGACAGGCAGTAGTGTCATGATTTCATGACAGCATGTAATGAAAGGTGTATGGCAGACAAAGGCATAGCGATATCGTGACATGTTCGAGTTTCATGATAGAATAGCTACAGAACAATAAAGGCGGTTGAAGCCGTCAAAGTTAACCTTTTCCGACGAAGTGTGAGGTTGTGCAGTTGATGATTGTTTTAAGGATATACAGCCTACTAAGATCAAATCATGAATTATTTCTATATAAGGAGGACTATTTTTGAGTTTCAAGTATTGAATGTGTGTGTCAAAGTTGCGCAAGTGAAGTCTGCTATGTGCAAAGAGTAGTCATATCGAATTGATCGAAGTGTGCATTTTGAAGTGCAACTTTTACAGAAATAGAGTGGAGGAAGAAGTTCGATCAAGGAGAAGCAAACAATGCGAAGAGGGAGCTGTAGTGGCTGCATATAGGCACATAAGTTGTTGTGTGATCAAGTGTTGCAGTATTTACATAGACTATGTAAAAATAGAGTGTGTGATTAATGCACTATGGTGAATGTGCAACAGAGCAGAAGCAAATTTGAGAAGATAGTGTTGTTGCCTTTTTGCGAAGATAGTGCTATCAAAATTTGAGAAGACTATGTTGTTGTTGTTGCACAGGCAGTGAAAATTTGTTTTTCAACCAAGTGAAAAAAGGAACAGAGGAAGAGGACAATTGTGCCAGACCGAAGGACTATGTTTTGGTGTAGAAAAGAGGTTCAGCTTGCTGTGACAGAGTTGAGGATAGAGATCTCCAGCCAGAGCAGGGAAGACAGGTGTCTTCTATGGAAAGAGTTCCACTTGCTAAGGGCAAAGGAGATAGAGGTCTTCTAGAGGATCACTAGCAAAGCAGAATTAGGGGAAGGTGTCTCCTTTGAGCTGAGGCTCATAAACATTGTAATCGGGAAGGATCCCCAGAGGTTTTGATATAGCTTTTAGAGGAAATTTTTATTCGTGGAGTAGCCCACCTTGGGTGAACCACGTTAAATGGGTCTTCTATGTGTGATGCTTTCTGTCTTGTTTAATATTATGTTGATGCCACTGCTATCTGAAATTAAAATTATTAAATGGATAAGTCTTATACTGTTCACCCCCCCTTTCAATATAATTTCATGTTCTTCAATTGGTATCAGAGCGGGTCTCTCCAAAAAAAGCCTAACATCTTGGATAAGGATCTAACAGAGGAACATATAAATTCAGAAAAGGTTGAATTCGATCTTAAGAGTGAATTCTTCTTGGCATTGAGAAAGCTTGAGAAACTCAGGGAAGAGAATTCTGTCCTCAAGCAACATTGTTAGAAAAAGAGATAGCAAGACCAGAATTGGCTCAAAGTATTATAGATTTCAAAATTCTAGCTGAAGAAGGGAAGAAGATTAAACAAGTTCTAATAGAGGTTCTAAAAGGAAAGGTAGCTGATTGTGAGAAACTAGAGGGAGAGATTATGTCTCTTAAAGTAAAGTTAGAACAGTCAACTCTCAGAAAGAATATTTCATGTGAATAGAAGGATGGCATCACCACTCATGAAACAGGGTCTTGAAGCAAGAACAATCTTCACTCTGAAGAGCAATGGATTCCAGTTGATCGCAAAAATAACAATCTTCCAAGGTATCAAAACCGGTTACATAATACCTTTCATGGATATTGTTTTTCCTGTAAAAAATTTGGTCACATAGCTATGCATTGCAATAAATCTCTGAAGAGTCATAGTAAGGAAAATGTTAACTCTTTTGCACCTCTTATGAATAAAAATATCATGTGTTACAAGTGCAAGAATTTTGGGCATATAGCAAGAATGTGCAGTTTGGATAAATTTAGTTTCGAGTTCTCAAAAAGGAGGAATGAGATAAAATCTAAGTCAATGATAGTTCAAACTGCTTTTCATGCTCAAGACAAAGTAGAAAAATGGTATCTTGATAGTGGTTGTTCAAAACATATGACTGGTGAAAAGGAAAAAAATTTGTCTTTAAAAGAAGCAAACAGAGGAACAATCAGTTTTGGAGATAACAGGTCCGCAAAGATCTATGGTAAAGGGACTCTTAGTTTGGATGGGAGATCCAAAACATAAAATGTGCTTTATGTAGAAGGGCTAAGACATAATCTGCTTAGTGTGAGTCAACTTTGTGATCAAGGGCACATAGTATCTTTCTTTTCAGATAGATGTGAGATAAGTAAAGAATTAATTGGAAAACTTATTGCTAAGGCTACAAGGACTCCAAACAAGGTTGTGCAATCGATGATTATTTCAAGGATATACAGCCAACTAAGATCAAATCATGAATTATTGCTATATAAGGAGGACTATTTTTGAGTTTCAAGTATTGAATGTGTGTGTTGAAGTTGCGCATGTGAAGTCTACTATGCGCAAAGAGCAGTCATATCGAATCGATCGAAGTGCAACTTTTGCAAAAGTAGAGTGGAGGAAGAAGTTCAATCAAGGAGAAGCAAACGATGCGAAGAGGGAGCTACAGTGGCTGCATATAGGCACATAAGTTGTTGTCCAATCAAGCGTTGCAGTATTTACATAGACTTTGTAAAAACAGAGTGTGCGATTAATGCGTTGTGGTGAATGTGCAACAGAGCAGAAGCAAAGTTGAGAAGATAGTGTTGTTGCCTTTTTGCGAAGATAGTGCTACCAAAATTTGAGAAGACTATGCTACTGTTGTTGCACAGGCAGTGAAAAGTTATTTTTTAACCAAGTGCAGAAAGGAACAGAGGAATAGGAGAATTGTGCCAGACCAAAGGACTATGTTTTGGTGCAAAAAAGAGGTTCAACTTGCTGTGACAGAGTTGAGGACAGAGATCTCCAGCCAGAGCAGGGAAGACAGGTGTCTTCTGTGGAAAGAGTTCCACTTGCTAAGGGCAAAGGAGATAGAGGTCTTCTAGAGGATCACTAGCAAAGCAGAATTAGGGTAACTTTTAGAGGAAATTTTTATCCATGGAGTAGCCCACCTTGGGTGAACCATGTTAAATGGGTCTTCTATGTGTGATGCTTTCTGTCTTGTTTAATATTATGTTGATGCCACTGCTATCTGAAATTAAAATTATTAAATGGATAAGTCTTATACTGTTCACCCCCCCCTCTCAGTATAAGTTCATGTTCTTCATGTAGTGCAAGGTAATGTATATTATGAAACTTGTGAAATATATCACATAAAATGATCTTAAAAAATGAAATTCAACTAATCTACTTCTACACTAAGCACATTTTAAAGAAAATTTAAAATAAAAGGGTTAGAGAGAGAGAAATAAAACAAGCCATTGAAACATTGAACCTTTAAACAAAATTTGCTAAAGCAACAAATATGAATTCAACCAGCTTTGACTTGACCAACACTTTTATAATCTGAGGTCAAATGAGTGCCATATTTAAATGGAAAATCAATAATATACTAAAATTGGATTAAATGAGACTTCCATCAACATGAAAAAATCACACAAATAATTCTAGTATATTGCATTAATAAAGATGTTTAATCATTACATTCTCAGACTTGTTAGCATCATGTGATTGCAAGAGTAAGCCTCCAAGTACAATGAAAAGGGTGTATATGTCTACCGTCTACAAAGTAAAGAAATTTCTAAAAGACCTATTACTAAAAGTGGAATCCAACCCTTTGTAATGGGGTTTCCTTGGCTATTTATAGCCTTACAGTTTCAAATTTCAATGGTTTATAGTTGTACTTTCAGTGGTTTACAATTGTATTGATGAGCTATCAATAGATGACATGTCACTCTATGCTTCTTCTTGAATTTGATATTTAATTATGTGTCATGGCTTCTTTTAACTGCTTTGGACATATCCTTTTCAGGTTATGTAGTTAAGTTGTCATCCATCTGAGTAGCTAGAATTAGATCCAAGATTAATGAATGTCTTTCCTACTGAGCTATCACACATATGAAGAACTATAATCTGGTCTCAGTTTACTATATTCTTTGTGATATTCCTTGGTCTTCATTTTTTCATTTCATCATCCGTAAAATCATGGGATAAAGAAGAAACTAGTTTAAAATATCTTGGCTATAAAAAAATCACACATTTAACTCTTTTATTTATTTATTCTTTTATTTTTAATACCAAAATTGTTTTTTGATATCATAGAAAAATGTTTTCCCTCCATTATAAAATTATTCATCCTTCAGGAATCAATTTGAGTATCTTTCAATTGTTGAGTGCTAATTTAATTGTTGGATCATATTTTTCATTCTTTGAACTTAACTTTCAATCGCAAAATTATCTATTTTAGCCATTTGTTTGTGTGCCAGAATTTAGATTTTAATGTTTGAAAGCTTGATTTTTAGATGTGAAATAAAATCATTCATATGCAGAATTAAATTTAAATGGTTGGATACCAATTTATAAGTGTATGGTTTAATATTCTTTTTAAAATCCAGATGCTTATTTCCAATTGTTGGGTATGATTTTGATTTATCAGGTACAATTTTTTATTTTTGGATTTATTGTTCTCATACAATTGGGGTGTTGAGCTTCATATTTTAATTACTAGATTATCCTTTCTACTATCTAGTAAAATTATCTTAACCAAACTTTGATCCAACAAATTGGCAGATTTTTGGGACCTCTCCGGATTGTCACATGGTACAATTTATTTGGTAGTCTTTACATTAGAAAAATTAAATCCTACAAGTTGATGAATTTTTTGCACCTTTCAGCACTTTTCTAGGGTACAATATTTTTAACCACTTCCATACTTAAAAAAAAATTAACTTGTTTTAGGCACGTGGATGGACACTCAAGACTCTTCCACATTACTACAAGGTACACTATTTTTGGCAACCTTTACACTTAGACAAATTTTTGATCCAATAAGTTTATTGATATTCAGGACCTATCTGCACTATGGAAAGGTACATTATTTCTGATAACCTTTAAACTTTGTCATATTTTTGCTTTCATGTGGTGTGTTTTGAAAGCACGAGGATACACTGAATACGATGCGTCTAAAACCAAATTTAATGCCAACAACCTATGTATTGAAATAATGCATAAAAAGGAAAGAACATGAGTGAATCAACACAAGATAAAAGCAATATGGAATAGGGTTCTCTTTATTGATGTGCTTTCAAATTCGTGTTACAATACGTCTCCTTCCATTTTTAGGGGATAAGAGCGTTAAATATGTTCTTAATCACATCCATGATAGTCATCCTTCTTCCGCGTGCCCACATGTAAGATGGGCGGACCAAAACATCACCATCACTTGTGTGTATGATTTTTCACTCTTCCCTACTCTTTTGATGTTGAAAATATGCGTTCAAAGAAATAGAAAAGATTAGTAGCACCTATAGATAGAATAAAGCATGTATTTCCCAAGACCAACTATGAGTATATGCATGAAAATATTAAAATGATAATCAAATGACCTCAGATCGACCTAAAATTTTTATAGAGGTATAAATATGTCACCAGCAATCCACTGCAAAAAGAACATTCTAGAAATTCCTCACAGATTTGTATTTGCTCCAGGGTGGGACGAATAAGCCTACAACAATTTGTCAGAAAGCACCCTCTTCAATGTCCTACTTAGGAAGCTCCAAATGACCTGCAAACTTGGGGTTAGCTAATTGGGGGTGTTTTGGGAAGACCCAGATGGTCATATTTCTCCAATTTTCCTCTATCACCTAGATTTTGCTAGTGCCATCTACAAGATAGTAAATGCGAGAAATGACAAAAACATGGTCAAAATTGCTCAAAATGAAATGTAATTTAAATTGCAGCCTATTTAACAGATATAGAATAAAATAAAAACAAAAAATCAAAGAAATCTATCACATATTTCTAATCATCCCAGGGTGGGGCGAATAGGACTGTGACAATTTGGGGGGAACTCGGGGGCAGAACGCCCATCGTTTGGGACACTTTTTTGGCACCAATCCACTTGGGATGGGTCCAAAACTCCTTATGGGGTGTTTTCAACAAATTTTGTGGAATATTATGGCAAAAAATCAGGTTTTGGGGTTGGGATTCATGCTTCCAATAATCACCCAATAACCTCCCTTTCAAATGAGAGATTAAGGATGTGAAGACACAAATCGCAAGTAGGTATGTAAATTGGTAGCACTTCGTTGCTCAAATTCTCCTTATTTGTATATATTTTGGGTGAGAAAACTCACCAATTTATAGACCTAGGGTCTCTCTATTTGAATTGCGCATGCGAGGTCACCACTTGAGTTAATTGTCCTATTTTCATAGAAAAGCTAATTCTCTGATGTAGAATCTCCTTGCATGAGGTCTCTAAAATAAAGACATGCATGACTGAAGTCTCTCTTCTTGATTTAAAGCTATTCCTCACAATTGCATGGCCTGAAGCCTCAGTTAATTGGTAGACTTGTCGAGGTTTGACTTTTTTCCAATCAAACTTGCTATTCGCCTCACCTTGGGGTGAATGCTACTATTCGTCCCTAGTTGGGACGAATGCCAGTTTGTATTCATACTTTGGTGGGATGAGCAGAGAGCAAGGTGCCAAAAAGGTGCCAAATTGACCTCTGACCTCTAAAACTACTTTTGGAAGTGGTTAGGACCACTGTTTAACCTCTGGGGGCTTTCGTAGGGGCTGTGTGTGTCAATGCAATCAATGCTTATTGTCACATAATTGGATTGGTTTTATTCTGGTGTCTACAAATGCACCTTTTTGGGAAGCATTGTGCAAGGCATAGCATCGAGAAAAAATAGATAACTAGAGCACTAATGATTAGGGTTTCTCAATAACCTAACCAAATTTTGATACCCCAAGTATAGAAAGGGCATGCATTCTTGAATCCTTGTTTCTGACAAGCTAAGGAACTTAATTCAAGTGTGACCCTTGTTCCATGAGGTGTTACTTGAACTTGGACATTGATCAGTCATGAATAGGCAAAGGGCACAACATTTTGTCTATGGGAACCTTGAGTTCATGATTCACGAATGTCAAGTGTTTGATCAACTTGTGATAATTGCTTGTTTGCTGCCCCAAGCAGGAGTGTGATTGTCTTTGTCAATGATCCTTTGAATGTGTGTCATTTCCATAATTGGGTATGTTTTGGTTGATCGATGACTAAGTGTGACTACCCCCTCAAGCGACGAATCGATGAGGGAATGACCGACATGAGAAAAGTGACGAGTTTCTTGACCCAAGATGACTTAGGTAAGAGTGCCTTTAGTTGTTTACTGTTGAATGTGAAAGCAGTTTCCAAACATTCTGACCTATTTTTGGTGGGTTTTAACCCTTTTTGTGATGCATTTTGGAGCTAAAATTGACAAGAATCCATCCTCCTGTGGAGCGGTCTGACTATGATAGCCTTCTTAGGGAGTAGGATAGTGAAAATTTGTAATCCCAACATCTATTTTGGATGCCAAGAATGTCAGGCACAAAGGCGCATTCGTTCGGCAATGTTATTGCTATTTTTGGTTGGGTTCTAACCCGTTTTGGTGATGCCATGTGGGGATGAAATTCTTGAAAATCCATCTTCCCGTAGAGCAGTACGGATATGGTAGCCTTATTATGGAATAGGATAGTGAGGATTTGTGACCCCGACATCTATTTTGCATGCCCAAAATGTCAAGTGCAAAAGCACTCTTATCGGACACTTTTAGGGCTTGTTTTGGTGCATTTTTTGTGCATTTTTTGCTATTTTGAAAATTTTTGTTCTCTATTCGTCCCTGGGTGGGACAAATTCCTATTTAGTATTCATCCTAGGGTAGGACGAGTTCTAACTAGAGTGCTCATCCCAAGGTGACACGAGTATAGGCTCAAAAAGCCTATTTAAAGGCCAAAACTGAGTTTTGGCCTTATTTGCATTTGTTTTTCTTGGTGATTTGGAGCTCTGAGGAAGAGGAGGTCAATTCTATGAAGCGAAGAGCTACTGAACTGTTCTTATGACCATGATTTCACACATCAGACCGAGCAGTGGAGCCAAAGTGAGACCAATGAATGACCTTCTTATTTAGATTTAAAACCCTAAGACTGACAAATTAGGTTTTTGAATGTTATTATTATATATATATATATATATATTTTGTGCTTTACATTTTGATGCATTTGATGTATATTCATGGTATTGTTGTATAGTTTTTTTATTATTTTAATGTTTTTGTGTTGTTTTATTTTGTAGGTTGTGAAGATTCGGTATTGGGTGCCTACTATTTTCACTGAAGTGCGTGCAGCGCTGACTTTGGCTGATTAGGACTGGCTTGACACCCTTGGGCTCAAGCAGGTGACTCGACTGGAGCTGGTGGTCAAGGATCAGGCTTATCTGACGGCCTTGATCAACCTATGGGATCCCTGGACTAACACCTTCCATCTCCCAATAAGGGAGATGACGGTGACCTTGGAGGATGTCTATCGGATTCTTCGGATTCCAATAGATGGACTACCAATCCGGATGACATAGCGGGATCAAATGATAGTAGTACTGATACGCTATTTCGGGCATGGGGAGGAGTTGGGTGTGGAGAGCCTCATGGAGAGGGTGGAGAGCAACTGCCAGATTGGTGGCATACTAGTTTTATGGTGGCTATAGAGGGGTGTGTTGGGAGTGAGGCACGCATTACTCATGGGCCTCATTTCCAACATGCTGCTTCCTGACTCGTCGGGCACGCGATTCCCGTGGAACCTACTAGAGGTGGTGTTCAGGTTGGTGGATTTTTTGATAGATGCACTGATGATTATGATATGGGGATAGACTTTGTTGGCATAGCTCTACAATGAGTTGTACGAGGTTCACTATCAGAAGCAGAAGGGGATTAGTTGTAGCTACTTGCTGCAGTGCTGGGCTTGGTAGCACATAGTAGTGGAGAGGCCGGTGGGGTTGCCTTGGATGACGTGGGTGGAGATGAAAAACTAGGAGATTGGATATGGGGTACTGTGGTGGAGGTCAAAGGAGCAAGGTCAAAGTCAACAATGGGCAGGTGTCGTAGGGCACTATGCTAATGCCTTCGCTCGGCTTGCTCCAGGGGAAGTGTTCTGGTGCCCCTACCGAGACTGTACAACCTGGATTGAGGCTAGAGAGTGGCTCTGATGGGTACAAAGGGGGCAGTTGTTGATTGGGCAGCATGGGAAAGAGCAGGGGTTCTTCCCATACGACCAAGTGACCCAACAATTTAGGGTGCACTAGGCGATGCCTGGCGAACCAGTGGTCTATTGACGTCGAGGGGATGAGAGGACTCTGGACCGGCCAGTCATTGCACCACTTGGTGAGGATTCAGATATAGCTATTGACATCCCGGATGTGGATGACATCAAGGTTATTATCAAGTATGAGTAGTGGTGGAATTTGTGGCGATGGTGATGTGAGGGGCCTCTAGGGGGTGCAGCTAGGGATGAGGGTGAAGAGGCACTGGGAGAGGGCTGGGGAGTTCCGTTGGATGATGCAGACTTGGTGGAGGTTGATGATGTTGAAGGGGAGTTTGAGGGGTCAAATCAGCCAGACATGCAGGATGTCCCGAAGTAGTGGGAGCCAGAGTAGGCTACTGTCCTAGATTCGTCGAGGCCTCAGGTAGGTTTGGAGGATGTGGAGGCAAGGCACGGTGTTGAGATAGTGTGATTGGAGGACATACTGTGGAGATAAGATGAGGATCTAGGGGAGGATATATAGGAGAGGAATCTCTTACGAACTCAACTAGCTGAGTAGGAGAACGCATGGGTTGCATCCCACCGGTAGGATGGGGATATCGATGCTGCATGGGAGAGGGATATCTTGCAAGCACAACTAGCACAACACGATGATGTAGTAGCTTACTACCATCAGTGGAAGGCAGAGTGGGTTCGACATCGGATGGATATGGAGGGAGAGATTATCTACCTTGGTGGGTGGATACTTGAGCCCCTTGGAGGTGGCTATTTGCATCAAACAAGAGACAATGATACTGAGAAGTCAGCATCATCTCATCACAAATGACTAAGTGAGGGGGGCACTAGTGGGCGTGATGCAGGGGCAAGCAAAAGTCACCCTGAGAGGTCCCATAGGACCCACACCATGGGGGGTAGTTCCCATCGCATCGATCCTGCATGATCATGGTGGTCGATGCCCTAGGCTTAGGGGTTTTTGAGTGTTTGGCATTTGTTGCGGGGTCAGAGGATTGGTTCATTGTAGCCTGTGGGCATTTTTGATGATATATATATATAGATGACTCTTTTTTTTGTGTTTATGCACTTTTCATTGGTTTTTTTTATGTACATGTATTTATATTGATGTATGCATATGCTATTATGAATGCGATGTGTCTAATTTATATGATGTATGCATATGGAATGAATGAAATGAGTTGTTGATGACTTGTCAATGCACCATAGACTGTGCAAGATTGACTGGCTTGTTGTACTAATGGGATGACTTTGTGGAATGACTTTGCAGGTGAAAACTTTGTTTTTGTATTTTGCATATTTTTTGATGGTGATGTACGAAATGAAATGTACCAGTTGTTTTAAAATGTAGTTAAACTTTTTTGAGATTCAGATATTTTAACTAACTAGCCAAGACTGTATATTTATCTCATAAGACTTTTGAACAAGGTATAAATTTGACTTGAATTTAACCAAGTTATTTCACATCCCTGTGTGTGCAATTGAGTTCGTTTATGTGGTATTTGTTAGGATACCACCAGTGCTAGATAGGCTATCAACCAAACCTGTACTGAGGATCACCCAATTAGCTCCACTAACTCCATTGTTGTATTCAGTAAGATTAATCCTTGGGACAATCTAAGGTACCATAATCTAGTGCATCCACATGCAAACATTGGTCTGTGCACACGCAAAGCTAATGTGACAGACATATCGTCATGTGGTTAGGATACCGCCATTTCCAGTTAGGCTATCCACCAAACCCGTAATGAGGATCACCTAGATGGTTTTTGAATGCTGAGAATTCTAGGGATTCATGTTCAGGCTTGTTATTTTCTCAATGGTTGAGGATATTTGCTCGTGTACATAATGATGAAAATAACTGTTTATTTTTCTTCTTGTTTTTCTTTGTGAGCAAGGATTTTGAATAGTGGTGATAACCACTGTTATTTGATTTTGTAGTTTGAGCTTTGTAAGGTTGAGCTTGTAATTTTATGGCTTATGAATGGCCTTGATCTTGTTGGCCTTGGGGATGACTACCCATCCTATGCAGGGACGTGTAGTACGAATCCTTACGACTTTGGGAACCAAAGGGGATGATGGCGATATGGAAGTAAGGGCATTGATATTTTAGGCCTTGGGGATGACTACCCATATTGTTCAAGGATGTGTAGTATGAATCCTTACAACTTCAAGACCAAAGGTGATTATGAGGATGACTTGTGGGAATTTTGTTTTTGAATGGCGTTGATCCTTTTAGGTCTTGGGGATGACTAACCATCCTTGGCAGGGACATGTAGTATGAATCCTTACAAATTTTAGGACCAATGGTGATTGGGATAGGTGTGGTGAAAACCACTATTTATGAGGGGGAATTGATGGGGAAGAGCTCATCCTTTTGTCAATTCTTAGCATTCTTAAACCATTCACATAGGGGGATGAACAGACTAATATTTCACCTATGGTACCCTAGACTGCTTTGTAGGTTTCTCTTGCATTCACACAACTTAGGAATTATTTTATGTGTGTTAACTTTTGTAGGGATGTTATGTAACAAGGTGTGATCTAAGTAAAACTTTCTTATGTAAAGTTTGTTTAACTTTGTATAGTTTTTGGCTATAAATTTAAAGACAACTGAATGACGAAAACCCTATATACATTAGGAGACAACTGACTAAGCTAAAAATGGCAATGATGTTATTTTGGATGTATGCATGTATGAAATGGAGTTGATGTGGGAAATGATGGAATTTCCAAGTAATGACAATCTATGGTGCTTTTGTCTTGTATGACCAGAAAATATGCAATGTGATGCCTAATGGAACCTATATTTTTGTATTTTGATTTTTATGAGTATGCATGAAATTATAATAAAAATTTTTTGTTATTTTTTGATGATTTTATTGTTTTTATTTGTTTTTGAATATCTATTTTTACCAAGTAGTTATGTGAATGCTTGGAGATTTTGGTGTTTGACCAAAGGGTTTATGGATACCTTTGGAGCATTTTTGGGTTGACCAAAGGGTTTATAGATACCTTTGGGGCATTTTTGTTTGACCAAGCGATTGTGAGAATCCTTGGAGCTTTTGGGTTGACCAAAGGGTTTATAGATACCTTTGGGGCATTTTGGTTTGACCAAGCGATTGCGAGAATCCTTGGAGCTTTTGGGTTGACCAAAGGGTTTATAGATACCTTTGGGGAATTTTGGGTTGACCAAGCAATTATGAGAATCCTTGGAGCTTTTGGTTGGACTATGGATCTCTAAATGTGGAATGGCCTCAAATTACTAATGTTAAAAGGTTCTATTTCCATGATTCCTTTAAGAGAGGCAAGACGGTATGTTCCAGGTCCTATTCTACTGTCAATGACATAAGGACCTAACTAGTTTGCATGAACTTGTCCCTTAGATGGGATGGCAAATTAGAATTATGTTGGTTCTCTTTTAAGACCAAGTCACCAACCTAAAATTCCCTTAGGTGGACCTTCATGTTGTATGATTTCTTAAGTCGCTCTTGATAGATACACAAATGCTCAAGAGCATTGACGCATCGTTCATCGAGCAACGTTAGTTGGTCTAACCGGGCCTATTGTGCAGTGTCATCATCGATGAACTCTTGCATTGAAATGCATAGGGAAGGGATTTCCAACTCCAGAGGCATGACCGCCTCGGAGCCATACACCAACAAAAATGGAGTTTCCCCAGTGGGCAAGCGGGATCTGAATATGCCCATAGGCAAGCAGGATCTAAATATGCCAATCCTTATGACTGTCTATGACTATCTTTTTGAGTATGGCGACTAGCATTTTGTTTGACGCCTCTGCTTACCCATTTGCCTGCGGATAATAGGGTGTTGAAAAACTATTTTGAATTTTGTACTTTATGGTCAAATAATGCACATATTTGTTCTTGAATGACGTCCCATTATCTGATAGGATCTTGGATGGAATACCAAAACAACATATGATGTTATGCGAAATAAACTTCACAATGCGGGATCCAGTCGTAGAGGTTAGTAGAATTGCTTCCACCCAATTTGTAAAGTACTTTGTGGCCGTTATGATGAACGTGTGGTGACCGAATGATGTAGAAGAGATATTTCTGATTAGATCAAAGCCTAACTGCAAAAAAGTCCAAGCAAATTGGATCGGTTGCAAGGCCTGAGAAGGCATGTGTGTCAAATTAGCATGGTGTTGACACTTCATGCACTTCTTTACATATGCACAACAATCTTGCTCCAAAGATGGACAATAATAGCCCATGCAAAGAATGCTCTTTACGATGGCCATACTGTTGAAGTGGCCACCACATGTACCATCGTGTGCTTGGGTGATCGCCCAAGCGGACTCCTGTTGGTCCAAGCAATGGAGGAGGATTCCTTCATAGCTTCGATGATACAAAATATCTCCTACCAAGACATGTTTTGCTACTTTTTGTTTAAATGATCTTTTCGTGGCTTGTGTCAATCCAAATGGGAGGTTACCTAGGTTGAGGTAATCCCTTATGGGTGTGTACCAATCTTGCTGATTAGAAACCTCGATGGTATGAACAACCAATCCCTCTTGAAGTGCATCCCTAGCAAAAGCTGAGCGAGAAAGAACTTGTAAAAATAGTGTTGTGTTGCTATTAAGAGGGGTCGAGAAGAACAAAGACCCCCAGTTTGCTCAAGTCAGACAATCATGGATTCGAGAGAACCTATATTGAGACGGTTCAATCTAGATCAGGTGGATTCTTGGCATTAGGTCAGATCTTGCATGCTCCATCACAAATTACAATAATTTTTTAACCTAAATGGTGGTCATCTCACAGAAAGGGTCTTGCAGGATTAGTGACCCCAAGGAGGCCATAGTATCTACAAAATGATTCAATGATCGAGGGAGTGCCTCGATGTCATACCATTTGAATTATGCCAGGAATTTTTCCACAAGGTCTTTTTAGGCCTACAGAACTAGACATTTACATTGGAATATCCCCTTTACTTGATTGAAAATTAACAATGAATCACCAAAGATGTTTAAACATTTAATGTTCATGGTGATTGTTGTCTAAAGACCTATGAGCAAGGCTTTGTATTCTGCATTGTTTTTGGTGCATGGGAAGTCTAATTTAAATGATAGAGGCATTGGAGCCCCTTGTGGAGTGAAGAATACAATTCCCATGCCACCCCCTTGCTCACATTTAGAACCATCGAAGAATAGGGTCATGTCAGCCTATGACTCAGGCTCATCAGAATCTGGCAATTATGAAACATGAAAAACCCCATCATCCGATAGTTCCACTGTCAGAGGCTAATCGTCTTCAAGAGGAGCCTCTTCCAATTGATTAGTGATGACTTGACCTTTTATGGATTTCTATCCAATGAATTCTATGTCAAACTCCATCAACAACATGATCCATTTTGTCATGCGGCTACTATGATAAGTATCACTCATCATGTATCGCAATGGATTCTCCCTAGACACAACATACGTCATATTACTGAGCATGTAGTGGCATAGCTTTTTGGTAGCAAACACCACTACCAAGCAAAGCTTTTCAACATATGCATAGTTAAGTTCATAACTGACCAAGGTGCGGCTAAGATAATAAGTAGCCTATTCTTTGTGTAGTTCATTTTTTTGGGACAGCATAGCGACCAGTGCCACCTTAGTAGCTGAGATGTATAAGTAGAATGACACTCCTGGTGTAGGTGGTGCTAATACTGGCGACGAAGCCAAGTATTGTTTAATGTCATCAAAGGCTAACTGGCACTCATCATCCTAGTGAAATGTGACCCCCTTATGCAATAATTTATTCATGGGTTGACACTTGTCAAATAACTATGCTATGAAGCGCTTGATCGATGCGACCTTTCCCTGCAGACTCCTAAGCTACTTGATGGTAGTTGGGGGAAGCATTTCAAGGATTGCCTTGAATTTATGTGGGTCTACCTTGATTCCTCATTTAGAGACTATGTAACCCAAGAGATTTCCAGATGTGATGCCAAATATGCACTTCTTGGGGTTTAGTCTAACCTTATGCTCTATGAGGCGATCGAGGATCTTGCTTAAGTCATCAAGATGATCTGGGTGCAAAAGAGATTTGGCCAACAAATCATCCATGTAATCCTCCAAATTTTTGTGCATGTAATCATGGAAGATGTACGTCATGGTACATTGGTAGGTGGATCCAACATTTTTAAGGCCAAAAGGCATGACTTTATAGCAAAATGTCCCCTAAGGCATTGTGAAGGCTGTTTTTAGTTGGTCCTTAGGATTAATACAAATTTGACTGTATCCTGAGAAACCATCCATGAGAGACAGCATTTCGTGGCCCGCTATAGCATCTACCAATGCGTTGATTCTCGACAAGGGAAAATCATCCTTAGGACTCACTTTGTTTAGATCTCAAAAATTGGTGCATATGCGAATCCTCCCATCGAGCTTCTTGATGGGAACCATGTTAGACAACCATGGTGGGTAATCCATGTAGATGACAAACTATGCATCCAATAGCTTTTGTAGCTCGTATTTGACCATTAAGGCTACTATTGGGTGCATCTTACGTAGTTTTTGCTTTACTAGCTGGACTGTTGGATCAAGCATCAGATTATGCATGACTAGTTGTGGGTCTAGTCCTAGCATGTCCTTGTATGACCATGCAAAAACCTCCTTCTTCTCTTTGAGAAGGGCAATATAGTCGACTTACTCTTTGGGGGATAAACTTACCCCTAGCTTGATGATTTTCAAATTCACTGGATCTGATTTGATGTCTACGTCAGTCATCTCCTTAACCGACATGTGGGATCTATCCTTCAACTAGTGTGGAGTTGGGATCAAGTGGATATCGTTGGCTGAATTTAGATCATCGTTTGGAACATCAGGTTCCTCTTCAGCATGGAAGACATCCTGAGTCTATCCTAGGGTGAAATGGAACATCCCACCACAAGGCTAGTACTATGATGGGGATGGTAGTGTATCAGCGTGATCTTAGTCAATAGCATCTAGGTCTAGATACAATGACCATGTCAGGTCGGCTGGATCATGGATGGGGGTGGTTAGATCAATGGAGATCATGTTGATGAAATGATTGTGGTCTCTATTACCGTGGGTGTTGTAACTTGGACATCATAAATTATACTTGTGCTCTAGATCTAGCTCTGTGGGCACTGGCACAAATGGATCAGCTCTGTGCATGGATACGCATACAAGGTCCGCCCTAGGCATTTATGGTTTGATATGGTCTCCAGGCAGAAGATGCTCTCTGTGTACCTGGAGTGGAAGGTGCAGTAATTGCTATAATTGTGCATGGTTTAAGTGCCACCTATGCCTAGGCCCTATGTGTAACTGTTCAAACATGTCATCTATATCTAAGGGATATTGCTGTTGTCGCATATGATTGAGATAGTCCATCTTGGTTTCATCTTCATAATCACTGTTAGAGATTGAAAGGCCTTCGTTGGCTCCAATAGCAGTTTACGACATATGAGGCTCATCTTGTTTGAGAAAATTAATGTGGTCCCATCGATGTTGTTTCGCTCTCTATGGGGAGACTTGATTCTCTTAAGGTGGCATATGCTAAAATGAAGCACCCAAATGGAACATTGTCAAGAAGCTCTCTTGATCATCATCCATGGGATATACTTGTGAATGATTACTATCAGACTCGAAAGGATCCCAAGGTGCTACCTCATACTCTGACTCATCCTTTGAATACCCTACCTGGTCTTGTCCATATCCCTCCTGTGGGTGAGTCCTTGAATTTTCTCCCTGTTCGATCGAATGGAAATGGTTGTTATGGTCAACAAGGTTGGTTGTTAGCAATGGGAAATAATCTCCCTATGTATACGTTGTGTTAGAATTGGCATATGGATCTAATGCCAACCCATACTTGTTGCCTTTCCCTAGGCATTGCATGTTCTCCACAAATATGTCTAGGGGCAAGGGGTGGTTGAACCCTACTCCTGACTTGTCATACAACATTTGATATCTCGGTTGGCAAAGAACATGCACTCCTTGCTCATACCTGCCCAACCAATATCCATGCCAATTGCATTTGCCAAGATATATTAAAGCAAAATCAGGGTTGGACAGATATTTGACGTCCTCCGCAAAGGGATCTTCATCTTCATCTTGTTGCATACAATTTTCAACGCCATTATCCAAGTCCCCATAAACAAAGTTTATTTGATTGGGTGGGTAGCCTAAAGGAACCATAGATCCGATGGGGAGTCGAGGCCTCCCCATGTCCTACATGGACTCAAGTGTGGGCGTTGCTACAATGTTCTTCACTAGATACTCCCCTAGGCCCATGCTGGCCATTTCAACGATGACCGTTGGTGGTTGGTGGGGAGCGAATGGAAGTCCTTCTTGAGTCCACTCCATGTGAGGTGAACTAGGCATCTCGACTTCCATTCTTCTAGGCATCTCTTCTGTTGAAATGGTTGAGACGAGAGGTGGTTCCTCTTCTAAGGGTTTCTTTCCCTTGTCCTTGGATGTTTCCACTGTAGGTGGCATCGTTGTTGAAGGACCAGTAGAGAAATATGGACCCGATTGAGGAATCGCTAGATTAATCATTGGATATGCCTGCAGAATCAGACCTTGTTGAGATGGATTAAACTAAAAATCCAAATGTGTTGATGGAAGAGTTTATTGCAGCATAAATTACACTGTATTACAGTATTTGAAGGGCTCCAAGTCCACTGGGACTACATGAACCTATCCTTCAAATGTATACTTTAGGCACTGATGAGCTATTGAAGGGACACACTTCATGTCCCGAATCTAAGGCCAGCCCAACAAGATATTATAAGCCATATCACCTTCCAATATGTGGCACAATGTATGAATAGTATTTTGTCCCACTTGGATGGGTAGGACAATTGTGCCAACTATCGAGCAGATTGCATAATCGTAGTGTATAAGTGGAGGCCACGATGTGAGATGCTGGAAACTTTAAATGTTTTAGTGCTACTATGGTGATGATATTACTAGACGAGCCAGTGTCCACCAACACCATTTTATACAAAATCCCATTGACCCATGCAATAACGTGTAGGGGTGGATTCACCATATCACCATTCACTATTTTCAATTCATCTTCTCTAAAGGTGATGACTGGCTTGATACATTGTTTTACATGTCCCACAAAGTTGTTGAAAGAGTTCACTTCGTGGGGCTGCAGCTCGATGGCATTTAAAATCTCCATTAGAGCCTCCTAATGGGGTGCTGATTGTTGAATTAGTTCATATATGGAGAGCCTATCTGACGTGGTCCTTAGAATTTGGGTAAGTCTAGTTCAAATCGTGGCCACTAGTCTAGGCGAGGGAAGTTGCGTAGGGTGTTGTTAAGCTTGTGACGTCAATGGAACCTCTCTTGTGGCTATCATGGGGGCAGCTCCTAGATATCTCTTGTTCCTAGTCACTATGCTTATCATCCCTACATACCCCTACATGGGGCAATTCTATTGCACCTCATTGAATTGAAGATGTTTTGCCTATGCCTCGTGGGCAGGCAAGGGGTCTCTGAAGACTCCCATATGTTGGTTGTTTGGCGCTACAGGGTTTTCCACTGCCAATGTCTTATTTTTGATTAGGTCTTGTACCAAACCTTTGAACTTCCAACATGCATTAAGATCATGTCCCTTACGCCTATAAAACCTACAGTAAAAGTCCTCTCGATATCCCTTAGGCTTCGGTGCATTGGGGTCTATAGTTTGAATCTCTGTAAGGTTGATCAAGTTCACCATTGACAAGAGGTCAAATAGAGAGTCCTTGGACTCTGTGTAAGGAGTAAATTGTGGCCTAGGGTGATGCTACTAATTTTGTTCTTGCCTTTGGTTTTCCCTCTCATAGTTGTTAGGAGGCACCACCTGATAGTTAGCCTTTTGAGGCTGTGTTGCTTGTGCAGGCTTAGGGACGTTGATAGCAACCTAATTGACCACAACGAGTTTCGGTTGCATGGTCCCTATTTTAGTGTTCTTTGTCCATTCTTTCTTATTAGGTTTGGAGATCTCACCATGCTGTATCTTAATCTCCTCAATGACTCTAGCTTGTGCCAGAGCTTCCTCTAAACTAGCATATTGTTGTATCTTCAATAGCACAAAGATTGATCTCAAATAGCTTTTTGAGAACATTTGGGTCAGGTCTAACATGGTAGGGAGGTAAGGCAGCTTCGAAAGCAACATCCTCCACCGATTCTCGTATGCCACCATGGTTTCCTCCTCATGCTACCTGAGGCTAGCTAGGTCACTTAATGATGTCTTTTTATTAGTGTTGAAGGCGAAGTGTTCGAGGAACATGCCCACTAATTGATCCAAGTTACTGATGCTATGTTTCGATAATTGGGTGAACCAATCCGAGGCAGGGCCTACAAATGTGGTTATAAATGTTTTGAGTAACAAAACATTGTTGTCCTGAATACCAAAGCACTAGCTCAAGAATCTAGTCACATGCTCTTGGGCGTCCTCCTCCCCTCTAAAGAGTGCCAACTAGGGTAGCTTAAAGTGTTTTGGGTATGGAGGTATCGACACTGACGGATGCATAGGATGACTATGGAGTTGGCGTAGAGTGGGATTTTTGGGCCTAGAAGTCTTGATCTCCATAGACTCTAAGCACTCTAGCAATGCTTTGTATGCATAAGAGGATTTAATGTCTTCCTCCTTAGTTTTCTCCTGTTGTGGGTTATGGGGAACCTGAGGCCTATTGAGAGGTAGCTAGATAGCACCCCCTCTTCCTTGGTAGAGCGTTTTAGCCCGCTCTTCTTATTGTTCATACTCCTCATAGGCTTCTTGAGGAGTTCTTGGTCGAGACCTATACACATGGGTGGGTGCCCATCATTGTTTTCGAGAGCAGCCTCCCACTCAGGTCTAGGAGGTCTTGGAGGTAATACTTGATAAGGTCGCATGGACCTGTCTCATACCAAGGGGTTATGCCTCTCATACACTTCTACTTTATGTGTGCGAGGGATTGGAACCTTCGTAGGCACATTGTTATGAAGCAATTCATCTGTTTGATGCTGAATGTGCTCTTTGCTACGGTGGTACAGATGCTCTAACTATTGTTGATCCTACCTGAGCTGCATGATTTGTGCTTGGCAGGTGGCATGTATGGCAAATGCCAAGTCAATTTGTTCCGTTGTCTCTTATTTTTGAATCCTAGATGCCTCTCCTACATTTCTATCTTGATCATGGTGATTCGAGACCCCTATGGGTTGCTTTCCTCTGTTGAGGTTAGCTACATTAACCCGAGGTTGTAGCCTCAATGGGTGATCCTAATACATGGCAGGTGCGGAGGTACATCGCTCCCACACTGTGTACTACTCTTGAGGAACGTGGTAATCTTCCTCTTCCTCTCTTTCATATGCATGCAAAGTGCGGGCATAATTGTCTTGCCCTGTATGGAAAGCCTGATACTCTGGATATTGTCTAGTGTTTCTAATAGTAATGCAGGGTAGAGGAGGGATGACGAAATCCTGTGGCCCCTCCTTCTGGACCCTCTGTTGCTCTAGCACTTCATCACTAGGCCACTCATTATGAGCATCTAAGGGAGGTCTCCTGTCTATGTTGAGTGCTACGTGTAGGTTCTCTTCTTGAAAGGACCTATGCTGAGTGGGGGTGCCTCTCAAAGAAGTGCCTCTATAGTCCTATTCTATTATGGCATGATGTGGACTATCTTGTGTGTCAGGCCGCCAAGGTAGGATGACTAAGTCCTCAGGACTATATTAGAGGTGACTTACCCCCTTGGTGCACTTTCTATGGTTCTCGCCTGTGATTGGGCTCGGCTACGAGTGTACACCATGGTGATGTGCTCCTAAATACGAGTAGGTTTTTATCTTTTTTTAGGCTTTTTGATGTTACACCAAACAGACAGTATCACACACACAAATAATGATTATCTCTTTTAACGATTTAAAAGTGTGCCCTAAACCTGTTTTAGTGTGTTTTTGATGTTTGTTTTTGAAAGTTTGTGAAAGAATGTTTAAATGCAAAATGACGGCTCTTATGACTCCCAAAAAATGGTTGCCCCTTTTATATACCAACCTCTCTATATACCCGCCCTGACGTGAGGGAGACTATTGGTACGTGAGAGCAAATGGTACATGGAACATAGGCGGTACGGAAGGGGAATCACTCTATTTATGACACCTACCATAGAAGACTTATCCTCATGCACTGGGAATCACCCTAGCTACACTTGGTTAGCTTTCGTCAAGATTTACATCTAGCAACAGTCGCGATCGGGGTAATGTATGCAATATCTCAAGCCAAGGTGGTGATGAAATCCACCGTTGGTCTTGCTCAAAGGTTAGGGTTTTACGACCAACTCCTTGTTGTTTTAACTTACCATGTGGTGTGTGGGGTTCTTTTTAAGTTGCATAAATGAAGCAAACAAGCATTCAAACTCTCCTATGCAAGCAAATAACAAGAGAACAAACAAAATTTTTTTTGATAGAAAGTGTTTAAGACCTGTACCTCTTCTCTACCCAAATCGGATGTCTCTGAATTTCTGCTCTGAAACAGTCCAGCGTTGGAAAAATTGGTACCTGCAAGCAAAAAAACAAGCAAATTTAATCAAAAATTTAATCTTAAAAATCAAGGCATAGAGGTCCCACTGTGATCGCCACTGAAAGCACGAGGATACGGAAACAAAAAGGAATACGCTGAATACGATGCCTCTAAAACCAAATTTAACACCAACAGCCTATGTATTGAAAGAATGCATAAAAAGGAAAGAACATGAGCGAATGAACACAAGATAAAATCAATATGGAATAGGGTTCTCTTTATTGATGTGCTTTCAAAGTCGTGTTACAATACATCTCCTTCCATTTTTAGGGGATAAGAGCGTTAAATATGTTCTTAATCACATCCATGATAGCCATCCTTCTTCCACGTGCCCACATGTAATATGGGTGGACCAAAACACCACTGCCACTTGTGTGTATGATTTTTCACTCCTCCCTAATCTTCTGATGTTGAAAACCTGCGTTCAAAGAAATAGAAAATATTAGTAGCACCTACAGATAGAATAAAGCATGTATTTCCCAAGACCTACTATCAGTATATGAATGAAAATATTAAAATGATAATAAAATGACCTCATATCGACCTAAAATTTTTACAAAGGTATAAATATATCACTAGGAATCCACTACAAAAAGAACAGTCTGGAAATTCCTCACAGATTTGTATTCGCTCCAGGGTGGGACGAATAAGCCTACAACAATTTGTCAGAAAGCACCCTCTTCAATGTCTTGCTTAGGAAGCTCCAAATGACCTGCAAAGTTGGGGTTAGCTAATTGGGGGTGTTTTGGGAAGACTCAGATGTTTAGATTTATCTAATTTGGCCTCTATCACCAATATTTTTCTAGTGCCATCTACAAGTTAGTAAAGGCAAGAAATGACAAAAACCTGGTCAAAATTTCTCAGAATGAAATGAAATTTAAACTGTAGCCTATTTAATAGATCTAGAATGAAATACAAAATAAAAATTAGAGAAATCTATCACAGATTTCTAATCATCCTGGGGTGGGGCGAATAGGACTGTGATAGTTTGGGGGGCGCCCGGGGGCAGAACGCCCACTGTTTGGGACACTGTTTCAGCACCAATCCACTTGGGATGAGTCCAAAACTCCTTATGGGGTGTTTTCAACAAATTTTGTGGAATATTGTGGCCAAAAATCATGTTTTGGGTCGAGATTTGTGCTTCCAATAATCACCCAATAACCTCCCTTTCGAATGAGAGATTAAGGATGTGAAGGCACAAATCGCAAGTAGGTATGTAAATTGGCAGCACTTCGTTTCTTAAATGCTCCTTTTTTGTATATATTTTGGGTGATAAAACTCACCAATTTATAGACCTAGGGTCTCTCTATTTGAATTGCGCATGTGAGGGTGCCACTTGAGTTAATTGTCCTATTTTCATAGAAAAGCTAATTCCTTGATTTAGAATCTCCTTGCATGAGGTCTCTAAAATAAAGACATGCATGACTAAAGTTTCTCTTCTTGATTTAAATCTATTCCTCACAATTGCATGGCCTGAAGCCTCAGTTAACTGGCAGACTTGTCGAGGTTTGAATTTTTTCCAGTCAAACTTGCTATTTGCCTCACCCTAGGGCAAATGTTGCTATTCATCCCTGGGTGGGATGAATGCCAGTTTGTATTCATCCTTAGGTGGGACGAGCAGAGATCAAGGTGCCAAAAAGGCACCAAATTGACCTCTGACCTCTAAAACTACTTTTGGAAGTGGTTAGGACCACTGTTTAACATCTGGGGGCTGCCCTAGGGGCTGTGTGTGTCAATGCGATTAGCGCTCGTTGTCACATAATCGTATTGGTGCTATTATGGTGTCTACAAGTTTATTTTCTCACTATTGAATGTTGAATTTTATTTTTTGAATGCTAAATTATCATTAGTGGGACTCACTGCCAATCGTTAGGTTTAGTTTTTAATTTATGAGCTTCATTTTCCATTGGTCTAGCTTCATTTTTATTTTGTCAGGATTTATTTTTAATGGTAAATATTTATTGCCTTCACCTTGGAGTGTTGTATTTTAAATTTTAATTTGTTCAATAATATTGAGCTTTTGATCTCAATCTCTTAACATTAGTGCTACACATATTTCAACAATCTCTACACTTAGAAGAATTTGCTCTCCGGTAAGCCGATAAATATTTCGTACACATCCGCACTCTAGTATGGTACATTATATCTAGCCACTTCCAAATTTTAGTAAATTATTAAATTATTTTCTGGTATGCCAATAGACTTTTTGTACATCTCCACATTTTGCCATGGTATAATGTTTTTGACAATATTTACATTTAGAAAAAGTTTCAATCCTTTACTCTGATAGCATTATGCATTTTTTGTACCTTTCTGCACTCTGCTAGGGTGCAAGATTTTTTTAATCTAATGGAGAATGCAAGTTTTCTTATTGAAATCATTCAAATAAAACCAATGCAATTGAATATCAATCCTTTATAAAACATTCAATATAAAGCAAGAGTAAAATATGGATGCAAGAAAATCTAAATCAAAATTAAAATTTCAAGTGGATCCCCAAGTGGGGTGTCTTATGAAATGGCAACAACAAAAACTATGACCTGGGACTATGAGAATCTAGAGTCCATCCCTAATATCTTTCTACTAGAATCAAATATGTCTATACTAGGGTGAAGAGGGTGAGATACAAGCCATAGTGCAAGGATAATTTTCCCAATGATGCAAAAGAGTAAAAAATGTTGAACTTCAAGCGAAATTTTTTTGAACTATGCTTTAATATGAAGTAAAAAATTAGAGCATACTAAAGCTTTCAAATAAATTAGAAAATTTGTAGACACTTATTGTCTAGAAAAATAGCAATTATGTGTTTTCCATATGTCAAACAAATATTTTGCTTTAAAAAATTGCTAGAGTAAAAGGACTATTATGAAATGGTTTTGCTCAATGCTTTCTAGCATATTGGTCATATGAACAAAATATATCATACACCATGAGAATATAATGTGCCTAAATGGTTTGAAAAAATCATGGATTCAATTCCATGCCAACTATGCTCTAGAGCAAAACCAGAATAAATGCTTAATGGACTCCCTATGTTGACAAAAAACATCATTTATGGTTGGTTATTCTTGAGTGAACCAGGTGTTCATCTATAAGAAACCCATAGAAAAGCATACACTAAGAAAACCTAGCCACATTATTCTCTAGAACTACATTCCAAATAGTATAAAAGGGTTTTTGTTATTCTTTGCTAGTGGATCAGATTTTTGAGCATTCATTAAGCTTGAAAACCATGTGTAGATGAGGTGCGATCCATGAATACCCTTTAAAAGGTTGATAGATCTTGAAAAAAGAGTTTGGGAACCACTTCTTATCTTTCCACCATGGACAAAGGCTTCAAACCCCAAGCTTGTGCAACATATCATGGGGAACAATATATTGAACTGCCTAGAAAATATCCTTATCTTGTTTGAAGAGGTCAAACTAAGATTTGGTTTACTCCCATGAAAACTAAGTTTTAGTCCATTTGAAGAAAATATTAGAGACAACATTGATTTCCTTATGGAATAAGTGTAAGGCTTATACCCAGGGAAATTTGGCTTATGGTTAGTCCTGACAGGTAAGAATGGGGGACCACTCGACTAATTGCTCATTGATAGAAAGTCCCTTAGTGAAGTAGTTTCCATTTCAATGAAGTTAGGTTCTAACATATTCCCAATATTTCCAAATACCTTTTGCAACAAATGTGCCCTAAATTTGAATGAGCACCTTCATCACCAAAAATGAGTGCATACCAAGTCCTTTGAAATATTTTCACCCTTAAGGAGATCTAGAGGCTATGTAGTTGGAAAATAGAAATTTCCAAGCCTCATTACCTTGAATGGTTCTAATAATCCACTTTATTCAAGGATTTACCCTTGTCTTAGGGTGTACATAAGGCCTAAACCACTAGAGTCCCTCGAGAGATAACAAAATCCCTAGGCTACTCTATGGAAGTATTTTTTGTCCTTATAAGAGGCCCTCATAAAATCTCATAGGAGTTTCTGTAACTTATGGTAGGATGTTTTGGAGAGAAGCCAATTTGAAGAGTCACTACACCAAAAAAGGGCTTTAATGGAGATTATAAACCACCCTTAAATACCTTTATATGTGGTTATTCAACTGCCATTTATAAGGGTATCATAAAAAGTTTACAACATACAATGATTGCTAAAAACCGCATTAAACAACCACCCTCTTAGGGTCTAAGAGGGTGGTTAAAAATCGCTTTCTTAGTACTATGATAGTGGTTGCAAACCGTCATCTAATGACTAAGAGGGTCATATTTATTTGCCCTCTCAGGGTTAATATATCTTAGGCCTAACACGACATTTTATAACCACCCTCTTAGACCCTAAGAGGGCGGTTTATAGCCACCCTCTTAGACCTTAAGAGGGTGGTTTTAAACCACCCTCTTAGGGCTAAGAGGGTGGTTTAAAACCACCATATTATGGTCCCACCATAAAAAAAATATATAAAGGAGGTTATCCATGTTGGAGGGACTAGAAGTTAGGCCAAACAATAATGTAATTTACAATTATACCACAAAAAATTTAAATGCATGCATAAAATATGCTAATTTTTTATCAAATAATATAACGAGAACTGAATTTACAAATGGAGCAATTAGAAATTTTGAAGAAATGGAACATAGACATTTGTTCTTCAAAAATTCAGAAAACAACACATGCTTGCAATTGGTCTAAGAAACATTTTTCTAAAAATTGGAAAGAATTCTAAGGAAAGCTCCAAAAAGAGATTTGGTATAATAAAATTTAATTATATAATATAAATAGTAAACCAATAATGTAAGTTGATGAGGAACACCTATATGGATCAATATTTCCACAAACCATAATATACAAGCCTACCCCATTACCGATGGACTTTAGAAGTCTTGATTTTAGCTTATTAGAGCAAACACTACTAGATTTTCCAATCCACAAAGTGCAAGTTATAAACACAAAAAACATAAGTATGTCAAGTGCTCAAGGAATACACTGCAAAATAATAGTGTATGTAATTTACTTACCATATACATGCAAGGGACCCCTATAAATAGAGAAATGTTAGTAAGTTCATTAGTTGTAATGAGGATTTAGAACTATCTAATCCAATGTTTAATCTCAAATAATGTTTGATGTGTGATTAAACTACGTAATGACATGTTTAATGCATGTGTAAGCTATGTATGACATATATAATGTAGTTTCTTGATTTATCTACAAACCAAACTCCCTACACTCTCCTTCTTAAAAGAAAACTTTGAAAATAAAGTATATGTTTTAATTTACTATTGTTGGAAAGTTGTTGCTATTGTTAGAGTTGAAACTGGTTTAGTGTATAGTTTTTGAACCCAAAAATTGACAATTACAATTTGTGCCCATTATCACAGTTAAATTACAATTAGTGTATAGTTGTTGAACCTGAGGTTGATAGAAGGATGATTACTTCAATGAAGAAACAAGCAATATCATATGATCATATATGAACATATCCCCTAGACTATTAACAAGTGGTATGATTTTGTCTAAATTTCCCATCTCTAAAGGAAGCATGTCATAAAGATTTAAAATCCAAAAATAATGCATCTCGATTTCCATTTCCATATAAATTCGAAATACAATTCCAAGCAACAACCATTGTACGAATCTTCACATCAAGAAAAGATAACCAAAATGATGCAAAAACAAACAAAAATTTCACATTTAGCAAATTCTAATCACTAAGAAAAGGCATTTCAGTCATCTGCTGTATGTGATTTCCTTAGTGGGTCAAATTTGTAGTTCTACTCATTAAAACATTTTAGACATGAAAAATCTTGTTTGTTCAAAATCCTCAGCTCTTGAACGTCCTACCAAGAATTATCCAAAATAGATTAAAATAAAACTAACAAGATGAACCAATTATATACGTTTTTGAATAATCATGCAAATGTTAATCTACATAAAATAATATATGTATTATTTCTCTAGGATATTTTGGAGAATATAATAACAAGTCTAGAGGTAAGTTTATAAAAAATATAAAATATAAAAATGATACACTTATAAGGTTTGTTCAATCCATATAGCACCACATTGAAGTCAAAACCTCTATTAGAAAAAGTTTAATCATCAACAACATAAGAGAACACAAGGACTATGAATGAGTCACTCATAAAGATAGATGTCAACAAATAAAAGAGGTAACATCAAATATAGAGTAGAAGTGATTCTATTCATAAATATACTATAAACCCTTTTGAAAAGGGAAGAACAAAGCACTAATAAACAACTACATAAACCAAAATAAACTACAAAAACACTCAGTTTAATGCAAGCTTAAATGAAAATAAAATAACAATTATGTAGATAGACCACTAAGCGAGAAGTAAATGGAGGAAAAGCAATTTTTGATATAGTTCAGTTAATGAAGGATCCCACAACATCCTTCATTGTGGTCTTATTATCATTCATTCTAAACAATATTATATATCTAAATAGATAATTCTTATTTCAAGTGCAATTATTATTTATAGATATAGGTGAATGGACAAGCTAATCCCTTCATATAATGGGTAGATGTCTAAACACCCCTACCAATACCAACCATCAGATATGAGTTGCAAAGGTATCCTAAGACTTCTGTTAGATACATAATTTCCATCTATACATATCAAGTACTGCTGCTAAGGAATAGGACTAAGAATCAAACATAAAATATCAATTTTGTAACTAACACACACTCAACACAATAAATATCCATTTCAACACATAAAAACATGAATGCATGATTAAAATCTTAATCCTATGCCCTAGAAACACTTGTATTCTATCTCTTTTTTTTATTACCAAATTACCTTATTGTATCTGAATTGCTAGCGTCATTCTCATGATACCTACTCACCTCAATCCTAGCTTGGTTGCCTATTAATTATCCACTAGTGTTTTCTAAAAATAGAACAAAAAACATCTAACAACACTCATTAATTATTTTCATTAATTATAACTACTTTTGAAGTAGAATTAATAAGGATTCCAACCATGTACCCTCACATTCTTCATGGACATATTGAATATTTCCATCGTTTGTGTTTTTATCTTGTGTAGTTTTTGTTCCAACAAAATATGTTGTTCCAAAGACACTAATATATTCTAGCTCATATGATTTAATTCCTTTGATCCTTCTTGGAGGTTATGTGAGAACCACATACCACTGGCATCAAATAGATCATTTAAGTAAAAGACTTTTCTAACTTGTGATGCTAGGAAAAATGGATCATCTTGTACTCTATCCCAACCAAGTAATTTGTTCATGTTGACTAGTGTGAAGCTCATTTCATCCTGTCTACATCCATTTCTCATATCAAGAATATTTATCCAATAACATTTCAATAGGGGGTATCGAAATCTATAGTAGTTCAAAAATATTATTTCCCTAATAACACCATAATATATGATCGTTTGTGTGTCTTTTGTGCTTGCTCTACATAAAGTACTAGAATCAATACACACACACCACTATTTTGAGGTGTTCTTTGGTATTATTTTCCTTTGATATGAAATATATAACCATTTATCAAATAGCCTAAATGTTTGGTTGCAACTTTCCTTGAACCATGTACCAACCATTTTATTGTGTTGGAGTCATTATTATATTGCATTTCATCTCCATGAAACTAAAACAAAGTAGAATAGTTTAAATATGATTGCAAAATATTACATGATGTTTAGTACATGATAATAAATATACATGTTGAAGATAATATTCAAGATATTAGATAATAACTTTATCATGTAGCCAAGAAATTAATGTTTGATTATGATTTTTTTGCAACACCCCTTCATATCTCACCGCATAGTGGTTGGATTAATTGATACTCTTTAGGTGCTTCCTAATTTACCCCATTTTTTTCAATATTAGTTGGATATAATTAGTATTCTTCCATATGTAACAAAAAAAAATAAATATATACTTACTCTCTCCAAGGCTAAACTTCATCTATGTTAAAGAGAACACATAAGTGGTCTTGCCTGCAAAAAGTTTCATTTAAATTGAAGTCTTCACCACTAGACAAAGGCATCCCATTGATTATAGTTTCTTCATTATTATCACTACATACCTCATTGTGACCAAGGTGATCACCAATTGCTTATGTACCTCTCATATAGTCTACGTAGAATGAAATAGATTCCTCGACAAGATAATGTTTAACAATACAAAATTTGGGTCTATCTTGGTTCTTTACATATCCCTTAAAAATATTCATAATTCTAAGAAAGGAAACAAAAATTTGGATTAGATGAGACACTACAAAAATTTAAAAAATGGTGGTTTATGAAACTAATGAATGCATACAAACCTCTCAAAATAGTACATCCATTGATATTGTATAGGTCCACATAGATGTACCTCCCACACTAAGTGAATAGTTAGGTGCACCATGATATCAAAAATGAAGAGGGGAAGTACTTTTCAAGAAAATATAATGTCTCCATGACTTCTATATTTATTTTATCTATTTTTGTGAGATCCACCATTGTAGTGCATATTTCCTTATAGAACATGCACAACCAACAAATGGTTTGTCACATCAGTTTATTAAGAAAATATTATAGCTCTACCATAAGAAGCTATTGCATGAGAATATGATAGTCATGTGATTTCAGGCCCTAGATTTTAAGTTCTTTTATAAAGACACATTTTTAAATATTCAAACTATATCCATATGGTACTTTCATATTGTATAGTGTATGATATGACCTTTCTTTCTCAATATTTGATAGATTGTAGGGTAATGGTGGAATATATGTCTTATTTCCATATATTACTGTCCATAATGTGTTCTTGATATCCATATTTTTAAATCCTCATGGTATTTTTTCCATCCTTTAGCTTTTCTTCGATACCTAGTAGTGTTTTGAATAGGCTTTCATAGATATTTTTCTCCAAATGCATCACATCCAAGTTGTGACAAACTAGAAGATGTTATTCATAGATAGCAACATTAAACAAAAGTTACTTGACATTGAGATACATAACAACATACACAAAAATAATGTCGCATGTAATATCTCCCAATATAGCAGATTGAAGAATATAGATTTCTTCCTCCATCCTAATTTAGCAACAAACATGCTATCCTCATATGTGTTTCATTTCCTTTTATTTTATTTGCTATTTTCCCAATTTGGTTGGATTTCTTATACTATTTTTAGTATTTCCAATGCATTTAAAGGCTTGGGTGGTTTATCGATCTCTTGTTTACCATTAAAATATACCCTTTGATGATGAAACATATAATCTGGAGGAAGGAATATCTTGTGTCCCATGTAAGCTATATTTCTATTGCATTTAAGATATTCTATAGAGGTGCTCTCCTTGCATATTGAACATGTTTTCTTTCCCTTTGTCATACATCTTGATAGATTTCCATAAGTAGGAAATTCATGGATGGACCACATCATTATTGCTCTCATATTGACTGTAGTATTAGAAAATGCATCATACATTTTTGCTCCTTTAATCCATAGTTCATGCAAGTCATCAACTAATGACTATATATAAACATCAATATCATTGCCTGGTTCCTTGGGTCTAGGTATTAACAAGGTTATCATTGCATGTTTTCCTTCATCCACATCCATGGTGGGAGGTTGTGAGTGACCAACACAATGGATCAGCTATAAGTAGTACTAAAGTTAGCAAAATTGTTGAACCCATCAGTTGCCATTGCAATTCGTACACTACGTGGATCCATGGCAAAATATTTCCACTTAACATCTATAGTTTCCATGAAAGGGAGTCAACTGAATATTGCATATTTCCATATGAACTCCTTGTGTTGGGAATGTCACCTCATATTCTTCATAACCTTTACAAAGCTACAAGAAGAAAGCAAATCACTTCATCTACATATAACAATGTTGAAATTTGAAACAAACACAACAAATCTAATGATATAATAAAATCCTTTACCTATACATTCTCTTCAACATTTATATAATGGATAAATACCTCAACACCTTCATAAGAAAATTAATGCATACCTTTTGTGAATGAGGGTCAACTTTCCATTGAGATGCATGATATATTGGACAAACTTACTTCTTTTCATGATCTTTCCAATATAAAATATAGTCATTGGTGCATGCATGTATCATTACATAATCTAATCTCAATGGGCTCATAATTTTCTTCAATGCATATATGGAATTTGGAATTGTATTTTTTATTGGGAGTATATCTTTCATTAACTCTGGTAAGTCCCCAATTTTTTTATCTGACCAACCATGTTTTTCTTAAGATTATATAATTTAGCAATCATCGATTGCTTTATGTACTTTGTACATCTTGGGTATAATGTTAATTCTACATATTTGAGCAAGCTATGATATTCATCAATAGGAAATGCTCCATAAAATAATTGGAAATCAACATAATTAGCCTACAGTTTTGGTCCACTCTCTGGGAAATTAACATTGAAAAATATGTATGCATCATTGACCATTCCAACAATGTCATATTGTACATATTCTGTAATTGGACCCTCATAATTTGAAAAGCACGTGTTCAATGCATATTTATAAAAACTAGAGGGTTGTTCTCCATGTAAAACAAACTTGGTATATGTCTTTTCAATCCCATGATAAATTAAGTGGTTACAAACCAATGAAAAATAAAGAGTTTCCATATTTGAGCACTTTTAATATGGACATATAGGTATTTCAGGGTCCTTTGAATTATTTCTTGTGAAATCCAAGAATTATTGAACCCCATGATAATATTCCTTACTATTTCTACAAACAAACCCCCAAAAAAATAAATTATAGCCATATAGGTAGATATTACTAAAATAAAAATATTTTACCTACCAGACCTCTTTAACACTAGCCTATAATTATACACCTTCACGAATGACATTACGTGCCTTTCTATAGAGGTCCCTAGATGCTGGTAGGGATTCTGTGATGGGTGGGACTTTGGGATCAATCATTTTCTTAATATAAACCCAAAACTTTACCTATTCTATATAGGGTATACTTTAGAACTTCCACCCCAGTTTCCATCTCGAGCATAGCATTGGGATCCATTGGGAAATTTTTGAATCCCCAAACCTTTTCTAGGTTCCTAATTTAAATTGTCCTCTAACCTTACTCTAGGGAAGATCTTTGGGAGCTGATCCTAACCTATCACTATCCTAATTATCTACCCCCTGTATGGGGTGGGAATTTGGGATCTCGATTCTCTACCTAATACTTAGGGTGAGGCTTTGAGATACACCTAGAATTTGTGAGCACCTAATTATCTTCCCATCCTACTTAAAAAATATTTTGTGGAATTTTTATCGATGGGATTCTAGGAAATACTTTTAGGGCATAAGGTCCCACTTTACTACCCTTTATATTTTACCTTTTCTTTTAAGGTAGCCCTTTGGAATCGACCTTGCGTCTCTAGAAACCCATATTTTTTCCCCTCTAAGCACATCTCGTTTCCTTCATTATAGTTGAATCCAACATCCTCCGCTACACCAAGAGTCCCTTTTCCTTGGTAGACATTATCCATTTCTTAAATTTTGGACTCTCAAAATTTAGACATTTTTAAGGTGCATCATCTTTCTTAACCCAAAAAATATAGAGTGGGTGATAGGGTGTAAAATTTCACCCACATTCTTGGTGAATCATAGGGGTTTTCTATTTTATAGAAAAAGGAAACACAGGTAGAAAATTTGAGCACATAACACTTTCAAAAATGAGAGAAAATAAGAAGAAGGGGATATATAGGGCACAAAAAATTATAGCCAAATGAGACTACAAGATAATGAAGGGTGGCAGGCGAAGGAGTAGGATAAAAATATATTAACAAGGCAGAACATAGTGGAAATATAAAATAAATGGATCCCAAGAGAGAGTATGGGATGCAAGGGGGAGGGACCCCTATAAACAAAAGCAAGAAAATTTAGGAGACAAGGAAGAGAGAGGAGGCACAATTGTAGAATAATTGTGAACATTATCATCCAAATATATGAGTGACACAATCATTAGAATAATAGTAGCCAAATGGGAAAGATAAAAAATTAAGGGGATAAAAAAAGAATACAACCCTAGGGTTATCTCATGGTTAAGTTATTGTGAACTACCTACTCCAAGGGACAACCCCATAGATTGCAAACCCATCATCATAGTTCATTGTAGACCAGAGCTACTTCAATAATAGATAAAATATCAAAAGGTAGTTGTCCTTCCTATCAGAGCTTTTTTCTTCACATATTTTAATTCAAATTTACTCCATCCCTCATATCTTATCATGAGAGACATTAGCTACACTTTAGGTGTCATATTTCTTTCTGCATCTAAGTCACTAAGGCATCTTATATAGAGCATATCTTAAAGTCATTCATGATGCAAGTACTGCTTTCGAAGGATAATGCTTGATAGTCTGGTAGTACATCCCAATTTCTTGGATGATGTGTTATCCTACCTATTGTGATCATGAATTATTAGGATTAATATCCATTGGCATATAGAGTCACAAAAAAGGTTGTAATTAATAAGGATATGCCACCTAGGAAAACCTTTGTCCACTATAATTTGGATCTCAAATTAAAACACACCACTACATTTGTGCAAGAGGATACCAACTTCTATACAATCACATTCATTCTAAACTTTTATTTACATGTTGGTTATCTATAGAATTGTGGTGCATGCCACACACCTATCATTGCTAAAATAAATTCATCTTGTAATCCTACAGTATTTGGACTATAAAATACCAAACCTAAGCTTTTCCTCAAACTTTTCCTAGCACAATTTGAATTCATCATTAATTATAATTTTACCTAGATTATTCTTAGTAGATTTCATGTAGATACCTATTCCTTGTCATTTAATCATCAGTACATGCGCTAATCCCCTCACCTCATCTTGAGTTTTGGTAAAAGTCCTTACCATGGACAAAAACAAAGAATTTTTATAAAGTGCTCCCCTTTTTGTCAGTACTTTAGTAGTGATCGTCCAATCATCATGCATTTCATCATTCATGGAGATCGCAAGTTACCTTGGTATGAGGTGCTTTTATTGGTACCATAAGAGGCTCAAGAAAGGATGGTTTTTCATCCTAATTTTGGTTGCACAAGGATTTATTGGAATTATTAGCTTATAGACTATCACCTTCCCACTATATATGTCCTTACAGTGAGATGAAGGTAATGATATTATTTTTGATTGGGAATGCACTAATACTTATCTTGTGCAGGTAGAATAAATTTCCTTCTTTGCATACTTTACAAGATTGTATTCTTTGCTCAAGAGCATCCTCCATATGTGAAGTTGGTTGGAGACATGGTTTTTGGTTAGGTAGTCAATAATTGATAATTTTATCATTTTTAATCAATGTGGACTTTTTTCCTGTGCCTCCATCCTCTATTGTCAACCATTGGATATGTAGGTTCTATTGCATTTGGTACATATCATTTTGCATTGTTGGTGCTACCATGATGATATCTTTATAGGCAATCCCTTGATGAAGAGTTGAAGTGAATGGACATCTTGAGGTAGAATTTATCTAGTCTAGATCAAGAGAATTTTATCTTGAAGAGCTTCCTTTAATATTTGGAAAAATTTCCTCCCTAGAATGATATAAGAGGATTCCAATATTAGGACCCAGGCTCGAGTATAATACATGAATGCTTGGGCCTGAGATGGCTGGTATTGAGGGGATATTTTTCTCTAACTCCTTTCAAATCGAATATTTTAGTCCATAATATCTTCAATATGGGATATTTTTATAAATGAGAACTAGGTGATAAATGAGAAGGGATCTTATAAACTATCAAATGTATCTATGAGGGCTTCCACCAGGTCAGTTCATGCACCAATGCTCCTTATTTGTAAAGATATACCATAATAATAATTTACCTTTTATATATAGAACAAGCAACCTAATCCTCACATATTTATGTGTGATATTATGGATGGTAGCCAAGGAAGCTACATATTCTAGATATTTTCAAGTTGTTCCTTTTGTACCATCATACTTGGGAAAGGTCTTGAGTGCAACCTTAGGAATATTGTGCAAGTAAAATATATTAAGGGGACCAGAATCATTCCATTTGGCATAATATTGTTAGACCATCAAAGAACCTATCCTTAAGATCTTGTGGGTTTTCTTCTTAGGTTAGATTCACCAAATGAGAATAAATTCTCCTCTAGTGAGGTCAAGGCTTCTCATTAGACCTTGATTCCTATGGGGAATAGATATTTAAAGTATTGAAGAGGCAACTAGTCATGATAATTGGATATTTTACTTAGAGGAGTTGCTAGGTGATTTCATAAGATATAGGGAAACCGAAGTATTACCAAACTCTTATTTCCTTAAAAGGTAGGGACCTTTTTTTATCCCACCACATGTGTCAAAATTTGTTGGTCGAAAGTTTACCTAATGGTAAGGATTGTGCACCCACAGACCTTGATCAAAATTGAACGATCTTTGCACCTAGGAGAGGTTTTACGGTTTATCTCTAGAGAAGGCCAATTTATTTTAGGAAGTTCTATATAGCTAAGCTTGGGGGTGAAATGGTAAAAGTAAAGAGAGAAAATGATGTCATAGCTAGAACTCACAAGGATGGATTTAGCCATATGAATACAAATGCACTATAAGCATATGCTGCTATAGAAAATACAAGTAGATTATCTAATAGATCAACCAACCTTACTCTTGTCTACCCTTTATCACCCTCTACTGCAAGTAAATTCTAGAACCAATGAATGAAATGTAGGAAATCTAGATAGCAAAATTATTGCATGCACATTCAACTAGCTTTAGTAGAAATAAACTTATAACATTTACACATAGATGCAAGAGTTGATTTGGATATTAAATAGTAAAATAATTATATTTTAGAATAGCATAATATTTACATATGAATTGTGATATCTAAAGGGCCACCCTTAGGAATGCCAAGCATTCTAAAATATATAGACCTTATAATGAATGCACCATTGAATACAATGGGTGGTAGATAAGACCATTGGGTGGTTCTAGTAGTGATAGCCATGTTGTGGATCTATATAAATTATATGTAGACTATAATAGAGGGTGGCTATAGAGAGTATGCTAGTCACAGTACATAAATCTAGACTCTAGATTAGTCTGATTTCTTCCAACAACTCTTATTAGGTAATAAATTCCATTCATCTACACCTAAGGGAAATAATTGAATGAGAGTATGGGTTGAGGTAAACCATTTGATTAATTTATGATTTGATCATCTATCGAGCACTACGGTACCAAACCTCTTTAATTATAGCCTACCATCATACACCTTTCATGAATGAGAGTGCACACTTTTCTATAGAGGTCCCTAAATGCTAACAGGGATTCTATGATGGGTAGGACTTTAAGATCCATCCTTTGCTTAATATTGGCCCAAAAATCCACCTGTTCTATATAGGATATACTTTTAGGCTTTCACCCTAGTTTGCATCTCAAATGCAACATTGGGATCCATCGAGAAATTTTCATATACCCAAACCTCTACCAGGTTCCTAATTTAAATGATCCTCTAGCTTACCTTTAGGATGGAGCTTTGGGAGCTAACCCTGACCTATAATAATCTTACTTATCTACCCCTTCTATAGGGTGGGATTTTGGGATCCCAACTCTCTTCCCAATAATCAAGGTAAGGCTTTTGGATCCACCTAGAATTTGTGAGCACCCAATTCTCTACCTACCATGTTTGGTAAATAGTTTGCAGGTTTTTTGTCGATAGGGTTCTAGGCAACACTTTTAGGGCATAAGGTCCCACTTTGTTACCCTTTATATTTTACCTTTTCTTTTGAGGTGGTCCTTTAGTATTGACCTTGCATCCCTAGAAACCTATATTTCCACCACTCTAAGCATCATCTCATCACCTTCATTGCAGTTGACTCCAACATCCTCTACCACACCAAGATGCCCTTTTCCTTGGTATACAACGTCCATTTCTTAAATTTTGAACTCTCCAAATTTAGCCATTTTTAAGGGGTATCATATTTATTAACCTAGAAAATATAGAGTGAGTGATAGGGTGTAAAATTTCACCCACAGTTACATGGTAGCCTTTGTAGAAAACTAGTTATAGATAAACCTTCACTTATTTAAAATCTCAAGTCTCATCCCATGTGTAAGAATAGTGAAGGTGAAAAATATAAATCTTGAAGACCAAAGTTCCACGATGCAAAAACACCCAAGACCTTACCAATAGGTGTTTCACACATATGCCATTTTTGAGTATACACGTAAGTAAAACTAACTAGGATACTGAACTAGTTAAAATTATTCATGTACATAGTCAAGAACTAAGAATCCTAAGAAAAACTTGGATAACAAATGTTAGTTGAGTATACAATGAATCTCAAGGATAGAGACAAGATTGATATAAGAGCTAAATAAATTTTGCAAGCACATAAAAGCATGTTTTAATTATAACAATGACAAAGTACTCCTTTGTGGATAAAGAATCAAGTCAAATGACAAATATTACCCACAAAAAATGTAGTTGTAGTATCTCACAAAGTAAGCCAAGGTTCCAATACCATGAGTTAACCTTAATAGTTTTGCATATGAAAAGAAGCAAATACCCTACCATTGGAATAACTTTAAGACATACAACGTATAGCTAAAGCAGCTAATTCAAAAGCACAACTCTTGGTTAAATGAATATTTGACATCTAAAGTGAACACAATTCTATAATAGTGCAAAACTAGAGCTGAAGTGGAAGTAGAGCTTTCTGCTAAACTTTAAAAGGTAAGATTTTAGTTTTGATATAAGAGCCAAATAAATTTTGCAATCAAATATAAGCATTTTTTAATTATAACAATGACAAAGTACTCCTCTGTGGATAGAGAAGCAAGTCAAATGATAAATATTGGCCATTAAAAATGTAGTTACAGTATTTCACACAGTAAGCCAAGGTTCCAATCCCATGAGTTAACCTTAATAGTTTTACATATGAAAAGGAGATAATACCCTACCATTGAAATAGATTTAACACATACAATGCATAGTTAGAGGATCTAATTCAAAAGCACAACTCTTGGTTAAATGAAGAGTTGGCATCTAAAGTGAACACAATTCTACAATAGTGCCAAACTAGAGCTGAAGTGGAAGTAGAGATTTCTACTAAACTTTCAAAGGTAAGATTTTAGGTTTGATTACTCCTAACCATGTTGGAACTTGTAATTTTATATCAGTTATGTCTAACCTTTTAAAGGATGAGAAGGAAGAGAATGAGACTATAGGAACATTACATAGAAGTACAAAAAAATTGAAAGAACTAGAAAAAAAACTGACATCAACAAGAGAAATTCAAGCTTACATGTAAGCTATTGATCTGAATGAGGTATGCTTTCAATGATTGCCATTCATTTTTTGGTTAAGTTCCAATTAATTTCATTCATGGGTTGTGTATGATCCAAAACCAAGTTTTTTTGTACTTAAAACAATGCTTGTGCAATGCAGAAACAACTTCCAACCTCATTCACAACTTATTTCAGAGTTGGATTATTTTAGATATGGAAATAGAGAACATATGAATGTAAAATTTACAAACATAGAAATGTATATTGTCTCACAAATATGGAAAAATCTATATGTTTAACAAGTTTTATGAGGTATAATAATAATAGCTTGTAGTCCTAGCTCACATTATTGCAAACCTATGTAATGAGAACTATGAAATGAAGCTTAAAAATGTATTTCATTCCAAGGTTTATTGGAATTATGAAGCAAGAATTCCTCCACTATTCTACCTTAGTTCTCCATTTGACATTTGTTATCCAACACTAAAAATATCTAAATTCATAAATTGGAAGTGGTCTAGCAAAATTATAGAGGACATATGGATATAAATCACAAAACATATTCAATATGATAGATGAGAAGTCTCTAACATAACCTAATTCTTGATCTCAAATCTTGTGTGCATCTCAGTTACCAAGCCATTTCATTGAATTATTTTGGATTTTAAAAATCAATTATATCCCAATATCACCACTATGAAAATATTCATGTAATCAGAGATTGGCAATTTTGTATGTATGAGCATGGGCTCAAATATTTCTATTGGGTTTTAGCCATATAATTACCATTAATCTAGTCTACAATGGGAAATGACATACATAGAATCTTCTACGGTTACAAGGATATGAGAATTTAAAGAGAAGATTTTTTTAGCTACAGTACTTAGGATACCAAATCCACATCGACTTTCTGAAATTGAGACACATGCATATCATTATGAAACTTCTAAAATAAACATCTTGTAACCTTCCAATTTGATACCTTCAAACAATTCAAGGGTGTTCCAATCATTAAAGAGACTTACACGCTATAGTAAAAGTTGTTAAAAAAAAGTAGTATTATACTTTGGGAAGAGATATGATAATCCATATAGATAATAATTTGTTTCTAGCATATTGCATCTAACAAGTTACAATACAAGTAGTGAAATATAATGGATTTTATTGCAGCAGTTTTTTCGTTGTAATAAAGCACAAGAAGAGTGTTGCAAATAGATCAAAATTATTTATACAAACTGATAGTAACGGTATTGGTGAATATAGAACACAAAATATTGTTACAAGAACTCATAGTCAAAGAAAATATAATGAAAACACTCTCCTTTGTTGTAGTTTATGATCAGTTTCAATATGGTAATACCTCTCCTTATTTGATTTAAAATGTCTAATTTTAGCTATGACTATGTTGTATGCTTTAAGAAGAGTACATGGAGAAGATTTAATATAAAATTAGCTTATAATAATAGGGTATAAATTCCAAATGGAAGTATTCTGACCAAACCATCTTCAAAAAAATAAAAATACAATTTTTGCATGGGAACCATGGTTATCAAATACAATATTATTTGCAATCACATTTGTTGTATTTTAAACTTAATATTTCAATATGGATTTGGTTAACGTTGCAGTTTGACTTAGAAAATTATTTTTTTTGGTAAATAAAATTTGTCATTAATTACGGGGTTTTGCAGGTTAACCCAAAACCTAATAAAAAACCTAGTCTTATGCTGAGATTTCAGATCCTGGTCATTCTTAGAACATTCTTTTCAAAAATTGTGTTGGTTATCCTACATCATCTTACACTTACTGCAGAAAGACAATTCAACATGATAATTAACATTACTTACAACGATAGCCATTTGAGTTGACTTAGAGAAAAAACTCTATGCTTATCATGAAAAACTTGTGTAAAAAGCACCCTTCCACATTTCTTCTTAATCATTAGTGTGCTTTTGATGTCTAAGAATGTCTTCCACTTCATGTGGTACCCATTGTGTCCACATCATCAAACTTCCTGCATCAATACCCACATTGTCTAATTTGTCAATCACTTTTTTGGCCTCACGAAACACATGGCAAATCCTTATGTCTTGTCTTGCCACAAAAGGATCCTTGCCTCATGGATGATGACCTCAATCCTCCATGGAGGTTTTATTCCATTGGTTAACAGGTTGATGATATTAATGGAATTGCCTTCAATCATAAAATTTCCATGAGTCTCCTGGGAAAATTTTAACCCTCTCAAAAGGGCTCTAGCTTCTACCTCATTATTAGTTCTAATTCCTAATGGTTCAACAAAGGCCTTAACTAGGTTTCCTTGATGATTTTTGATTACTCCTATAGCTCCTGCTCTTCTTGGGTTCTCCTTAGCTGCACTATCAAATTTCATTTTGAACCAACCCCTAGGGGGTGGATCCCAAGAGACCCCATTTTTGGGAATGGGTAGAGGGATGAAAGGCTTTTCTTCAATGCCTAATTCTAAAGCAAATTGTCTTTCCTTGGGAGGGATTATACGGTTCTCCTCAGCAAGGATACTAATTTTTTCTTTCGCAAAGGCAAGGATTCTATTGAGGATTATTTTAAGGCTATGATTGGTGTCCTTAAAAGCTCTGTGATTCCTTTCTAACCATATCTACCATAGGAAATGGTGCCAATAGATTTTCCAAAGGTACTTAAGTTTTAGACTAACAAAGGGTTGAGGCCATTGTTGGAACACTTCAAAAATTGAAGTCAACTTGACCCACGAGATCCTAAAATCCTAGAAAAGTTCATCAAGGATGGACGTTGCCATCGAAAACTCTAGAAATAAATGTTGGGTTGACTCCCACCCAACCCTACACATATGACAATGATTAGTAATAACCATACCTTTGGTCAACATATTATCCATGGTAAGAATATTTCCTTGAATCACCAACCATGAGAAAAAATATATTTTAGGGATTAAACCCTTGATCCAGACCAAATTCGGTTGAAATTTTTTGTTTTCATTGTTGAGGAGCAAGTTATAGGTGGATTTGACCATAAAATATCCATTTTTAGTCTCAGCTAAAATAATGCAATCCTCATATTCTCTAAAGGGAAGAATTTTATGTGTTAAAATATTATGAAGTTCTTCAGACTCAGCTTCAAAACCCTGTACTCTGATGTATTTCTACCTAGGGGTGTTCATATCCTACCAGATGTAATCAACCACCCTTTGCCCAATATGTTGCTCCATGTGTTCGTGGATCCTATCCAATCGGGGATTCTAGGATAATTTCTCAGCTCTCACCCATCGGTCCTAAAATTTTATCATTTACCCATTCCCTAGGATCCATCTAATCCCTCTCTTGACTAGATCTTTGCTTGTTAGGATTACCTTCCAGAAAGCTGACCCCCTACTTACCAGATTATCATTGAGGAAATTTGATCCTTGGAGGTATTTCCTACTGACTATGGCCGTCCATTCATTTTCGACCTTGGTTAATATCTACCATGCTTGTTTGGCTAGCATAGCTATGATGAGATTAGCAACTCTCCTTAGACCTAACCCCACCTATACCTTAGGTTTGCAACCTTATTCCACCCTACCAAATGGATCATTTTTTATCCTCGGTCCCTGACTAGATAAAGTTATTTTGAAAGTGCTTTATTTTATGATACACCTTGCTTGGAGCTCTGAAAATCGATAAGAAATATACAGGTATACTTTGTAGGGAGGCCATTGTTAAGACTACTTTTTCCGCTTGAGATAAGAAATGTCCTTTCTAGACTGCTAGCTTTTTTAGATCCTCTCCAACACAATGTTCCACATTAAATTAGAAAAATATGAAACTCTAATCCAATGTGATAGTTTGATATGAATGAAGTGGAATGCTATATTTCTAGTTCTAATTCCAATAGCAATGATAACATAGGATATTTCATTAGTTTAACAATGGTATCTTGTAAAAATAACAACAAAAAGACTAACTTATCAAGTCTATAAGAAGTGAAATTCTCTAAGTGTGCTTCCAATGGCAATGATAATAGAGAATATTTCAACAAGTTAACAATGGTATCTTGTAGAAATAACAATAAAAATAGAAACGTATCAAGTTTCTTCCATGTTATGTATAGTTTAGTTTTGCAAGGATTCTAATATTGATAAACACATTTTTATACATTTTTATATAATTTTTATCAATTATTGTTACTATATATAATTCTACTTCCAATGATAGGATAATATAGGATATTTCAACAGGTTGACAGTGGTATCATGTAGAAATAACAACAAAAAGAGCAACATGTCAAGTCTATTATTTATTCTAAATATAATAGTTCTATAAGAACACTAATATTGACATACAAAATTATATATATATTATATATAACTCACTTTTTTGGATTATATGACATTTTTATAGCTTTTCTAGTGGACTACGTTTTCCATACTAAATGTAACACTTTAAACAAAGTTATGATCTTGATGACAACAGGTTATTTTTTCCTTCAGAGTCCACATATGGAATGGAAAGCTGTGAGCTTGAGGTAAACCAAAAATAAAATTACAATTGTCTAGAGAGGTTATAATGCAACTTAAACCTTTAAATTTCCATCAAACATAAACTATTTTTGAGCTTTTGGAAAGAAATATCAACAAGAATAAAACAACCATGTCCTCTAGAAAGATGCACTTATTTTAACCATAAATAAAAGAGAGCCGAGTTTAGTACATTCCATTTATTCTTGGAAAATAGTTTATATTATAATAAAAATATTATTTAATGGCTAAAAAATATCAACATATTTAAATAAAATTTATAGAGGTGGTCATTCTCATGCCTGCAAAATATAAAGCAAACAATTCAATAACCAGCCACTTTTTTACTGATACGAGGTCTAACTTTAGATTGAGCTGCATTGGTGAAAAGGCCAATGCTACTATCTTGAAGTATGCTAAAAATTAAATCTAAATGTGACTTTGAGTGGGTGTATAATTGGATGTAAAAATTCACGCTAGCAATAGAAAGAAAGGAACCTAGCATTTGTAAACACAATGTTACAAACTAGGGTTTAAATTAGGGTTTAAAATATACAAATATAGGGTTTAAATTTTATAAATCTAGGGTTTAATATAGGTTTTAAATTTTACAAATATCATGCATAAATGCAACTTTAAAAACTAAAAAATTCCAAACCTAATCACAAAAATACCTGAAATAGTGCAAAATTGACTGAACCTAACTAACCTTGTCTCTTCTAATATTAAATTCATCTTCATACCCCATTATGTACCTTCAGATTCTACTTTAGCCCTCATCTCTTGCTATTTTTTGTTATCAATTTATTCAACAAAGTGAAGAACCAGAAGTAAATTAGCAAAAGTTCCAAAGAAATTTTAGGGCAAACCCCAACCAAAAAATGAACAAAAATCAAATCCTGGGAGCCCTAGTATGATAGAAGAAATGAGGCTTGGTTTGATCTATGTGGATATTTTATCTATTTGTGTAGTATTAGCCAACTAAACCAATTGATTTTTAAAAGATAAATGAAATCTTCGAAGAAAAAACAATGTCAGTGTGTGATGTGAAGGTTGTATCTATTTGCATATTTCTAGACAACTAAGCAAATGGATTGCTGAAAGAAAAATGAAAGCTTCAAAGAAATAATAATGTCCATGCATGATGTGGAGGTTGTATTCTATTTTTCAGTAGCTAGGCCAAATGGACTACTAAAATAAAAATAAAATCTTCGAAGAAATAATGATGTCAACGCACAAGGGTTTTTTAAGCCCACCTATTATGAGTTTCTTTATATAAAAAAACCTAAACCACCTCTAATAAGGTAGTTATAAACTATCCTCTTGAGGATAATATGGTGGTTAATAACTATCCTAATAGGGACACCCAAAAAATATGGGTTCCTCTAAGAGGGCGGTTATAAACTGCCCTCTTAGGTCACCCTATGATGGTGGTTTATAACCGCTATCTTAGGGTGACCCCTAACATGGTGGTTTATAATCGTCATCTTCGTCCTAAAAGGGTGGTTATCCTAAGAGGATAGTTATAAACCATCCTCTTAGGATATATTATGGCGGTTTTTTACCACCATAAAAAACCACCTTATTTTAGCCACCGTTAAAGCCCTTTTTTGGTGTAGTGAGTAATAGACATAGGTGGCAACTATAATCTTAGAGTAGAGCTGGAGTTTATTTTCTTAGTAGATAGGCTTGGGAAGATATTTTTATAGTTTCTTTTCCACCCTATCAAGGACATATTTGTAGAGGAATGAGGAAGAAGACTACATGGTGAAAGGAATCCTATGGAATTGGAATACTTTTCCATGTTGAATCCACTTTTGACTATATTAGTTAAGCTAGGAAGATTTTGGAAGATAATATTTCCTATAGCACTAGGTTTTCTACCATTGAATACTAGATCCAAAATCCAAAAACAATATCTCTAGACATTAAAGGGATTATTCCACATTATCCCCCTCTTTAAGAAACATAAGGAAATATTCACCTACAAAATTCCCATTAACCAACTATTAAGATGTGTTAGATAATGTTATGACTTTCACTTGATACTTAGCAACAACATTGGCAATGAGATAGCCAAATATTTCTAGTACTAAGATATATAAAGCTAGGTTAAGATAGAAGCCTTTCCAAATACATCTATGCCACCTAAAGAAATATTATTATTGGCCACTAATAGTATTTTAGGTTAAAGAATATATAAAAAGTATTCTCATAATATGCAAGAAAGTAGGATCAAAATCTAATTCTTGCAGCATGGCTAGGATGAAGGGCAACTCAATTCTATCATAAGCCTTGGAAATAGTAATTTTGAGAAACAAGGCTTTCTACTAAGACTACCTTTCCCATTCAATACCTTCCAAGATGACAATGATATTGTCCAAGATGTATCTACCTTGGATAAATCTAGTTTGCTCTGGTTGTATGATGAGGGGTACAATATTTGTTAGCCTAAGAGCAAGAGCTTTAGAAATTATCTTGTTAGAGAAATTGATTAAAGTGATTAGCATCCAATTGCAAATATAATTAGGATTCTTATATTTGTAAATGAGTTTAGTATCATCCCTATTGAATAGTTATTCCAAGGATGTGGTTCTTAGGGCTTGGAGATACACTTCATGGAGGTTAGGTCCCACTATGTTCTAGAGTGATTTATAAAATTTAGAAGGAACCCATCTATAGTAGGGTCCTTATAATTATACATGAAAAAAATGGCAACTTTAAATTCATCGTAAGACACAAGGTTTTCATAAAGGGCCCTTTACAAGGTAGATAGCTGGTAGGGTAGCACACAAATACTCCATTACAAAGCAAGGTACTAATAAAGAGAAGGATCCTAAACTATAAGCACCTTTTGATAGTATCAAACAAAGGCCTGTATGATATCAAGAAGTGTAGAAAACACATGTTTCCCATCCTAAATGGACTTGATTTTTTGGATAGGGTCTCGCCTTATGAGGCATTGAAATAATTCCTTGGAGACTCTATCCCTCTTTTTAATATAATGTAGTTTAGCTTTAAGTTGCATCCCATAGGTTGCATAAGAATCTACAATATGTCGTTTATGTATACGTTTGGCCACCTACAGTTGGAGAGTGATCAAGTAGGGCTAATATTTTGGCTACAATGTTGTGTCTTAGTTTGGAGGTGTTGATTACATACAAGCGATAGAAAAAGTACCAATGCCCATCCAAATAATCTCAATAACATATGAGTTGATCATCATCTTCAAAAGGAAAGGGTTGACCCTTACTAGGAAATAGGCCCACACCACAACGGGTAGGCCATGGTACTACCTCGAAATGTTATTTCATACCATTTTGGAAATGTCCCAAGCCTTTCCCTTTATATCCCATTTTAAGAATTATAGGTTTAGCTTTAATATACTCATTAGTAAAATAACATCGAGCATATCCATCATGATGAGTTTTGATATTCCGAGGTATTCTTCCCCAGTCATATCCTTTATAAATGAAGGCACAACTCCCGACTTGATAAGTACTTCCCATAGGTTGTGGGAGGCCCAAAGTGCGAGGAGATGGCGGCAAGTTATTTAAGATAATGGAATTTTGCATAGAAGCATTTGTTTTTTTTGATATAAGAATTTGAGATAAATCAAGTAAGAGTTCATCAGAAAGAGCATAAGATGTAGAAGGATCATTCCCTATATCTTTAGATGTGGAAGGTATGATAGATGTAGGTAATGTGTAGGCATTAATAGATGGGTCTATAGGTTTTGAAATTATAGCGATGGAACATGAAGGATTGATTATGGATTGAAGATCTTTTTGAGGTTCTAGAGTGGTTTGTTGAGAATATTGTTGATCTATATATGAGGATGAAACTAATGGAGGAGAAATAGATGAGGTTATGCATGTGTGTTTCACAGTTTTAGATGAAAAATAAGAATTAGGATGTGTGGATGACAGAGCAGGGCAAAATTGAACTCCAACAGTTCTGCCAAGGCACACATATCAAAGAGTCTAGGATCACCATGGATAGTGATAAACTAATTTTTAAGTTCGAATTTAACACATTGGTGTAAAGTTTATGGGACAGCTCGCATTGCATTGATCCAAGGATGAACCAAGAGTATATTGTACGATGTGGGGCAATGTACAATAAAAATGGTTGTGTCTAAGGTTCTAGGACCAACTTGCAATGGGATGGTAATAACTCCACACGTTTCTTATGTTTCATCATTGAAATATTTGATAATCATGTCAGTTTTCTTCATTTCATCACTTCTAAACCCAAATCTCTGGTAGAATTCAAAAGTGCAAATATTTAAAGATGAACCATTATCAATCAAAAATCTTTTAACAGCTACATCTCCAATTAGGGCAATAATGTATAAGGGGTTATCCTTATGTAAAATATGTTGTGGTATATCTTTATCCCGAAAGTCAATACAATCAACTTCTCTAGTGATGATAGTATTGGCCATGGCTTCAGGTTGAATGTTTTGTGGTACCATCATTTGGCTTAATGTAAGCATCAATTCATCTCTATGGGTAGGAGAAGATCTTAATAAATCCAAAATGGAAATTCTGGCTGTAGTATTGGATAATTGCTCATTAATATTGTAAGGGTATTTAGGTTGAACATTGGAGGCATGATTCCATTTATTGGGATTTTTCAAAACAAATGGAGCTGATCCATCATTCTAGTTTGGTTCTTGTTGAGAATTTTGAGCCTGTTGTCTGGTAACAACTCCGATGGTACCTACAATGTTGTATTGAGGATGTTGAATAAGTCTTGGTCTAGCATTTATAAATTGTTCATTAGAAAGTAATTGATCAGAAGAGGGTCGAGTAGTAACTCTTCTAGGAAATGGTTCTTCTAGAATCATAACATCTGTGATAGGTTGAATAGGATCTGATTCATTTTTAGAACTATTCAATTGGTTTGAAGTGATTTCCATGTCACTTTTAGTATCTGATTCTACATCACTAGGATTTGGAGTTTGAGTATTATGTAGGGGCCTAGTCATGACCATGGATAAAGTTGTGTCAAATTTTTGTAAATCATGATTAGGTAAATGTCCGCTAATAGTTCCTACATATCGGGTAGGAGGAGGAACATTATGATGCTCAATTTGATTGGCCACCTCTTTACCATGTCTTGGTAAAGGATGTTGAAATATGTCTAATGATTGATTAGCATTTTGATTTTGATTTTGAGGAATGTTCTTTTGAGCATTATTAGGAGCATTTTGTTTAGGTTGGAAGGCTTGCACCTCCATTTCATTATTATTAATCAGATCTTGTATTTTATGTTTTAACCTTTTACAAGCATTGGTAGAGTGTCCAGGTCCTCTATGGAAATCACTGTGTAAGTCAGCTCTATATCCGGGTATGGTTGGATCAGGTTCCTGGATAGCTGGTAATTGAATCAAACCTCTTTCGAGTAATTGAGGTAAAATAGTTGATAATGGTTGATTCAATCTAGTAAATTCTCGAGGAGGTTTATCAGGAGGTTTCAATATAAATTTTTTTGTTGTCTTCGTTGCATTGATATTAGCACATTTCTGCTGTTAGTGACTCCGTCACCTACGACTTGTTTGTCTTTATATTGATTTCTAGATGTTTTCTCATCATATTTTTTCCTAAGCTGGCCTCTCCTAATGAGGGCATCTTCTACTCTTCAAGCTAAATCTATAGCCTGATCGAAGATAGTTAAAGTAGCAGTTGATAACTCATAAGATATTTGTTCTTGCAAATTATTAATAAAAATGTCCAACATTTCCCTATAATGTAGCACAAAGTGCAGTTTTCCTATCAAATACCTCCATCTAGCTAAGAAATTAGCAAAACATTCATCTTTGTCTTGTTTTAAGTTGTATAAATCTTTAATGGTGACATGCCTCTCAATGTAGGCACTAAATTGATGGACAAAAGATTCAGTCGTTTCTTCAAAGTTTCTCAAAGAATGAGTGGGAAATTGATAGTACCACTCTAATGCCATTCCACCTAAACTTTTCAGGAACATTTTTAGTAATAGAAAGTCATCATGTGATATATCATGACATGTTATCCTAAACATGCGAAGATGCTCTATGGGATCTTCGGTTCCTTTATATATAGGCAGGACGGGCATGGGAAAATGCTTAGGGTACGGTTGTGCTACAACTATGGGATCCAAAGGTTGACTACACATCTCTCGATAATTGTATGAGGGATGGTAGGGATCTATCTGGTCCATACAGGAAGCTAACTGCTTCACTATGGCTTCCAGATTACTGGTTTGCCCACCATATTGGTTCGATAGGGCATTAATATGGGATTTGTGAGCATATGATGGAGGGACATGAATATTAGATGCTATATTGCTATTGTGTAATCTGTTGGTAGGAAGGGTGTTATGAAGAAGTTTTGAAGTTATATTATGTTGTATTCTAGATCGTTGGAAATCAGTGTTTGGCTTCATTTTAGGTTTTTGTTGATTCGAAGCATATTGATCAATAGTTTGGCAAAATAAAGCAGTGAAGGAAAGTTTCTTTTGTGTGGGAATGATTTTAGGCTCAATAACAAATTCTTTAGGAGGTTGGGTAACCTATTGTTTTTGCATGTTCTGAATCATAGTGACCATATCTCTATTGGATGGTCCAGCCTTATCACTTTCTTGATCAACAAAGGACAAGGGATTAGTGTGTATATTAAACACATCTTCCATGGCTGCTTGAGTGTCACTAATTTGTCCTTTATCAATACGAACTGCCATATTAAGAGCGCCAATGTTATTATTGAAAAATTTCCAAAAATGATCTAAGTTATCAAAAGCAATAGTTCCATCTGGAGTTATTCTAGGGGATGAGGATCCATCCTCTTTAACATTTTCTTCTTGTTCATCTACAACAAGCTCATCATCTTGTTGGTCTAGAGTTTCTTCTTTCGGGATTGGATCCTCAAGAAGGACATTTGGGTTTCTTGTTTTGTCTCCTAACCGATCTTCTTCTCCTTCAGTTTGTTTACCATTCCTAAGTTTAGGCATTGTGCTTAACTTAGATTTCAGCAAATATATATATATATATATATATATATACATATACATATATGCAACCAGATTAAGAGGTATATATTAATTATATACCTACTACGATATTTAAAATGAAATATTTTGGTTTTTGTTATGTTTTTTAGTTTTTTCTTGTTTTTTAATAACAATATTATAAAGATAACAAACAACACACAAAACACAAGAAAAAATAATAATGAAAGCAATGATCTAGTTTTCTATAAACAATTTATAAATATCATTAATGGGCTTGAGTTCTTCAGGATTCATGAAATGTTCTTCTTCAAATTGAAAATTTTCTTTCAAGAATTTAATGAAAAGTGCTATAGTGATATTATCTATCTCAGATTCTGGTTGATAATAATAAATCTCATGGCAATACTCTTGATATAACACAGCTCTAGGAAATTTCATCCATATTTCCCTATCCGTAAGAATGACCTCTTGGTCTTCTACATGACCTAGGAATTGGTATATAGTGGCTGTGTTCTTGAGGTATTCCTCGAAGGTGAACAATTATGAAGACACAAGAGCTCTCCTATAAGCTAACCACCTATGGCAAGCTCTCTGAAGTTCATGATAAAAAATGAGTTGATGAGGATCCAGGATTCTATCTAGGACAAGCCTCTTGATTTGTTTAAGTTCTGTTGACCTAGATGAAATAACACCTAGTATTCTATCAAGTTCGTCCCACAAAAGTTGATTTCTATCTGTTTCAGGCACACTAAGCACAAAATTTATTTCTATGGTCGCTAATTGGTTTTCAACATTTATAGTAACTGCTAGTCTTTTCTTAGGAGCTACCATCTAAACATGATATGCAAATTATTAGTTTTAAATGATTTGAAATGCATCTATATATTTTTTTGTTTTGTTTTCAAAAGGTTTTAAATGCATTCACATCGAGTTCACCAAAATGTGTCGCTCAAAATTTTTCACACCCTTACCTTCAAGCTATAGGATCCGTGCCCGAAAGGAGGATGGGAAAAGGATGGCATGGTACCTCGGACTGAGAGGCCTTGCGAAGGTCCCACCTCTTGGGGGAGGTGTATTATGGTGATTTTTTGATGGATGGTGGGTTCACCAGGAAACGTTTGAATGGCAGTTTCCACGCCTAGGTTGGGAATGTGTTTAATGTGTTTAGTTTTATCTTTAAACATTCGAGTCCTAGGTTTGGCCAAATGAATCTAAGTTGTTCTATTATGAAAATGCAGACTAAATGAAATATAGCAGACAGATTTGAAAAAAAATAGAGAGAAAAATATAAATTACAGAGCCATACCTGATCCGGATGTTTGATGGAGGTTCTGATTCTTGAAGTAGTCAGGATCGTCTGGAATTTGACGAAATCGTCTTTGACCTGCAGGATCATCTGAGATCTGACGAATTCGTTAGACAAATTCGTTAGAGACCTGCAAACAGAGAAATAGACACAAAATACAAAAAATGCAGCAATGCTAGTAGAGGATAATGATGTAAAATGACAATAAGGATGTTAACAGATAATCATGAATAGAAATGCAAGTAAGTTGCAACACTTTAATAGCTAATCATGACCTTATTATGCAATTATACTACATGGGTGAACTCCAAGATGCAAAATAATAAAGAATAATAATAATATTAACTAAATGCAGAATAATGCAGTAGAAAAGAATGAAGAAATGCAAACTCTGGGCACTGATTGCCTCCAATGCAAACTATAGTTGAGATCGTCTCGAATTGGTGCGAAATCATCTCGAATTGAATAGGATCGTCCATAACGAACTGAGCTTACTCCGGCTAAAAAATACTAAGGTTCCTACAAATAAATTTGGACAAATATGGAGGAAAATAATAATTTAAGACGGTCTAATACATGTAGCATTTGTGTTACATGAAATTTCAGCCAGGGGGATGCCAAGGGGGAGTCCTAAGTTTAAATAGGCTTAGGAGGGAGGTTAGGAGGTTGGATATCATCCCAATTTGGGAGATCTCCAATGGGGGAGGGTCTCTAATGGTGCAGACACGCTTTTGCCCAGATTAGAGACGTCGTTGGAACAGAGGCTAATTATGAAAAATCAATTTTGGGACAAGATCGTTTGGACGTCCTAGCCCAGACGAAATCATCTGATCTGAGGCGATATCATCTGATCGACGACGATATCATAAAACGGTCAAAACAAACTCTAAAAATAGCACGAGAAACGAAGAAACGGGTTAAACAACGATTTAGGAGCATTTTTGGGGTTAAAATTTGAATTTGAATTATTACTAAAGTAATTGTAATTATTTAAGGTTTTACTACGCCAATTTTAGGGTGCTAGAGTAAGACCATTGTGCCAATTGTAGAAAAAAGAGCATCATTAAATGTGAGCAAGGTGAAGGTGGATTTGGTGATGTGGAAGGGTGGAAAATTAACATGGTGGAGTTTTGAAGTGGTAATGATGTTTATTTAAGAACCAATGTCAATTAATACTTATTTAAAAGGCTTTCTATCAAATATGGCCATGATGTGTAGTGGAGGATCTTGTGATTCTGATGATATTGATTTGATTTCAAAATCATAGAATGCAATAGAAGGCTCCATACATGTTTGAATGCTCCTCATAAAATTTATGAAGGCATTAGAGTCTTGAGTTTGAAGTTCAATGGATTTCAATATCTCCATCAATGCTTCATTATGTGGGGAAGATTGTTGTATGAGCTCATAGATCGATAATTTGGTTGAATCCATTTTGAGAATATTCATCAGTCGGCTACTTAGTGTGATGATAGGCCTTGGTGGATGGATTTGTAGATGAATGTGTTGATATGGGTGAGTTGGTTGAAATGAATTAGCACAAAGATGAATGGGTTGAAAAATATTTATGGGTTGTGGATACATAGTTGTTGGAGGTGCCACAAGAGATTGAACTGCTTGAGGTTGTTTATTTTTATTATTTGTGCTTTGTTGACCTTGGATTACTAAGTGAATAGCATCCATAAATCATGGTATTATTGTACGTGGTTAAATTGGTTAGGAGGAGTTATAGGATTTGATCCCCATAATATCTATTGTGTTACCTCATGATGAGGAAGTGGTATTTGGTAAATACAAAGTTTTTTATTTTATTGTGCTAAGGGACTATCCAACTTAATATACCCTAATTCTATAAGGCCTTGCATGATATCTTTGAATGCATAGTAGTTATGCTCTTAAAACATGAAAGAATGAATGCACTAATATGCTCCTAGGATCCTTGATCCCTTTGAATTTATCAAAATTTGGTAATGTAAAATGAGTAGGATATGGCGGTGATGGTACCAAAGGATGAATTGGGTGATTGATTAGTTGTCTCAAAGTGTGTTTCTGGTACATCATAGAAGGTCTATGCATGATCAGGTTGTCAATATGTGTTTGCAAAACTTGTATTTTATGATCCTCTATTTGTGTGTGGAATCCATGGCTTGTGTGGTGGGTGTATGTGGGTGGTGTGTGTTGGGTGATGAATTATTTGGATATAATGAGGTTTTGATTGGCCAATGAATTGATGTTGGTGGGTATGTGGTGATATTGAATTTTTTGTTGAAATTGATTGTGAAATGTTTGGTGTTGATGAGGTGGGGATTGGTGATGTGAGTTGGAAGGGTGGTGTTGTTTTGAGTGGTTGATATGGTATGTATATGGTGGATTGAATGGATAGGTATAGTGGTCGTAGGTGGTTGTGATACCTAATATTAGTTGATGGTAAAGAAGGTAGTTTGCATGGATGTGGGTGGGTGATTGAATTCTGCTACCTACGATTGCTATTGTGGGTAAGAATGAGTGTTTTGATTACCCAAAATTAGTTGATTCAGATGTTATCAAGCTTATTGTATGGAAATTTCAAATGCAAATTGTGTGGTTGTTTTGGGATTTGATGTTGGCATGGTATATGTGTTGTCAACGTTGGTTGATGTAAGTGGAGGGTAAGCTTAAAAAGGAATCATGACTGAATGAGGGATGTTAGATCTAAATGATATTGATGGAATTGTGGATGGAATATATGAAGCCACATTAACTTGTGCTTCGTAGAGTGGGTTGGAGTGGGTAGTAGTATAGGTAGCAAAATGGAGGTGTTTTGGCCAAAGAATTTGGTATGGAGGTGCAAATGTGGTCTCAAAAAGAGGGTTGGTGATGGCTTGGTTAAAATTATTGTGGTATGAGTGAGCAAGTTCCTATTGAGAAGAAGGAACATGTCTAGGTGGGATGTTAAGTTATTCTAGAACTAGATTGGTTGGTCTTAAATAAGCTCCAAATTTATCTAGATCTATGTAGGTGGTGTGGTGGTCGGTTGGTGTGGATGGTTCTATTTTAGGGATGGTAATATGAATTACCCTCTATAGTGTATCTACATCTAAATTGGATGCCACATGAGAGTATCCAATAGATAAATCCAAATGTTTTGTATGTGCCACATAGGTTGGATTACCATAGAAGTGGCTAGGAAAGGAGTGAAACACTCCATGGATGAAGTTGGTTGGCTAGTGAGTGCTTGATTCATAGCTTTGGATTGATTTTGGGTCAATACCATAAGCTATAAGCAATATGGAATAATGAATGTGTAGGGTGTGTGTGAAAAGGTGTAATTATAAAAAAAATAAACAAACACACAAATCAAGCAACCAACTGTATCCTATGTCTTTGCGAAAGTTTTTTATTTTTTTTGGAGTTTTGTGTTTTTATGTTAAGTCTTCTAAGACTAAAACCACTATGCAAGGTGAATGATAGATGCAAATAAAATATTGTGTTTGAATCCACTCCTCTAATGAAGTATGAATCGCATATGGATAAAAATGGATTCATACATGCATGATTGACTTAAAGGTAAACCTAAGGAATTACAATTACCCATAGAGGGAAGCCACATTGTCAAAGTCCTTCTACTTACCTAATACCTGGGAAGGGTCCCATAATATTTTTCTTCACTCTTGGATGAGCTCTAACAAGAACAACAATTGTGTTCTACTTATTATTAAGCCCCATGGTAAAAGGGCATTACTAGTCCTTCCTACTTTGGGCACACCCAAAAGTAGGGGAAAATCTGGTGATGAAATATAGAAATCCACTCAGGGGGTGAGCTAATGGATGGAGCTAAAGCCCACCATTTCTGGTCTCGATCAATGGTTGGTGATGAAATCCAACTCACTAATGCTAAAAGTGGAGTATACAGTGTGTCTGGTTCCTTTTAAGTTTTTTTTTTCTATGGTGTTTTTTCTAAACATTAAAATGCAAAGGAAAACTATATTATTATGCAACTAGTATGCACTTCAAGTTTGTTGTCTACAACATAAGCGAAAACACACAAGGTAGACAAAGTAGCAAACAACATACCATAAATAATAGAAAACATGAGCCAAATGCAGTGGGTAAATTCCAAAATAAAATCTCAGAATGTTTTTGAGATTCAGATTAAAAAATAGCTGAATATGAATTTGAAAATCCTAATGCAACTATTTGCAAGTGTAGATATACCCCTAAATGCAATCTATATGATTTTTCTCAAGCAAATAAATATCTATTCTAAAATACATTTTTTTTTTGTAAAGGAAATGCCTAGGATGCCTAGAAATGATAGGTGTATTGCTTTTTAAAAAATGTAAATATGAATATTTATTTCCATTTTTCCTTTTAAAAAGTAAAAACATAGATGGGGTGGTAAAATAACTCACTAGGAAGCCTTACGTATTTCTTCAACAACTTCATAGACATAACACCAAATATTTAGGATGTAGTGCTCAATATTTTGGAAACTTTGTGGCATATCCTAGAAACCCTATGGCATCCCTTATATGTGGTATGACATCTATGCAAGCATAGATCGAATCCTCATAGCTTCTAGAAACTCTAGTTTTGGATTTCATGATTTTCGTGCAATCAAATTTCTAAAAACTTGTAGTAAAAACAAAAAGTGTAGATCAACAACACAAGATATGGTAAGACAAATAAAAAAATGAAACCCTTTAGGGGTCCCACTATGATCACCATTTTGTAAAGTGGAAAAATATCAACACCAATAAAAATAATAAGTTAAAACAAACCACAATGTGCACATGAAATGAATATCATATATTATTAAATTAGAGAGCCTTGATCTCTTCTTTGTACATCAATGTGCCCCAAATCGAGGGTTATAGAATATTGATTTATTTTGATACAATAATTACAATAGAGGTGAAACCCTCTAGCTGGATCAATCGATTGTGGTGTCTTTGGATATTCTTAGCTTCAAACAAGGGTTGAGTGGGCTTGTGTATCCACTATGGGGCCACTCTAAGCTGCAACAATTGTCATTGGAAATATTTCCTACACTTGCATACAAACACATCACAAGAATGGATTAATAGTACATGTGAGAGCTCCACTATGTGAGGCCCTCTATAAAAAATAGATCTACAAAACCTTGGGTGCAATGTTGGTGAAATGTAAACAAAATGAGGAAAAAATAACTTAAAACAAACAATAACCTTGTTAATACTTGATTTGTTGAATCTATAATTTTGTTGGTTTGATCTAAGGTTGTGCGGATGCTCAAAAGCTTCCACGGTCTCAGTGGATGAAACACAATATCTGGTGGATTCCTTGGTGCGTTTGTAGGCTACTATGGATGCCTTGCAGCATTTTAGAAATGTTATACAATGTTCAAGGAATTACTTGAGGTGTTTGTAGGTTAGATCGGATGCTCTACAACGTTCGGATCTAGTTCATAGTAGATATGGGGGTCAATAGGTGGATATGACAACGATGAGGGTTTGGGTGAATGTGAATGGAAAATGTGATGATAGAATGCTTTGACCTCTCAAGATTTTCAATTTTGATCATCATTCATGATAAGTGAATGATATTTTATGATAGCCCTTGATTCATATTAGGGTTTCAATGACATCAACGAGAGGTTGATATTAAAACATGATGAAGGGCCAAGATTACAATTTGATAGGTGACACGAATTGCATTGAATGAGCAACCAAGATTAAGATATGATGAGCGGTTGAGATATATTCATATATATATATATATAAACTATTTGTATATATATAGATAAAACTAATTATGGATGGCTATTATTTTATGGTGATGAGTGGATAATGAGTGGCTAAGATTTGGTGTCTAAATCTACACAAAAAATTAATATTGAAGATCTACCCTAAAGTAAGAGTTTGCTAAAATATATTAATGAGTAGCACAAAGATGTTGATCCTAAAGAGATAAGTAAACTATATAGGGATACATAGGATAAATCTCATGGTGTGATTTTTATCCATGCGGATAATGTATAGAACCCCTGTATGGATGGCTATTATTTTATGGTGATGAGTGGATAATGAGTGGCTAAGATTTGGTGTCTAAATCTACACAAAAAATTAATATTGAAGATCTACCCTAAAGTAAGAGTTTGCTCAAATATATTAATGAGTAGCCCAAAGATGTTGATCCTAAAGAGATAAAGAAACTATATAGGGATACATAGGATAAATCTCATGGTGTGATTGTTCTCCATGCGGATAATGTATATGACACCCATGTAAGCAACACCATTAATCCCAAATTTTTGTTTGAGAAGTTTTATGGAAAGTGATTAGATTGATTCCACTCATATTAGTAGGTTAGAAGTAGATCTTGAAACCTTTTCCATGGACCCATTTGATACCATTCATTAATATATCAATAAATCCATAAAATTACAATATGATATCCAAACTAAGAAAGGGATGCCTAAAGGCATTCATCAAGGGGACCCCCTGTCACCCTTCCTCTTCATCATTTTGGCTGAAACTCTTGGAAGAACCCTTCTTTCTAACGGGACTCGTTCGGGATCAAACTGCTCAACTACCAAGGCCATTTCCCATCGAAGTGTGTGGATGATACTATTCTTTCCTCTCGCCTCCTCGAAGAAAAAATCATTAAGAACATCCTTGATCTTATGAAGATGGGTGGGCAGAAAGTCAATTACCGCAAAAGCAAGCTATACTTCTCAAACTACCATCCATAGGCAAAATAGGATAGCTGAGATCCTTGGGTGTATCATTGGGAGCCTTCCAACTACTTATCTCGACGTTCCATGGCAAATCGGTCTCGGCTATGTGGAACCTGTTCTAGATCGTCTCAACAAGAAACTTACGGGATGGAAAAGTTCAATGCTCGACAGCAACCAAATCCACTGCGGGTCCAGGCTTGCACTAAAGTATTCCTATTTTTTTCTTATCTATCTTCAAAGCTCCAACTTCCATCTGCCAAAGAATTGAGCAAATTCAACGTAGATTCCTTTGGGTGGGAAACGAAAACAAGAACAAATTTTCCCTTGTTGCCTAGGACAAGGTTTGTTCCAAGAAAAAGGATGGAGGTCTCGGCTTCAGGGACATCAAGCGAATGAACATGGCTCTCATTGCCAAATAGTCCTAGAGACTTACCATAAATGAAAAAGCCACGGATTGACATCATCAAAGCTAAGTACCTTCATCGGGTTCCATTTCTTGGAGAGCCAACCTTCGGCGGATCTCATTTGGAATGGTGTCACTAAACAAGGAAGATCATCATGGAAGGTTTAAGGTGGTGTCTTAGAATTGGATTGGCCATTCATTTGGGATGATCCTTGGATCCGTGACAAACCAAGATCCTCATCTTGCTGCAAGAAGTGACCGAAGTACCTTTGGAGAAAGGTGTGTATTTCATCAACCCAGTAACAAGACCGAATGGAAACAATTGGCTTTGAATGGGCCTAGACTTATCATCGGGGCGCTTATATGGATTCAAAACTTGAGGAGCTGCATAATCCCCGGATCTCACAAAGAAGACTCTATGGTTTGGAACCTTGAATATCCAGACCTCAAGCCCAGTGAGGCGGGCACAGTCGGTTCCCAAGATCATTCCCAAGGTTAAATTCTTCTCCTGGTTGGCCATCCAAAACAAAATCCTCACCAGGATAAACAAAGGGCTTCTCATCCCCAATTGGTGCATCCTATGTAAAAACTCGTGAGTCTACTAAGATGTTTTTGGAATGTCCCTTCTCCTTCTAATTTTCAACACTTTTGCCATCTTCGTACCCTCCCTCATTCCATTCCCATCCTTTTCAATAGTGGCCTGGCCAAAAGTAGTCAACTCAAATTCATGTGGCGCGTGCCTTCACATTTTCTAGGCAAATTGGCTTGAGAGAAAGAGATTTAAAACCGAAGGAAGATGTGTAGGAGAGGGAGCTCTCATCGTCCAAACCTCCCCCCGGAATGAATGATCGAAATCATTCATTTTACCCCGTTTGTTGTTATCAAGTGGGTCTCCTTGGTGGCACAAGTCACCGATGGCCATCCAAAGGCACCGGAGGGGGGGGTGGAAAAACATAGAGGAGAAAAGCTTCGAACTTAGGAATCAATCCAACAATAGGGAGGCTCGGGCTTATCCAAAGCTGATCTTCTTGGAAGGCTGTCACAATAAACTCACAAGAGGAGATCAGATGGGATCAAAGACCCGCCCCCCTATAAAGCACTAATGGGTCACACAATAATCACAACATCAAGAAGGAAAAAAGCACGGAGCTAAAAGATACGCGAAATTCAAGTAAATTCTTCAATCAATTGCAAATGGGGTCTTTGGGTTTTTTTGGCTCTGGAATTTTCTATTTTTCTAAGCAACTCAATTATCCTTTGCCCGTTTCTAAACTTCTCTCCTTAATCACTTTCTATTTTCCTTTCTCTTTCCCTTTCTTTTCAAACGCAAACACTTAGGCGTCTTGCTTGTTTTCTCTCACTGCCTTTCTCCTCTTCCTTCTCTTTCTCTCATGGCTTTTTTCATTCCCCCTTCTTCTCCCCCCCTTTCCTCCTTCCGCAAGAAAAAAAGAATAAAGTAGAAGAAAAGGTAGATCAAAAAAAAAAGAAAGGGATGCCTAAGGAAATAATAGGAGTAATTGAAGAAATAAAGGAACATAGAGTTGATCAATATTGCATTCAACAATGTATTTAAAATATATGAGATAATTGTTGTGGTCTTCAAAATGATGTGTGTATTTCCGAGAATCTCTTGGACCTCTTATTGATGAGGTATTTGAGTATTTCTTACATCATCAATATAGGAGAAAAAAACATAAGGGCAATTCTATTTTTAACTAGACACATCCAATATAAGCTATGGTAAAATATTAGAATGACAAAAAAGACAAACAAAATGAGAAAAACTCTAAGAACCCTTCAAAAAACCCACTTATGAGTTTTGCAAGAAATAAAAACACAAGGAAGAATTTGATAAGCTTCAAATCAAGAAATTAAAGGGACACTGACACTATTATCTTCTATGCTCAAGGTGAGGAAGGATTTGAAGGAGAATCATCATAGGCTCACAATATAGTCCACTTCGCATATTGTAAATCCACCTTCTTGGATGAGTGGATAGTTGATTTATGGAAAACTAGATATATGTAAAGCACAAGAACCTTCTTTAAGGCTATAAAAAACTCATGCAAGAGAACTTGTTGTGATTGGGGATGACTCTTCATTGCAGGTGGTTGGAAGTGGAGATATCATGATCAAATATTTATCACTTGATGGGTTACTTCATGTTTTCGATGTCGATATTAACCTTCATGTTTTTTATGGTTTACTTCATGTTTTTGATGGTTTACTTCATATTTTCGATGGCTAGGTTTGGGTACCAAGAAGTCAGTACTGTAGTGTTCTATAAATTATAATAAGATTCATAAAAAAACCAAGAATGTAGTTGCATGTGCTTATTGTTGGAAAAGGAGAAGCATGGGTTTTCATATTTTGGATATCCATTCTTATTTGATGTGAGACATAGGTGGACCAATCAAATTATTGGTGTGCAATACAACAAACCAAATATGCCAACATCCACATCATAATTTTTTTCGATCTTCCTTGCAAAAAAAGTCTAGCTAGGAAGAATTTGCAACATGCCCAAAGAAAATTGTTCTGAATATCTAGTACAGTCAAAGCCCTTTTAGACTTGGTAGTCGTAACTACAAAAAAATAAATTAGTAATTGTAAATCCTAGAATTTAAATTCAATTAAATATAAAAATATGTAGTTTTACCTTGAAAATATTTTGACTGCACATTGAAGGTGGTCTCCAGGTAGAGTTTGTCATCATCAGTTAAAGTGAATTTCTATGTGATAGGATCACAAATGGTGTGAGACAATCCTATCAATCTGGCGATATCTAATATTGTGAATGAAAATCCAACATTTTTGTTGTCAATGAAAATATTTACCATACCCGAATCAATGTCGTAACCTGCAATTATCCTCTCTAGCAGTTTAATATTTATGTCAAACTAGGGCATCAAAACTAGACCCTAAAGACCAGAGTCTTGTACCCATGACATGTTGTAATCCAGTGTTGATAATTTTTTTGAAATTAGGGGGAAAACAAGGTTTTTAAAATTAATTTTCAACATTGCAAGGGTGGTAGGGGATGCCATTGGGTTATTTCATTGCGTACGAGGGACTGTGGATCATGAATTAGGGTAGAAGGTATTGGAAAATTGATGGAAGCATCAGAAAAATGGTTAAAATAGAAGGAAAATGGTTAAAACTACGTTAGAAAAGGTAAAAAAATGATTGTTTATGCCTTTATATAGACTTTTATGAATGAAACCATTGAATAAATAATTGATACATGGCATTTGCATGCAATAATTTAATGTATGGTTGAAACATGGTACAAATGCAATGCATCATCAATGCAACTAATCAACATTAGATCATCATTGCTACATTTGATCAGCTTTGTAACAACCAATCGACTTTGTTGCATCTGATAAACTGTACTACAACTGATCGAATTTGTTGCAACCAATCAACTTTGCTGCATTCGATCAACATTGGTGCAAGAGATCAGCTCTACTACATTTGATTGACATTAGTGCAACCAATCATATTTGCTACAATTGATCGATATTGGTGCAACCGATCGATTTTACTATAATCGATTGACATTGCTGCATCCGATCGGTATTGATGCAACCAATTGATATTGTTGCATTCGATCGACATTGTTGCATATGATCAACATTGATGCAACATGTTGATATTGTTACATCCAATAAGTATTACTGCATCTGATCTACATTACTGTAATCAATTGGCATTACTGCAATTTATTGGTATTAATGCAACACATAGGTATTACTACAATTTATCTGCATTAATGCAATGCATCAATATTGATGCATCTAATTGACATTTTTGCAATTGATCAATATTACTGTAATGCATCGATATTGATGCATCACATTAGCATTATTGTAATCATCAACATTGTTGCAGCACATCGATGAGCGATATTGTTGTAACTGATTGACATATATGCAACCAATAAATATATATGCAAATGATCAACATATCTATAATTGATCGACATATATGCAACCAATATGCAATTGATATCTAAAATTGATCAATATATTTGTAATCCATTAGTATTTTCTAACCATTATATCTACAACCGATCGGTATTTTCTAGTCATCATATCTTCAATAAATTATCTCAGACTGATCGATATAGATTTTTTCTATCGACACTATTATATAGGTATAGTTTGATCGACATAGCTTTTCCTATCGGTATAAAGTCTAGAATTTGACAACCGATAGGCATAGCCCCCAAAACAAAAAAATTAGCATAGTTTGAATTTTTTTGGTGAAATATGAATGCAATTCGCCATTTCTCCTTGGACATGATTTGCTAGGATTTCAAGACTAATTTGCCAAGATTTTATAAATAGATTTTGAGACCGACCCCTTATGCATAACCTTTATGTGCATCCCTCCACCTAGCCATAGAGATTATTTTTAAAGGGTGCAACATTATTGGTTCAATGCACATAGAGGGCATCTTGGCCTTCACAAATTTCATTGAGCACTTTGTACTATAATGATCTTAGGATGAAGTCTCACCAACTCTATATTTTCTTGTACTCGAGGATTTTTGGAAGCATGGAGGTAGATGGTTGATTGGAAAGAAGGCTCATGAGCATCATTAATGACCTTATGTATGCTTAATGTTATTTTCTAAAATCATTGACGTATATAGTCAATTTGAATTATGTGTAGAACCTTATTGGTTCGTGTGAAATATCTAAGGTGATAATATTATTGATCAAAGTGGCACGCAACTAGTAGTGTAAAACAAATTATTATATATAAAGGAATTTGACCAATCATAGTATGAAACTTACCAAAAAGTAATTGACAACAACAAATGGAGGAGACAAATGGAAAAAAATATGATTTGGTACTAATAAATCACTAGCCCAATCAATAGTAAACACAATAGGTAGATGATAATTTTGTATTTGTTGGATCTACATCACATGGAACCTATTGAGTGGTCATAACTATTTTTTTAAATTTTAAATTAAACAGTTTTGGCACTATTTTAATGTGTGGAGGGAAAAACTTCTAAAGTATTTTGCATAAAAAGTGTTTAGAACTCCTTCCTTCAAATAATATTATTTTCATGGTCTTCACAAATGTTGTATTAGTTTTATTATGTCAGTAGAAGAATATGATAATTTTATTTGAGCTTCATGGACCATATATCATAGTTTCCTAAGGAGTGGGAAAACTTATTCATTGACCATGACCAATTTATTTTCTAAAGATTCATTTGTAAAATTATAGGAGAATATTATAGTAGTAGTACATCCCTTAAGGGGTAAATTGAAAGTTTTACCAATGATGAGGGAGGTTCATATATTCTTTGTTGACTTGACAATCCTCTTGATAATATGGGAGGTTCATAGGTTTAAATATTCTTCATCCCAAATGATAATTTATGATGGGGAGAGGAGATATCAACATCTCTAATGTCTTCTCTCCTTGGAACTATGCTTAAAAATGAGTGGGTGGTTGGGAAATGGTAATATGATATTATTAGTTAAGTTTTATATATAATTATTTAAGCCTGCAAGCAACCTTGATGTAAGCCTACACGTATTCATGATGTAAGCCTAGGGGCGAAGGTGGATTTATCCCTAACAATATTAGTCAAACCACTTGTATGGATAACATTAACTAAACTTTCATAAAGATATTAGTAGCTTATGGTTAAATTTGACTTAACATTTAGTGTTATGTCAGTCTAGGTTAATGCAATATGTAATTTTTAATCTTAGGGAAAAGGTATCTACTATAAATACCTGCAACCAATTATCCATTGTATTAGTGTGTATCATAACATCATTATGTGGTTTATTTTTTAGGTACCTTATGACACCCCTCACTTTTCCTCTACTTAATGTTTCTATTCTACTTCTTCAATTTTTTGTATGAGTTTTGGTAAATATTATGCTCCATTTTATTTCTAGAATTTTTTATGATCTGAAAAATCTCGTAAGGAGACTCCACATAAAGATAATGTTCCATACCATTACCTATATGAGGATGTTATTTGTTTTTTTAAGTGGTCCTCCCTTGAGGCATGAGTTCTACATATAGATAACAGTGGACTAGGAGATAACGAGTGAGATTATGGAGCATAAGAGGAGTTCGAGTAGAGGGTATGTGACTTATTAGTTTGCATGAAAAGAAGTAGCTAGGGTAGTATTATAACTTGGTACATTGGTGATGTATGAAATTTTTTTATTTTTGTAGACTTCATGCTTTGATTTTCTCTATACGTGGAATTCAATTTTTTAAATCTACCATTTATACTTTTTTATGGGAGCTTGTATGTTAGAGAGGGTTCTCTATTGCAAGAATAAAAAATATAAGTTTGCTACTCTCAAGATCCATCCATTGGCTTGTGTGGATATGGATTAGCATGGGAACTTGTTATCTTGTATCCAAATACTTGGTTCTAGGTTTGAATGGGAACACAAAGTTATTTGTTTGAGTATTTTAAATTTTTATTTTTTATTCAAGGAGATGGTCCATTGGGCATAGAGTCTCCTTTAAAAAAGCAGTGGTGTTTGTTAAGGCTAAATGTATTTTGGGAGCTAAAGGGGGTTCTTTAATGCAAGGGTTTTTTCTAGTAAATACAAGGGTGGTTGATTCAATGTCCTCTTTAACAAGATTAATGAAACCCTAGTTCTATCCCTAGAGCACATAAATTTGGGTAATGGATAGTGATTCAATGGTTCAAAGTTGGAAATATATAATGAGGGTTTGGGTAAATTTGCATTGGTGCAAATTTTTGATGTGGTTCAAGTCTCAATTGATGCTTTATCAGCTAGTTGTAGCATAAGTAACCCTGGAAGAAGAGAAGGGGGGGGGGAAAAAGAAAAGGGAGGGAGGGGGGGGGAAGAGGGGGGGGAGGGGGGGAGGGGGGCAAACCCTACACACATGCCTTCCCAACATATGTTGAAGAGTATTCATTACAAAAAGAAGAACCCATATTTTAGAAAGGTGAAAAGGAAAAAAAAAAGGTAGGGCCAAGGATTTAGTGGTCTTCACAATTGAATGATTTAGTTGATAATCCATTTTTGTTGGCTGTGGCTGAGGAGAATGGATGGATGTGTTCCAAAACATATTAACTTGTGGATCAAGGTGTTGGTGTGTCAAATTATTTTATGGATTTGGAGGGAGTTGGGGTCTCAGTGTTTATTGAGGTATTTGATATTTTTGTCCTTGTTAATCATTAAGTTTTATTCGTGTATGCTCTTTTGTGAATAGTTGTCTATCTGCTTTTGTTTGTATGAAGTTAGAACTCTTGTTTGCCTCTCAAGAAGAGTTTGCTCTAATTTCTTATGGGGTGGGTAGTAGCTCTATTATCTAAGAGTGTAATTTGGTTATTGTTTCTTTGTTGATTTGTCGATTTGCTAGTTGATCTTGTTTGTGGAAGAATCAACCATGGATGCTTTGTTTCTTGGATTTTACTAACATGTTTTTTTTTTTAGATTAATGCCTTGGTGCATTAAATTAAGGAGCAGAGGCAATGGTTTCAAATGGCTAATGAGCATTGTATATTTATCACTATTCTTGGAGAGGAGATGAAGGTTTATTATGATATTATAAAGGCTTTGCAAAACATGATGAAGGAAAAGTTCTAGGAGAATTATGACCAATAGTTTATGACTATCAAAGCATAGCTTGAATAGGTTGAAAATGTTGTCAACCCCAAGCTTAAAAGAAATCTTTGAATTATCATGTATTTTTGTTGGGCTACTTAACTTATTAGCCTCCACCCTGGAATGATTTTTCTAATTGATGCTTGAGTTTTTCTAAGACTTATAGAGTTGGTGTTTATAGTTGATCTTAGACCATTAAATTTTGCTATTTCTATTACTTGAACTCTATAAATATGAAATATTGTCTTATAAATATTTTTGAAATAATATTAAATATATATATAAAAATTCAATGATCAAAATTTTCAATTTGCAATATTTTAAAACATATTTAATTTAAAAAAAATCCACATGGTAGAATCTCTGTTACACTTGGAAAAGAGATTCTTGCCCAACTATTTCGCTTTGACGCCCTTTTACAGCCCAAACAAAAATTATCCATTGTATTAGTGTGTATCATAACATCATTATGTGGTTTATGTTTTAGGTACCTTATGGCATCCCTCACTTTTCCTCTACTTAATGTTTCTATTCTATTTCTTCACTCTTTCATATGACTTGTGGTAACTATTACGCTCCATTTTATTTCTAGAAATTATTATGAATCAAAAAATCTTGTAAGGAGACTCCACATAAAAGTAATGTTCCATACCATTACCTATATGAGGATGTTCTCTTATATATAATGAAGTGTCAAGAAATATCTCATATTATTATTATTTTAAGTGGTCCTCCCTTGAAGCATGATTTCTACAAATAGATAAGAGTGAATTAGGAGGTAATGAGTTAGATTATGGAGCATACGAGGAGTTGGTATATTGGTTATGTATGGCAATTTTTTCTTTTTGTGGGCTTGATGCTTTGATTTTCTCTCTACGTGGAATTCAATTTTTTAAATCTATCATTTATACATTTTTTATGGGAGCTTGTAGGTTAGGGAGGGTTCCCTATTTCAATAATGAACATAAGTTTGCTACTCTCAAGGTATAACCATTGGATTTTGTAGAGATGGTTTGGCATGGGAACTTGTTATCTTATATCCAAATACTTGGTTCTAGGTTTGAATGGGAACAAAAAGCTATTTTTTTGAGTATTTTAAATTCTTAATTTTTATTCAAGAAGATGTCCCATTTGAGCATAGAGTCTCCTTTAAAAATGTTGTGGTGTTTGTTAAGGCTAAACATATTTTGGGAGCTAAAGGGGGTTTTTAAAGCTAGGGTTTTTTCTTGTAACTACAAGGATGGTTCATTCAATGTCATCTTTAACAAGCTTAATGAAACCCTAGTTTTTTATTGTAACATCATTACCTAAGAAGTGGATCACTATAATTTTAGATATTCTGCCATCCTATAGGATCGTCTTGGAATTACGTGCTACTCCAACTACCTAGATGTGCTTGATCTATGTGACCTAGATTTGTACCTTATTGAGTCATGCCTCACTCGTTGAATGCACTCGAGCCATTGATTTCTCTTCTACCTAGTCATCCTATTGTCCCCATGATGGCCTTTATCGTTAAGATATTCTAACACTGTGTCACACCTATCCGACATCATGGGAGAGAGATGTTTTTATGGGAGAATGATTACCATATGGGTTGTACACGTATAAGAAACCTACTCCTTACCTTGATAAATTTTGACTGCACATTGATTTTCCAATGGTTTTATCTCTTGATTGGGTCTTATATCCTTTGCGTTGGGCCCTTAAGTGTTGAATGGATTCCAACCGATCGGGTATTCTAGGTGCTATCAGGATTCATTCTAGCTCAATAGTTCCTACCTCTAAATAACACAAGATTATACTGAGAGGGGAGGGGTGAACAATATAAGACCACTTTTTAAATTTTTCCTTTTACTTCCAAAAGCAATGCGATGAAACAATAGAAAAATCAAAGCAGTAATTAAACCAGTGTGTAAGTCATCACACAATTGAGACACCAATATAATGTGGTTAACCCAAGGTGAGCTACTCCATAGAGAAAATATTTCACTAAATTTTCTCAATCAAATCCTTTGGGAATCCTTCCCAATTACAATATTTATGGACTTATTTTCTAAAGAATAATCCTTACCCTAATCAAATATTTATGAGCCTCCTACCCAAAGGAGATGTCCTATCCCCCAAAGAAGTATTTATGGGCCTCCTACCCAAAGGAGATATCCTATCCCCCAAAAATCTAGAAATGATACTTCAGAAGATCACTGCCTCTTCTACCGCTAGCAGGTGGAACTTCTTTCCACATAAGACATCCTCTCCTTATCACTCTGGCTCTAGAGAATTTTGTCCTTACTGATCACCTCCATAGATGCTCATCAAAATATGTACTAAACATAGTTAGTCGGTCCAACACAAGTCCTGTCAAACTCTGTCACAAATATACACCAAATTTAGTCCTCTGGTCTAGTACAAATATGCTATCAAATCACTGTCAGATCTATCCCAAGATTAAGATAAAATCTTGAACAAATCAATAACAACTGCTCACAAGTCTCCACCAATACTTCATTAAATCAGTACACAAGTTCTTCAACAAGAACCTATCCAAATCAGTCCACAAGTTCTCCACAAGAACCTCTCCAAATCAGTCCACAAGTTCTCCACAAGAACCTATCCAAATCAGTCCACAAGTTCTCCACAAGAACCTGTCCAAATCAATCCACAAGTTCTCCACAAGAACCTATCCAAATCTATCCTAGCAAGCTCACCAAGAACTTTCCCAAATCAACTCAAGCAAGTTTACCAAGAAACTTGCCCAATGTGAACACACAAAGAGAATTGTTAGAGACCCAATGTGTTTCATCCAATCATATCAAATCAATCTCATAGAATCATAAAGAGAATTTTTAGAGACTCGATATGTTCTATCCTTCAACTCTCAATCTCAACTCAAATCAATCTCATAGAAGCATAAAGAGAATTGCTAGAGACTCAATATGTTCTATCCTTCAACTAAAAAGCAAACTCTTTCTCAAATCAGAATAAAGATATAAGTAGTATACTTTCACAAGATCTTGAACCACAACCCAACAATTGTCAATAATGCAATATCAAGGAATCAACTCCTCAAACATATAACCATAACTTGCTATCAAACCCTAGCCAAGTTCATTTTCAAGAACTCAAAGCAATCACTCTCTAAGAATCAAAAAGGGGTTCATGATATTTCCAATTTCTTTCAAATGCGAATGCTCAACTTAACCACACAACAAAGTTTATCAAGCAAAGTATAACTTGATAAAATCAAATCTCAAAGGATCAAGCCCAACTCATGTATCAAGTAAAGCATAACTTGATCAACCAAATCTCAATGGAATCAATCTCAAAACCAAACTCTCAACAACCAAACAACTCAATTAGGGTTTCAACAACTTATAGCAATGGCATATGCTTCTCACTCAAAAACCCTAAAGCAAACTTCAAATGCTTCCACTCTCATAAACCAGAATTATGCAATAACTCATAAAATCATCATGATCTCATAATGCATAATCAATACTTCCACTTTTAAAAAATAAGATCCACTCCAAATAAGGAAAATTAATTTAACCCTTTTCACTCCAAACTTATTTTTAGAAAACCATAAATCAATAATAACCATGGAATAATGTGCCCATACCTTTAATTTGATGAAGAATGAGAACTCAAAATATGTCACAACACTAACTCTGAATTTGCCACTAATTAGAGTTAGCAACAATGGAATAATGCACAATGATAAGAGTCCTAATAACACCTTATCACTCCAACTCATCAATAATCAAAACTCACAAATATACATATCAACAATATTCCTTTACACCTTATAACTCCTACTTAATATACCACAAAATAACTTCAACCTCAAAAAATAATTGCAAGAGAATATCCACTCAATAACTCCAAAGGCTCTCTAACCCCAATATGACATTAAGCACAATTATTCCTTAAACCCTTATAAATCCTAAAATACATTTACTTCTAAATGAATTTACCATATAAACATTAATAATCAATAATAACAATGTCAAAGCAATATTTCTATTTAACCTTATACCTCCATAAAATTACAAACAATAATTGCCAAGTCAAATAAAATATTCCAAATTATCAACAAAATATTTACCTTGGCCAAAAATCAATTCTCCAACTTTAGGATAAGTATGGAGACACCAACATAAGCACAAAAGTGCTTCCTCCTCTAATCTCGTGGTCCAAAGCAACTATTGTACCACGTGCACAATAATCCACGACCAAAAACAAAACACGCCTGATGTGAATAAATCTCGACACATCTGCCTAGCGAGTGCCTTCGATCCACTACCTCTATCATTGGATCATAAGTTCCCAACAAAACTCTCAAGTGCTACTCATCGTTTTACCTTCCATTTGCTTCCAAAATATATCCAGAATTTCCTTCCTCACAGGCGCACGAAATCCGAATTTAACACAGACTAGATTTGTCTTCCTCGCTACATACGAAATCAAAATTTAACATAGACCAGATTTGTCTTCCTCAAAAATCAGAGCGCAATATAAAATTGAAGGTCACAAAGCAATATGAATTCGAAGGTAATCACGTAAATCGAAGGTGCTTAAAACCTTAGGAAATAATGCCCTTTAATAGTCTTTCATCCCATGCAAATTGACATCAATGCTCCTTTCAAACATTGCATTTTTCATCCCATGCAAGTTGACGTCGATGAGGTAAGTCTTTTAAATAAGCTCCACGAAGGTTTTAGACACCCTTTCAATAATAATTATTAAATTAATAATAATTATTTTATTAATAATAAACTTAACTTAAAACCTTTTCAAAGGTTTGAGTTAATTTATTTATTAATAATCAAAATGGACTTTTAAGGTTTTTTCAAGGATCAAAACCTTTTCATTAAGCCAATATGGTTTTAATAAAAACCCTTAATGAGTCCAAATGGTTTTAATAAAAACCTTTAACCTTGTCACCATGGTTTTAATAAAAACCCTTAAACAAACATCATGGAACTTTCAAGATCTTTTTGGCACCAAACTCTTTTTGACATCAACACAAATTCCTTTTGACATCAACAAAAACTCCTTTTGACATCAATGACAACTCAAAAACATGAAGCTAGGCAACATACCCAAAATTACCAACAATATCCCCCTTTTTCATTGATGGCAAACCACTAGTGAAACCACTACCAATTGTCAAAACTAAAACTAATTGACAACCATCCTCTAAAGCTTTGCTCTCCCTGACTCAAGGCTCTCTCCCTTACTCAAATATCTCCCCCTTTGTCATCAATGGCAAAGGGTCACCTTTGGGGCTCAGGGATAAGAATGTACCTCTTATCTTAGCCCCTACCCCACCTCCTTTTGAGGTGATTAATTTTGGGGTGGGAGTAAAACTCCCATTAGACACTGATCATCATTAGTGTCCATAGATGCCTTTCCATGAATTTTCTTGATATCCTTGTCCATGTTCCTATTCTTTTTCTTTTTCATATCTTTGTTCTTATTCCCATTCAAAACCCTATTCCTGTTCATGTTCTCATCACTGTTTCTGTCCAAGCCATTATTCCTATTCCTGTTATTATTCATGTTCCTGTTCATAGCCCTAAACCTGTACCTTGGAACTTTTGCTCTACACCATATGGATTTATGTCCTTCATTATTCCACTTATAATATTTGATAATGTTATTCCTTTGATATGTACCTATTTTCTAAATCCTCTCTGTTGTACCAAACTTGTTCCTATTTTTAACCCTGTAATTAACTGCCTTGTACCCAAACTGATTACAAGAGTAGCAATACCCTTAAAAGAAATTGCCATTTCTAAAATTTCCATTAACCTGTCTTGCTTGAGCCCTGCACTGTGAAGCCATGTGTCCAAACCTATGACATGCAAAATATCTTCCATTGAAATTTCCTTACCTTGACCTCATAGATCCTTTAGTATTTCTCCCCTTATGTTGAATCCTATTTTCTAATTATGTGCTATATGAATTACCATATGAAAACTTACTCTCTAAAATACTCTCTTCATCTGAACCATCTTCTTCTTGGGAGATCATACTAGATTCCTCAACTTGTTCCTTTTGTTTCTTTCCAAAACCAAGACCTATTTTATCTATTGTCCTTCTTTGATCCTTGATTATTGATTTTACCTTCTTGGAACTTTCTTCAAACCTATACAACTTCTCCTTGTACTCTTTAGTTTCCCTTTTCAAGGAAGCTACTTCATGTTTTAACTCTTTACACTCAAGAGACCTAGCTACCAACTCTTCTTTGAGTTCCTGTGTCTTTTCTATAGAGATATCAAGATTCCCTATAAGCTCATCTCTTTCATAACGGTATTCATAAAACTTATCAATGAGTCTAGCATATTTCTTTCTTTCTTTCTTTAACACGTCAAGAGCATTAACAAGTTTAGCCTCAAGATCTACTTCTCCCTTTTTTGAAACATCCACTATGTGTTTACCTTTTGAAACATCAATATCATTTTCTGATTTCTTACCACTATAGGTGATACCTTCATCTAAAGCCATAAGAAGATCTTCCTCATAATTTTTTGAAGCATCCTCATACATAGTATTACCAGAATTCAAACCATTATTGGTACAATCATCCTCAAGGTGACCAAAATTTGCACATCTAAAGCACTTAAGCACAACAAATATATTCCTCTTTTCTTTTCCTTCCTTTTTTGTTAGAAACAACATCTCATTTCTATCATCACTTGAAGAACTTCCATCATCACTACTAGAACACTTACTTGCTTTGTCTGTGTAGAAATGTTTCTTGTGTTTTTGGAAGTACCTCTTCCCTTGATTGTTTTGCTCATTTCTATTCTTCCTTTGATACTTGTGCTTCTAAGATTCCCTATGCTTATAATATTTTTTTCTTCATCACAATCATCCTTGGGTTCTAGACAGTCAGTAGCATAGTGACCAAAATTTCTACAATTGAAACATTTAACAGATTTCATACCTTTGTGCTTTCTTGAGAACTTGCCTTTCCTATTGTAGTTTGCTTCTTCATCATTAGAAGACTCATTACTGTCTTCTTTTTTTTTACCATTGGACTTCTTGGTAGCTTTGAAAGTCACCTCCTTCTTAGGATCAGGTACCACTTTAGTTCTTAACTGAAAATATGGAAGTATACTATGAAGCTCATACTTTTTCAATTTATCCAAATCCTTGGCTTCCTCAATAGCTAAAATATTTTCACTAAATCTATTTGGAAGAGACCTCAAAATTTTATCACAAACATCATTTTCAACAAGCTAAAGACCTAGTTCCTTCATGGAATTAACAATATCATACATACGAAGCATATAGTATTTCTTCATAATTCATCTTGAGTTGTTCAAACATACCTTTGTAATATCTCAATTTTTCTTTTCTGACATTTGCATCACCTGTATGAACCACTTGCAATTGATCCCACATTTTTTTTGTTGTATTACAACGAATCACCTTTGTAAGATTTTTCTTTTGTAGACCTTTAAAAATTGCATTCATTGCCCTTGAATTGCTATGATGTAGAACTTTCTCATCTTTAGTAGTAGGAGGGAGCTTTGGAATAGTGTACCCAAACTCAACTGCTTCCCAAACTTCATTTCCAAGAGCCATTAGATAAACCTTCATCTTTATGCTCCATAAAACAAAATTTGTCCCATAAAAAATAGGTGCTGAATTACCACTTGTAAAATCCATTGTGTTCTTTTCAAGATTTTACTTCAAGCTGTGAAACTCTTCCGAAGGAACCTGCTCTGATACCAATTGAAGAACACAAGCTTATACTGAGAGGGGGGTGAACAGTATAAGACCACTTTTTAACTTTTTCCTTTTACTTCAGAAAGTAATGCAATGAACCAATAGCAAAATCAAAGCAATAATAAAACCAATATACAAGTCATCACACAATTGAGACACCAATATAACGTGGTTCACCCAAGGTGGGCTACTCCACAGAGAAAATATTTCACTAAATTTTCTCAATCAAATCCTTTGAGAATACTTCCCAATTACAATGTTTATGGACTTCCTGTCCAAAGGAGAATCCTTCCCCTAATAAAATATTTATGAGACTCCTGCCCAAAGGAGATGTCTTATCCCCCAAAGAAGTATTTATGAGCCTCCTACCAAAATGAGTTGTCCTATCCCCCAAAGCTTTGGAAATGATACTTCAGAATATCACTACCTCTTCTACCACTAGAAGGTGGAACTCCTTTCCACAGAAGACATCCTGTCCTCCTTTCTCTGGCTCTAGAGACTTTTGTCCTCATTGATCACCTCCATAGCTGCTCATCAACACCTATACTAAACACAATCAGTCGGTCCAACACAAGTCCTCTCAAACTCTTTCACAAATATGCACCAAACTCAATCCTCTGGTCTAGCACAAATATTCTCTCAAATCTCTGTCAGATATGTCCCAAGATTAAGCCAAAAGCTTGAACAAATCAATCACAACTTCTCACAAGACTCCACCAAGACTTCATCAAATCGGTCCACAAGTTCTTCAACAAGAACCTGTCCAAATTAGTCCACAAGTTCTCCACAAGAACCTATCCAAATCAGTCCACAAGTTCTCCACAAGAACCTGTCCAAATCAGTCCACAAGTTCTCCACAAGAACCTATCCAAATTTGTCCTAGCAAGCTCACCAAGAACTTGCCCAAATCAGCTCAAGCAAGTTTACCAAGAAACTTGCCCAATGTGAACACACAAAGAGAATTATTAGAGACCCAATGTGTTTCATCCAATCATATCAAATCAATCTCATAGAAGCATAAAGAGAATTTTTAGAGACTCAATATGTTCTATCCTTCAACTCTCAATCTCAACTCAAATAAATCTCATAGAAGCATAAAGAGAATTGTTAGAGACTCAATATGTTCTATCATTCAACTCAAAAACAAACTCTTTCTCAAATCAGAATAAAGATATAAGTAGTATACTTTCACAAGATCTTGAACCACAACCCAAAAATTGTCAATAATGCAATATCAAGGAATCAACTCCTCCAACATAGAACCATAACTTGCTATCAAACCCTAGCCAAGTTAGTTTTCAAGAACTCAAAGCAATCTCTCTCTAAGCATCAAATTGGGGTTCAAGATATTTCCAATTTCTCTCAAATGGGAATGCTCAACTTAACCACACAACCAAGTTTATCAAGCAAAGTACAACTTGATAAAATCAAATCTCAAAGGAGCAAGCCCAACTCATGTATCAAGTAAAGCATAACTTGATCAACTCAATCTCAATGGAAGCAATCTCAAAACCAAACTCTCAACAACCAAACAACTCAATTAGGGTTTCAACAACTTATAGCAATGGCATACGCTTCTCACTCAAAAACCCTAAAGCAAACTTCAAATGCTTCCACTCTCATAAACCAGAATTATGTAATAACTCATAAACTCATCATGATATCATAATGCATAATCAATACTTCCACTTTCAAATAATAATATCCACTCCAAATAAGGAAACTTAATTTAATCCTTTTCACTCCAAACGTATTTTCAAAAAACCATCAATCAATAATAACCATGGAAGAATGTGCCCATACATTTACTTTGATGAAGAAGGAGAACTCAAAATTTGTCACAACACTAACTCTCAATTTACCACAAATTAGAGTTAGCAACAATGAAATAATGCACAATGATAAGAGTCCTAATAACACCTTATCACTCCAACTCATCAATAATAAAAACTCACAAATATACATATCAACAATATTCCTTTACACCTTATAAATCCTACTTAATATATCACAAAATAACTTCAATCTCAAAAAATAATTACAAGAGAATATCCACTCAATAACTCCAAAGGCTCTCTAACCCCAATATGACATTAAGCACAATTATTCCTTAAACCCTTATAACTCCTAAAATACATTTACTTCTAAATGCATTTACCATATAAACATTAAGCATCAATAATAACAATGTCAAAGCAATATTTCTATTTAACCTTATACCTCCATCCAATTACCAATAATAATTGCCAAGTCAAATCAAATATTCCACATTATCAACAAAAGATTTACCTTGGCCAAAAATCAATTCTCCAACCTTAGGAGAAGTGTGGAGACACCAACATAAGCACCAAAGTGCTTCCTCCTCCAAACTCGTGGCCCAAAGCAACTATTGTACCATGTGCATAATAATCCGTGACCAAAAATGAAACATGCCCGATGTGAATCGATCTCGACACCTTTGCCTAGCGAGTGCCTTAACTCCACTGCCTCTACCGTTGGAGCACAAGTGCCCAATGAAACTCTCAAGCGCTACTCATCATTTTACCTTCCCTTTGCTTGCAAAAGACAACCAAAATTTCCTTCCTCATAGGCACATGAAATCCAAATTTAACACAGACCAGATTTGTCTTCCTCACTGTGCACGAAATCAGAATTTAACACAGACCAAATTTGTCTTCCTCACTGGTGCATGAAATCAAAAATTAACATAGAGTAAAATGAGACTCAAAAATCACAACACAATCCGAAATCGAAGGTCATAGAGCAATACGAATTTGAAGGTAATCGCGCAAATCGAAGGTGCTTAAAACCTTAGGAAATAATGCCCTTTAATAGTCTTTCATCCCATGCAAATTGACGTCGGTGCTCCTTTCAAACATTGTATTTTTCATCCCATGCAAGTTGACGTCGGTGAGGTAAGTCTTTTACATGAGCGCCGCTAAGGGTTTAGAAACCCTTTCAATAATAATTATTAAATTAATAATTATTATTTTATTAATAATAAACTTAACTTAAAACCTTTTCAAAGGTTTGAGTTAATTTATTTATTAATAATCAAAATGGAATTTTAAGGTTTTTTCAAGGAGCAAAACCTTTTCATTAAGCCAAGATGGTTTTAATAAAAACCCTTAATGAGTCCAGATGGTTTTAAGAAAAACCTTTAACCTTGTCACCATGGTTTTAATAAAAACCCTTAAACAACCATCATGGATCTTTCAAGATATTTTTGGCACCAAACTCTTTTTGACATCAGCACAAATTCCTTTTGACATCAACACAAAATCCTTTTGACATCAATGATAACTCACAAACATGAAGCTAGGCAACATACCCAAAATTACCAACAACCTCCTTTGAACTTAGTCATTTTTCCTAACTGGATTTTTCTCACATTTCTGGGCTCCAACATGGCCCAATTGTTTTGGGCTCCATAGAATCAGGTATTTTCTTATCTTGATGAAGGCCAATATTTTGGGATGCAGCTTGGTTTTAGCCAGGTATAATTATCTTGGTCGTCCCCGAACTTGACATTTTTCTATCCTTCTCCTTGCTATTTTTGTATTGGGGTAGATGCTTGGAATTCTTGACTTAGCCCATTTTTCCATCTTCACATGTATCGGATCTCCAACCTTCTAACGGGTTCTAGTCCAGGTGCAAATCTATCATTCCGCTCTTGGCTTAGGTATTTCTTCCATTCAATTCTAGTCAGCTTGTGACCTATGGATGGGGAATTGACGTCACTCTTGACTTCTGGTCAGGTGTAGTATTTCTAGTATGATGAAAATATGACTATTCTAGTTGAAGCATATCTTTTGCTAGTAAGATCCAACCTATCTTCTTTGAGTCCATGTACCATAGTTCTAGCAGCCATATACCCTGATAAATTGGCCCTGCTAATCCTTCGGTATCCAAGTGAACAACAGTGAGCTCACCTCTATACCATTTCTTGGTGCAACTCTACTTTTGGCAATGCTTTCGGGCTTGCTAAATTTTTTTTGTTGGAAATCTCTAATTTTATTTGCAAAATTAAATTTAATATAGCTACTAGCAGTTAGTTCTAGGTGGGTGCAAAATATGCCCACAACAACAACAAATGGAGGAGACAAATGAAAAAAAGAGAATTTGGTACTACTCAATCACTAGCTCAGTGAATAATAAACACAATAGACAAGTGATAATTTTGTATTTGTTGGATCTACATCACATGGAAGCTTTTGAGTGGTCATAAATATTTTTTTGAATTTTAAATTAAATAGTTTTGGCAATGTGTGGACGAAAAACTTCTAAAGTCTTTTGCATAAAAAAGTGTTTTAAGTTCCTTTCAAATCATATGAATTTTCAAGCTCTTCATAGAGGTTTTATTAGATTTATTATGTTAGTAGTAGAATATGACAATTTTATAGGAGCTTCAAGGACCATATATCATAGTTTCCTAAGGAGTGGGAAAACCCATTTATTTACCATGACCAAGTTCTTTTCTAAAGTGTCATTTGTACAATTACAGGATAATCTTAGGGTAGTAGTTCATCATTTAAGGGGTAAATTGGAAGTCTTCCCAATGATGAGGGAGGTTCATACATTTTTTTTTAACTTGAAAATCCTTTTAATAATTTGGGAGGCTCATAGGTTTAAATATTCTTTATTCAAATGAGCATTTATGATAGGGTGAGGATATATCAACAACTCTAATCTCTTCTCTTCTTGGAACTATTATTATATTTTGAGTAGGTGGTTGGAAGATGGTAATATGACCCTATTAGTTAAGTTTTATAGATGATTATTTAAGCCTACAAGAAACCTCGATAGAAACCTACAAGTATTCTTGATGTATACCTAGGGGTAAAGGTGTATTTATCCCTACTAGGATTGGTTAAACCACTTGTATGGTTAACATTAACTAAAATTTCATAAAGGGTTTAGTAGCTTATGGTTAAATTTGACCTAACTTTTAGTGTTATGTCAGCCTAGGTTAATACAATATGTAATTGTTAATATTAGGAAAAAGGTATCTATTATAATTACCTACAACCAATTATCTAGTACATTAGTGTGGATTGTAACATCATTATGTGGTTTATTTTTTAGGCACCTTACGAAACCCCTCAATTTTTCTCTACTTGATGTTTCTATTCTACTTCTCCACTCTTTCGTATGACTTGTGGCAAATACTATGCTACATTTTCTTTCTAGAAATTCTTATGATATGAAAAATATTGGAAGGATCCTACGCATAAAGACAATGTTCCATGTCATTACTTATATGAAGATGTTCTCTTATTTATAATGAAGTGTCAAGAAATGTCTCATACTCTTTTATATTTTATTTTTTAAAGTGGGTCTCCTTTGAAGCATGAATTCTACAAATAGGTAAGAGTGAACTGAGAGATAAGGAGTTATATTATGGAGCTTAAGAGGAGTTCTAGTAGAGGGTATGTGACTTGTTAGTTTACATCAAAAGAAGAATCTAGGGTAGTAATATAACTTGGTACATTGGTGATGTATGGAAAATTTTGCTTTTTATAGGCTTGATAAGTTGATGCTTTGGTTTTCTCTCTAGGTGAAATTCACTCTTTTAAATCTAGCATTTATACCTTTTTAATGGGAGCTTATAGGTTAGGGAGGGTTCTCTATTACAATAATGAACAAGATAAGTTTTCAACTCTCAAGGTCTAACCATTGGCTTGTGTGGAAATGAATTTGGATGGGAACTTGTTACACTGTATCCATATACTTGGTTATAGGTTTGAATGGAAAAAAAAACTATTTCTTTGAATATATTAACTTCTTACTTTTTATTCAGAGAGATGGTCCATTTGGGCATAGAGTCTTCCTTAAAAAGGTAGTGGTGTTTGTTAACACCAAACATATTTTGGGAGCTAAAGGGGGTTTCTTAAAGCAATGATTTTTTCTAGTAACTACAAGGGTGGTTCATTCAATGTCCTCTTTAACAAGCTTAATGAAACCCTAGTTCTAACCCTAGAGCACTTACATTTAGGTAATGGATAGTGATTCAATAGTTCAAAGTTGGCAATAGATAATGAGGGTTTGGATAAATTTGCATTGGTGAAAAGTTTTGATGTCTTCAAGTCTCAACTTATGTTTTATTAGCTAGTTGTAGCATAACCGAGTCTACACATGTGGAAAAACATTCTTTACAAAAAGAACTCCTATTTTAAACAGGTGAAAATGATAAAAGAAAATAGGGTCAAGGATTTAGTGCCCTTCAAAATTGAATGATTTAGTTGATAATTCATTTTTATTGACTATGGGTGAGGGGAATGGATGGATGTGTTCCAAAACATATTACCTTTTATTGACTTGAGTGCGCCTGCGACGAGTTCCACCCGCACTGCGTCACGAAAAATTCAATGGTCAAAATTTTCAATTGCAATTCAATGATCAAAATTTCCAATTTCCAATATTTTAAAACATATTTAATTTAAAAAAATAAAAAATCATATGGCAGAACCTTCCGTTACACTTGAAAAGAGATTCTTGCCCAACTATTTCGTTTTGACGCTCTATTATAGCCCAAACAAAAATTATAAACCATGCCAGGAGCGCGATGACGGCCCGATTAACTAGTTTTTGACAGTTGTTTTAACCTAGTGACAACATTATAAAAGGGCAAAGTGTCATCCTCACTCATATGAACCTCGCACCTTAAATGACGTGCTCTAAACCTTCATTAAATCAAATATATGTGAAGTTTCTGACTTGTTTCAAGTATATGGTATATGGCATTTCAATGAAAATTTCTGCTCCAGGACAATACTCTCTGTTTGTCTCCGTCTAATATCCATGTTCTGCACTTAAATAATAAGAGGGAGGGAAAATTTGGTAAATTGACCTATTTACAAAGTAAAAAGGCAATAAGCATATAATAACACAAGTGAGCAGCTAAATCTAAGGCAAGTTATTTTAATTGCAAACATCCATCCACGACTGATATCTACAAATCACCCATTTCATTATCTGGAAATATAAACAACATAAAAAACCAAAACTACAGCCCCTGATGGGTTTTTCTTGACATTCCCCCCCCCCCCCCCCATCTCTCGCAATTCTCTTCAATTTGCGTACTTCCTTTCTTATCTCCAAACCCTCTTCGCCCACCAGCAGTGTCTCCACAGCTTTGGTAAACTCCGCCTTTTCTATAATTCCCTCGTTATTCGGATTCAAAGGCAGTCCCACTTTCCATACATCCACAATATATCGGCGATTTAAAAACTGATCTGCAAAATAAGGACAACAGAGCATAGGCACTCCCATGGTAATGCTTTCCTGTGAGGAGTTCCACCCGCAGTGCGTCACAAAACATGCTATCGAAGGATGGGCTAACACCTCTAACTGTGGCGCCCAAGACACAATACACCCTCTATCTCTGACGCGTTCCAAGAATCCCGTAGGAAAATCAGCCTTTCTGCCATCCATTAGATCGGAACGAACAACCCATAGAAAAGGCCGTTGCGTGGCCTCCAGTCCCAAAGCAAGCTCTTCCACGTTCCTTTCGCTCCAAGCTGCAATACTTCCAAATGACACGTAAATCACAGACTGGGTAGACTGTTTATCTAACCACTGTAAACATTCCAAATTATCCGCCCACAAGCTTGGGATGACCTTGTTCGTCCTTCCCCTGTCGCCTTCCAGAAACTCAGAGGGAATCAGAGGACCTATTGGATACACACTCAATTCTTTCGACAACTCATCCACTACCGGAGCTTCTATCTCGTAGAAGGAGTTGAAGAGTACCCAATCGATCTCCTTAATTTCTTCTGTCATCTGAATCCCCTTGCGAAATCCGTATTCCCCTCCATACAACCACGGAAGTTCACCGGAACTTAAAGGGGGCAGGAAAGGAAGATATTTTACTTCCTTGACTTCCTTTGCAAATCCTTCAATAACCGCAAATGACACACATCTCAGAGAGGAACCACCATCATCATTATTAAGATTGAAGGAAACAAAAATTATATAAAGGGTCGCGGAATCAAGATTGACTTTCTTACCATCTGAAGAAAGGACCCCATGGGAGACAAGTCTGGAGCTGAAGCGGCGAATAGCACAGAGGGAGACAAGCGCCGAATGAAAAGCAACGAGGGGAACGCCATGGAGTCTGGCTACTGCCTTTAAGCCGAAGCAGGTCCATACATCTGCTATAATGCAAGTGACCCTGCGCACTTCCTTTGCGTTTATCTCTTGGATAACTTTATCAATTACACAAGGCCCCATGTTGTTTTCCATTACCTTCAAAAAATTTACAGCGTTGTTCCGACATTCCTCAGGGCCCAACGCAAAAGGAACGGATATCAGTCGGATCATGTCGCAGTTATCATCCATAGATTTGGCGGCGTTGGCTTCCATTATGCGCTGGTGATTGGAGTCGCTGTTAAGGAAAGTGACGAGGAATCCATCGGAGACGAGCTTCCAAGCGAGTTGCATCATGGGATTAATGTGGCCCTGCGCAGGAAGAGGAATGAGAAGAGCATGAAACATCTTAGTCATATTACGCTTTCCAAAAGTAGCAGAAGATTACTGTAATCTCAGTCTGTGGAGTTGAAGCGGTCTCAACGTTCTTTGGTAATATATCACAAGTGCAATGAAAGACGCCCAGAAAAGTCAGTTTTAGGTATCTGATGGATTAGTTTATGGTGGACGTCTATAATTGCAATGGAAGCAGATGGATTGACGTGACTGATGAGGGGCTCCTATCCCTTGGAATAATAGATAAGGGTGAACCATTCATTTTAACCGGCAACACACTGTTTAAGATATCTTTTGCATTTGCAGCTGCTAATTAGCGTGTCCCATTTTTTGACACTTGATCAGATGCGTCCTGTCCATTTTCAATTTCATTACTAAATTCAATGGACCTTATTATAGTTTTGAAAAAATATTAGATTTTTTTCTTAATCTTTTATAAACTTGGTCCTAAAAATTTATTTAATATTAAAAAATAATATAAATAATATTTATAGGTGATGAGGAATGTATCTTCTCCATTTTAAGCTTTATTATTAAATTGGTTGGACCTTCTTCTTTCTAAGAGATAAATATTATATAATATTTGATTCTTAATGTTTTAAGGTTTATTATATATAATTTAATTTTAATATATAAAAAAATAAAACAAATAAATAAAAAAATAAATATTACCAAAGAAAGTGTTTTGAATGATTTTTTTTTGGTAGGTAAAGTAAATTTTATTTACTTACGGGTTGAAGGGACCCATCTCTATTTACAAGAAGATCATCTGCATTCGAAATGCAGGCCAAAAACACCAATTTACAATAGTTCATCTGCATTCGTAATGTAGGGCAAAAACACCAACACCATAGTCGAAAACCAACAAAAACTAACAGTCGAGCTAAACCAAAACAAACTGATCGATGGTGTTGAAGAGACACCTTTTAGGTGGTTAGAACCACCGGTAAAATTTGGCCACTGATGATTGGCCTTTGCGAACATTCTAACAGTGTTAGAGAAGAGGCACCCTCCTGCTTCGGCAGAGCTAAGTGTTTGATATTTTGTCATTATCCAGGTTGACTTTCTCGATGACTTCCATGGGAAAGTTGTCTTCCCAAATGGTGAGGGAGCTCTCTTTGGTTGCTTTGTTTGCCTAGGTGTCGGCCACTTGATTGGCCTCCCTGAACACATGCTTGATCTGAGATTGCTCACTGTTGCAAAGGCCTTGCTGGCATTCCTGGATAATGTTCTCTATATTTTTCCCACCCTTGCTATTTATTTGGATGAGTTTGAAAATGATCTTCGAGTCCCCTTCGTAGATGACAAGGGCTGCCAGGTTTTTGGAAATGTCAATACATCTCTAGAGGGCCCTGGCTTCTACGAAGTTGTTGGTCTGGGACCCCATATTTTCAACAAAGGCCTTAAGGATTTTGCCACTATGATCTCTGAAGACCCCTCCTGCTCTCGCTTTGCTTGGGTTCCCTTTGGAGGCACCATCGAAGTTAACCTTGAGCCAACCTTGGGGGGAGGGACCCAAGTGACCTGAGATCTATCTTTTTTGGATTTTTGAGACTTAGTACGATCCTGGGGAATCTTGAGGGTGGAACAGAGCAATTCTTCAATCCTTGGAGTAGGGCTGGCCTGACAAGGGATGAGTCCAAAATTTTTGGTGGCGTAAGCAAGGGCTCTGGTAGCTACAACTTCACGGGTTCTGGGGCCTATGTTGAAAAATTTCTTGTTGCGCTCAAACTAGAGCTGCAAAAATATGTGATGGATGAGGACTTCCCACAAAAAGCTTACCTTGGGATGCTTGAAGGGCTTAGGCCATTGGAAAATGAACTCTTTGACAGAGTTTGGCCAGGTCTAGCTAACCTGAAAGCTTTGGGTGGCTAGGGAGAAAACACTTCTGGAGTAGGGGTAATCCATCAAGATGTGGTGAATAGATTCCCAGGCCTAGAGGCATAGGAAACATCTATTCAGCACCATGATCCCTCACCGCATGAGATTATCCCCAGTAAGGATTTTATTGTGGATGGTCATCCAGCAGAAGTGCATGATTTTGGGAATGAGGGATTTGATCCACACCTTGTTAGTGACCACCTTCTCACAGCTGGGGGTGCCCTGGGAACCCATATTATCAATAAGCTGGGCCACGGTCTTGATAGAGAAATTCCTATCATTGGTGCCTTTCCAACACCGCTCATCTCTCCTGTTGACACGAGGGAGGAAAGTTGATCACTGGATCTCCTAAATCCCTTTCATGGCTTCCCTGATGGGTTCATTTCTTATTTTAAAATTGATCTTCTTCCACTCTTGGGCTTCTAGGCTAGAGGAAATGAAGTCTACAACCCTGAGCCTAAATATGTTGTCAGTCAAATGCCTAGTAGGGATCAAAATAGGATTGTTGGTGAGGGGGAATTCCCGACCCAAGTATCTTCCCAAAAGTTGATGTTGGCCCCATTCCCCAACTTCCAAGAATACCCTTCGAGGATGATGTTCTGGGTATGAGTGATGGATTTCTAGAAATGGGAATTGTTGCATGGGGGAGGCGCTTGGAGGAAGGCCTGGTGCTAAAGGTACTTTCTTTTCACGATGTTTACCCATTCAATATTGGCCTTAGTCACTACTCTCCAAGCCTACTTGGCTAGGAGAGCTAGGTTGGCAACTGAGATTCAACGCAGACCAAGACCTCCCTGATCTTTGGGGGAGCAAAATTTATCCCAAGCTACTAGGTGGAGCTTTCTTGAGGCCTTCAATCCAGACCAAAGGAACTGCTTTTGAAATTTTCTAATGGCTTCTCCCATCGAGGCCGAGATTTTGAACACAAACATGAAATATATGGGGATGCTCTGCAATATGGATTTGATCAAAGTTGCCTTCCCTACACTCGTGACTGGGGTCCTTTTCCACCCAGATAACTTTTTAAGGATCTTGTCCACCATGTTTGCCCACATGGTTGGACGAGCCCTGCCATGGAACATGAGAAGCCCAAGGTAAGTGGTTGGGAACTCAGAAATGAAACATCCCAAGATTCTGGTGATCTTGCGCTGTCTTTTGGTCGGGGTATGGATGAAGAACAACTTGCTTTTAGTGTAATTGATTTTCTTACCAGCAGCTTCCTTGAAGCGATTGACAATATCCTTGATCACCTTGGCATCTACTACCGAAGCCTTAGTAGCCATCAACGTGTCATATACAAACTATTGGTGAGTGGTGGGGGGAAACCCGGATGATGCCCTGATCTCGAAAAGCTGACTGTAGGAGCATGCCTCCTTGATAGTTCTCCCCAAACTCTCTGCCAAGATGATGAACATAATGGGGGAAAAAGGGTCACCCTGCCTCAGGCCCCGAGAACTCGAGGAGTAACCCGCACTAGATAGAGAACCAAGAAGAGGAAATGCAGTTGTAGATCAGGCTTACCCAGGACTCATGGAACCCGAACTTGAGAAGGATTTGGTTGAGGAATTCCCTGTTGACTCTATCAAAGGCCTTGTTCATGTCCAGCTTGAGGAAGAAGGCATCCGTGTCTAAAACATGGGCTGAATGGATCAATTCATGGATAATTATGACCCCATCGAGAATATTACATCCTTTGATTATGCTCCCTTGACATGGGTCAATTATGGATGGAATAATGTTGGATAGTGTGGATGCCAAGGCTTTGTTGAGGATTTTGTAAATGATATTGCACAGGCTGATGGGCTGATAATCAGAGAGGGATCGAGAATTAGACCCTTTGGGGATGAGAGCCACGAAGGTGGAATTCACATCTCTGGGAATGGACCTGGAGATTTGCATTTCCCTAATGGTGTTAGAAATATCCTACCCCACGATGTCCCAGAAGGTCTAGAAAAACCTAGGTGAGAACCCATCCGACCTAGGGGCTTTGTCGGGCTTCATGGAAAAGAGGGCCTAGTGAAATTCATCCTGGGAGATGGGGCTAAGGAGAAAATCATTTTATTCCTGGGAGATGATGGTGGGGATGATGACCAGGAGGGATTCCATGGCCTCGAGGGCTTGGGGTGGGTTTAAACCTAGGAGGCTTCTGAAATGATTAATAGCTTCTTCTCTGATTGCATGGATATCCAAAATGGTTGCCCCATCCTACAAGACAAGGCTTTTGATCTTATTGGCACTCCTATACCTCAAGGTTGAGATGTGGAAGAACTTGGTATTGGCATCACCTTCCTTGAGCCAAAGTTGTCTTGAATTTTGGCACCATAAAGTTTCCTCCTTGATGAGGATGTTGTGGTACTCAGACAACAAGGCGCTCTCTTCATCCCTAAGACTGTCACTGCCTTTGCCTTTCAAAAATGAATCCTTAATCTGGATGATTTGAGATTTGACCTACTGTTTGTCTTCGAAGACGTTCCCTAAGGTTTCCTTAGTCCACTTTTTCAAGTACCCTTTTATGAACCTGAGTTTCTAGGTTACTTGGTTAATAGTAGACCCAAGAATTTCTAACTCCACCATGACTGTATCAAGCCTTTGAGATCCTTGTGGTGAATCCACATTGCTTCAAACCTGAAAGGGGTCTTGAACTATGGTCTAGAATCTAATTCCAAGATGAGGGGACTGTGATAAGAACCTATCTTTTGGAGGGCTCACAAATTGGCATCCCCAAGAAAGGGGAGGGATTCCTGGGAAAGCATAAATCTGTCTAGGCGGTCTTGGATCAAATTGGTGCACTTCCTTCTATTGCTCCAAGTGAAGAGGGACCCCTAAAGCTGGACATCCATGAGAGCATTGGAATTAATGAAATTTCTTAGGTCTACAGTATCTCTGTGAGTGATGTTGTTCCCTCCTTTTTTGTCCTTGAGGTGCAAAGGAGAATTGAAGTCCCCTACCAGGATCCAGGGAGTTCCTTCAAAGACCTACCTCATTGAAGTGAGCATTTTCCACATAGCTTCTCTGCCCACAGAGGTGTTCGGGGCATAGATATTTGACATCACCCAAGAATTTTGGGATTCAGTATCCTAGAACATGATGTTTCTTACCCTATCGTGGCCCAAAATAAGGTTTCCCTAGAGCTTGGTAGGATTCCAGAGACACATGAGCCCTCTCGACATCCCAAAAATCGAGGAATGAATGAAATTGCAATTTTTCCAAATATTTCTAGCAATGTTAGGGGACCATTGATCACCCAATTTTATTTCTTGAATGAGAAAAATGGTTGGATTATGTTCTCTCCTCATGGCTACAACTAGTCTCTGTTTGGCTACCCCATTTAGGCCTCTCGCATTCCAGGAGAGGACTTTCATTTCAAACTCTTGGAAATTCTCTTACCCCCTTTTCCTTGCTAAGAAGGGGGTTTGGATCTTCGACTCTCATCTTTGGAATTATTTGTTGTTTCTTGAAGTAACATTCTCAGGGTTCCATTGGCTATATCTTCAGCCACATTTTTATTCCTTATGTCTGAATCAGAGGGTCTTCCTCTCTTTTTTTCCCCTCCTACATCCATAATGGATTTTCGAGAGCTTCGAGTTATCCTAGGACTACTTTGATCAGGGGATGAATGGTCCTCAACTTCGTCATTAGAAGAGAGTTTGAGTACACAGGAGAGGCTGGGCCTTCAAGACCCGAGCGAGGGGATGAAGGAGGAGAGAGGGGAGGTGGGCCTTGAGGGATTCTCGGGGAAGTGGGGGCACCGAGGATGGGTGGAGTATTATGGATGGGGTCGATAGGGGGTAGACCATGGGAGGTCAAGGGGGCGAGAGGATGGCCATTGGTTCAAAGGTGGCTAGGATCTCGCCTTCCTCACAATCCTCATTGATAACAGAACTATGCAAAGGATTGAATTTATTTATTAGAGGAACAAAGGTACTTGGCTTACGATTGAGCGGGCCCGAAGGGGGTCTAGAAATAGCTTTGTTGGCCATTGACAAGACAGGTGAGGGTTGATGCTGCATATTCTTTGACTGGTCCCTAGTGGGTTTTGACTATGGTGGGATCCAAAGTTTGGGGCACTACGACTAAATATTTCCCTAGGATTGGCACTTAGGGAAAAAAGCTGGCTTGTTTTCATAGAAGAGTGGCTGCTTCTAGTTGAAGTCACCATAGATGAGGTTTAGGTGGTCTGGAAGATGACTTTCTAGGTTCACATTCATGCAAATGTATCTTGGGTTAGCCGGGTTCTTGCCTAGGTGGCCGTGTCGATAGCCACGATCTCGTCGATCACCTTAGAAAGACCAAGCAAGGCATATTCATAGAAGAAGTGGGCTAGGATATCTAGAAGTCTAACCCATATGGGGGTGAAATTAATGTTCTGGGAGCCGGGGTTGAAGTCTGGTTACCATTTTTTGAGGAACATACTTTGCCTTCCATAGAACCAGGGCCCTCCGGATAAGATGCGCTCTACATCTTCATGGAAATTGAGTTGAATCATGAAAAAACCCTTGTCATTGCCAAGATATCCAATTTACCTAGGGTTTTCCATTTTGAAGCCGCCCATATGTGAATAACATCTAAGTCAGGTCACCCACCAATGAATTTTCCTACCAAGGAGTTGGTATCCCAGGATTCATAGTTTTCCATGAGGGATTTAGGGCATAGAATATTATTCCCTTGCGTGATGAATTCACTGGCCGTAGACGACATAGAAATTCATTTTTTTGGAGTAAGTGAGCAAAAGATGGCTTACTGCCTACTTTTGGAACCTCGCCTACGATATGGGGCCCTTGCTTGGCCATGGTGCCAGGCTTGATGGAGCCCTCAACGTCTCTACTACAATGATCAATATCTAAGTGCATCACCATGGGGAGCTCCTGCGAGAATCATTTCACTGGCATGACCTAGTTTTGGGAGTCAGGGAAGGCACCCGACTAGCCCTAGGAAGTGACGAGAGGATGGGAAGAGGGCAGGAAACAATCCACCAAGGAAAAATGCAGAATCAAAAACTGTAAAAGGAGGGAAATAGAAGGTCGAACACCAAAACCCCAAAGAAAAGTCCAAAAGCCACCAGGACGTAGACATTGCTTGCTACTACATCGTGTTTTGAATACTTTATACATACGAAGAATTCATTAATTTAAAAAATATTAACTAAGGTTCAAACCACTGGTTTGGTCTGAGGTTCAAACCACTGACATGGTGGATGCAAATGAGGTTGTGTACAAAATAAAAAATAAAAAATAAATATTAACATATTTAAATAAAAAAATATTATTTATATTATTAAATGTAAGCGATAAGATAGTGATTTGCTATTTTTTATTATTCTAGAATGTTGATTGAAAGAATAGATTTTTTATTTATTTTTTGTACACAAGCTCACTTACACATGCACACATACCACGTCCCATGGTGATTTGAACTTGGGTCTCCCCAAAGAAAGCCCAAATATCTAACCACTTGGGTTTCCTACGAGGATTCAAAGAATATAATTGACATCACATTGATCTGACATATTTTAAGTCAAAGATATTTGACATGCTTAAACATTACGAATAGAGTATAGGTATATTTATATTAATCGAAGAGCATTTTATCCCGATGCAACCATTCTATTAAAGAAATATGCTAAGGACTTTTGAAGATCACATTTTCAAAAAATCTTTGTTAGCTTGATGAGGTTGTATGGTTGACACAACTATTGAAGAACACAAGCTTATATTGAGAGGGGGTGAACAGTATAAGACTTCTTTTTACTTTTTCCTTTATACTTCAAAATAGTAAAGCAATATACCCAAAGCAATATCAAAGCAATGGACAAATCATCCACAAAGTACACCAATTTAACATGGTTCACCCTAAATGGCTACCCACAAAAATTCTCTAAAATTATCTCAAAGTTCTGAAACTTCCTAATTACAAGTTATGAGCCTTGCCCAAAAGAACCTTCGATCAAAATATGACCTCCTCAAAAATACCTTCCCCTTCTAAATACCATCAAGATAACCTCTACCTCTTCCAACGTAAACCTTTCCATTAAAACCCTATCCTCAAGTAGCCAAAAGACCACTCTAATATATCCACAAAAAAAAACAACATAACAAGTCCATTGTCCAAAATAAAAAATCAATCCACAAACCTCAAAACCAAATCATCCTTAGTCTCTAAAAAAACTCCTCAAGTATAAAAACAAAAACAAAAGCAGACCAAAAAAACCCACCAAAACAAAACACAAGCAAAACACAAACCCCATGGAACTAAATAAAATCAAAGAAAAAAACTAGTAGAAACACAAGGTAATGTAAACCCAATATAAAACTCATAAAAAAAAAAAAAAAAATTCATATCAACCCAAAAAAAACAAAAAACAACAAAAAAACAAAAACTAAAAAAAAAAAACTCAAAAAAAACCTCAAAACAACATCAAAAACATAACAATGACACCATTACCACAAAAACAACAAGCCACAAACAAGCAACAAACACAACTCAAAACACAACTAACAACAACAACAAAAAAAAAACAAAAACTCCTCTACAAATGAAAAAAACACCACCAACTCAAAAAAAAAACACAACAAACACAACAAAAAACAAACAACCAAGAAAAAATAAACCAAAAAAAGAAATCAACCAAAGAGCCAAACACAAACACACAAAAGAAAACCAAAACATCAAATAACAACCAAAAGCACCAACAACAAGAAAAAACCAACACCTATTCTCCCAAGTACAAAAAAAAAACCTCAAAAACAAAAAAAAACAACACTCAAAAAACACAAAAAAAAACAAGAAACTCCAAACCAACTCAACAAACTCCTCCACCAAAAACAACAAAAAAAAAAAAACTGAACACAAAAACAAAAAATAAACAAACACTACCACAAAAAACCCTACAAAAAAACCTTAAAAAACAAAAAGATAACAAAAAAAAAAAACAAACCAAACAAAAAAAAACCAAACAAAAAAAAAACAAAAAAAAAAAAAAACAAAAAAAAAAAAACAAAAAACAACAACCAAAAACAAACCCCTATCAAAAGATAAACAACCAAACTACAAAAAACACAACACAATCAAAACAACAGTAAAACCCAAAAAAAAAAAAAAAAAAAAAGAACAAAAAAAAAAAAAACCACCCAAACAAAACAACACCACAAAAAAAAACAAAAACAAACAAAACCAAAAACAAAAAAAACACACAAAAAACAAACTCACAAAAACAACACAAAAAACCAAAACAAAAAACAACCCCCCAAAAACAAAAACACCAAAAAAAAAAAAAAAAAACCAAAAAACCTAAGCAAACCTCCCCACAAGCCCCACTAACCCCCTCACAACAAACACCGAAAAAACAACCCCCCACCCAAAAAAAAAAACAAACAACACAAACAAACCCCTCCAACCCAACACACCCACACACCAAAGATAAAATATAACTCACTATATAGATTTTTAAGAAATTAATATATAATACTTTAATAAAATCATCTTAAAAAATCCACACTTTTGATCAAAACCTCAAAAAACCAAAAGCAAACAACAAAAAAATTATTAAACAATTTAAAATTAAAAAAAATTTACTGCTTTAAAATTGATTATCAAAAAAAAGAACTTTATCATTATACTCAAAGAAAAACAAACAAATCAAAGCAATACAATCATCCCAAAAAAAATACGTTAAAAAAAAACACAAAACCCAAAAACAAATTATAGAAACAAGGAATTAGAGCCAATTGTCACCATAGCAAAATAAATAACTTAATAAAAATAAACCCTGCTGCCCCCCCTCTTCGCACCCGAACAACTATAATCTATTTTAAAGATCAAATTATATTTCATTATTTATTGGAGATAATGCTTCATTTGAGAGAAGTGGAGACCCCATGTTTTATGGATAGTAGAGTGTGTCCCTATTCACATATGATATTGTGAATGGTTGTGTGTCCTTGTTCACAAGCAGAGTAGTATACCTATAATTTGTTGAGTGTGTTTCTAAACATAGAGGTTTGTTGATAAATGAGTGTGTCCCTATTTGCAACTATGTAGATAGATAGTGTGTGTCCCTATCCACTTATGATGTAAAATATTGGATAGTTGTGTTTATCCATATCCTTGATTGAGTCCAATGTGGTCAGTCCTAGTGAGGTGAGTAGTTAAGTTTATCTCTAATCCCAATTATGCAAATCATGGACTAATATGTATCCTAGTCCATGGTCTTTTTGAACCTATTGAGTTGTTGGTTCTTGCTCTTATTTGAAATATGATGTAATAAGGGAGAATATTAGAAATTTATTACATCTTGCAATATAGTTAGAGTTAGATATTGGGAGTTGCAACCAAATAGGTGGTTGATAGCTAGTTATTAAAATTAATCACATCACCTTCACTATTTAAATTTATATTTTTATTAATAGAACTTTGTCGAACATCTTATTTGTCCAACATAGTTATGTTTTTTACATGTCTAATTCATTGAAAATAACATCCTTTTATAAGGTACCTTTAGCATAATTTGTAAGGTTGAATTTATTTAGTTTCACTCTTTCCTTTACCATTATAATGATAGGTCTTTAGATGGATCAATCATTTTGAGCATCACACTTTCTTGTGAAAACATATCTTGCATGGTTTTCCTCTAAAATTATTCCATCCAAAAAGTTTGTGGGATTGTGTTCCTACCTCGTTATTTTCCTTTACAAAGAATATTTTTATTTTTTCATAAATCACCAAGAAAACATCCTTAATGGCCATGGAATATTAGCAAATAATCCACTTTGTTACTTATAGCATTATGGTTCAAATCCTTTGCACATTATTTTTACTAGTCCATGGAGGTCTTGCTCAGAAATATAAAGAATATATTGACTTTTTGTAACCCATATAACATGTTTTCATCCTAGATAATACAATTTTCTAAAAGCCTTGTCGTTGGGGAGGTCCCAAGGTCAAACCTTAGATAAGGTATCCTTTTGCACCTCTCTCTTTGAGAACACTCTCTATGTGAGTGTGTTTATATAGTCTTCTATCCATTTAATACCCATTAGCATGGCAATTCCTACTATAGGTTGGAAACTAGAGGTCTTGATTTTATATCATATTTTTCTACTTTGATTTGGATACCTAGAGAACCATAGCTTCAAAAAATGATGTGTTACTTTTATTTCTAAATCAATTATATGGATGATTGGCTAGGCTATTGAGCCTAGGATATCCTTCACATGAAGTATAGTTCAAAACTCTATAGATGAAAAATAGACTTCTTTTTGACATGGCAACATTAACCAATCAATCTATACAAATTAAATATTAATTCCTAGATTCTGTATAGATGGTAATCAATATCAACATGCAGTTAGGGAGATTTTAGTGACATGTTTCATTGGTGACACCTATCTCCTCGCGGCATATGGTTGGTTGTGTTTGGTCCACTTTCCTCTAAGGTTTGGAGGCTTATTTTGTTTTTTAAAATTTTGCACTACTAATATGCCCAACCTTTTAAAGGGCTTAAAATTTTACATACAAAAGAGATTTGGTCCCCTTTTTCTAGATCAAATAGTTTTTTAAGCTCTATGTATTGGTGACATCAATTCAAGGACTTGTGATAGTGCTATAGGTGAGTTTTTTTATTGTAGGAGCAATAAGTTTTAGATTATTAATGAAAGTTATACCTTACTTTTACAAGTAGCTTTCTATCTATAGGGGATGATTATTTATAGAATTATATATTACTTAATGGTTTAAATAATTTATTTTTGAGCTTGGAGGTTAAATTGTGGTCAATATATTATATGTTGATGATATTCTAATGGGAAGCTCAACATCTTAGATCTAGAGGGTGAAGTCACTACTTCATAGTTGAGGAAGGGTTGATCTAGTTCATGTACCTTGCTAAGAGAAGATAGTAGGATTTTTTATGAGGATTCATTGTGTTAGCTTTTTATGGATATAAAATAAGTAAGCTATGATAACTATATGATAATAAAACTATAATATGTAGGAAAAATATAAGATAAACTTCTACAATAACTCAAAAATATGTCATTAATGAAATCTCACAAAAATAGTACAATGTAGTATAATGGAGGACATGAACACTCCATAAACTATTTTAAAGAGCTAGGTTTTACTCCAATACTAATCTATACTATGCACTCTCTATATTCTCCACCACACTCACTATATTCTCTACTCCCCTCATTTCACTCTCTATGTGGCCTATATATAGGAAGATATGTTCCTTGGCCATTACTCTACCTATCACTCTTCATATACCTTTCCTATGACTAACGTACAAGTGGAATCCTCGTACATTTATATCATTGCACATTGACACATGTGCATTTATTACATTTCTTGAAGTAATTACTTAAATTTACTCTAAAGTAAACTCCTACTCTAGTTATGTACCCAAGGTGGTACATTGATATGTACCAAATAATGTAAAATAATCTAACACCCCCTTGTATTACATTATTTGGGTATTGAAGACTTTAGTCTTCAATATGGATCTTTGTCTTGGTTCTGGAATTTAAGTTATTTTCCCTTGCTTCCTTCATTATCCTCTTTGTCTGAATTTGGATGAGTATCTTCATCTTGTTCTGGTTCTTCTTCTTCTTTGGTTTGTAGATGGCCAAGTAATGCATAGTTTTTTTGTCCTCTCATCCTTTTAATCTTGAATATTCTATTTTCCCATCTACTTTTATGATATATGGGTTCTTCATTTTCTATAATTTGTTCCTCACAAAATGCATTAGTATTATTTTGAAATACAACAATATCTTGTGAAGTCTCAATTGAGTCTAGAGTATACATATTTCTATGGATTGATCTAGTGGCTTCTATCTCATTTTAATTTATGATGAGACACATATTGAGTCCATTTAAGTATCTAAAATAAACCATCCTTTTACTTTCCACTAGCTTGGCTACTAAAATAAAATTACATGTTAATCCAGGAACATACATCACACTATGTAACAAAAAGTTTAAAAATAATTTACTAGGTGTTACACACCCATGTCCATATATGATAGGTTTTTCCATCTACATTTTTTAACCTATAATCATTAGTGATTTCAAGACAATAAAACCATTGTAGATTTATTATCATGTGATGACTAGCACTAGAATCAATATACCAAATGTTATTTTCAACTTGACTTGTAGAACTATTGGTTTTAGAACTAATTTTTCATAATTGATGTGGTATATTGTATGTATCTTGATCTTGCATCCTTTTGTATTGTGCATTGTGATAATATGACCCTCTTTCTATTCTATCCATTGTAATATTTCTTCAATCCTTTTAACTTATGGAATCTATCCATCAACTCTTGTAGTATATGATCAATTTATAGAGTTCTTTTAGCTCTTTAGTATTTTGAGAAAAAAATTGATAGAATTTTTTAGGTTGGCTTCCTTATGTCTCCCTAGTTTAGAGCATGTGAACTAGTTTTATGAAACCTTTCCAAGACTTAGGTTTTGTAAAATTCCATATGTATCCCAAGTGGTCAAAGTATTCTCTAAATTACTTGGATACTATTACTTCACCTTTTGAATTGATTTTCTAATGTTTTGAAGAATATGGTAATATAATAATCAACTCCTATTTCACCTTATTTCTCCCTATAGAAATTATGCACTTTTCAAATTGATGGAGTTCTCTATGGTTTTATTCCTTTTATCCCTTTAATATGACTATGATACAAGTATAAACAATAAGTTCCAACTCTTTTTAAGAAAGTAATAGTTTTGCTTCTCTATCCTTAAATTTTCAATAGTTCAATTTTCTAAATTTCAATAATTTAAATGTTGATGTAGCACTCCTTATATCTCCCTATTTTGGAACTTTAGAAAATAATATTTGCAAAATAATATTAATTATATAAGGTAGAAACCCTTATTTATCCTAGTTAATTATTTGCAATTATTTTATATAATGCTCCTTGAGCTAATTCTTAAGGTTATGCATTCTTTGATTTAATTGCTTTCCATTATAAGGTTATAAATACTTCAATTCAATATAACTTTAACCATAGATATATAATCTACCTTATACCTCCTTTTATACTTTAATAAAATTAAATGTTTAGTGCAAATATAACTTTGAATACTACGTGTTGATTTGTGTTGGACTTGCCATCGATGTGTAAACTATGAGCATTAGAATTACTATGTCTTCTACATGAGCATTCATTTCTCTTCCTCTAAATGACTCTCTTCTTGGATTTCGTTTGCTCCTCATAATGCACTTTGACTACTATGTTCAAGTCTCACTAGAGATGTGCTTCCTCTATCTCTGTAATATACCAGTGGTGGCTATAACTATACTTCCTCTTTCTTTAAGCAAGTAGCAAGTGGCACTAGGTATTTCCCAAGACTTTGATCTTCTGACTCCTTAGGTGGTACAATGCTTATTATAGGCCTAGAAAAAATGACATGCTATGTAGTGAAGGTTTGAGTATTTCTCTTGAGCATTAGCTATGGTTGGTGAGTGCTAAAGATGCTCTTTTTTAGCGTTTAAGTGATAATGAGGGTGTTACTTTATTTGAGCACCCTTTATTCTTGAGAATTAAAGAATTATTAAGGAATCAAACTTGAAATGCCTCACCAAACTGAATGCTAATCTTATTGAACTCAAGTATTATAGAGGATTACAAACACTCTTGCTTCCCTTGTGACAAGTGCCACTCGATTCTTGGAAATGTTAAGACAAATGAAAGCACCTTCTTTTTTTGGAATCAAATAGCTCAACGTTTATTTTAATCCCAGAGCTTATATTTTCTTCTTTTTTTACTTCAATGACTATTCTCTCTAACTCCTTGTGTAGGTTAGCTTGGCTTTTTTGCAATGGCTTTTCTATAACATAGATGGATGTCACTTCTATTTCTTAGGTAACTCACCTTGTCTTATCTTTACCTTACCAATTGTTATGTGTTGTTTCCAAATTGCACTATTGATGCTTGGATTACCTTGCTATTCTCCATTTGCTACATGTTTTGCATCGTGATAGGTTTCATTTGCTATGTCATTGTTTCCTTGTGATTGTACCATAGAACTATAGTTTATATTAATACCTTAATTAGGTGAGTATCGAGCCTTTCATATGGATCTACTTCTTATCATTTTAGCCTATGCTTTCCTTTCCTAATGGTGGTTGCTTGTAGACTATGATAATGAGCTATGTAATATATTCTTGAGACACTTGAATATTTATAGACAAGGGTGGTGCTTGTATGAGTTAAAAGTAACTCCATAATAACTTAGAAAAATATCCATTAGTTGCACCTGAATATGACATTCTTTTAGTCTCCTTTGTGGCTTTTTTATTTATTTATTTAAGATGGTGGCTTTCTTCTCCACTCCTTGGAGGTATATCACCATTTTAGGTGTCTTATCTATGCCACAATAAGCTATAGGTTTTATGCACTGAATAGTATCTTTTGACACTTTAATATTATGTTGATTTGTGCACTTAGGTCTTCCACATTAACTTAACAATCAATGCACTTAATAATATTTTAAGAGTAACTAGTACAAAGAACTAGTAATTTCTCCTTATTCATCCTTGTAAAGAACTCTTAAAAGTAATTTTAATCTTGCACTATAAGCTATGCAAATTTCACTTAAAAGTAATATCTTCTTTGTTGTAACTAGATAATAGGAAGATGATATTTTTCTTTCTATAAAATATTATTTCACTCTTATTTTAATGTGTAGGTATTAACCTTTATAAGAAACTATCTTTTGAACTCCCTTGAAGACTCTAATATGAAACTTTCTTCTTGCAACTTTTAAACTCTAATATGGTGCCTAATGAAACTTTATAATGAACCACTTAATTAAAGTTAAACTACTAAACCTTTCGCACCTAAGTTGCTTACCTTTATGAATATTTAGATTATGGACATCCTGGTGATTAGATTCACCAAATTTTTACCCTTTATTGGATGAAATCATAGCTCTTATTTATTTTTCAAAACAACTTCTAAACTCACCAATTTGTAGATTTGCAACTCCTCTAACTTATTTCCTAAAACTTGTAGTTTAGTGGCTTCAACTCTCCTTCATGATTTATCCTAAAAATCTAAAACTTAGCAATTATTGATGCTCCTCAAATTGTTGCTTTCTTACTATTCTCAAATCTAAAAATTTTAGATTGCAAAGAAATCAATATCTCTACTAAAATGCTATCCTTGAATCTAAAAAAATTGGTAGGGAACTCCTTCAAATCGTAGCTGAGATTTTCCTTTTAAGAACCCTCTAGTTTTTGTTTTAGAGACTATCAAATCACCTTTATCTAAATGAACATTCTAACCTTCAAATATAATCTTCAAACCTCTCAAGTTTGGTATTAATGTCTAGCTCATTTCTCCCTATCAAACTTTGACTTCAATCTAGGCCTTATTTTCAAGAATCTAAAAGTCTTGAGGTCTTCACCAATCTCCTCTAAAATTTTGCAAACTCCATGACAACAGATATAATTATTCTACACCAATGAAGGCCTACAAAATATTTAGGGTTAGGTACTATTAGGCTACCATATTTTCTAATTATTTCCAATGGTTCAAAATATGTAAATCTTATTATATGTTCATGGGGAAGGAGAGAGTTCTAATGTCCCAAAAGCTTGTCATCAAAAATAATTTTTTTTTGGTAATGTGGACTAGACTTCATCAATAATATCAATCACCTATCAAATGCATGGAATGGATGGATCCTCACTTTTATAAAATACTTCACCAAATGAGTCATAGTGGTTACCAATCAAATCAGCAATATTTAAGTTATAAGAGGATATTATCTCTAGATTTGGGACTCTATTTGCCATAGTTATTGACAATGGTACATATTTCAAATGGGTCTAGATGATGAAACGTATCCTAAAATATGGGTTATTATTTAAAGTGTCCTCAAATTAATACCCTCAAGGAAACCTACTTGTATAATATATAAATAAAATTATAAAAAGGATCCTGACAAAGACTATTATCCAATCATAATGAGATTAGCATATTATGTTAAGAAATACACTTTGGATAGATCGAGTGATACCAAAAATATATATAGTGTTATCTATTTATAAATTGGTCTATAGAAAAGAGGTTATATTGCTAATTAACTTGGAACTTCATTCCCTCAAAATATGACAATAAGTGGAACTTGAGATACTAACATTGAACGAATGAATGCAATATTAAATGTTTTACTAGACCTAAAGGAATAAAGAGAGAAGGTGTTCAAAAGGACAATGGAAATTTAGGATGTAGTCAAAATATGGTTTGGAAAATGGTCCTCCTAGATGAAATACATGGAGGGACATCTTGTTTATAAATGGGATGAAGATTAAGAAAAGTGAGAAGACATCAAAATTTTGAATCCTTTTGGAATGGGCCTTATAAAATCCTATAGATTGTGGAATTGAATGCTTAATTAAAACTATGGATTATATAATTCTACCAATTTCCATGAACATGAAACACCTCACTCCTATTTGATAGGAAAACTAGCTAAAAATAATTGTAAATAGGGACATATATTTTCATTCATTTTATTTTTGTGGACTAATATTTCTTTGTTGGTAATTTGCACCTATATTTTATTTTCTACTATAAAGTCTTGCTTGTATCATACCATTTATTACAAAATTCTTGTTATCTTATCTTCCTCTTCTTTCCTTTTATCACTAATGGAATCCATCCTCTAGTATGGGACACAAGTTTTGTCATTCTCCTCTTTTGATTTTTTCTTAAAAAAATGAAAGTTGAACAAAAAAAGTGAATCACTCACCTTAGCAAGCAAATAATTGGCTAAGGAAAGTAACATTTTTTTCATGCTTGGTCAACATGAGCCAATCATTTGAATAGGTAAATTGGTACTTGATGGGTCAATCAACCTGCTTGGATAGTCCTACATTGATCACAAGTAGGTAAAGCCAATGAAAAGTGGAGGATACAAAGTCCCTACCCAAGACTTTTACTTCTCATTATTTATGAATAAGCTTCACACATGCCTTTCTAATGGTCAAAAAATCATTGCAATTATGATACACCCCTAATGAACCACTGCCTACTAGCCTAGACACCAAAGTTACATGACCACATTGGCTAGTTTAGTGCACCTAAGGCTTCTTAGCATGCCTATTGTTTGTTAGAATATATATCCACTAGGGATACCCTCTACTAAAAATAATTGTAATGATTCATAGGGTTCACTCCTCTTAGGGTAAAATTCAATGATGTGTGATCATCCCTTATTTGAATGGGTTATTTTCTTACCATTTGAAACAAGTTTCTCATGGCTATTAGATGTCATATAATCTAATAATATTTAAAGGATAAAATAACTAAATACTATGGTAATTATGCTCATATCCTTGAATGAACTAGTACCAAATATTATTTTTTCAAATACCTGTCAAAGAAGAAGTGAATCACTTTATTCACGCCAGTCCCAAGTTAGCTTTCAATGAGCAATTTGACCACATAAATGTGCAAATTACTCAATAGCATAAGAAAATCCTAAAAGCTACAAATTAAACCTTTAGAGTAACAAATCATAAACTTTTGTGAGCATGTCATTTTCATTTTTAACCAAAGTGATCCCTAAGAAATTTACCTAAGTGCACCAAAAAGTAACAAATCACTCTTTTTTGAGTGAATCACTCATTGGGTTGAGCAAATAACTCCCTTGTTAAGTACTTGGGAAAAATTATTTATATCCTCCAAAAGTTTATATTTTTTCATTTAACCATCATGAATACATGCTCTTGCTTAGAAGGCCCATCACTACCAAGAACTAACCCTATATCACCATATTTTCCCATCACTCTTCTATCTTCCTAATGTTGATACTACCATATAAGACTAGTCATTTATAAGGAAGGACAAGAAGAAGAGGAAAAACAAAAAAATGCAACCATCATATCTTCCCTAAATGCTAGAGTAACTTTTCAATATCCTTATAAGAAAGTAAAGAAGGTGAAGTATGAGCACTCCATTGGGTAAGTTAGAAATGATGAATTGAGATACTACAAATTGGGTCCCCAAACAAACTCATTAAGTGTTAGCCATTTATGAACCTTAGGGTTGACCATGAACTTGGTCCCTCAAGTGTGGAGCTAACTAGAGGTGGTAGAATCAAGGCATTACCCCTCTACGAGAAGCTTCAAAAACCCACAATGGAGTAAATATTCGTACATCATGAGGGGACATCCAAAAATTTTTGAAAAATGTAGATGATCTTACTATATGGATATCTTGCAACCCAATGATCTAGAAGGACTTCTATTATAGGGGCACCAATCACTATTAGAGGGACTTCTTAGTTCCCTACCTTAAGAAACCTAATCTAGAGGTTAAATTTTTTGATAATAATATGTAGACGATGTTATATAGCATTGTCATAGTGCTTGAGGAGTGATAGAGTACCAAGACTTATGAAGAACACATAACACTACTCCATGCAATTTTGACCTACCATGGACATTCACAAATTGGCTATACCAAATACATCCCTAATCAAATGGAAATTCAATTAAAGGATTTCATAGAAGAAATAAAGTGTACCTATACCTAGTTCTTGTTCTAGCTCATAATCTTCTAGAGAAAACACTCATTACAACCCTACAAGAATATTAGGTGCGGGTATATGGAGAGCCTCTTAATTCATGCAAAGCATAAAAGTACATTGCAAAGAAGCAAGTAAGACCTCCTACCACTTCTATAATGAGGTATATGAGGAGATAACCAAATATTTTAGGGTGAAAGTGCCAATATTATCATATGAGGTAAGACAATTGATAAAGTCTCAAGAGTTGGTAAATAAATATTTCTATTTAGGGAGTATTGTATCATTCATATACCTCTATGAATTTTTATCCATGCTCTTTAAGTTTCCCATGTTCATTCTTGATCACATATACAATCTTCAATTTGTGATACAATTTGACTATGTGGACTTGAAGTATTCTAGGTATAAAAGAAAATAGCCTTCTACCCATTTAAGCAACCAATAATGGAGATAACTCCAAAGCTACATGAGTTCCCCTAAGTCATGAAAGTAAAAATAGGAGACATGAAGGTCAATTATCTTAGGCACTAGTTTTCCTATGGCCCAACAAGACTTTTAAAAATTACACTTAATATCAAGAAGGTTGTCCATTTTTCTTATAAAAATAATACATCATTTATAATGAGGAAAAATTGAGCAAATATTTGACCCTTTCCATCGTAGGAACCACACATAACTATAAGGATGAGATCTAGAAGTGTTACAATAATTCTTCTAAGTGGTACTCGTTTTACACCAAGACCAAATATAACATCAATCTAAACACAAAAATGAATCATTAGAATATATGGGATTTAATGAAACTAAAATATACTAACAAAAATATCCTAGTATGGTAGATGATGTGTTATGAGATAGGCACATCGACAAGGATAACATGAGAAAATATATTTGATGATCAATTATATACCATCTAGGATTGCAAATATCCCAAGAGTGCTAAAAGGAAAAAAATATGGTAAAATCTACAACATATCCATCCACTCCACCAACGCCATTATGTAATCCCATGCTATATATTATTATATTTATAGCACCTACAACGATGATAGTGGTTAGATTGAGGGTGTAAAAAGTAATGATTAAAGGCCAACATGGATTTTATTGTCATGGATCAATGTTAAAAGAAAGTGATAGTAAGATAAGAGCAACAACAGTAGATACCTCAACTCAAGTAGGGGGAATCCCTCAAAGAATATTGTATCCTTAGTTGAGAATGACTAGAATCATGGTTATCTTTGTATCAATACCACTCTCATTCCACTATTCATTGATCCTTCTTTTGCTATCATTTCTTCTTCTATTCTTGCTTATTTTATTTTAACTCCTTCTTGTGCTATATGTCCCTCAACCTATACTAGTGCAACTCACTATTCTTCTAGATGTATCCACCTCCAACTATCTCAATCACACCTGGTACCACCCCATAACTTTATTTCCATTGTCATAAAATTAGATAACCACGTCACACCCACTAGTATATTATAAAATATAGCCTTCACCATCATCCACCTCCATTTCAATGGTATCTATTGGGAAAAACCCTAGTGTAGTTATCATTTGAACCAACACTTTGCATGTTTGTCATATTCACCATCATTTTTACTCAATTCATCCCATTGACCATATCAACCTGATCACACCATACACCTTTCTAGGCAAGACAAATCCTGTTATAGGTGAAAATTTCACTCACCTTGGTACTGGTGATTGAGTCTAGAGAATAACCCCATAAATACAATTTATCCATAGATCCAAGCTAGGCCTTCATGTACAAGATTATTTGTGAGCCTAGAGAAACAAATATTGAAAATTCATTTAATGTCCTTGACATAGAAGAGAAAAATGGAAGAAATAACACAAGTAGTTGAAGGATAAAACTTCGAAGGCTCCTTTGTTGTTGATATCATGATTTCCACACAAAGGGAGTAATATCTACACAATAGAGGCAAAATATATTTATCCATCCAAGGTGACAACTTTTCCTATCAACTTTACTGTCACAATTTTTTAGATGGATCCTAGTCATGAATCAAATATCGATTGGTGCAACCATAAATATTTTCTAGCTAGAAATAGAGGATGAAGCAATCATAAATTAAAAATAAATAGTTCAAAGTAGATGTTACATAGATAAAAGCACAAAAGGATCAAATCCAATATGAAATTGAGGCATTAAGTAAGGATGCCTCAGAATGAGGTTAGATTAAAAATTAAGTTGAGGATGTCAATTATCATCTTACTAATGTTGAGAAGAACACAAAATTATTGGAGGTTCTCTCACAACAACTTGCACATGATCAAAGATAGATTCAATAGCTTCAAGAATCCCTATAAGAGATGGATCAAAAAATTAAAAAAACTCTAAGAAGAATTTATGGCTTGAAAAATAGAGATAACTATAGACCCCTAGAATAATTTTATATCCAATGGGTTATATTTCTTTTAAATAAAATTAGGAAAGAAATAAAAAAAACATAGAGATAATTATATTTTATAGCTTACATAGAGCACAATCTAAGCTACCTTTTTGTAGCCTACATAGAGAATAATCTAAGCTAAGTGATAGAACCACATGGTAGGTTAAAGAACAATTATCTACATAGGAAATACTATAGGAAGTACTAAAAACATTGTCCTCCACACGAGTAGCACAATCATAGCCATTAGTGATAAACAAGGAATTGGTCAAGAAGGTTAAGAAAATGCCAAGTGCACAAACAAACCTAGAAACCTACAAGGATTCTTGGCCTCTTGAGAAGCCCTAATGTAAAAATTTGTCAAGGATATTTAGGGGTTAGTTGCTTCTAAATTGCCAAATTTAGTTGACTTGTAAATGAAGATCCTCAATCATGACATCATTGATACAATATTCGTTAGGAGTAGGATCAAGATGACAAAGGGGATGTTATTGAAACATACAAGAATCTTAATCCTATTTACATTAAGCTTCAAGAGCTCATTGGAAAATAAGATGAGTTATATAAGAATGCTTATAAAGATATTTTGGGAGAAGCCAAAGATGTAGAAGTCATTCAATTACTAGGTGATGAAGAGTGTTGGGTAACTTCCACAAAAGTTAAAGTAAGAGCACTATAATTTTTATGGCTTTATTACAACTATCCCCATTTTGTAGAGATTTTTCCCAAGGATAAATTTAGGATTGGAGATCTCTTTCCAATTGAGCTTTGCACCCCATGAAATCACTATAAATGCAGTAACTTGTAACTACCTTGGAATTCATTGTTTTGTAAGAGTATAAAATAATAAAATTAGTCAACCAATACTTCCCAAAACCCCTCAAATTTTGACTAACTTAGGTGTTAATTTCTTTAGAAAGTGTTGATTGGTTTAGGAGCATTTTCTTGTTTAGTGGCCTAATTGGATAATGGGAGTGAAGCCCTTAGGCTCAACTAGTGATCAAATATAAGGTTGAGCAATTCACTCACTTCTTGTAGCAAAGCACTCACTAGATTGTGGAGGGGTAAAAATAAAGATGTAGACCTGAAGGAGAATTTTTTGAAAGAAATGTTTTAGCATGTAATGAAAAACTAATTCATTTTGGAATCCTTCTAATACTATTAGAGAGATTTAACATTTGGAGCTGAAACCTTTTTTTTAGAGACATCCCCAAATTTTACTTTTACTATGAGTAATAGTTTCTCACCCCAAGTAACTTAGGGATAAACTCTAATTGTAAATAGCAGTCATAGGCTCCATTGAAAACACATTTTGGGAATGAGAATATATGGGTACACTATTTGAAACCCATATTGTAATTTGTATCTAAGTATAAATTCCATAAGTGGGAATACCCTCATAAAGTGCATAATGTATAGTGACTAAGGCATGGCCCATTTTCACATCTTGTCATTTGCTTAATAATTAATCTACTTAATTGAATGGAAAGAATTATTGTTATTAGGATTATCATGTTTGAATTAATTGAACACTACTTTCTTATGGTTATGACAATATTTTAATTTGAATCCCTTGCACCCTTAAACTTCAAACTTTACTTTTCATGCATTTGAATTTCCACATTTAAATTTCCTGAATTTAAAGTAGATTAGAGTAAAAATTATCAAGGATAATGTGAAGTTGGCCTAAATACAGAGGTTGGAAGGAGCCACTATTCCTTTATTTCTAATAAATAGTTGAAAAACTGAAAATTAGCATACATCATTAAAATTAGAAGTGAAGATCATTCTCTAATTTAATAATTTTTAATAGTTATAGTTTTAATATTTAAATATAAAACTAAAATTTTAAATATAACTATATTAATAATATTAAATAAATATTATTTTAAATGTTTATATTAACACCATATATACTTAAATTTTAAATTAATAATAATAAAAAAACATAAACTTAATTCTCTATATTATAAATACTAAAATCAAATATTAATATTATTATTATCTTAAATAATTTTATAACTGATTTTATGTATCGACATTGTGACTTAAACACTCAAATACTAAATCTAATTTTTTTTGATAATATGGACGAAGGGGTTTTGAAAGGTGCCCCAAACATTTTACCATATTTAATTTGAACACTACTTTCTTATGGTTATGACAATATTTTAATTTGAATCCCTTGCACCCTTAAACTTCAAACTTTACTTTTCATGTATTTGATTTTCCACATTTAAATTTCCTGAATTTAAAGTAGGTTAGAGTAGAAATTATCAAGGATAACGTGAAGTTGGCCTAAATGCAGAGGTTGGAAGGAGCCACTATTCCTTTATTTCTAATAAATAATTGAAAAACTGAAAATTAGCATACATCATTAAAATTAGAAGTGAAGATCATTCTCAAATTTAATAATTTTTAATAGTTGTAGTTTTAATATTTAAATATAAAACTAAAATTTTAAACATAAATATATTAATAATATTAAATAAATATTATTTTAAATGTTTATATTAACACCATATATACTTAAATTTTAAATTAATAATAATAAAAAAACATAAACTTAATTCTCTATATTATAAATACTAAAATCAAATATTAATATTATTATTATCTTAAATCATGAGGATACGGAAAGCACGAGGATACGGAAACAAAAAGGAAAATGCCAAGTACGATGCGTCTAAAACCAAACTTAACGCCAAAAGCCTATGTATTGAAAAATGCATGAAAGGAAAGAACATGAGCGAATCGACACAAGATAAAAGCAATATGGAATAGGGTCCTCTTTATTGATATGCTTTCAAAGTCGTGTTACAATACGTCTCCTTCCTTTTTAGGGGATAGGAGCGTTAAATATGTTTCTTATCACATCCATGGATAGCAATCCTTCTTCCGCGTGCCCACATGTAAGATGGGCGGACCAAAACGTCGCCGCCACTTGTGTATATGAATTTTGACTCCTTCCTGCTCCTCTGATGTCGAAGACCTGCGTTCAAGGAAACAGAAAAGATCAGTAGCACCTGCAGATAGAATAAAACATGTATTTCCCAAGGCCTACTGTTAGTGTATGCATGAAAATATTAAAACGATAACCAAATGACCTCAGATCGACCTAAAAATTTAACAGAAGCATGAATATGTTACCAGGAGGCCACTACAAAAGGAACAGTCTAGAAATTCCTCACAGATTTGTATTCGCTCCGGGGTGGGACGAATAGACCTGCAATAAATTGTCAGAAAGCACCCTCTTCAATGTCCTATCCAAAAAGCTCCAAATGACCTGCAAAGTTGGGGTTAGCTAATTGGGGGTGTTTTGGGAAGACCCAGAAGGTCAGATTTCTCCAATTTGGCCTCTATCACCCAGATTTTTATGGTGCCATCTGCAAGTTAGTAAAGGCGAGAAATGATAAAAACCTGGTCAAAAATGCTCAGAATGAAGTGAAATTTAAACTACAACCTATTTAAATAACCTAGAATAAGATGCAAAAGAAAAATCAGAGAAATCTATCACAGATTTCTAATCACTCCGGGGTGGGGCGATTAGGGCTGCGATAGCTTGGGGGGCGCCCGGGGGCAGGACGCCCACCGTTTGGGACTCTGTTTCGGCACCAATCCACTTGGGATGGGTCCAAAACTTCTTATGGGGTGTTGTCGACAAATTTTGTGGAATATTGTGGCCAAATGTTTGGGTTTGGGTCTTAGAATGCGCCTCCAATGATCACCCAATAACCTCCCTCCAAAAGAGAGATCAAGGATGTGAAAGCACAAACAATGGGTGAGGATATATTTTAGCAGCACTTCGTTGCTCCAAAAGCTCCTCTCTGTATTTTTTTGGGTGAGAAGACTCACCAATTTATAGACCTAGGGTCTCTTTGTTTTGAATGCGCATGCGAGGGCGCCACTTGAGTTGATTGTCCTATTTTGAGAGAAAATATTATTCCCTGATTTAGAGTCTCCTTGCATGAGGTCTCTAAAATAAAGACATGCATGACTGAAGTCTCTCTTCTTGATTTGAAGCCATTCCTCGCAATTGCATGTCCTAAAGTTGCAGTTAACTAGCGGACCTATCGAGGTTTGAATTTTTGCCAGTCAAACCTGCTATTCGCCTCACCCTGGGGCGAATGCTGCTATTCGTCCCTGGGTGGGGCGAATACCAGTTTGTATTCGTCCCAGGGTGGGGCGAGTAGGGAGCAAAGTGCCAAAAGGTGCCAAATTGACTCTTGACCTTCCAAACTATTGTTGGGAGTGGTTAGGACCACTTTTTAACCTCTGGGGGCTGCCCTAGGGGCTGTTTGTGTCAATGCGATCGATGCTTGTTGTCACATAATCGGATTGGTGTTGTTTTGGTGTCTATAGATGCCCCTTTTTGGGAAGCGTTGTGCAAGGCGCAACGCTGAGGAAAAATAGATAACCAAAGCACTAATGATTAGGGTTTCTCAGTAACCTAACCAACTCTTGATGCCCCAAGTATGGAAAGGGCACGCATTCTTGAATCCTTGCTTCTGACGAGCTAAGGAACTTAATTCAAGTGTTAACCTTTTTCGGTGAGGTGTTACTTGAGCTTGGACATTGATCAGTCATGAATAGGCAAAGGGCGCAACCTTTTGTCTATGGGAACCTTGAGTTCATGATTCATGAATGCCAAGTGTTTGATCAGCTTGTGATTATTGCTTGTTTGCTGCCCCAAGCGGGAGCATGATTGTCTTTGTCAATGATCCTTTGAATGCGTGTCATTTCCTTGATTGGGTATATTTTTGTTGATTGGTGACTAAGTGTGACTACCCCCTCAAGCGACGAATCGATGAGGGAATGACCGACATGAGAAAAGTGATGAGTCACTTGACCCAAGATGACTTAGGTAAGGGTGCCTTCAGTTGTTTACCATTGAATGCTTAAGCAGTTTCCGAACATTCTGACCTATTTTTGGTGGGTTTTAACCCTTTTTGTGATGCATTTTGGAGCTGAAATTGTCAAGAATTCGTCCTCCCGGGGAGCGGTCCGGCTATGGTAGCCTTCTTAGGGAGTAGGATAGTGAAAATTTGTAACCCCAACATCTATTTTGGATGCCAAGAATGTCAAGCGCAAAGGCACCTTCGTTCGACAATGTTATTGCTATTTTTGGTTGGGTTTTGACCCTTTTGGTGACATCGTTTGGGGATGAAATTCTCAAAAATCCATCTTCCCATGGAGCGGTCCGGCTATGGTAGCCTTCTTAGGGAATAGGATAGTGAGGATTTGTGACCCTGACATCTATTTTGCATGCCCAAAATGTCAAGTGCAAAAGCACTCTCATTGGACAGTTTTAGTGCTTGTTTTTGTGCATTTTGGTGCATTTTTTTGCTATTTTTGAAATTTTTGCTCTGTATTCATCCTTGGGTGGGATGAATACCAGTTTAGTAATCATCCTAGGGTGGTACGAGTGCTAACTAGAGCGCTCATCCCAGGGAGGAATGATTACAGGCTCAAAAAGCCTATTTAAAGGCCAAAACTAGGTTTTGGGCTCATTTGCATTTGTTTTTCCTAGCGATTTGGAGCTCTAAGGAGGAGGAGGTCAATTCTGCGAAGCGAAGCGCTACCAAAATTTTCCTACCACCATGAGTTCATGGACCGGATCATCAAGCAGTGGAGTCGAAGCGAGACCAGTGAGTGCTCTTCCTCTTTATTGTTAGTTGTTTTTGTTCTTTTGAAAAATTGCAATTTAGTTGTTTTTTGTCTTTTTGTTTTTTGTTTTTCAAATTTAAAAATGAAACCCTAGTCTATCAAAATTAACACTTAGATTAAAACTTAGTTTAACCCTAGTTAAACAAAGATCAAAAGTTTAGTTTAAAACTGAGCTAAAAAACTTAGTTTAAACATAACTTAAAAACTTCACTTAACCTGAATTGAACAAAGATCAAAACTTAGGTTAGAAACGTAGGGTAAAACTGAGCTTAAAAACGTAACTCAACCCTAGTTATTTGTAGATTGTGTTTGTTTTTGTGTTTTTAATTTACCATTTAGAGTTAAAAACCCTAGGTCTGACAAATTATTTTTTGAATTTTTTTGTTTGTTTTTAATTTATCAGTTAGAGTTAAAAACCCTAGAACTGACAAAAATTTGTTTTGATTTTTTGTTTGTTTTTAATTTATCAATTAGAGTTAAAAACCCTAGACTGACAAATTATTTTTTTTTTATTTTTTTTTTTTAATTTATCAGTTAGAGTTAAAAACCCTAGAACTGAAAAATTAGTTTTGAATTTTTTGTATTTTTGTGCATTTTATCTCTCGTTATATGTCTATTTTTAGCTGTACAGTTTTTCTTGGATTTTAATGTTTTTTGTTTTTTTCTTTTATAGGTTGTGAAGAGCCGGTACCGTGTGCCCATGGTTTTCACTAAAGCATGGGAGGCACTAACTTTGACTGACTGGGAGTGGCTTGATGCCCTTGGGCTCAAGCAGGTGACTCAGATGGAGCCGATGGTCGAGGATCGGGCCTATCTGATGGCCCTGATCAACTTGTGGGATCCTCGGACTAATACCTTCCATATCCCAATAGGGGAGATGACAGTTACTTTGGAGGATGTCTATCGGATTCTCCAGATTTTGATAGACGGACTACCGATCAGGACGATGACGGGATCAACGGACAATAGTGTTGACATGCTGCTTTGGACATGGAGAGGAGATGGGGGTGGATAGCCCAGTGGAGAGGGCAGAGGGTGACTGCCAGATTGGTGGCATATTGGTTCGATGGTGGCTAGAGAGGGGTGTGTTGGGAGTGAGGCACGCATTACTTATGGGCCTCATTTCCAACATGCTTCTACCCGACTCTTCGGGTGTGAGGTTCCCGTGGAACCTGCTAGAGGTGGTGTTTAGGTTAGTGGAGTGTCCTACGGATGCACCTATGATCATGAGATGGGGACAGACTCTATTGGCACAACTCTATGATGAGTTGTACGAGGTCCACTATCGAAGGTGAAAGGGGATTAGTTGCAGCTACTTGTTGCAGTGCTAGGCTTGGCAGCACATAGCAGTGGAGAGGCCGATGGGGCTGCCCTGGATGACTCGGGTAGAGATGGTAGACCGAGAGATTGGTTATGGGGCACTATGGTGATGGTCGGAGGAGCAGGGATAGAGTCGATGATGGGTAGGTGTCGTAGGGCACTATGTCGATGCCTTCGCTTGGCTTGCTCCAGGGGAGGTGTTCTGGTGCCCCTATCGGGACTGTCCAGCCTAGCCTGAGGCTAGAGAGTGGCTCCGATGGGTACGGAGGGGGCGGTGGCTGATTGGGCATCATGGGACTGAGTAGGAGTTTTTCCCATATGGTCGGGTTACATGATAGTTCAGGGTGCACCAGGGGTTGCCTGGTGAGCCCGTGGTCTATCGACATCGAGGAGACGAGAGGACTCTAGCTTGGCCAGTCATTGCATCACTAGGTGAGGATGCAGATACAATGATTGACATCCCAGATGTGGATGACATCGGGGTGATCACTGAGTATGAGCAGTGGTGGACTTTACGATGATGGCGAGGCGAGGGGCCTCTAGGGGGTGCAGAGGTGAATAGGGGATGAGGGTGCAGAGGCACCAGGAGAGGGCTGGGGGTTCCACTGGATGATGCGGACATGGTAGAGGTGGAGGATTTTGGGGGGGATTTTGGGGTGCCGGATCAGCCGGAGATGCAAGACGTCCCGGAGTAGTGGGAGCCGGAGCAGCCTGCCTTTTTAGAGATGTCGATGCCTCAAGCAGTCTCAGAGGACATGGAGGTAGGATTGCATGCTGAGAATGCATGATTGGAGGGGTTACTCTAGAGGTGAGATGAGGAGCTCGGGGATGCACTACGAGAGAGGGATCTCCTATGAACGTAGCTAGCAGAGCGGGAGAATGCATGGGCTGCATACCACCGGTAGGATGGGGATACCGATGCTGCATGGGAGAGGGATCTCCTACGGACCGAGGCAAAGATACTTGGGCTATGTATCATCGTGGGAGATGGACTTGATGTGGTATCGATTGGAGATAGAGGCAGAGATTAGTCACCTCGGTGGGTGGGTTCCTACGTCTAGTGAAGGTGGATCATCACGTCGCACGAGAGGGAGCGATATTGAGCAGTCAACATCCTCTCGACATAGGTGACTGGATGAGGGAGGTGCTAGTAGGCATGATGTGGGGGCTAGAAGTAGCCCCTGAGGGGTCCCATAGGACCCACACCATGGGGGTAGTTCCCATCGCACCGATCCTGCATGATCATGGTGGCCGATGCCCTAGGCTTAGGGGTTTTTGAGTTTTTGGCTTTTGTTGCGAGGTCAGAGGACCGGTTCATTGTAGCCTATGGGCATTTTTGATGATATATATACAGATGACTCTTTTTTGTGTTTATGCACTTTTCATGGTTTGTTTTTATGCACATGTATTTACATTGATGTATGCATATGCTATTATGAATGCGATGTTTCTAATTATATGATGTATGCATATGGAATGAATGAAATGAGTTGTTGATAACTTGTCGATGGCACCATAGACTGTACAAGATTTACTGGCTTGTTGTACTTATGTGATGACTTTGTGGAATGACTTTGCATGTGATAACTTTGTTTTTGTATTTTGCATATTTTTTGATGGTGATGTACGTAATGAAATGTTCCAGTTGTTTTTAAAATGTAGTTAAGCTTTTCTGAGATTCAGATATTTTAACTAACTAGCCAAAACTGTACATTTATCTCGCAAGACTTTTGAACAAGGTATAAATCTGACTTGAGTTTAACCAAGTTATTTCACATCCCTGTGTGTGCAATTGAGTTCGTTTATGTGGTATTTGTCAGGATACCGCCAGTGCCAGATAGGCTATCAACCAAACCTGTACTGAGGATCACCTAATTAGCTCCACTAACTCCGTTGTTGTATTTAGTAAGATTAATCCATGGGACAATCTAAGGTACCATAAGCTAGCTCATCCACATGCAAACATTGGTCTGCTCACATGCAAAGCTAATGTGATAGACATATCATCATGCGTTTAGGATACCGCCATTGCCAGGTAGGCTGTCCACCAAACCCGTAATGAGGATCACCTAGATGGTTTTCGAATGCTGAGAATTCTAGGGATTCAAGTTCAGGATTTTTATTTGCTCAATGGTTTAGGATACTTGCTCGTATACATAGTGATGAAAATCACTATTTATTTTTCTTCTTGTTTTTCTTTTTGAGCAAGGATTTTGAATAGTGGTGATAACCACTATTATTTGATTTTGGATTTTGAGCTTTGTAAGGTTGAGCTTGTAGGTTTGTGGCTTGTGAATGACATTGATCCTTTTGGCCTTGGGGATGACTACCCATCCTGTTCAGGGACGTGTAGTATGAATCCTTACGACTTTGGGAACCAAAGGGGATTATGGAGATTATGAAGTAAGGGCATTGATCTTTTAGGCCTTGGGGATGACTACCCATCCTGTTCAGGGATGTGTAGTACGAATCCTTACAACTTTGGAGACCAAAGGTGATTGGAGATGGTCATGATAATGGCTTGTGGGAATTTTTTTTTGAATGGCATCGATCCTTTGAGGCCTTGGGGATGACTACCCATCCTTGGCAAGGACGTGTAGTATGAATCCTTACAACTTTAGGGACCAATGGTGATTGGGATTTTTGGTAGTGGTGAAAACCACTATTTATTAGGGGGAATTGATGGGGAAGAGCTTGTCCTTTTGTCAATTCTCAGCACTCTTGAACCATTCACACAGGGGGATGAACAGACTAATCTTTCACCTATGGTACCCTAGACTGCTTTGTAGGTTTCTCTTGCGTTCACACAACTTAGGAATTATTTTATGTGTTTTAACTTGTGTAAGGATGTTACATAACGAGGCGTGATCCAAGTAAAACTTTCCCTTGTAAAATCTATTTAACTTTGTACAAGTTTTTGGCTAGAAATTTAAAGACAACTGAATGACGAAAACCCTATATACATTAGGAGACAACTGACTATGCTAAAAAATGATGATGGTGTTATTCTAGATGTATGCGTTTATAAAATGGATTTGATGTGGAAAATGATGGAATTGCCAAGTAATGACAGTCTATGGTGCTCTTGACTTGTATGACCTAGAAAATATGCAATGTATGGATGTGATGCCTAATGCAACCTATATTTTTGTATTTTGATTTTTACGAGTATGCATGGAATTGAAATGCAATTTTTTTTGTTATTTTTGATGATTTTATTGTTTTTGTTTGTTTTGAATATTTGTTTTGACCAAGCGGTTATGGTAACCCTTGGAGCTTTTGGTATTTGACCAAAGGGTTTATGGATACCTTTGGAGCATTTTTGGGGTTGACCAAGCGATTACGGGAATCCTTGGAGCTTTTGGTTTGACCAAAGGGTTTATGGATACCTTTGGAGCATTTTTGGGTTGACCAAGAGATTACAAAAATCCTTGGAGCATTTGGGGTTTGACCAAGCGATTGTGAGAATCCTTGGAGCTTTTGGTTGGACTATGGCTCTCTAGATGTGGAATGGCCTCAAATGACTGATGTTCAAGGGTTCTAGTTCCTTGATTCCTTCAAGAGAGGTGAGTCGGTATGTTCTAGGTCCTATTCTACTATCAATCACATAAGGACCTAACCAGTTTGCCATGAACTTGTCCCTTAGATGGGACGACAAATTAGAATTCTGTTGGTTCTCTTTTAAGACCAAGTCACCAACCTGAAAGTCCCTTAGGTGGACCTTCATGTTGTATGCTTTCTTAAGTCACTCTTGATAGATACGCAAATGCTCGAGAGCATTGATGCGTCGTTCATCGAGCAACGTCAGTTGGTCTAATCGGGCCTACCGCGTAGTGTCATCATCGATGAACTCTTGCATTGAAATGCGCAGGGAAGGGATTTCCAACTCGAGAGGCATGACTGCCTCGGAGCCATACACCAACAAAAATGGAGTTGCCCTAGTGGGCATCCGAATGCTAGTGCGATAAGCCCATAGGGCAAGCGGGATCTGAATGTGCCAATCCTTATGACTATCTATGACGGTATTTTTGAGGATGGCAACTAGCATTTTGTTTGACGCTTCTGCTTGCCCATTTGCCTGCGGATAATAGGGTGTTGAAAAACTATGCTGAATCTTGTACTTTGTTGTCAAAGCATGCACATCTTTATTCTTGAATGACGTCCCATTATCCGAAAGGATCTTGGATGGAATACCAAAATGACATATGATGTTATGCAAAATAAACTCCGCAATGCGGGTTCCAGTCATAGAGGTTAGCGGAATTGCTTCCACCCACTTGGTGAAGTACTCTATGGCCGTTATGATGAACGTGTGATGACCCGAACGATGCAGGGGAGATCTTTTCGATTAGATCAAAGCCCCACTATGAAAAAGGCCAAGTCGATTGGATCGGTTGCAAGGCCTGAGAAGGTACATGTGTCAAATTAGCATGGTGTTGACACTTCATGCACTTCTTTACATATGCGCAACAATCTCGCTCTAAATATGGCCAATAATAGCCCATGCGAAGAATGCGCTTTGCGATGGCCATACCGCTCGAAGTGGCCACCACATGTACCATCGTGTGCTTGGGTGATCGCCCAAGCGGACTCTTGCTGGTCCAAGCAACGGAGGAGGATTCCTTCATAGCTCCGACGATACAAAATGTCTCCTAACAAGACATGTTTTGCCGCTTTCTATTTAAATGATCTTTTCATGGCTTGTGTCAATCCAAGTGGGAGGTTACCTAGCTTGAGGTAATCCCTTATGGGTGTGTACCAATCCTGCTGATCAGAAACCTCGATGGTATGAATGGCCAATCCCTCTTGAAGTTCATCCCTAGAAAAAGTTGAATGGGAAAGAACTTGTAAAAATAGCGTTGTGTTGCTATTAAGAGGGGTCGAGGAGAACAAGGACCCCCAGTTGGCTTGAGTCAGACAATCATGGATTCGAGAGAACCTATCCTGAGATGGTTCAATCTGGATCAAGTGGATTCCTGGCATTAGGTCAGAGCTTGCATGCTCCATCATGGATTGTGATAATGTTTTGACCTGAATGGTTGTCATTTCACCGGAAGGGTCTTGTGGGATTAGTGACCCCAAGGAGGCCATAGTATCCGCAAAATGATTCGATGATCGAGGGAGTGCCTCGATGTCATACCATTCAAGTTGTGCCAAGAATTTGTCCACAAGGGCTTTGTAGGCCTGTAGAACTAGGCATTTACATTGGAATATCCCCTTTACTTGATTGACAATTAACAATGAATCACCAAAGATGTTTAAACATTTAATGTTCATGGTGATTGTTGTCTGAAGACCTATGAGCAAGGCTTCATATTCTGCATTGTTGTTGGTGCACGAGAAGTCTAATTTAAATGATAGAGGCATTGGAGCCCCTTGTGGAGTGAAGAATACAATTCCCGTGCCACCTCCTTGCTCACATTTAGAACCATCGAAGAAGAGGGTCATGTCAGCCTGTGACTCAGGCTCATCAGAATCTGGTGATTCTAAAACATGGAAGACCCCATCATCAGGTAGTTCTATGGTCAGAGGTTGATCATCTTCAAGAGGAGCCTCTGCCAGTTGATCGATGATGACTTGACCTTTTATGGATTTTTGTCCAATGAATTCTATGTCAAACTCCATCAACAACATGATCCATTTCGTCGTGCGGCTACTATGATAAGTACGACTCATCATGTATCGCAATGGATTCTCCTTAGACACAACATACGTCATATTGTTGAGCATGTAGTGGCATAGCTTTTTGGTAGCAAACACCACTGCCAAGCAGAGCTTCTCAACGTATGCATAGTTAAGTTCATAACTGACTAGGGTGCGGCTAAGATAGTAAGTAGCCTGTTCTTTGTGTAGTTCATTTTTTGGGATAGCATGGCGCCCAGTGCCACCTCAGTAGCTGAGATGTATAAGTAGAATGACACTCCTGGTCTAGGTGGTGCCAATACTAGTGGCGAAGCCAAGTATTGTTTAATGTCATCAAAGGTTGATTGGCACTCGTCATCCCAGTGAAATGTTACCCCCTTGTGCAATAATTTATTCATGGGTCGGCACTTGTCAGATAGTTGCGCTATGAAGCGCTTGATTGACGCGACCTTTCCTTGTAGACTTCTGAGCTGCTTGATGGTAGTTGGGGGAAGCATTTCAAGGATTGCCTTGACTTTGTGTGGATCTACCTCGATTCCTCATTTGGAGACTATGTAACCCAAGAGCTTTCTAGATGTGATGCCAAATACGCACTTCTTGGGGTTTAGTCTGACTTTATGTTCTATGAGGCGATCGAGGATCTTGCTTAAGTCATCGAGATGATCTGGGTGCAAAAGAGATTTGGCCAACAAATCATCCATGTAATCTTCCAAAGTTTTGTGCATGTAATCATGGAAGATGTACGTCATGGCACGTTGGTAGGTGGCGCCAAGCATTTTTAAGGCCAAAAGGCATGACCTTATAACAAAATGTCCCCCAAGGCATTGTGAACGCCATTTTTAGTTGGTCCTCGAGATTGATACGAATTTGATTGTATCTCGAGAAACCATCCATGAGGGAAAGCATTTCATGGCCCGCTGTAGCATCTACCAATGCGTCGATGCTCGACAAGGGAAAATCATCCTTAGGACTCACTTTGTTTAGATCTCAAAAATTGATGCATATGTGAATCCTCCCATCGAGATTTTTGATGGGCACCATGTTAGACAACCATGGTGGGTAATCCATGCAGATGACAAACTATGCATCCAACAACTTTTGTAGCTCATATTTGACCATTAAGGCTACTGTTGGGTGCATCTTACGTAGTTTTTGCTTTACTGGCTTGACTATCGGATCAAGCGTTAGATTATGCATGACTAGCTATGGGTCTAGTCCCGGCATGTCTTTGTAGGACCATGCAAAAACCTCCTTCTTCTCTTTGAGAAGGGCAATGTAGTCGGCTTGCTCTTCGGGGGATAGACTTACCCCCAGCTTGATGATTTGCAAATTCACTGGATCTGAGCCGATGTCTACGTCAGTCATCTCCTCGACCGACATGTGGGACCCGTCCTCCAACTGGTGTGGAGTTGGGATCAAGTGGATATCGTTTGCTGAATTTAGATCATCGTTCGGAACATCAGGTTCCTCTTCAGCATGGAAGACATCCTGAGTCTATCCTGGGGTGAAATGGAACATCCCACCACAAGGCCAGTACTCTGATGGGGATGGTGGTGTGTCAGCGTGCTCCCAGTCTATAGCATCTAGGTCTAGATGCAATGACCGTGTCGGGTCGACTGGATCATGGATGGGGGCGGTTAAGTCAATGGAGATCATGTTGATGAAATGATTGTGGTCTCCATTACCATGGGTGTGATTGCTCGGACATCCTAGATGATCTTTGTGCTCTGGATCTGGCTCTGTGGGTACTGGCACAAATGGATCGGCCCTATGCATGGATAAGAAGATAGGGTCTGCCCTAGGCACTGATGGTTTTATAGGGTCTCCAGGTGGAAGATGCTCTCTATATACCTGGAGTGGTGGGTGCAGTAATTGCTATAACTATACCTGGTTTAGGTGCCACCTATGCCTTGGCCCTATGTGTAACTATTCAAACATGTCATCTATATCCAAGGGATATTGTTGTTGTCGCATATGATTGAGATAAGCCATCTCAGTTTCATCTTCATAATCACTGTCAGAGATCCAAAGGCCTTCGTTGGCTCCAATAGCTATTTGTGACATATGAGGCTCATCTTGCTCGAGCAAATTAATGTGGTCCCATCGAGGTTGTTCCGCTCTCTATGGGGGGACCTGATTCTCTTGAGGTGGCATATGCTCAATTGGAGCATCCAAAGGGAACATTGTCAGGAAGCTCTCCTGATCATCATCCATGGGATATACTTGTGAATGATTGCTATCAGACTCGAAAGGATCCCAAGGTGCTACCTCGTACTCCGACTCATCTTCTGAAGACCCTTCTTGGTCTTGTCCATATCCCTCTTGTAGGTGAGTCCTCGAATTTTCTCCATTTTTGATCGAAGGGAAAGGGTTGTTATGGTCAACAAGGTTGGTTGTTAGCAATGGGAGATAATCTCCCAATGTATATGTTGTGTTAGGATTGGCATATGGATCTAATGCCAACCCATCCTTGTTGCCTATCCCTAGGCCTTGCATGTTCTCTACCAAGATGTCTAGGGGCAGGGGGTGGTTGAACCCTACTCCTGACTTGTCATACGACATTTGGTATCTCGGTTGGCAAAGAACATGCACTCCTTGCTCATACCTGCCCAACCCATATCCATGCCAATTGCATTGGCCAAGATATCTCAATGCAAAGTCTGGGTTGGACAAATAGTTGACATCCTCTGCAAAGGGCTCTTCATCTTCGTCTTCTTGCATACAAGTTTCAATGCCATTATCCAGGCCCCCATAAACAAAGTTGGTATGATTGGGTGGGTAGCCTAGAGGAACCACAGAGCCGATGGGGAGTCGAGGTCTCCCCATGTCCTGCATGGACTCAAGTGTGGGTGTTGCTACAATGTTTCACACTATATACTCCCCTAGGCCCATGTTGGCCATCTCAACGGTGATCGTTGGTGGTTGAGGGGGAGCGAATGGGAGTCCTTTCGGAGTCCACTCCATGTGGGGTGAACTAGGCGTCTCGACTTCCATTCGGCTAGGCATCTCTTCGGTAGAGATGGTTGAGACTAGGGGTGGTTCCTCTTCTAGGGGTTTCTTTCCCTTGTCCTTTGGTGTGGCCACCATAGGTGGCATCATTGGTGAAGGACCAGATGAGGAAGATGGACCCTATTGGGGATTTGATGGATTCGACAACGGGGATGCCTACGGAATCGGACCCTGATTAGATGGATTCAACTAAAAATCCAAATGTGTTGATGGAAGGGTCGATTGTGGCATGAATTGCACCGTATTGTAGTACTTGAAGGGCTCTAAGTCTGTCGGGACTACATGCACCTATCCTTCAAATGTATACTTTAGGCACTGATGAGCTATTGAAGGGACACACTTCATGTCCCTGATCCAAGGCCGGCCCAGTAAGATATTATAAGCCATCTCACCTTCCAAGATGTGGCACAATGTATGAATAGTCTTTTGTCCCACTTGGATGGGTAGGACAATTGTGCCAACCGTCGAGCATATTGCATCATTGAATGCTCACAGTGTATAGGTGGAGGCCACGATGTGAGATGTCGACAACTTCAGATGTTTCAATGTTGCTGTTGTGATGATATTACTGGATGAGCCAGTGTCCACCAACACCCTCTTATACGGAATCCCGTTGACCCATGCAATAACGTGCAAGGGTGGATCCACCACATCACCAGTCACTGATTTCAATTCATCTTCTCTAAAGGTGATGACTGGTTCTGTACATTGTTTTACATGTCCCACGAAGTTGTTGAAAGAGTTTGCTTCATGGGGCTGCAGCTCGATGGCTTTTAATATCTCCATTAGAGCCTCCCGATGGGGCGCTGATTGTTGAATGAGCTCGTATATGGAGAGCCTAGCCGACGTGGTCCTTAGACTTTGGGTAAGTCTAGTCTGAATCATGGCCACTGGTCTAGGTGGGGGAGGTTGCGTAGGGTGTTGTTGAGGTTGTGATGTCGATGGAACTTCTCTAGTGGCCATCGTAGGGGCAGCTCCTTGATACCTCCTGTTCCTAGTCACGATGCTTATCATCCCTACATACCCCTGCATGGGGCAATTCTATTGCACCTCATTGACTTGAAGGGGTTTTTCCTATGCATCATGGGTAGGCAAGGGGTCTCTGAAGACTCCCATATGTTGGTTGTTTGGCGCTACGGGGTTGTCCACCGCCAACGTCTTGTTGTCGATTAGGTCTTGTACCAAACCTTTGAACTTCCAACATGCATTGAGATCATGTCCCTTCCACCTATGGAACCTACAATACAAGTCCTCCCGGTACCCCTTAGGCTTTGGTGCATTGGGGTCTATAGTTTGAATCTCTAGCAAGTTGATCAAGTTCACCACTGACAAGCGGTCAAACAGGGAGTCCCTAGACTCTGTGTAAGGAGTAAATTGTCGCCTAGGGTGACGCTACTGATTTTGTTCCTACCTCTGGTTTTCTCTATCATAGTTGTTAGGAGGCACCACCTGATAGTTAGCCTTTTGAGGTTGTGTTGCTTGTGTAGGCTTAGGGACGTTTATAGCAACCTGATTGACCATAGCGGGTTTATGTTGCGTGGTCCCTATTTTGGTGTTCTTAATCCATTCTTTCTTCTTAGGCTTGGCAATCTCACCATCCTATATCTTGATCTCCTCAATGATTCTAGCTTGCACCAGAGCTTCCTCAAGAGTGGCATATTGCTGCAGCTACAATAGCATGGAGATCGATCTCAAATAGCTTTTTGAGAACATTTGGGTCAGGTCTGACATGGGAGGGAGGTAGGGCAGCTTTGAAAGCAACGTCCTCCATCGGTTCCCGTATGCCACCATGGTTTCTTCCTCATACTGCTTGAGGCTAGCTAGGTCACTTAGTGATGCATTTTTCTTGGTGTTGAAGGTGAAGCATTCGAGGAATGCGTCCACTAGCTGATCCAAGTTACTGATGCTATGTTTTGGTAATTGAGTGAACCAATCCGAGGTAGGGCCTACGAATGTGGTTATAAATGTTCTTAGTAACAAAGCATCATTATCCTGAATGCCAAAGCACTGGCTCAAGAATCTAGTCACGTGCTCTTGGGCATCCTCCTCCCCTCTAAAGAGTGCCAACTGGGGTAGTTTAAAGTGTTCAGGGTATGGAGGTGCCGACACTGACGGATGCACAGGATGACTATGGAGTTGGCATAAAGTAGGCTTTTGGGGCCCAGAAGTCTTGGTCTCCATAGACTCTAAGCACTCTAACAATGCTTTATATGCATCAGAGGATTTAATTTCTTCCTCCTTAGTTTGCTCCCATTGTGGGTTGCGGGGAACTTGAGGCCTATGGAGGGGTAGCTGGATAGCACCCCCTCTGCCTTGGTAGAGCATTTCAGCCCGCTCTTCTTCTTGTTCATACTCCTCATAGGCTTCTTGAGGAGTGTCTTGGCCGAGACCTATACACATGGGTGGGTGCCCGCGGAGGGTGCCCATCATTGTTTCTAGGAGTGGCCTCCCGCTCAGGTCTAGGAGGTCTTGGAGGCAATACTTGATAAGGTCGCGTAGACCTGTCTCGTACCAAGGGGTTGTGCCTCTCATACACTTCTACTTTATGCGTGTGAGGGGTTGGGACCTTCTCAGGCACATTGTTATGAAGCAATTCGGTTGTCTGACGCTGAATGCGCTCTTTGTTAAGGTGATACAGATGCTCTAACTATTGTTGATCTTGCCTGAGCTGCATGATTTGTGCTTGGTGGGTGGCATGTCTAGAAAATTCCAAGTCACTTTGTTTCATCGTCTCATGTTTAGGAAGCCTAGATGCCTCTCCTACATGTCTATCTCGGTCATGGTGATCCGAGACCCCTATGGGTTGCTTTCCTCTATCGAGGTTAGCTGCATTAACCCGAGGCTCTGGCCTCAATGGGTGATCCTGATACATAGCAGGTGTGGAGGTGCATCGCTCCCATGCTATGTACTACTCTTGAGGAACATGGTGGTCTTCCTCGTACTCCCTTTCATATGCATGCAAGGTGCGGGCAGAATTGTCTTGCCCTATCTGGAGAGCCTGATACTCTGGATTTGGTCTAGTGTTTCTAACAATAATACGGGGTAGAGGAGGGATGACAAAATCATGTGGCCCCTCCTTATGGACCCTATGTTGCTCTAGCACTTCATCACTAGGCCACTCATAACGAGCATCTAAGGGAGGCCTCCTGTCTATGTTGAGTGCCACGTGTAGGTTCTCCTCTTGAAAGGATCTATGCTGAGTGGGGGTGCCTCTCAAAGAGGTGCCTCTATAGTCTTGTTCTGTGATGGCATGATGTGGACTATCTTGTGTGTCAGGCCACCAAGGTGGGATGACCAAGTCCTCAGGACTATATCGGAGGTGACTTGCCCCCCTTTGTACACTTTCTACAGCGCTTGCCCATGATTGGGCTCGGCTACGGGTGTACACCATGGTGATGCTTACCTAAAGATGCGTAGATTTTTATCTTCTTTTAGGATTTCTTATGCTACACTAAATAGGAAATATCACACACACAAAACAATGATTATCTCATTTTAAAGATTAAAAGTGTGCCCTAAACCTGGTTCAATGTGTTTTTAATGTTTGTTTTGAAAGCTTTTGGAAAGAATATTTAAATGCAGTATGATGGCTCTTATGACTCCCAAAAATGGTCACCCCTTCGATATACCATTGCCAGAATGATATACCAACCTCTCTATATACCCGCCCTTACGTGAGGGAAACTATTGGTACGTGAGAGCAGATGGTACATGGAACATAGGTGGTACGGAAGGGGAATCACTCTGTTTATGACACCTACCATAGAAGACTTATCCTCATGCACTGGGAATCACCCCAACTACACTTGGTCAGCTTTCATCAGGATTTACGTCTAGCAACAATCACGATCGGGGTTATGTATGCAGTATCTCAAGCCAAGGTGGTGATGAAATCCACCGTTGGTCTTGCTCAAGGGTTGGGGTTTTACGACCAACTCCTTGTTGTTTTAACTTGCCACGTGGTGTGTGGGGTTCCTTTTAAGTTGCATAAATGAAGCAAACAAGCATTCAAACTCTCCTATGCAAGCAAATAACCAGAGAACAGAAAGAAAAAATTGACAGAAGGTGTTTAGGACCCCTACCTCTTCTCTACCCAAATCGGATGTCTCTGAATTTCTGCCCTAAAATTGCACAAGGAGCTATTCATCCCGGGGTGAGATGAATAATAGATCTGTATTCATTCTAGGGTGAGACGAATTCCTATTCATCCCTGGATGAGACGAATTCTAGCTCTGTACTCGTCATAGACTGAAACGAACAACAGTCCAGGGTTTGAAAACTTGGTACCTGTAAGCAAAAACAAGCAACTTTGATCAAAAATTTAATCTTAAAAATCAAGGGATAGAGGTCCCACCATGATCGCCACTGAAAGCACGAGGATACGGAAACAAAAAGGAAAATGCCAAGTACGATGCGTATAAAACCAAACTTAACGCCAAAAGCCTATGTATTGAAAAATGCATGAAAGGAAAGAGCATAAGCGAATCGACACAAGATAAAAGCAATATGGAATAGGGTCCTCTTTATTGATATGCTTTCAAAGTCATGTTACAATACGTCTCCTTCCTTTTTAGGGGATAGGAGCGTTAAATATGTTTCTTATCACATCCATGGATAGCAATCCTTCTTCCGCGTGCCCACATGTAAGATGGGCGGACCAAAATGTCATCGCCACTTGTGTATATGAATTTTGACTCCTTCCTACTCCTCTGATGTTGGAAACCTATGTTCAAGGAAACAGAAAATATCAGTAGCACCTGCAGATAGAATAGAACATGTATTTCCCAAGGCCTACTGTTAGTGTATGCATGAAAATATTAAAACGATAACCAAATGACCTCAGATCGACCTAAAAATTTAAAAGAAGCATGAATATGTTACCAGGAGGCCACTGCAAAAGGAACAGTCTAGAAATTCCTCACATATTTGTATTCGCTCCGGGGTGGAACTGGTGGCAATTTTGGGTACCTTGGGTACATTGCCTTTGCTCAAGTGTAGTTGTTGTCATTGATGTCAAGAAGTTCTTGGAGCAATTTGTTTTTATGTCTAAGTATGTGTTTTGATGAAGGTTTCAACTGGTCAGTAAGTCTCCAAGAAAATCAGAGTAGCCCAGTTGCAAAAGATCCAGAAAAAGATAAGTTAGAAAAAGTTTGCAGGCGGCTGGAAAAACTGTCGCGATTTCGCGACATGTTTGAGGAGAGAGAAAGTTTGGGCAAAACTGTCACGATTTCGTGACATGCTGGAAGGCAGAGGCAAAGCGGGCAAAACTATCACGATTTCGTGACATGTCGCATTTTCGCGACTCGAGAAGCGCAGGAAGGCAGAGAAAGAAAAGTGTCACGATTTCGTGACACATTGCCAGGAAAGTTGTTCGGACGAGCAAGTGTCACGATTTCGTGACATGTTGCAGGAGAGAGAGTCCGAAAGGAAAAGTGTCATGATTTCATGACATGTTGAAGAAGAGGAAGTCTGCAGTGTTAACTATCACGATTTCATGACAAGTTTGAAGAGAGAGAAAGTGATTCAGGAACTGTCACGATTTCGTGACATGCTGCAAAAGACAAAGTGAGGACTGTTGCGATTTTGTGACAGGATGCAAAGTTCCAGTTGAGGACTGTCACGATTTTGTGACATGTTGAAAAGCTCAAAGTGAGAACTATCGCGATTTCATGACTTGCAGCAAAGAGAAGAGCCTAAAAGGAGAAGCGTCACGATTTCGCGACAGGTAAAGAGTTGTACGAAAGCAAAGTGTCCATTTCAGTGATTTTTGAATTCGCGATTTCTGAAAATTGATAGAAGTCTTCATAAGAAGTGTCATGATTTCATGACGAATATGAGTGACATCAGCAAATGGAAAGTGTCACGATTTCTCGACAAAGGGCTTTTTTTCTAAGTGAGATGACGTCAGAAAAATTCATAAGTGTCACGATTTTGCAACAGAAGTTGAGAGGAAGGCCATGAAGTCTAAAGTGTCATGATTTCATGATAGAAGTGTGATGACGTCAGCAAGAGGCAAAGGTGTCACGATTTCATGACAGAAGTTGAGAGGAAGGCCATGAAGTCTAAAGTGTCATGATTTCATGACAGAAGAGAAGATGACGTCAGCAAGAGGCAGAAGTGTCACGATTTCATGACATAAGAGGTAAGGAGGTCGACAAAGGCAGTAGTGTCACGATTTCGTGACAACAAGCATAGAAGGTGTACGATAGGCAAAGATGTCATGATATCATGACATGTTGTAGTTTCATGCCAGAAGCTACAGGGAGGTAGTGAAGTCGACAGAGTTAAATCTGGGCCGACGCAGTGTAGGGTTTTGTAGCCGACGTGATTGAAGGGTAAAACAATCGACTAAGATCAAGATCTCAATCTTGAGATTATGAGTATTAAAGGAAGGTTGTTTGAATGTTTTGGCATCGATCGAAGTGTGCGTTCGAAGTGCGATCTATGCAATTATAGTGCGGGGAGAAGTTCGATCGTCGAGAAGTAGAGTGTGCAAAGTCTATGCTGTTGTGGTTGTGCAAAGTGTGCGAAGACTATACTATGGTGGATGCGCAAAGGAGCAAAAGCTGTTGGTGTTATGACATTCGGAGACAACACGTAGAAGTGAGAAGTTCGATAGCCGAAGTGCTGTGTGCTGCTGTGTTGCACAGTCTATGCGAAAGTTGGTTTTGTCTAATACAGCTGTGATAGAATAGTGAAGACTTGGGGATAGCATTGAGCAAGCATTTGAAAGCTTGTGAACCATTTTTCTTTAACCATTTTGAGGACCAGATTGAGGACAGAGATTGAGGTAGAAGAGGACATTTGTGCTAGACCGAAGGACTACGTTTAGTGCAAATTCGAGGACCAGCTTTGCGGTGATAGAGTTGAGGACAGAGATCTCCAACCAGATAAGGGAAGACAGGTGTCTTCTATGGAAAGAGTTCCACTTGCTAAGGGCATAGGAGATAGAGGTCTTCTAGAGGGTCACCAGCCAAAGCAAAATTAGGGGAAGGTGTCTCCTTTGAGCTGAGGCTCATAAACATTGTAATCGGGAAGGATTCCCAGAGGACTTTGATACAACTTTTAGAAGAAAAGTTTTATCCGTGGAGTAGCCCACCTTGGGTGAACCACGTAAATTGTTGTGTCACTTTGTGGATTATATTTTGTGCATTATTTTACTGCTGTTATTGTTGCTATCTTTATTCTGCATGTTATTGATTTGAAAGCTGCTTTGATAGATAAAGTTAAAAGTGGTCTTATACTGTTCACCCCCCCTCTCAGTATAAGCTTGTGTTCTTCAATTGGTATCAGAGCTAGTACCTTCAAAAAGTTTAACAGCTTGAAGGAAAAGCTTGCAAAAGAACACAATGGATTATTCAAGTGGCAATGCAACACCTATTCTTGATGGATCAGATTTTGGTCTGTGGAGTGCAAGAATGAAAGTCTATCTTATGGCACTTGGTAATGAGGTATGGGAAGTTATTGAAGATGGGTACACCATTCCTGCAAATGGTCCTTATACTAAAGAAGACAGACTTCTACATCACAGCAACTCAAAAGCCATGAATGCAATCCTGAAGGGTTTACAGAAGGCTGATCTTACCAAAGTTATTCACTACAAGACAACTAGTGAAATGTGGAAACAATTGCAGGTTGTTCATACAGGTGATGCAAATGTCCGAAAGGCCAAGTTGAGACACTTCAAAGGTATGTTTGAACAGCTCAAGATGAATGATGATGAAAATATTAGTGACTATATGCTCCGTATGGATGAAGTTGTTAATTCTATGAAAGACTTAGGTCTTGAACTTGCTGAAAATGATGTGTGTGATAAGATTTTAAGATCTCTTCCTAATAGATTTAGTGAAAATATTTCTGCTATTGAGGAAGCTAAAGATTTAGATAAGTTGAAAAAGGATGAGCTCCATAGTATTCTTGCAGACATTTGAGCTGAGAACTCAAGTGAAAGTTGATGTAAAGAAAGAGGCGACTTTCAAAGCTACCAAGAAATCAAAAGGCAAACAGATTCAAGAGAGTGATGAGTCTTCTAGTGAGGAAGAGGCATATTACAACAAGAAAGGCAAGTTCTCTAGAAAGCACAAAAGCAAGAAAAATATAAGATGTTTCAACTATGGAAAATTTGGTCATTATGCTACTGACTGTATCTGTTTCCAAGAATGAAAGTGATGAAGATATACAGGATGTTAAGAGCAAGGATTCTGAAAAGCACAGGTATTACAGAAAGAACAAAGATGAGCACAACAATCAAGGAAAGAGGTATTCACACAAGAACAAGAAGAGCTTCTATCTGGACAAAGCAAGTAAGTGTTCTAGCAGTGATAGTGAAAGTTCTTCTAGTGATGATGAAAATGAGATGTTGTTCATTTCAGAAAAGGAGGAAGAACCGAAACATAAATTCACTGTCATGAAATGTTTTAGATGTGGAAATTTTGGGCACCTTGAGGATGACTGCACAAATAATGATTTGGTTGCTAGTATGTATGAGGATGCTTCAGAAAATGATAAGGAAAATGCATGTATGGTTTTTGAAAGGGGTAGCACCTCTAGTGATAAGAAATCTGAAAAAGGCCTTGATAATTCAAAGTGCAATCAAATAGAGGATCTTGAATGTGAACTCAATAATGCTCTTAGTGTTTTGAAAAAGGAAAGAAAGAAGAATGATAGACTCAAGATTAAGTTAGATGAATGTTGTATGGAGAGAGATGATCTTATAGAAAGTCTTGACTTCTCTATAGCTAAAACACAAGAACTCAAGGATGAGTTAGAGTCTAAGATTCTTGAGTATAATGAGTTAGAGCAGAAAATGGCTTCTTTGAAAGAAGAAAATAAAGAATACAAGGATAAGCTCTACAGATTTCAGGATAGCTCCAAGAAGGTTAAGTCTCTCATCAAAAGTCAAAGAAATCCAACAGATAAAACAGGTCTCGGTTTTGTTGAGCCGCACAAGAAACAGGTTGGGGAATCTAGCAAGAGATTTCAAAAGGAAGAAAGTTTTGATGAAGAAAGTACTTCAGATCATGAGTCCGTGAGTGATGAATGCACAGAAATAGAAAACAGATTTCTGAATGTGAAACAAAAGTTTTTGGGACCCAAGAAATCGATTAAAAGAATATTTCACGGCAGATGTTTTGCGTGTTACAGGTTTGGACACATGGCTGCACATTGCATGTCTCAAATGAAGAAGGTTAACAACAATTTCAGAAGTTTTAATCTCTTTCAAGGATATTGCTACTCTTGTAATCAGTTCGGGCATAAGGCAATGTTCTGCAAAACAAATAACAGGAACACGATTACTCATAACAGACGGATTCAAAAAGGAGGTATGCCGAACAGAAATAACTTTGTTACCTGTTATAAGTGCAACAATGCAGGCCACACAGCTAGACAGTGTAGAGCTGATCTTCCAAGGTACAAGAACAGAAAAAGTGATATGAACAGGTCTAAGGATCAAGGTTTGGATAAGAATAGGGATGATAAAAGAAACAAGAACAACAATATGAACAGGTCTAAGGATCAAGGTTTGGATAAGAACAGGGATGATAAAAGAAACAAGAACAACAGTATGAACAGGTCCGAGGATCAGAATAGTGACAGAAATAGAAATACAGACAAAGAATTCAAGAGAAGGCATGACAAAGAAATTGTAGACACTGATGATGATGAGTGTCTAATGGGAGTTTCACTCCCAACCCTATTTTAAATCACCTCATCAGGAGGTGGGGGAGGGACTAAGCTAAGAGGCTCATTCTTAGTCCCAAGCCCCAAAGGTGACCCTTTGCCATTGATGACAAAGGGGGAGAGATATGAGTAAGGGGGAGAGCTTCATAGTGAAGAAGAGAGCTTCAAGTCAGGGGGAGCAAAACTTCAAAGGTAGATTCACAGTTGGTTTCAGTTTTGGCTCTTGAAGATGTGTTTTTAGTAAAGGTTTGCCATCAATGACAAAGGGGGAGATTGTTGGCAATTTTGGGTACCTTGGGTACATTGCCTTTGCTCAAGTGTAGTTGTTGTCATTGATGTCAAGGAGTTCTTGGAGCAATTTGTTTTTATGTCTAAGTATGTGTTTTGATGAAGGTTTCAGCTGGTCAGTAAGTCTCCAAGAAAATCAGAGTAGCCCAGTTGCAAAAGATCCAGAAAAAGATAAGTTAGAAAAAGTTTGCAGGCGGTTGGAAAAACTGTCGCGATTTCGTGACATGTTTGAGGAGAGAGAAAGTTTGGGCAAAACTGTCATGATTTCGCGACATGCTGGAAGACAGAGACGAAGTAGGCTAAACTGTCATGATTTCGTGACATGTCGCATTTTCACGACTCAGGAAGCGCAGGAAGGCAGAGAAAGAAAAGTGTCACGATTTCGTGACACATTGCCAGGAAAGTTGTTCGGACGAGCAAGTGTCGCGATTTCGCGACATGTTGTAGGAGAGAGAGTCCGAAAGGAAAAGTGTCACGATTTCGTGACATGTTGAAGAAGAGGAAGTCTGCAGTGTTAACTGTCACGATTTCGCGACAAGTTTGAAGAGAGAGAAAGTGATTCAAGAACTGTCACGATTTCGTGACATGCTGCAAAAGACAAAGTGAGGACTATTGCGATTTCGTGACAGGATGCAAAGTTCCAGTTGAGGACTATCACGATTTTGTGACATGCTAAAAAGCTCGAAGTGAGAACTGTCATGATTTCGCGACTTGTAGCAAAGAGAAGAGCCTGAAAGGAGAAGCGTCGCGATTTCGCGACAGGTACAAAGATGTTGTACGGATGCCAAAAGTGTCACGATTTCGCGATAGGTTGAGTGGGAGAAGCTTCATCAAGAAGTGTCGCGATTTCATGACTGGAATAATGATGACGTCAACAAATGGAAGGAGTGTCACGATTTCTGACAAAAGTGGAGTTGAAGGCTTTAGAAAGTGTCATGATTTCATGATAGAAGTGAGATGACGTCAACAAAATTCATAAGTGTCACGATTTCATGACAGAAGCTGAGAGGAAGGCCATGAAGACTAAAGTGTCATGATTTCATGACAGAAGTGTGATGACATCAGCAAGAGGCAAAGGTGTCACGATTTCGTGACAAAAGCTGAGAGGAAGGCCATGAAGACTAAAGGGTCACGATTTCATGACAGAAGAGAAGATGACATCAAAAAAGAAGGCAAAAGTGTCATGATTTCGCGACATAAGCGGTAAGGAAGGTCGACAAAGGCAGTAGTGTCACGATTTTGCGACAGCAAGCATAGAAGGTGTACGATAGGCAAAGATGTCGCGATATCGCGACATGTTGTAGTTTCGTGCCAGAAGCTACAGGGAGGCAGTGAAGTCGACAGAGTTAAATCTGGGCCGACGTAGTGCAAGGTTTTGCAACCGACGTGGTTGAAGGGTAAAACAGCCGACTAAGACCAAGATCTCAATCTTGAGATTGTGAGTATTAAAGGAGGGCTATTTGAATGTTTTGGGCATCGATCGAAGTGTGCGTTCGAAGTGCGATCTATGCAATTATAGTGCAGGGGAGAAGTTCGATCATCGAGAAGCAGAGTGTGCAAAGTCTGTGCTGTTGTGGTTGTGCAAAGTGTGCGAAGACTGTACTACGATGGATGCGCAAAGGAGCAGAAGTTGTTGGTGTTGTGACATTCGGAGACAATGCACAGAAGTGAGAAGTTCGATAGCCGAAGTGTTGTGTGCTATTGTGTTGCACAGTCTATGCGAAAGTTGGTTTCGTCTAATACAGCTGTGACAGAATAGTGAAGACTTGGGGATAGCATTGAGCAAGCATTTGAAAGCTTGTGAACCATTTTTCTTTAACCAGTTTTGAGGACCAGATTGAGGACAGAGATTGAGGCAGAAAGAGGACATTTGTGCTAGACCGAAGGACTACGTTTAGTGCAAATTCGAGGACCAGTTTTGCGGTGATAGAGTTGAGGACAGAGATCTCCAGCCAGAGCAGGGAAGACAGGTGTCTTCTGTGGAAAGAGTTCCACTTGCTAAGGGCATAGGAGATAGAGGTCTTCTAGAGGGTCACCAGCCAAAGCAGAATTAGGGGAAGGTGTCTCCTTTGAGCTGAGGCTCATAAACATTGTAATCGGGAAGGATTCCCAGAGGACTTTGATACAACTTTTAGAAGAAAAGTTTTATCCGTGGAGTAGCCCACCTTGGGTGAACCACGTAAATTGTTGTGTCACTTTGTGGATTATATTTTGTGCATTATTTTACTCGTTGTTATTGTTGCTATATTTATTCTTCATGTTATTGATTTGAAAGCTACTTTGGTAGATAAATTTAAAAGTGGTCTTATACTGTTCACCCCCCACTCTCAGTATAAGCTTGTGTTCTTTAGGAACGAATAGACCTGCAATAAATTATCAGAAAACACCCTCTTCAATGTCCTGTCCAGAAAGCTCAAAATGACTTGTAAAGTTGGGGTTAGCTAATTGGGGGTGTTTTTTGAATACCCAAAAGGTCATATTTCTCCAATTTTGCCTCTATCACCCAGATTTTGATGATGCTATCTGCAAGTTAGTAAAGGTAGGAAATGATAAAAACCTAGTCAAAAATGCTCAGAATGAAGTGAAATTTAAACTACAGCCTATTTAAATAACCTATAATAAGATGAAAAATAAAAATTAGAGAAATATACTACATATTTCTATTCGCTCTGGGGTGGGGTGATTAGGGCTGCGACAGTTTTGGGGGCACCCAGGGGCAAGACGCCCACCGTTTGGGACTCTATTTTGGAAAAAATCCACTTGGGATGGGTCCAAAACTTCTTATGGGGTTTTTTTGACAAATTTTGTGGAATATTGTGGCCAAATGTTTATGTTTGGGTCTTAGAATGCGCCTCCAATGATCACCCAATAACCTCCCTCCAAAAGAGAGATCAAGGATGTGAAAGCACAAACAAAGGGTGAGGATATATTTTAGTAGCACTTCATTGCTCCAAAAGCTCCTCTCTGTATATTTTTTCTTGGGTGAGAAGTCTCACCAATTTATAGACCTAGGGTCTCTTTGTTTGAATGCACATGCGAGAGCGCCACTTGAGTTAATTGTCCTATTTGAGAGAAAATATTATTCCCTGATTTAGAGTCTCCTTGCATGAGGTCTCTAAAATAAATATATGCATGACTGAAGTCTCTCTTCTTGATTTGAAGTCGTTCCTCGCAATTGCATGTCCTAAAGTTGTAGTTAACTGGCGGACCTATCGAGGTTTGACATTTTTCCAGTCAAACCTGCTATTCGCCTCACCCTGGGGCGAATGCTGCTATTCGTCCCTGGGTGGGGTGAATACCAGTTTGTATTCATCCCAAGATGGGGCGAGTAGGGAGCAAAGTGCGAAAAGGTGCCAAAATGACTCTTGACCTTCCAAACTGCTATTGGGAGTGGTTAGGACAACTGTTTAACCTCTAGGGGCTACCCTAGGGGCTGTGTGTGTCAATATGATTGATGTTTTCTGTCACATAATTGGATTGGTGCTATTTTGGTGTCTATAGAAACCCATATTGTACTTTGTATCTAAGTATTTTAATTCCACGAGTGGGAATACCCTCATAAAGTGCATAATGTACTATGACTAAGGCATGGCCCATTTTCACATCTTGTCAAATATTAATATTATTATTATCTTAAATCATTTTATAACTGATTTTATGTATCGACATTGTGACTTAAATGCTCAAATACTAAATCTAACTTTTTTTTTGATAATATGGATGAAGGGGTTTTGAAAGGTGCCCCAAAAATTTTACCATGGTGGATCAACCAACCAGCTAGATACAAGGAATATAGAGATAAATATAGCAAACCAAAAGGATCCACGAAATAGATAAACAATAAAGCTATATAATAGATGAACAAGACAAACTCAAACTAAAACCATCAACACACTAGAGCTTTCACTATCAACATCTAGAACCTCAAAAATAATCATGTCTCACACAGGAGACTATACCTATCCAAAAATATAGAGTTAAGCAAAAACCTCCCAAAAGGATGACCAACAATAACTATTTGTAGCAAGAATTCTTCTATAATTCAAATTTGAAATTTAACCAAGGTTTAGGTATAGAATATTATGTTCAAAAAAATTTCCCAAGGGATCCCTACTATCGCAGATTAGATCCATTTTAAAACGCAAATTATTTCCTCAAGATATTGTCTATTTGAATTAATCCATCTAGGAAATCCTCCTGCCAAACTGTGCATCTTGCCTATTGAAGTCCTAATTTTTCTTAAAAAATTATCGATCTATTTCCCTCCCTGTAAATATGCTTAATCTCAACTGCTTTGAGGGTTAAAATCCATCTTTGGATTTCAACAAGTTCATTTGTGATCATCCAAGAAAGGACCTAAACACCTTTGATAATGTTAATGATATTGAGCAAATCCCCTTCAATAATTACCTTCCTACCATTCAAAAATTCTAGTTGACAAACCCATTGAAAGATAGCTCATGCCTCCATAAAATTATTGGTTTAACAATCCAAATTTTTAGTGAAACCAAAAAAATCCTCCTGTTAGTCTCTAACCAATCCCCTCACATTGGTTGGTCCTGGATTCCCTTTAGAAGCTCCATCAAAATATAGCTTCAACCAACCAAGAGGATGAGGTTTCTAAATAGTAGTCTATCTGGTAGGAGCTTTAGGGTGATAATCAGGAGAATAATATATAAATCGAAGAACCAAATCCATTGCCAAATCCCCAATAGAAGTGACCTTATCTAAAGGAATTACATAAACATTTTCAACAATGGTAGTAACAGCTCGTCGAACTGAATGCTTATCCCTTTCTTGGTGCTTTCAATGGCGTAAAAGGTTTAAAATGATTGTGGCATGGTGGTTATAGGGGCGGACTGCATGAAGATCTGTGTGGCGGCTTTCGGGGTGGACAACGTAGAATACTGTGGCGGCCATAAAAGATGGACAACCTACCCGGATTCATGGCGGCTACCGATTCGTGGTGGCTACATATACATTTTCAACAATGGTAGTAACAGCTCGTCGGACTGAACGCTTGTCCCTTTCTTGGTGCTTTCAATGGCGTAAAAGGTTTAAAATTATTATGGCATGGTGGTTATAGGGGCGGACTGCACGAAGATCTGTGTGGCGGCTTTCGGGGTGAACAACGTAGAATACTATGGTGGCCATAAAGATGGACAGCCTACCCGGATTCGTGGCGGCTATCGATTCCATGGATTCATGGCGGCTACCAAATCCATCTTTGAATTTCAACAAGTTCATTTGTGATCATCCAAGAAAGGCCCTGAACACCTTTGATAATGTTAATGATATTGAGCAAATCCCCTTCAATAATTACCTTCCTACCATTCAAAAATTCTAGTTGACAAACCCATTGAAAGATAGCTCATGCCTCCATAAAATGATTGGTTTAACAATCCAAATTTTTAGTGAAACCAAAAAAATCCTCTTGTTAGTCTCTAACCAATCCCCTCACATTGGTTGGTCCTGGATTCCCTTTAGAAGCTCCATCAAAATATAGCTTCAACCAACCAAGAGGATGAGGTTTCTAAATAGTAGTCTATCTGGTAGGAGCTTTAGGGTGATAATCAGGAGAATAATATATAAATCAAAGAACCAAATCCATTGCCAACTCCCCAATAGAAGTGACCTTATCTAAAGGAATTACATATACATTTTCAACAATGGTAGTAACAGCTCGTCGGACTAAATTCTTGTCCCTTTCTTGGTGCTTTCAGCAACGTAAAAGGTTTAAAATGATTGTGGCATGGTGGTTATAGGGGGGGACTGCACGAAGATCTGTGTGGCAGCTTTTGGAGGCGGAAAGGAGTAGAATACTGTGGTGGCCATAAAATATGGACAGCCTACCCGCATTTGTGGCGGCTACCGATTCCACCATGGAAATACAATAAAAAAAAGAAAACAGAAAAAAAACAATGGTAGTAACAGCCCAAAGTACCATGAATTAAACTAGATGGGAGATATTTTTAAAGACTTTAGAATTCCTCTCCTTCTAAATATACCACCAAACATGAGGTAAAAAAAAGGAAAAAAATCATGAATATATAGAAATAGAAAGGAAAACCTCTATTGAATGATCAATCCAGATAACAACTTAAAAAAAATCCAAACCACACCAATGACCCTCAAGAAATGGAAGAATACAATCTATGAAAAGGGATAATCAAACAATAGGTACACAAGTGATTCTTCAGCACTACCACATAGGTAGCATCTATTTAAGATAACCAATATCCTTTTCTACAAATTATCTAATGTAAGACACTTCCCTTGAGATACCAACCAAAATAAAACAATAACTTTTGGGGTAAGAACCTTCAACCATATATTACTAATAGGAAACCAGGGATCAAAGGGAACATCTAATAGCAGGTAGGTTGAATTAATAGAAAAGTAACCGTCCTTCTTAGCCCCCCATGCCAATATATTTGGACTATTCTGGTTAGGAATAACAATCAAATTTAGGATGTTCATTAGATATTTTAACGTATTTTCTTCTTCCTACAAAATCCCTAGAATAACAAAAGGTTTCCAGTATTTTCTATCATTAATAGAGACAATGAAGTCACATACCTTCAACCCGAAAGCTTGGCTTATGATTAGTTCCACTAGACTTAGGTGAGGATATGATTCTAATGATCTATCAACTACCCAACTATCTTTCCAAAAATCCATGCTCTACCCATTAGCTAACACCCATCTTCATGATATCAGAGAAACTATTAAAAATATTACGCCAGAATGCTAAGCCAAGGGCAGGGCTTGGATCTGTGAGAATATTACCAGTGTTACCTAAAAATTTGGATGATAATATATTCATCCAATTAATGTTATATTTTCGAACCAATCTCCACCCCTATTTAGCTATTATTACTCTATTTAATGATTTCATTCTTCTTAAGCCCAACCATCCCAAATCTTTCCTACTACACAACTGATCCCATGCCACAAGCAAGAATTTATTTTTCTTCTCAGAACTAGACCAAAGAAAGGATCATTGAATTTGTTCATTTTTTCAAAGAATCTTTCCCAAAATCTAGAAGAGAGAAAGGAAGTACACTGGTATGCTCTACAAAGTAGAATTAACTAGCATAATTTTACCTTCTTGGCTCAAAAATACCCCTTTCCATCCTACCAATTTTTTTTGAACTCTTTCTACAACAAATTCCCATAGAGAAGTCTTAATACCCGCTTTGAACATTGGCAATACCAGATATACTAAAGGAAGGGAGTCAATCTCACATCCCAATATATTAGCAATTTATATCTACCTGTTAGGAGGAGTATTCAGGAAGAACACCTTACTTTTCCTTAAACTCACTTTCTGCATAGTTGCTCTTTCATAGTCCTAGAGGATCTCTTTCATAGCTTTGTCCTGAGGGATTGAAGATATAAAGGATAATAACATGTCATCAACAAATTAATGGTGTGAGATCAGGTCAATGGAAGCTACAAGTTTGATTCCCACCACTGTGGGATTCATCTTTAGAGCTCTTCCCAAAGACTCAACAAATAAAATAAATAGATATGTAGACATAGGATCCCACTGATGAATATCTCTATAGCTGCTAAACTAACTAGTTGGTGATCCATTAACAAATAGTTGGAATTTTGTTGATGATATACAAGATCTAATCAATCTAATCCAATAAGACTTGAAACCAAATTTCCCCAAAACTCTTAGTAAAAATATCGATGAGACTCAGTCGTATGCTTTATTCATATCAAGTTTGGGGCAAGTTCCTAGCCTTCTACTTTTGTATATAGAATGAATCAAATCATGCACTACAATAACACCATCCAAATTTCGTCTACCTACTACAAATCCACTTTGAGGATGGTCAATTATTGTCGAAGGTATACTTTGAGCCTGTTCACCATAGTTTTAGTGAGAATTTTAAAAAGTGTATTACAAAGGCTAATGGACCTAAAATTAGAGTAATATTTAGTGCCCACTAACTTCTTGATAAGAACTATAAATGTTGAGTTTACATTAGCTAGAATTAAATTAAACTCTTAAATTTCTCTCATAGCTAAATAGATGTCACCATCAATGATGTGCCATAAAACCTAAAAGAAAATAGGAGGAAATTTATATGGATGAGGAGCTTTCAAACCACCCATAGAGAAGACAATGAACCTAATTTTCTCATCTTGAAATGGAGCATAGAGGTCTTCATTCATATCATCTAAAACCAGGGTGGAGATGTGGTGCAACAACCTCTATTAAACTTGAAGATACCTATAATACCTAGAGGAGAGAAAGATTTTAAAAAATTCGAATGATTATTTCCTGATTTCTATAATATACTTCAAGATAACACAATCTGATTTCATAATTTCTCTAACTCTATTACTCCTCTTATGCCTTAAGGTGGATGTGTGAAAGAATTTTGTGTTCCTATCACCTTCATAGAGTTAGAGGGATCTTGATTTTTGACACCAAAAAATTTATTCATCCACCAACACATTATGAAAATATGCTAAATTTTTTCTTTCCCTACATATGTTCCTTTCAATGACCTCTACTGACTCCAAATTTAATTCAACTGCCTTAACTATTCATCCAACTACTTTTTCCTCTAGAACAAATTCCAAAAAATGTACTTGTTCCATACCTTAATATTAGCTTTAACAAGTCTGAGCTTTAAAGCCACTTGAGAAATAAGAGGGTCTAAAAATCCTGAGACCACCATTCCAAAATTATGGATTCTAAGCCTTGATGTTGTAGTCACATTACCTCAAACTTGAAGGGTCTGAAAAAAACTAGAGTTTGGGACTTTTTCAAACACCAAAGGATTATGATCGGATCCCACTTTGGGGAGAGAGAAAAGGGATGCATCTTCGAACATTGGAATACCTTCCTTGGAGACTAACACCCTATTCGGCCTAATTTGAATATTATAATTGCTGAGACACATGCTACTCTAGGTGTATTTAGACCCCTTCAAATACACATCCATTAACTCTTGATTATTAATAAATGTTGCAAAATCCTCCATACTTTTAGAACCAAAATCACTACCACCCTTTTTATTCAAAGGGTATAAGGGGGTATTGAAGTCCCCAGTCAGAATCCAAGCTTTCCCCTTGAAAATTTCTCTCATAGAGCTCAATGATTCCCATAGTGGATTCCTGTTAGGGGCCATATTAGGGGCATAAATATTAGACATAATCCATCTCTACCCAGAGTCCTTACTACAAAATACAATATAAATCACTCTATCAAACATAAGTAGAATGAATCCATCCAATTTTGCAGGGCCCCATAGACAAAGAAGACCCCCAAAAACTCCATTGGTAGAATTTGCTGCAAAACCTACCTCCTTCCAAACTATTTTTTTAACTACCTCTGCATTAGAACTATACATCTCAGTTTCTTGAATAAATATAACATCAGATCTTACCTCTCTCATGAGTGTCACCATAATTTGTTGCTTGGAGGGTCCATTCAGGCCTCTAATATTCAATGATAACAACTTCATCTTTGAGATTTGGAGCCATTATTCCTAATCGAAGAATCGAAGGAGCTAAAACATATGTTGAGTTTCAGTTGTTTACCTTTTCTATAATTCTCTTTCTCAAAATTCAATTTGGATTGGAGTCCATAAAACAATTTCTAACTCAGCCTCATGGATCCTCAATGCTTTGTTATAGGGTTTCGTCACCTTATGATTACCTCCGACATCCATCTGACATTTTCGAGTACTTCTGGTTTTGGATTTCATTTTTGTGGCTTGATATCAACCACCTAAAATACTTATCAACGAGTACACGCAATACTTCTCTCGAATTCAACTAAGTGTGTAATTTTAAACTTAGAAAATCATCTTCTTGGAATGTCTTTTGAAAATATAATAAAGTGCATTCATATTTATTTTTGTCAATAAGTTTACACAAGTTTATATGAGGGGTTCTCCTTCTCTTATACTAAGTGAGGTTTGAACCTTGGACCTCTCAAAAAGGCTAAAACCCTTATCATTATAATAAACATTCAACTACTTATTCACAAATAAACAAATTTTTATTTTAGTATTATATACTTATACGGATCCTCATATTATGAGATACATAAAACCTAAAACTGTAAAAGAACACTTGAGAGTTACCTTTAACCTTCATCAAACATTTTAAATATCCTAATTGAGGCATTTAATTAGTGTAACAATTGAGTATTTGAATTTGAAAGTCACCCGTTTGATTTTGTTTAATGGTTTGCATCGAAATTTAATGATAATAACAAAAAGAAATCTAAGATAACATTTGAAATTATGGGTTACACGAAAAGCGCAAACAGAAGACTGTAAAACTGGCCCGTACAGTTGGCATGGCGCTCACAGCATAATATATAACTGGGAATCGACGAAAGAGCTGGAAGCCTGCAATAAGAACATTTAGAAGCCTGCAACTACAACACTATCAAACAATTCATAAAATAAAAATAATTGGAACGATCAATTTTATTTTGTCGTTACTACAGTTCAGGGAAACCAGAATATTTCTGCGTATATTGGGTTGATCTCACTTTGCTTCGACATCAAAATGATCATCACCATGGCATACCTTCGTTGACGTTATTCCTGTCACGAAGCCTTCGTACCTATCCATATATGCTCGCTATCAGTTTTGAATTTTGTAGTCTGACATTTTTGAAGTATGGCATATCCCATTCAAATATAATATTAGACCCTTCAGCCATATGCGTGGTGACCTACGCCTCCGTCTCGTGGTATCTGGAAATTTTAACTTGCGTAGTGACATATGTTTGTCTGTTGCCTACGTCCATAGTTATCTTAAACGCTACATAGTGTTCGGTAAGCAGAATGTTTAAGCGAGGAACTTCAAGATAGACTTGCAGTCTGAGATCTGAAAGAATTAGGGAAATGGGTTTGCTTGGAGAAGAGAAGCCGCATGCATTGCTCGTTCCTTTTCCAATGCAAGGTCACATCTATCCCATGATGCAGCTCGCCCAGAAACTCGCTTCTGATGGTTTTCTCGTCTCCTTCGTCCACATCGAGCACAATCATTCCCGAATAATGGAGGCCAAGAACAAGATGGAATCCGAAGAAGCAGAAAATGAAGGAAAGACGGATAATATTCGAATGGTATGCATACCTGATGGCCTTCCGCCTGAGGCCAATCGATCTGATCTTCAAAAATTACTCGACCCACTAAAAGATACGTTGGCTTCTTCCCTGGACAAACTCATCCAAGACATCAACAGAAAGAGTTCGCCTAAGGTATCGTGCATGGTTATTGACCTCTCTGCGTTTCACGCTCGACATGTGGCCACGCAGCACGATATTCCATATATTATTTTTGCTCCGCTCTCTGTTGCAACTACTGCTGTATGCCGCCTTGCGTCAAGCTTGGTCTCTTCTGGAGTTTTATCTCCCACTGGTAAGGCTAACATTTTAAACTGCATATTTTGTTTTAGGAACAATTCAGTTTTGTCGGTGCCTAATGGTTCTTACTGCTGCTGCGACGCAGGGGCTCCAAAGGTTAAGAAGATGCTCAAACTTCTTCCGTCGGTTCCTCCTTTGCATTCTACGCATTTTGCGTGGATGATTGGGAACGAAGATGATATTCATAAAAATTTTGAGACAACACTGGCTCTAGAGAAGGGAATCCGGGAGGGCAGGATTCTGTTCAACTCCTTTTATGATATCGAAGGTCCCGTAATCGCAGAATACCCGGAAAAAGACATAGAGATCTGTACAATCGGTCCTCTCCTCCCTCCACCCATTTTCGACGGAGATTTGGACAGACGGCACTACAGAGCCGGTGCCTTTTGGGCGGAGGAAGTGGAGTGCATGGATTGGTTAGATAAACAGGCTCTCCAATCTGTGGTCTACGTGTTCTTCGAGAGTTTGGCGCTGTTAAACGAGAAGCAATTTGAGGAACTGGCTCTGGGGCTGGAGGCCACCGGGAGACCGTTTCTGTGGGTCGTGCGTTGCGATTTAATGGATGGAACGAGATCATTGACTTAGATTTGATCTCATTTCTCTCTTTAGTGAACTCAAGGCTAGATCTATCTAAACTGCACATCCTTGCTATATGCCCAAAATTCTTGCACTTGTAACACATGATATTTTTATTCATAAGAGGTGCAAAAGAGTTAACATTTTCCTTACTATGGCTATTCAAAGACTTATTGCAATGCATAGCTTTGTGACCAAATTTCTTGCAGGAAAAACAATAGCCATGGAAAGTATTATGTAACCTATTTTGATGCCTTGGATGATTGTTTTTCTTGTGACCACCTGTAATCCATCGCTCTTCAGGATGAAGATTGATCTTGCTCGAAGACCCTATTTCATGAATGGTGATACAATCATTCTTTTGCTTTTCACACGGATTATTCTGTCTGAGAGCCAACTGTTTCAACTTCACTCTAAGAGACATAACCTCTTCTTCTAGTTTCTTGCAATCAGCCTCCTTTCCTTTGAGAGCCTCTGTTAGAACCTGTTCAACCTTCTTCCCTTATTCAGCTAGAATTTTGAAGTCTATAACACTTTGAGACAATTCTCATCTTGCTATCTCTTCTTCCCTGACATTGATGCTTGAGAACAGAATTCTCTTCCCCGAATTTCTCAAGCTTTCTTAAAGCCAAGAAGAATTCACCTTTGAGATCGAACTCAACCTCTTCATCTCTTTCTCGAATCAGTATGTTCCTCTGATAGATCCTTCTCCAAGATGTTAGGCTCTTTCTGGAGAGACCGGCTCTAATACCAATTGAAGAACATGGACTTATATTGAGAGGGGGGGTGAAAAGTATAAGACTTAACCAATTAATAATTTTAACTTTAGATAGCAGTGGCATCAACACAACATTAATCAAGACAGAAAGCATCACACATTGAAGACCCATTTTTAACGTGGTTCACCCAAAATGGTTGGGCTACGTCCACAAAAACTTTTCTCTAAAATTTATCTCAGAGTTCTTTGGGAATCCTTCCCAATTACAATGTTTATGAGCCTTGGCCCAAAGGAGATACCTTCCCCTCTACTCTGGAAATGATCCCTCAGAAGATCAATTGCCTCTACCTCTTGCCAGCACGTGGAACTCCTTTCCACTAAAGACCTCCTGTCTTCAATTCTTAGCCTAAGAGACCTCTGCCTTCTATGATCACGTCCATAGCAGCTCAAAAACCTATACCAAACATAGTTAGTCGATCTAGTACAAGTCTTCCTCTGTCTGTCAGATCTGTCCAACTCTTGAACAAATCAATCCTCTGCATACAAGCCTTCTCAAATACTTTCCAATTGTCCTTAGGTTCTTCTCATAGAACCAATGCACCTCTCTCCTCAAGTTCTCTGATAGAACTATCAAACTCAGCTCACAAGTCCTCTGCTAGGACCTATCCAAATCTGCTCACAAGTCCCCATCAGAACCTATCCAAAAATTGCTCATAAGTCCCCACCGGAACCTGTCCAAAAACTGCTCACAAGTCCCCACTGGAACCTTTCCAAGAACTACTCACAAGTCCCCACTGGAACCTGTCCAAAAACTCAGCAAGCTCACCAAGAAAAAACTTTCTTAGTAAGAAATCACAAAGTGAATTTTTAGAGACCCAATGTGATTTTTCAAACTTATTGAAGCATAAAGAGAATTGTTAGAGACTCAATATGTTCTATACTCAAATCCCAATCTCAAAACTCAACTCAAATCAACTCAGCTCAATCTCAATCTCAAATCTGAAAACTCAACTCAATATCTAAAATGGATAGGATAGAATGTTTTCTTTTGAGAACATGAAACCCCAACAATTGCCAACTATGCAAAGAATCACATAACAATGATACTCATGTTCTTTTCACCATAAATTAGGGTTTCAAAAACAATGCTCATCAAACAAGGTTTAGTCAACCAACACCATTCAACTCAACATCAACCTTGAAGCATTCAACCAATCATCACAAGAAAAGGAAACAAGTAGAAATCCTTTTCCCTCCAAATATATTTGAACAAAATAGCCACCAACACAATATCACCAAATGCAAAGAATAACTTGCTCAAATTAACTCAATGGAGTAAGCCCAATATCATGAATCAAGTAAAGCAAAAACTTGATCAAACAACCTCTATGGAAGCAACTCAACCATCAAACTCAAAATAGCCAACCAAGGGTTCCACCAACTCAATGCAAGTAGCTAGACTCATAAATATAAACCCTAGTGCACAAAGCTTCCACTATCTCAAACCAAAAATTATGCATTCACAAAAAACTCTCCTTAAGGATAACAATGCATAAGTAGTCTTCAACAAACCAGAAAATAGGATTTACACCTAGCCAAAGGATACCTAGTAGAATACCTTTTCACTCCAACCTTATTTCAAAAAACATACACCAATCATACTCATAAGAAGAATGTGCCCATATATTATTGGAGTAGAAGATAATTGAACCTTCAAGCTGTCACCACACACAACTCTCAAACTTATAAATCTTTGTCCAAGAAACTTCAAATTTCATGGCATAAAGATGTTTTAATAAAAATGTGTGTTACTCTAGCAAAGCACCCCCGCGAGACTCGAAACGATGACCTCCGCCAATGCAGCGCCCAATAGCAGCCTTCACTGCCACTAGCCCACGCGGGCTATGAAGTTCACAAGTGAACTTCCCTCCACTTCACCCTAAAAAAAACTCTTGAAGAATTTTCAACCGCACGTGCTTCTAAGTCCTCCTTTGATCACAGCGAATACAGAGCACAAATACCGCAAATTGCATTTAGGGAATTTCCAATTAATTAGCCTTCCAACCTTAGGAGTTGGAGAATAAATAGTCTCTTCGAAGACACCTTGACGTCGGCAAAAATAAAGACCATTTCGAAATTAATCAAAAGTCTTTTCAAAAAGGGTTTAAAAACCCTTAAATAATTTTAATAAATTAAGAATAAAAAAGGTTTAAAACCTTTAAGTATTTTTAATAAATTAAAAATAATTTCTCCCTTAATTAATTAAATAATTAATTAGTTAAAACCTTGAAGGGTTTTAAATAATAATTAAATAAGTAATAAAGAGAACCTCCATTGGTTTTAATAAAAACCATTTAACTTGGTTTTAATAAAAACCCTATCCAACTTGGTTTTAATAAAAACCGGTTTGGTTTTAATGAAAAACCCTTGCCAATGGAATCTCTCCGGATTCTCTTAAAAATATTCTCTTGGAATCTTCCACCTTTGAAGCCAACACATCCTCTTAAAATTAATGCCATTTCCTTTTGACATCAATGACAACTCGGAGACAAGAAGCTAGGATCTCAAACCCAAAATTGCCAACAAAGAGTGATTATTTACATTCATGATTGTTATACTTTTAGTGGTATCACACATTTAGATTGATAAAATCATATCATATACATCCCTTATGTTTTAAGTGATTAAAGCATACAGGTTCATAAAAATCATATAAATAGTGCATAACACGTTGCATCTACCATATCATAATACAAGTTATATGCAAACAACTAAATCAAAAGTAAACATGCATCTAATAAATACATTGCATCCATAAATACATATTTTCATAAAGCATCCATCCATATCTGAGATCACATCATTACATCCACCTATGCATACAATCATAAAATCCATCATCAAATCAACTCATAATACATCACATCATGTCACATAAGCATTTACATAAACACATACATAAGCATCCATATAAAATATCCACATCATCATAAATATCATCTATAATCTAACACATACATCAATTCATCATTTTTTCATCATCACATTGCATAAGCAAAACAAAACATAAGCAATAAATGATGCATATAATGAAGCATAATGCAAAGATCTCATAAATATGTGTCTCAAAAAGTGTTTCAAAATATGTATCTTAAAGTGCATAGATATACAAAATTACCCAAAGGCTATAGTCATAATAGGTCAGCTAACCTCAAAAATAAGATCCTACAACATCATCAATCAAACACTAGGCTTGTACCCCCTACAATGCCACCCCCTATGGATGGATCGTGGGTGGATTAGAGTGGGTCCGTTGGCCTCTCTATGCGAGTCTGGGTCCTTTGACAAGGCCGGATGGAAGATTTCCCTGAGGTAGAGCACCTGTTGGCCTATGAACCACCTGCACCTGTCCTCTCCTTGGGAGTAGCTCCTAGCCTCCTGATATACATCTTGAGAGAATCAATACAGCCTGCATGACCCTCAATATCCACCTTGTACTCATCCAATAGAGTCTGCATCCACCTGATCTCTGCCCCTGGATCCGTCCCTGTAGAGCCCTAATGTGTGGAAGGATCAACAACCACCTACATCCTAGTAGCACCACCCCCGATACTAGCATTCAAATCCTATATTTGAGTCATGATCTGCTCTATAGTAGCATCCCATTGTCCTATAGTAGCATCCCACTAGGTGATGATAGCATCATGTTGTTGTACCTGGATCTTGGACGATTGGAGCTTGGCCTCTACATCATGAAACTGTGCTCTCAAAGGAGAATCTCTCTCATTGGAATATAAATCCTCATCCTCATCCTCAGGATCATTCTGCTCCTCCATTGGCACCTGCTCTACCGATTGGACGTATACCTTAGTCCTAACTCAGACTCTATTCCTTGTTGGATCTGAACCATCTTCATCACTATCCTTGCAATCTAGACTACCATCACCATACCACATTTGGTCACCCCACCACTAGGCAAATGCATTTGTAACTCCCCCAGCTACTCATGGATCAAATGTTGGGGCATCCTCCTCATCAACAAACTCATGATATGTGGGGGAGGGAGGTCTCTCTCTACTCTGATGCACCTATATAATAATGGTACAAGTGGCACATCCTACAGTAAACCATACTGACAAAGAACTCAGGAGTAGAATAAATACTACCTAATATCGATCTTACGGCAAATGATCCATCACTCATGCCACATCCTAGCTATAAAGTTGGTTGGATCATCCCAAATTGGGCACTCATAATATGGGCACCACATGATGGCTCTGGCCTATAGCCCAGTGAAAGTAGCAGTATAATGGAGGAGCTCCCCATATTAGAATAGCTCTTGCACTCCTCATGCTCTCGAGCCCACTTGGTAGCATAGCACTTCATCATAGCATCAATGACTATAATATTAGAGGGGAGTCATCTAGGATGATCCACGTTGATGTGCTCCCATCCCCATACTTGAAGGAACAAGCTGCAACCAATACTGACATGGCCCCATCGACAGATATGATATATCTCATCATAACATTGTGCTAGTAGGGACCTCCCCATGCATAGATGATGGCCTCCTCACTATCTAAACAATATTGAACCATCACAAGGAGGTTCCATGAGAACCTCAAGCATGAGCAATCTAGGATCAGAATATTGCTGATGACCATAAACAACACCACATGCCTCTCTGTGAAGACATTCTCCCTATACCAATGCATAATAGATACACCTCCAGACTTGATTTCCTTGAGAGCAGCCACCACATGCTCCCTGAAAACCCAAAGGAAAATTGCATCATGATCATTAGTGGCCTAAGAGATGATGGCCACTCCATCAAAGGGGATCTAAAAAATCCTATACACATCCTCCGATGTGATAGTCATCTCACTAGTAGGAATATGGAAGGTGTTTGTCCTAGGGTCCCATAAGTGAACCAGGGTAGTGAGGTAGGTCTAATACAACATAATATGGGGTAGTTGAGTGACATACTATAGTCCATGGGCCTTAAGCCAGACCCATTCCATATCATCTAGGAGTGGGAGAAGATCATTAAGGAGCTTCGGGTCCTGAGCCCGAGGAGTGAGAATCTAAGAGCAAAATTCAAAGGCATAACTACAATGCATATAAGGCATGAATCACAAATAAAACATGAAAAATGGTGCACATAATGATAAACTATCCTAAGTTTGAGCAAAATAGGAATAAATGCACCTAATCATGTAACATAGTACAAGAAAGCAGTTCAAAAATTCAAAAAAATCAGCATAATCACCTTGCAAAATCGAAAAATTAACAAAACTTAACTGACACCCATAAGTATGAATGACGAATATGGTGTACTGAATTACATTATTCCATGAATCAATCCACCCATTTTGCATATGAGGGTGTGTTCTAGGTTCTAAATATAGATAATGTTGGTTAGAGAGGGATTTTGACTAAGCAATGACATGCTCAAATAAAACTAGCTACTTAGAGAGACCTTTCCACTTTTTCCATTCAATGTGAAAGCATATAGGGGAGTTTTATAAGAGTACTAGCTCAGGCAACTATTCCACTAGGAGGTCAAATTTGTTGCAAAAATTAAATGTGGGTTACGCTGATAATATTATCGTATTAAGCCATTTGAAGATCTTGTTATATCTAGCCTAAAAATTGGACCACATATACCAATGAAGGTCAGGTTGGTATAATCCAATATTGGGATCATAAAATCCTAGCTTTTGGCACATATAGAACCACAAATACCTTTCCCTAGCTATCCATTGTATGCAATTCCCACTCATTTTATTTAAGGTTGCTTTAATCAAAATAAATTCATCATATATGATCCATGTGGTAGAAGGTAATGATTTCATAATACAAATCCACAAGTGGGTTCTCTCTATGGCATCACTAGAAGTATAAATGTTAATCACCCTTAATGCATGGTTATTAATGTTGAATTTGATCCATAATACTTTGGTAGTGGGGTCACATTTATGGTCCACTAGATGAGGTCCAACATGGTTCCACAAAGGTAAAAATGTCACCTTGACCTAGTTCATGATTATTATGAAGGGAATGACTATCCATACAAATGGCATGACACACTGAGTACAATAAGAAATTTGTAACTTTTACTTGCAAATAAAAAATTCTCATGTCTTATAAATTTAGAGGCATATACTAAATTATCCATACCTGTAGCCCAAAAATTCTCACACTCCTTTCCTCAAGGTTGATGGATCCATGCCTTATAGAGGAATGGGATAATGGATGGTCTACACCTTAGAAGAGAGGTACTTGATCGTACCTTCTTGTGGTAATTTTTTGATGAATTGGGTGGGTTCACCAGGAAACATTTTATGGTAGTTTTTGAGCCTAGGTTTTGAGATTTATTTTGATGTGTTCCTTTTATCAAATCAGGCATATATCTAGTTTGGCCAATATCCAACTACGCTAATCTATATGCAATTTTGATTTATATGTAAGCAGAAAAAAGTAGAAAATAGAATCTAAATAGGTAATGTAGTGCTTAAAAATTATTTAAAACACTTACATGTATTCAAAAATTCTAAAGAATATTCTGGTCTTTGACGCAGGCAATATTGGTTAAAATCCAACAATATCGATCAAAATCAAGCAGTATCGGGTGACCCGATCAAGGTCATGCATAAGGGATCGGCCCCAAAATGTATATATAAATATTTGATGAATCAATTTGAAATCCAGGTGAATAGTATCCAAACGTATGTAGAATATTCATTATTATTAGGGGTAATGTTGGATATTTAAACTTAAAATGGTCAAATTATTATAAAATTGGGACGAATCAACCTAAAAAATAATTTGCACCCAAAAATTTTTGGCTAATGAAACCTGGTCAAGGGTCCCAAATATTAGCTAATTCCAAAATTTTAAAATTCTAATTTTAGCCAATTTGGTGATAAATAGTCGTTATGCATAAAGCTGGACACAATTATGCGAAAAAACTACCGATCTTGGCTAAAATATGTAGTTTTCTAATTGGATGCAGAAGACAACAATTTCACAGAAAATATGCATTTTAATGGACTGAATTACAATGATAAATGTTCTTAAAATAATAATGCAAGGATGTTCATATGCATAACTATGCTAAATACTTGAATATTTATGAGACAATGAAGGGATATGCCTATTAAATCCAAAATGATAATAGTAATGAATTGAAATTGATATAATGGATATGAAATACTAATTCTAAATAATAGGGATGGAGAAATAAGATGCAAAATTTGAGGTATAAATCCTCCCAGTTGGCTAAATTGTAGCAATGCATGTTGTAGTCAAAATTGGGTGCTTTTGTGCAAAATCAGACTAAACGATATCGAGATCGGGTTTTCCGATATCACATAAATTTGGCCAATGCACAATATGAACCTACAAAAACATAGTGAAAAGTAAAAATTATGGCATGAAAGTATGCAAGAGTTCCATGGGGAGTCTGAGGCGAGGATCCTAGATTAAAAAGGAGGGAATCATGTGAGCTATTGGGCCATAAATGGAAGAGGTTGCAACTTCTTCTAATCTGATCAAAATCGGGTGAACTGATCCCGCAAATTCTGTGAAGTTACCCAAATAGAGACAAGGAGTTACAAATTATTTTTTCACCTTGCTAAAGTAGGTAGTTTTTAGTTTTGATAAAAATTGGGTGACTCGATTTCGTGTAAAATCTTCCAATTTTGCATGAAATCGTGTGATTTTGCACAGAGGTTAAAAACAAACTTATAATGGGCATGAAAATTGAGGTAACCAATTAGGAGTGGCAAATTTTATTTTTCAAAAAAAAATTATCTTAGTTTTAATTAATATGAGTCATTTTTAGGGTGCTACAATACCCCACCCATCAACATATACATAGGAATTAAAGTTGAAATTATAAGTATTTAGCTTATACACGTCAATAAAGGTTTAATTTTTTATGTTAAAAACGTTAAATTTCTAAGTGGATTTTGTTCATTGTCTAGTAATTATTCCATGTGAGATTCTCTAGAGAGAATAATTAAAGTCATAATGATGAGTATATAGCTTATACATATCTAAATTTTAAACTATGTGGTGTTAAATAAGTTAAATTACCTTATGAATTTGGAGGATTCTCATAACTCAGTGAAGTTGGATGCATTACTTATTTGATCAAATTATCTTGTTTTTAAGCAAATATACCCACATGGATGCCCATGCGTATCTAATCCAAGTAAAATAATTAACTTTTTATAATATAAAACTTAAAGAGTATGTTGCTTGGTGTAATAGAAAATGAATAAATATAATTAATTTTATAATATAAAAGAAACTTGTATCTATCCTCTCCTTATGATAACCAGCTATAAAAAATAATCATAATAAAATTAAAGCAATATTTCTAAATATAGATTGTAGAACTGTTCTAAAACTTATACATCAAACTCAGCATGTGGAAAATATTCATAATTGAACTATTATTATGTAAGCTAGAAGTAATCTAAAATATCCATGTTAATGAATAGTAGGCTACATTTATTGTAAATATTTAGAGAAATATGTGAGGTGTCAACTTGGATTAATATTAACCCCAATCCTCTCTCCTTGCATGTGTACATATAACCTCTACACAGGTTTTTTCATTTATTAAAAAATCTAAAGTAGAAACGAATACAATTCTTAGATCAAGGTAAAAAACTAAGATGCTATCTCTCTTCTTTCAAATATTACCATGGACATAAATACATACTTGAATATCAAGTATCCCATTATAGAATTTGAAGCTTCCTAGACTCACTATGAGATTTCATAAGCACAAATTAAGCACTCTCTATGTGAAAATACACTCTCTATGTCAAAATCCATCAAATTTTAGCATATGCTATCAACACATATGTGAAGCTTGTTTAAATAAATCCTTCCATACTCACTTCCTTAATCACCTGTGAAGGCATTGAAGGCCTCAAAATGTTGAATGGATATGAAACTACAAATATGATTAAAAAACAAGACTGCAAAAACTTCTAACAAGACTGTTGCTAGATAATTATAATTGCTACAAAATTAAAAAGTATAACAACTATAAATGCAAATTATAATTGTTTAAATAAATTTAAAAACAAGTAAAATTATGATATTAAAAATATATAAAATAATATTGTTTTATTACTTGATTGCATTGCATAAACTACAATAAATGCAACATATTTATAGATTGTTTGACTAACCCAAAATGCTTCTAAATGCATTATAATTTTGGGTACAATTATCTAATACTCGATATCCTTTTATGCAATTTATTTATGAAAAATATTATTTTTTAATGCAAAAAAGACTAGAAGTTTATTCATGCATATCGAAGATAATTATAGAGACATAAATATAGAGATATAAATATAGAAGAAAATAGTTGTGGATTGATGCTAATTCTATATATTGTGCATGTGTTGTATAACATTAACCATTTCCAACAAAGTAACCCTTAATTCATATAAAAATGATGTCCATACTTTGTATTCATCTTTAAAATTGATCATGCAGTAATGCTTTTGTCAATATATCTATAATTTGTTCATTGAACCTACAATACTTTAGCTTAATTTCTTCTAATTGCACCAAATCATGAATAAAATGATAATTGGTATTAATATGTTTAGTTCTATCATGGAACAAAATATTTTTAATTTTAGAAATGGATATTATCAAAGAATAATATTGTAAGGTCATTTTACTTCTACTATAAATCTTCAAGAATTCTTCTCATCCATATTGCTTAGCAACTAACTAAAGTAGTTGTAATATACTCTACTTTTGCTAAAGATAGATATATTTTATTACTTCTTCTAACACTAGGAAAAAGTACACAAGCTCAAAATAAATATATATATAAATGTGTTCTTTCTATCATAAATAGCTCTTGTCCAATAACTATTTTTGTAACTTCATAACTTTTGCTTGTCAGATCCATTATAGACAGTACCAAAATTTGATGTTCCACTCATATACCTTAAGATATGTTTTGTTACCCTCCAATGAATTTCATACAAATCTTCCATGAATATAGATGTCAAGCTCATTGCATACATAGTGTTTGTTCCAATTCTGGTGAGATACCTTTTTTCAATCAAGCTTCTATAAATATTTGCATTGATTTTAGGGTGATAATATTTTCTTGTTAGCTTTTGATGTAATGAACAATGGGAGATAATAATCACAAGATGTAGAATAATATAAAAGAAAGTAAATCTGCTAGATGACTAAAGTATGCTTGAATATAAATAACATAAATGAATACAACATAGCTATGGAGGAAATCAACACTCCATTAATGGAGCTACTAAACTACATTATACCCATCACCAATATATGGTGATATACACAACACAATACTACTACCTACAACTATGATATAACCAACTCTATCTATGTCTCCCTTCTCATATCTATCTAATAATGAGACCTTTCTTATATAGGAACACAAGTTTCTTGGCCAACACTCTACCTAGTTGTGTAAGGAACAACTTGCACATATATAACTTGCACATTGACACTTGTCTATTTATTACATTGCATGAATTAACTAGATAAATTCCTCCTAAATTAATATAATGTCCTAAGTATGTACCTTGGAAGATACATTTACATAACCCAAATGATGGAATAGAATCTATTTCTAACACCCCCTATATTACATTATTTTGGTATTGAAGACTTTAGTCTTCAATATGGATCTTCCTCTTGATCTTGATATTGGTAATCTTCCTTTGTATTCTTTGTAATATGTTCAAGAAAATAATTAGTTTCTCTGCAATATGTAACATTTGCTGATAGATATTTCACCTAATAGGTGTCTATGGGTTCTTCCAGTTCTTCAATTTCTTTTATCCTCTAAGCCAAGTGTTTCTTCTAATTTCTCTTTTGATATTCTAGTTGAGGATAGTTAGTTGTTCACTAAAATTATTGTTGATGAGGGTTCCTTTGGTATTTTCAAAATTGAATCCCATTGTACATCTGATTTCCTTGTTTTTTATTTTTGGAATTATATCTGCAATAGGTGGTATTGTGAACTTTCTTTATACATATCTGATAATACCATACTTTTCATCCTCTCAGTGAAGAAGTAATATTTCCCTGTGGATTATATTTTGATTCCAATGCATTTTTAGTCATTTTATCTTTCACAGTAATTTCTACTTCATATTCTTGAAGTATATTGACTAGGTCATTAAAAAAAGTATCTTTGCTTTAAACCTATAAATATGTGACTAAATATTTATAGTTGTTTGGAAGTACTTTCATGGTTACTTGAGTGAGAATTTCATCCTTAACTATTTATTCTAAGGTTAATAATTTCCCTTTGATATCTGCTACCTTACTTAGGAATAATTCTATGCTCTTTCCACTATTCATCTTTAACGAGTGAAGTTGAGTTTGGAGATGAAGAATGGTTGCCTTATTATTTCCTTCAAAAATTATCTCTAGGCTTGTCCATGCATTTGAAGACATATTGGCTGAACTGATATATGGTTGAATCTCATTAGTGATAGCAAAAGTGATTATCATTAAGGCATTTGAATAACTTTTCTCAAAATTTAGGATTTTTGTTTCACTTATGATAGGTCTCTATGTTTTCACTTTGACAACATACCAAAGTTTTTTATACACTAAGATTGCTTTCACTTTGTTTTTCCAAGAGAAATAATTCAAACCCTTGAGTAGTTGATTTTTTTTTGGTAAATAAGGTACAAATTCATTACTACTGGGTTTTACAAGTTGACCCAAAACCTATTACAAAATCAGCACAAAGCTTAAGCGAAACAACAAATAGCCACACAGTCAGATCTTAGCCCGCTACTAGGGCCACACAGCCAACAAAGATCAACATGCTTACAAAGGATTACACACACCTTAAAACAAAGGCAGTCGACAATTTCGCCTCCTAACACTTTCTCTTCTATTTTGGTCGTGAAATTATGACATGTCGCGATATCGCAACACTTTTCCTTCCTCATCTTTATTTTCTCTTTTGGTCATGAAAAAATGACATGTCGCGATATCGTGACACTTTTCCTTCCCACTCTTTCTCTTCTCTTTTGGTCATGAAAATGCGACATGTCGTGAAATCATGACACTTTTTCCCTCTTGCTTTTTCTCTTCACTTTTGGTCGCAAAACAGCAACATGTCGCGATATCACGACACTTTTCCTTCCTCCTGTTTCTTTTCTCTTTTGCTCGTGAAAAAGCGACATGTCGCAAAATCGTGACATTTTTCCTTCCTGCTCTATCTCTTCTCTTTTGGTCATGAAAATTTGACATGTCGCAAAATCGCGACACATTTCCTTCTTGCTTATTCTCTTCACTTTTGGTCACAAAAAAGTGACATGTCGTGATATTGCTACACCCTTTCTTTCGTTCTGAACATGTTGTGAAATCATGACATTTTTCTTTCCTCATATTTCTCTTCTCTTTTGTCACAAAAATGTGACATGTAGCAATATCGCGACACTTATCCTTCTCGCTCTTTCTCTTCTCTTTTGGTCACAAAAATATGACATGTGAAATCGTGACACTTTTTCCATATTTCTCTTTATCTTCTCTTTTGGTCATGATAAACCGACATGTCACGATATCATGATACTTTTTCCTTCTTGCTCTATCTCTTCTCTTTTGGATGCAAAAATTCGACATGTCACAAAATCGTGACCCTTTTTTATTCAAGCTCAACATATCGTCAGACAACGACACCAAATAATTCTTGCTCACCATGTCACGAAATCGTGACACTCTTTCTTTTAACATGTCATGATATCACGACACTTTTCATTTCTTACTCTTTCTCTTTTTTTTTGGTCATGAAAAAGCGACATGTCATGATATCGCGACACTTTTTCCATGTCGTGAAATCGTGACACTTTTTCTAACATGTCGCGATATCGCGACCCTTTTTCCTTCCTTCTCTATCACTTCTTTTTTGGTCGTGAAAATGTGACGTGTCGCGATATCACGCCACTTTTCCTTCTTGCACTTATTCTTCTCTTTTGGTCGTGAAAAGATGACATGTCACAAAATCATGACACTTTTTCTTTCTTGCTTTTTCTCTTCTCTTTTAGTCGTGAAACCAAGACATGTCACGATATCGTGACACTTTTTCTCACTTGCTCTTTCTCTTCTTTTTTGGTCACAAAAATGCAACATGTCATGATATTGTGACACTTCTTCCTTTAAGCTCAACATATCTCCAAAAAGCGATACATTTTCCTTCTTTCTCAATATGTCACGATATCGTGACACTCTTTCATTCTTGCTCATCATGTCACGATATCGTGACACTTTTTCCTTTTTGCTTTTTCTCTTCTCTTTTGATCGTGACACCGCGACATGTCACGATATCATGACACTTTTTCTTTCTTTCTCTTTCTCTTCTCTTTTAGTCACGAAAACATGACATATCACAAAATCATGGCTCATTTTCCCACTTGCTCTTTCTCTTCTTTTTTGGTCATGAACATGCGACATGTCACGATATCGTGACACTTCTTCCTTGATGCTCAACACATCGCCAACAAGCGACACTTTTTCCTTCTTGCTCAACCTGGATCGACATTGCGGTACTCTTTCATTCCTATCGCGATATCGTGACACTTTTTACCTCTTGCTTTTTCTCTTCTATTTTGATCACGACAACGCGACATGTCATGAAATTGTGACACTTTTTCCTTCTTTCTCAGCATGTCACAAAATTGTGACACTCTTTCTAGCATGTCGTGGCATCGCTACACTTTTCCTTTCTTGCTCTACATGTTGTGAAATCATGATGCTCTTCCTTTCTTGCTCAACATGTCATGATATCATGACCTTTTTTCCTTCTCACTTGACATGTCACAATATCATGACACTTTTTCTTTCTTGCTCAACCTGTCACGAAATCGCTACACTTTTCCTTTCTTGCTGAAAATTGCTTTTCTTGAAACTCGAACATTTTGTGAAAACGCGACATCGGTATTTGGCCTCAACCATTGCCCCTGACCCCATACCATGAAGCCACCAAGCCACCTGGATCCTTCCCCTATTGCAAAGAAATCTAAATCCATCACAATAAGGACCGAAGCACTCCTGACAAAACCACATTGAAACTGCTCTCCCTTTTTTTGATCCCCACAACTTCACCATCATTGGCGATCATTTTTAATTATTTTATCCACTTCACTTGGGACATCATGTTCCCAAGTGACCAACCCAATGGCTTCCACCCCTAAATTAGACAAGATATCAGCATTTTTATTAGCTTCCCTAAAAATATGCTGGGCCTTTTGATCGTTCCTGGCATGGTAAAGGATCCTAGCCTCTTCAATGATAGGATTTTTCCCATTGCTAAGAAGGTTTATGACCTACATAGAATCTCCTTCGATCATTAGTTTACCTTCAATTTCCTAAGCCAACTGAAGACCCCTCCATAACGCTCTTGCTTCCGCCTCATTGTTAGTCCTAGTTCCCAGCTGTTTAGAGAAGGCCATCACCAACTTACCTTGATGATCTCTCACTGCTCCTCCAGCCCCTACAATTTTAGGGTTACCTTTAGAGGCCCCATTGAAGTTGAGCTTGAACCAACCAACCAGGGGCAGTTTCCACTTGACAACTAATTTGGGATTAACCTTGATTATCGGTTTCTCACCCAGAGTAATATTTAAGTATTTAGCGATCCGCCTCTCCCAGGGGAAAGGATTTCGATCCTCATAAGGTATAAGGCTGAAATTTTCACGGGCGAAGGTAAGAATATTATTGGTAATGGATGTGACATCATGGCTCGACTCATGGAAATCTCTAATTTTTATTTCTAGCCACACCTGCAAAGAAAATGATGGATACAAACCTTCCAAAAGAACTTCATCCTAAGGCTAACAAAGGGATTTGGCCATTGATGGAAGAGGTCAAATATGGTAGCTGGTCTGACCCATAAAATGCTAGAGGCTTGAAAAAACCCATTGAGGACACTCAAAGAGATCGAACATTCAAGGAAAATATGGTGGGTGGACTCCCAATTACCCCTGCACAAATAACATCGATTAGCAATTATCATACCTTTCCTTAACAAGTTGTCAATCGTTAGAATCCTGCCTTGGATCACCAACCATGAGAACATAGCAACTTTAAGAATAAGCTTTTTGACCCACACCAAATGAGTCTGGAGTGTGGGGTCATTGGTATCTAACATTAGCATATATGCAGATTTGACTAAGAACTGCCCATTTTTGATAGCTGCCCATATTACATGATCCTTGAGTAGTTGATATTTTGCTAGGAATAATTTATTTGATGTCATTTGAATCATCCTAATATCAATTCTTTGATTTTGTAGACTTCCTTATGTCTTCCTAGTTATGAGAGTATGAATATACTATATCTTCCCAAATTGATAATCTTTGAAGGATATTATTATCATTGATGAGCACCAAAAATGCTCATATTTTGTACACATTTTCTTGATCATTATGCGGCTGTATAATAAGGATTACGTACTTTTATAAATGATTATATATATATTTTATGAAATTATGTGTGTTATCTAATTTATGTTTTTTTAGTGTGTTTTTGTGGAATTGCAGTTGATTTAGTTAGATTTGGATCAATCAAGGTCTCTTTATGGACCTAGAACTTTGTTTCTTTTGAGATCAATGCAGAAAATATAGGTGCCTTCCTATTCAAGGAAGGCACCAAACATAAGTAGAATAGGAAGGTGCCAAACATAAGTAGGCACCTTCCTCTTCCAGGAAGGCGCGAAGTAGAAGTAGGCACCTTCCTATTACAAGAAGGCACCAAGAAGGTAAGCGCCTTCGTCCCATAAGGAAGGCATCGACGGGAAGGCACCAATAGAAGGAAAGTGCCTTCCTCCCATAAGGAAGGTGCCGACAGGAAGGCACCAATAGAAGGCAAGTGCCTTCCTCCCATAAAGAATGCACTTATGGGAAGGTGCCATTAGAAGGTAAGTGCCTTCCTCCCATAAGGAAGGCACCGACAAGAAGGTGCCACTAAGGCAAAGCACCTTCCTCTCACAAGAAGGCACCAATAAAATATAAGTGCCTTCCTCTTCTAGGAAGGCACCCATGGCAATAAGGTACCTTACACATGGAGAAGGTGCTCGATATACTCAGGCACCTTGCGCATAGGGAAGGCACCCTTGTTCTTCACTCGTTGACTAGACAAGTATGACATGGACAAAAGCAACTAGTGCAGTTCCAACTCTACATCAGGTAGAGCTAAATTGGGGATCACACCAACGTATGAGAATGTCATTCCAATGCTAGGTGAAGCACAACCCAATCAGTGAACATGCCACCAATATAACTGAATGCCAGCTTTAGTAGACATCGATTACATCTACCATACTGTCTTAGTTTAGTTTGGGATGAATCAACTGTTACAACTTCTTTTGTAATGGAAGTTTTGTGGGTGTGCTATATAAACACACATAGACCTCTCTGAAGATATATAGGAAAATATATAGACATAGAGAGATATAAATAAAGATATACAAAGAGAGGAGATAGAATATTTCTTATAATACTTTGATAATTGGAATACAGTTCTAAGAAGTTCTTAGTGCGTGTTCAGTTGGAAGGAAGCTGCTGGAGCCTAGGCCCACTCCAACCCAGTATTTCTTCCCCTACTTTTCCTGCATTCTTTTCTAGATTAGTTTACTATTTTATAATATTGTTTATCACATCGATATTTCCAGTATTTGTAGTAGGTTCATTTCGACGAATGTGTGGACATTTTATTTCTATAGATTTAATCATTTTTTTACATAAATTATTGAGGAGTGCATGAATTATTGACAACCATTTGAAACACCCCCAAATAGTATAACTAGCAGACTCATCTCAAGTGGTATTGTAAGCAATCTTATTCAGACCCTTCACAAGTTTACGAATCTCCTTGGGTTGATAAATTAAATGCACGGGCATGTGAAAAAAGTAGGAAAAAAGTTAACCTTGTTTGGCCCGCAACATTTTAGCATCATTTCCAAGGAAGCATCTCAACTATATTATTTACAATACCTGGAAACCTTCCATCTGACCTTGTATGAGTTCTTCGAGAAGAAGAGGACCTAACAGTCAGTTTATAAAAACCAATCCATCAGAACCTGAGTCAGCCGAGTATTCTAAATTTGAATTAGACCCGCCTGACCCACCAGTAATCCATTAGAGTGAAAAGCCACACTTTGTGCAAAGTGCCTCCTCATCCCATCAACGTGGGGAAGAACGAATCATCATAAATCCCCTGTTTAATAGGACACCCTTAGAGGAAGCCTTATTTTGGAAAGTTGTATAAGATCAGACGATAGCATCAGATAACCTTAGAGCCTTGACTCAGAAAGTATTAAACAACCATAAGGCCATAAAAACTACATTTGAGACGACATTTCTTGAAAAAAAAATTGACAATGAAGAAGTCTCATCTAGCTTTAGTTTCTTGATTGAGGAAGGAGTAGGAGATACCAAAATGAAGAACAGATCCCCTACTCACCTTTCGACATTTAGAAGATACCCATATGAGGACCCTGACCTATTTTTATTCAAGTGTGATGTCTTATATAGGTCTGTGGACTACAAATATGATACATAGAAGCTGAAACTCTTTCCTTCCACATTGGATGATGCAACTCTGTGGTGGTTCATCGGTCTAGGAGATAAACATATTGCCACTTGGGATCAAATGAAGAGGCTCTTTTAAGAGCAATACAAAGATTTTGAGAGGGAAGATACTCCATAGAGGAGGTCCTGAGCATGACATAAAAAGAAGATGAGTCTCTCAAGGAATACTGGAAGAGATTCAACTTCAATATTCAACGATATCCTCACACGAGACTATCTGATAAGTCCCTCAAAAGCATATTTTTGATAGGACTCACCAATGAATCACTGGAGGCTCTTAACATGATTTTTGGAGGTGATGTCTACCAGCACACGATGGAAGACATCCGACAACTATGTTAGAAATACTCAAGGAGGAGAGGCAAGACCACTTTTAGAGCCATGAAAATGATTGCTTCAGTCACAAAGATAGAAATAGGTAACATCTTTGGAAGATTTAAAGAGCAAAATGCTCTCGTCTCTAGCATTGCATATGGATATGCTACTATTAGAGAAGAAGAAGCAAGAAAATGAAGCAGCATTGGCTTACTTCTGTCCAAAATGTAGAGGGAAACATGCAAAGAATGCATGCCTGGAGAATAAATTTAGAGTATGCACTGTGTGTAGGCTAAACCATAAAACCTGATTGTGCCCACAACTACCCAGTAATCAAGAGGAAGTTGAAAGTGTGGATTCCTATTTTATAGGTAATAAAAAGAGTTGGCCACAACCCCCTATGGGGAATATGCCAACCGGAATGTTGTCATATGGAGGAGGACCATACATCCACCAAGGTCCACCTCAACCACCTAACATGGGGTGGTGGGGGCCATCACCTTGGTCTAATGCACCCCCAACAACATTCCCGAACCAGCAGCCATGGATTCCATAGCCATATCTTGGGTAATAGTGGAGAGGCCACACTCCATGGAATCAAGCTCCATAGAATGTAGCACCAGATCACCCCCAACAGAACTTACCAGCATTTCCAGTAGTAAGACCTACACAGCTACCCGCACAACCAACAATAAATCCAAATAATAGGGTAAATCAGCAAGCATACAACGTGGAGGGTAAGATGTATCTGATGTACCATATTCAACTTATACTATCTAGCTTGAAGAACCTCATCGTTAAAATTCCATTATTTCAATCCATTCGAGATGTTTTGATATATACCAAAGTGATAATAGAGATGTGTCTAAGGAAACTGAGATGAAAAGCAACCCATAATATCAATGTCATGGGTCAATTGGCATATTTGATGATGGGAAAAATGTGCCATCCAAAGTATGCAAAGCTAGGTAGCCTGACGTTGACTGTAAAAATTGAGGGACATTCCTTGTCCAATACGTTGGTCGATCTTGAAGAAACCATAAACGAATGCCTGAGGAGACCATACAGAGGCTACAACTCACGAACCTAAAACCCACTATGAAAATACTACAGTTGGCCGATCAATTGATTGTGGCATCGAAAGGAATGTTGGAAGATGTAATAGTAACAGTTAGCATATGGGAATACCCAATCGACTTTTTAGTCCTATAATCTAAGACTAGGTTGGGCGGTTACCCACTCATCCTGGGAAGGCCATGGCTAGAAATAGCTAATGCCTACATCATCTGCCAGGATGGATTGATGACCATATCCGATGGGAAGAATGTTAAAATATTAACTATTTCACCCCCAGCTCAGTCCATCAACTCAATGGGATAACCCATGTTGACCGAGCATGTAAATTCGGAGCTATCCATGATCCAACCAATGATGACGTTGAATGAGTTGGTAGAAGAAGATGAGGATGGCACTATTATGGAGTTCCTCTAGAGGGAGTCCTCCATCCCCATACCTGGATCACTTTTGGCAGGTGCCCAAGACCACCACATTCATCAGATACACATCGGGCTAGGAAGAACATTGAATTTCAATAGTGGGTTGACTCCTACACAATTGACAAAAGTAGAAGAGCTCTTGGTTAGACCCCAAAAGGCATTTTCTTGTGATTACATAGATATGCAGGGCATCAACCTAGAAATCTGTACCCATCAGATATACCTCCATGATCAAACAAATCCAAGCAGGCAACCACAAAGAAGAATGAATTTGGCAATGAAGGACATTGTCAAGGAAGAAGTCCAAAAAAAATAGGAAATGGTGAATCTATGTGGATTACAGAGCATTGAATAAGGCAACCAAGAAGGACCACTTCCTACCCCCGTTCATTGATCAAGTCTTGGATACACTCTCGAGGAAGAACTATTTCTCCTTTCTAGACAGATTCAGTGGATACAACCAGATCTAGATAGGAGAAGAGGGTTAGGATAAGACAACGTTCACCTACCCATGGGGAATGTTTACCTATTGGGTATTACCTTTCAAATTGTGAAATGAACTTGCCACCTTTCAAATGGCAGTTCTTAGCATATGTTCAGACATGATGGGAGACGCGGTTGAAGTATACATGGATGACTTCACCGTTTATGGAGAAACCTTTGATAAAGCAATGACAAATTTGGAAAGAGTGCTCAAAAGGAGCAAGGAAAATAATTTGTCCTTGAGCAACAAGAAATACTTCATGATTATGTAATAAGGCATTGTACTGGGACACCACCTCTCCGTAAAAGGAATAAAGGTTGATAAAAGAAAAATTGAGTTCATTAGAGACCTAACCAACCCCAAAATGTAGAGAGAGGTAAGGAGTTTTCTTGGATTAGTCGGGTACTATCGAGGATTTATCATCAAATTCAAAAAAATTGCGAAACCACTGCACACTCTGTTATCTAAGGATGTGGAGTTCAACTTGACAAAATACTATGAAGAAGCATTTCAGTTGCTTAAAGAGAAACTGATATCTGCATCGGTTATAAGAGGACCAAATTGGATCATACCATTTCATATATAATGTGATGCATCCAACAATGCGATTTGAGCAGTCCTCGAATAGAAGGATGGAAAAGAATTTTATGCCATCTATTATGTCAGCAAAAACTTGGTAGGGATCGAGCTCAACTACACGATGATGGAGAAGGATTTCCTTGTGGTGGTGCACACCATAAACAAATTCTACCATTATATCACTGGGTATAAGGTAATTGTCTACACGGACCATGCGATTATCAGATACTTGATGAGCAAGCCGGCCATTGGTGGAAGAATTATTAGGTGGCTCTTGTTACTATAGGAATTTGACATCACAATAGTCGATAAACCAGGCAAGGACAACATTGTAGCAGATTTTCTATCCAGATTGATACCAGCAGACCATGCAGTAGTGGAAGACCAATTTTTAGATGAGCATTTATTCACCATTAGTGAGCAAGTCCCATGGTATGTAGATATAGAAAATTACTTGGCACCAAAAGAACCTCACCTGCTCTCTCTTTTCAAGAAAAGTAGGCGGTCATAGAGAAAAGTGCATCGTTCATATGGGTTGATGGCCTCCTATTCAAAATAGGATATCACCAGATTATAAGGAGATGCGTAGCAGAGTAGGAGTTCTCAGAAGTACTCAAGGCATGTCATGACGAACCATGTAGAGGACACTTTGTAGGGAAACAAATTGCCTACAAAATCCTACAGACTGGGTATTTTTGGCTTACTCTATTCAAGGATGTGACTGTGTACACCAACAAGTGAAATGAATGCCAAAGAATGGGCAGACCAGCCCATCAATACGAAATGCACCTCCAACCTCAGGTACACTTGGAACCTTTTGATAATTGGGGCATGGACTTCGTGGGACCAATTAACCCACCTTCAATAGGGAGGAGGTTTATTATGGTCTGTACAGATTATTTTACCAAATGGGCTGAAGTTCAAGCATTGAGAGACTCAAAATAAAGAACGGTTCCTTATTTCCTATTTGCTCATATTTTTATACAATTTGGGGTCCTTAGAGAGATAACAATAGACCAGGGGCCTCAATTTACCTCTAGATTGATCAAGGAGCTGATGGAGAAATACATAGTTTGGTACAATAAAACTACACCCTACCATCCGTAGGTAAATGGGCAAGTAGAAGTGACAAATAGGGAAATAGAGAACATCCTAAAAAAGACCATGTAGAAACACAAAAAATATTGGGCTACACGATTTCCATAGGTAGTTTGGGCATATAATACCACGTGGAAATCGACCACAGGCTTCACACCCTTCCAACTGGTCTATGGAAAGAGTGCAATGATGCCCATTGAATTCTAAATCAAGATTCTAAGAATGGATTCAGAGTTGAACTTGAGCTTGGATGATGCTCACGAAGAAAGGATTTGCAAACTTGATCAGCTAGACAAAATCATAATGGATGCTCTATAGAGAACAAAAATTATACAGAAGTAGAGAAAGCAGTGGCATGATCGTCACATTAAACTGAAGTAATTCCAAGAAGGATAATGGGTGTTGTTGTATGATTCTCAGTTCTAGGAAAGAAAAGGTAAATTAATGCAAATATGGATGGGACCGTATGAGGTGGTAGAACTCATCAGGAACGAGGTAGTGCACATTAGAACAATCAACGATAGCAACACCATGTTAATGGTTAATGGCCACCGACTACGCCCCTATAACACATCTGAAACCTTGCAGGTGGAATCTAGGATAGACATGGGGGATACCCCATTTTGTTAGACCAAACACTCAACAGGAAAAATGGTGGGCATGGAGATGCTCACCAAAATCAGTTAACTTAGTTTTTTTTCTTATAGTGTGTTTTATAGGGACGATGCCCACATGCAAGCTACAGGAATCCTAACCCAGGGCATAATAGGCATGAAATGCATCTAACTGCATTTATTTTTCTTTCTTTTCATTTTATTTTTGTAGGTGGAGGACCTGACAACACAAGAAATAGGCATCTGGAAAACCAGGCCTAATTCGGCTTAGCATTCCAACACCAACACTCATAGGTAGAAGCTGACGCAGCATGAAGCAAGACTGAGAAGGATTGATCACCCTTTCCTAGTCAATCACAACATGATTACCGAGAGTAAGACACCTTCCTTATAAATAAGGCACCCAGTCAAAATAAGGTACCTTCTGCATCAAGAAGGCCCCCCGCTAGCATAAGGTGCCTTCCTTATAAAGAAGGCACCCTGCAAGAAGAAGGTGCCTTCCTTATAAATAAGGCACCCAGCTAGAAGAAGGTACCATTCTTATAAAGAAGGCACCAAGCCAGATGAAGGTGTCTTACTTATAAAGAATGCACCATAAAAAAAAGAAAAATAAAAAATCCAAGGTGCCTTCCACATCAGGAAGGCGCATCCAACCAAAGGTGCCTTCCACATCAAGAAGGTGCATGCAAACAGAGGTTCCTTACACATTCGAAAGGCGCATACAGACTGAGGTACCTTCCACATCAGGAAGGAGCATGCAGACAGAGGCACCTTCCACATCGATGAGGTCCATACAGATCAAGGCACATTCCACATAGGGAAGGTGCATGTAGACCGAGGCATCTTCCACATCAGGAAGGTGCACCCTTTCAAAAGGTGTCTTCCACCACCAGAAGGCACACCCAATCAGGAGCACCTTTCGTAGTAGGAAGGCGCCATCATCAAGAAGGCACCTTCCATCATTGGAAGATGCATCCATTTAGAGAGCATCAACAACACAAGGAAGGCACCACATCAATGCCTTCCACATGGGGAAGGTACCAAAGAATGCCTTTTGCATACAGCCAGCACTTACGCCTCTAGGATGCCTCGATCGGAATGAAGCATCACATGAATGAGCAGCACTAGATGACCATACCCCTCCCTCGTGTCACAAATCAACAAATCAATGGCCTTCATGATGCCTAAAACACTAAATTAGGTACATGCATGTTAATTCAAATTTTTATATAATTATTTATAAAATATGAAGTACCAGAAAAGATATCGCCATCATAAAGATCATATCCCCTCATAGCCAAAATTGCGTGCCAATGATATGGCACCTTCCATAACTACTAAGGGTTAGGTGCCTTCCCTATAATAAGGTGCCTTCCTAAGGAAGGAAGGATAGAAACAAAATAGCAGTAGTAAGGGAAGGCACCATGGGAGGAAGGTCTAAGAATCACGCAGTTAATAAGAATGAACTAGGTGATACATATGGAATCAGAGGGGCAATGAAGACATAGTTTGAGGTCAAGGTATGACTTAAATACTGTACCCTGGTCAGTCAGGGCTAGGATATAGAGGCATCCAAAGAGTTCAATACCTCCTTAATGGGTGATGTAGCCCAGGTGCGAGGGGTATAAATTCCAGTCACCCCCAAATTCATCTCATAGGTGACTAGATTAACCCTCACAGGGTAATGTGTATACAAGGGTGGACTGTTGAAGCCATACGCCGAAGTGTTGCTACTAGGGGAGAATGTGTAGATAGACAAGGAGGGGCTACCCAAAAATAGCCTCCCCATGAATTTGTAGAAGATATTCGAGCAGGTTGCTCGATTCTTCGCATGCATCGGGAAATATACCCATATGCATGCTAATCATGTGTAGTTTCTCAATCACCTAGTGCATGGAAGGAATTTGAATGTGCCCTTCTACCTGGTGAATGCTCTAAAGGACGAAGCGACTCGATACTATAATGGGGTGCCATATGCCTTAGCCCACCATGGGATGATATCGGCACTGGTCCGCCATGCAGAAGCATAGAGGCAAAACCCCGAAATACAGGGATATGGCATCCAATAAAGGTGACAGGATGTTGTTGCCAAAATAGGGCAAGAATAGAGAAGCCTTGTAGAAGAAATGGTGAGTCAGGTAATTGGCATTACCCTATTTCATAGAGGAAAGAGGGCAGTCACCAGTGCCTAAAAACATAGAGGAAAGAGGGTAGTCACCAGTGCCTAAAAACATAGAGGAAAGAGGGCAGTCACCAGTGCCCGAGCATGAGGAGGAAGGAGCACCACTTATTAGCGATGACGATGAGTTTTGGCCGATAGAACCAGTCTCCATGAGGAAATGTCTGTGGTGACTCATCCTCTCTGTAGGAGAAGAACAAAGCGACCTGAAAGTAGATGTTGCAGAAAAACCCTTCGAGAATTGACAAATTGGATCCCACAAGATGTAGGGACTTTTGAGAACAATTACCAGGTCGATACGAAATTGGAGGTGCTCGAATGGCAAACCAATTGCTGGATGACCCAACAAATTTTTGAGGACTATAATAACAAGCATGCAAGGGAGTTGAAGGAATGAGATGGATGGATCATCTAGCTTGAGCAGTTGGTCCAACAATTATGAGAGGAAAATCAGCTGCTTCAGTACAAGGGAATAGAAATAAGGGATGCATCGAACCAAACTAATTGGGTGAAAGAAGTCTCAATGAATTCTCCCACATCTATCGAACGTGTATTTTCTTTAGGAGAAATTTTATTGGATGCCCAACAGAGTAGCTCGGAGGTAGGGGAGAATTCCTCTATTTTTGGGAGTGAAGGGGAGATAAGTCCCACAATAACCCCTATCATTGTCCTAAGTGATAAAGAGTAGGGTGAGGGCCTCTAATAGTAGATAGTACTAGAGGATAAGGAGGAACTCCCCAGACTTGAGGAAGGAGGAGAAAATCCTAAGGGGTCAACACCAGATAGACAAGAGAATGAAGGAGCACCCCTAGAGATGGAAGCACAGAATGAAGAGAACACTCTAGAGTAGGCCCCTTAAAGTGAGGAGACGTCCACTAGGGAGAAATGGAAAACCCCTATTTGATTTGTCGCATTCTCTGTAGAGGCCAGAGGAAAAGGGCCCAGATCGGCTTGAAAGAAGGTAAAGGTGACCTTCGCCAAGCTAGAAGAGGACGAATGGGATATGCAGTCATTCATGGAGAGGAGAAAAAAATTTAAATGGCTGATCAAAGAGATGATGGTAGCCAAGGAGACCCAAAATTCAACCTTGAGGATGTAGGGGGACATTAGTATCTGCATCAACCTGATAGAGGACAACCAGTTCTAGGATATTTATGGGTCATCCTAGGGACGACCCTCCATGATGAGGAGGTATTTGGAATTATGGGGGTATATGGCCCCAAATTGGAGGTCATTGCCATTACAAAGGATAATGCAAGGCTTACTCCTGAAGCAGCTAGATTATACACGGCCCAAGTAGTACATTCCAGGAGGGATAATTCAGATATCCCTCTGGTAAGCTGCTGAAGCTACATTCCATTCAGTAGAGACGATGCTAGCTAGATCACCTCTAGTAGCAGCTAGAATGACGAAAGGATAGTCAATGACCACACCCTCAGTTTCACATAGGAAAATGCGAGCCGCACCTTCATATGCCAGCACGCAGAAGAGATAAACTCGAGCCGTAGGTATGGTCAAAATCTCCAAGAAATAGAAATTATGAGGGGTCAACAGGGCCACCTATAGTTTTTATGCCACGAGGGCATGTCATATGTTAGGCGTGGGGGTATGATGAGAACCAGAAATTCTCATATTTTGTACACATTTTCTTGATCCTTATGTAGCTGTATAATAAGGATTACGTACTTTTATAAATGATTATATAAATATTTGATGAAATTATGCGTGTTATCTAATTTATGTGTTTTTGTGGAATTTTAGTTGATTTAGTTAGATTTGGATCAGTCAAGGTCTCTTTATGGACTTGGCACTTCATTTCTTTCGAGATCAATGCAGAAAATATAGGCGCCTTCCTCTTCCAAGAAGGCACCAAATGTAAGTAGGCACCTTCCTATTCTAGGAAGGCACCAAGAAGATAAACGCCTTCCTCCCATAAGGCACTGACGGGAAGGCACCAATAGAATGCAAGCACCTTCCTCCCATAAGGAAGGTGCCAATGGGAAGGCACCAAAAGAAGGCAAGTACCTTCCTCCCATAAGGAAGGCATCGGCGGAAAGGTGCCACTAGAAGGTATGCGCCTTCCTCCCATAATGAAGGCACCAACAAGAAGGCGCCACTAAGGCAAAGTGCCTTCCTCTCACAAGAATGCACCAATAGAAGATAAGCACCTTCCTCTTCCAAGAAGGTGCCCACGACAATAAGGTACATCTCGTATGGAGAAGGCATCCGATATACTCAATCACCTTTCGCATAGGGAAGATGCCCCTGTACTTCACTCGTTGACTAGACAAGTATGATGTGGACAAAAGAAACTGGTGCAGTTCCAACTCTATGTCAGGTAGAGCTAAATTAGGGATCATACCAACATATGAGAACACCCTACCAATTCCAGGTGAAGCACAACCCAATCAGCGAACACGCCACCGATAGAACCGAATGCCAACTTTAGTAGACGTCGATTACATCTACCATACTGTCTTAGTTTAGTCTGGGATGAATCGACTATTTCAACTTATTTTGTAACAAAAGTTCTACAGGTGTGCTATATAAACACACACAGACCTCTCTGAATATATATAGGAAAATATATATACATAGAGAGATAGAAATAAAGATATACAAAGAGGAGATAGAATATTATTTGTAATACTTTGATAATTAGAATACAGTTCTAAGAAGTTCTAAGTGTGTGTTCAACTGGGAGGAAGCTGCTAGAGCCTGGGCCCACTCCAACCCAGTATTTCTTCCCCTACTTTTCCTGTATTCTTTTCTAGATTAGTTTACTATTTTATAAGATTGTTTATCGCATCAATATTTTTAGTATTTGCAGTAGGTTCATTTCTAGGATTGTGTGGACATTTTATTTCTATATATTTAATCGTATGTTTATGTAAATTATTTAGGAGTGCGTGAATAATTGAAAACCATTTGAAACACCCCCCAATAGTAGAACTAGTGGACTCATCTCAAGTGGTACTGTAAGCAATCTTATTCAGACCCTTCGCAAGTTTACGAAGCTCCCTGGATTGATAAATTAAATGCACGGGCATGTGACAAAAGTTGGAAAAAGTTAACCTTGTTTGGCCCGCAACAATCATAAAGTTTTGTAGAATTCTTTATGACTCCCTAGAGATATAATATAGTGCTTTTGTAAAGATATAGTTCAATCTTGGTGGATTTTGTACAAATTTTATAAGGCTAAAAAATCAACTTCTTAACACCTTATTACTCCTATTTGAACTAAGCACTTTTCAAATTTAAAGAGATTTTAATGTTGGGTTTCTTTTTCCCCCTTATAGAAGTATTGAGATGAATATTATATTTTTCCAACCATAAAAAATATTTAATAACCCATTTTTATATCTCTTGGTTTACTTCTAATTTCTAATAACCTAGTTTGGAGTTGTAGCCCTTATGACTCCTAAATTTGGAAAACTAGAAATACATTAATATTTGAAAATTTTAAATGAAATAATTTTAAGTAGTATTCCTTATTTCTCCTAGGTTATGCTTTGCAAATATTAGACAATTTTATAATTTTAATTCCCCTAATTTTTGCTTCAAAATGAATATTGATTTCTTCCAATAATTCAACCTTATTGTTGTGACTCCTTCACAAAAACCCCAAAATTGGGGACCCACTTGAAATTTCTAAAAACGAAATCATTCCAATATTTGAATTTACATTGTTTTTCATCATCTAGTATCACAAAATCAATCTTCATAAATATTGTCTATAGTTCGTTTTATCATCAAAGTTGGTCTCATATTTTTAATATTTTTTTATTGTTATTTTTTTTGTTATTTTATGTTTTTTTTATGTTATGCATTTTTGTTTGTACTGTCACATGTATTTAATGTGATCATATAATTTCTTTTCATTTATTATATGTTGTGTTATGTGATTACTTATTGTTATGTTATGGTTATGTTGTTCTTGGTTGTTGTATTTTCATTTAATATATGTTTTAGTGCTATTATAATATTTGTTTATAATATAGTTGTGGTGTGCTTGGTTATTATTATAGGTTTATTTTATTAAATTTTTGTTTATCCTTATCATTTTGTGTATGCATTGTTCGTATGTAGTTAGGTTTTAGTCTATGTTATCATGTTGTGTATGCATTGTTAGCATATAATTAGGTGTTAGTATATGTTATATTTTTGTGGGTTAGCTTATATTTTAGTTTTGATGTTTTATGATGTTTTTGATTAAGTTTAGTAAAATATTTTATCACTTTTCATAGGTTTTCAAAGAATGTGGGGTATCTAAGGAGGTTGGAGAGGTATTCGAAGGGCTAAGCAACATGGTTATATGTGAAGGGATAGTTATCAATATAAGTTTGTTCAATTTTTTATAAGGTGACTTCAGAAAAACACACAATTTATGTGAGATTCGATGCCATAATCACTGTAATGGTATTGTTGATTATCGTATTGCACAGTAATAAAATGAGTCTCAGAATAATGACAGAGGATAAAACAAGGTGTAGGTAGATGTAGTTCTCATCATGGAGCGCATTGGACTCACATGACCTAGAATTTGATAAGGCATACATGGAGATTTGTCATCATCATAGAATTTTGTGTAATACTTGGTGTGGCTTGCTATCAAATAATTGAAGATACAGGTGGTCATTACCTCATTTTAGGATAGAATGTAGTTTTTCTATAGTTAATGATAGAGACACATGTCAAGGGACAGGAGAAATGATGCTAATAAGGAATATTGGTTTTATATTTTGATTGATAAATGCAATTCAAATGTCATAGCTACTATTATGGACATGTAGGAACAACGTTGGTTTTTTTATCAATGTACTTATGAGATAAAAATTTATAGTATATTCAATATTTGGAGAAAAAAATGTATCATAGACGGTTGCTAAGGATGTCCACATGATGGGTTCTTCGTTGTGCTTGGAATTCATTCACAATGGAGGAGACATTATCTGGTAGTTTCTAGCCCTAATGGCATGATGAAAGATGCAGTATTTGTTTTTTCTTATTTTACCAGATTCATATGTCACCCGAAATGGAAGTAGTTGCATGTAGTAGTGATATACGACATTAAGGCATGGTTTAAAATTGATACATTATTTAGGCATTAGACAGGCATCTTATTCAAATAATTATGGTATAAAGGGAATGATAGCATGGCATGAATAATATAATAATAGAATCATAAGTAATATCACATTTTTTTGAGGTTTTGAAGGCCATTTTAGTATTTATAATAGCTCAAGGAAAGTTGACAGATTCTATGCAGAAGCTACAGGGTTATACATCATGGCAGGAGAACATTTTATTTTGTGATACATTTGCATATTAGTGTGTGATATTTGTATAGTAAATGTGATGAGCACAATTAAAATAAATACATGATATCTTGGCATCTGCGAGTGTAACATCAATTTTAAAAAAGCTACAACATACACAAAGAGTGGAGAAGATCGATACCAAATAATTATGGATGATAGTTGTTCATTTGAGAGTTCTTATGTTCAAAATAGATATTATGGTGCTATGGGATATAGAAAATGAAAACACAGTGGTTTAAAAAATTGTAAGGTCCAAAGTTGATTTGGACATCTTCCAATGCATAACAAATAAAATTTTAATAAAACATGGGACATGGGTTAAAAGGAATTAGATGCTTGAAAATAAAATATTTTAGTTCCTTATAAATAAAAGGAGGTTGTTAATTTAATATATTAAGTGAAATACTTTTAGCCATGTTAGGGTTATTGTATTTATTAAAAGAGCGAAGTTTGATTTTAAAATTTCATTGAAGAACAATTGCACTGTTTTAAAAGAGAAACTGAAGGAATGAAATATCAAACTAATTCAATAACAAATTTTAAATCTATAATAAGAGGAAATAAAACCAAGCACAGCGTCAAGCATTTTTGCAGGGCAGCGAGAAAAGAATAATCTCAAAGGAGCAAGGGTGTAATTGAAGAGAAGCTACAGGGAATTTCAAGTTATAGAGAGATCAAACTTTATTGTAAGATCCAATTTATTATATTAAATATTTTAGATTCAAATATGTGTGAAGACTGTGTTTGAATGTCAATAAAATTATTTAATATAATTTTCAAAGTTCAAATTCCATTAAATATTGCATCAATTTATTACCTTACTCTAATTTTTGGTGGAAATTAAGTTGGTTTTTAAATCTCTGTGATTTATTTATTTTTTTAGTGATTTTTGAAGATATTATTTATTCTCTAATATTTAAAAATTTATGATTTTTTTTATATTAAAAATTATTGCATATATTTGACTTAGTTCGATTATTATAAAGTATAACTTTATACTAAGTCATGAATAAATTTATTATTAAAATATTTGAAGAACACAAGCTTATTCTGAGAGGGGGGGTGAACAGTATAATACCACTTTTTACTTTTCTTTTTCAAATAGTATTATCCAATATAATCAATGGAAATATCAATAGCAATAACCAAAGCAATGCACAAATCATCACACATAATAGAGACACCAAATTAACATGGTTCACTCAATGTGGGTTACTCCATGGAGAAAATATTTCACTAAAAAATTTCTCAATCAATCTCTTGGGAATCATTTCCCTATTACAATGTTTATGGACCTCTATACAAAGGAGACACCAATCTCCTAATTAAATTCATCGATATATATCCACAGGAGAACTCTGTATCAAATATATGCTAAACAAAGTCCTTTGGTGTAGCACAAATATGCTCAATCTCTATCTTTGGTATGCCACAAACTTATCCTCAAATCTATACCAAAATTTGTCCTCAAATATGTACTAAACACAGTCCTTCAGTATAGCACAAATTTATCCTCAATATCTATCCTATAATCTACACTAAACATAGTCCTTTTGTCTAGAACAAATTTATACTTAATATTTGTCCTCCGATCTACACTAAACATAGTCCTTAAGTCTAGCACAAATATATCCTTAATATCTATCCTCAAGCATTAACACAAAGATTGACACAATCTCAAATAAACTCTACTAGATCTACCCCAAACCTTAACTCAAGTATTGAACAGATCAATCAATCAACTTTGCCCATACGTCTTCTCAAATACTTGTATCAATTTTTCCTTGTAAGCTTCCACAAAATACCACACTAATCTATCCACAAGTCCTCTCTAGAACTTGTCCAAATCTGCTCAACAAGTCCTCACTAGAATTTGTCCAATTCTGTTCAATAAGTCCTCACTAGAACTTTTCCAAATTTTCTCAACAAGTCCTCACTAGAACTTCTCTAAATATACTCAATAATTCCTCACTAGAACTTATCCAATTTTGCTCTCAATCTATATTGTAAGCTTCCACAAAAGCTCACACAAATCTGTCCACAAGTATTCCCAAAGACTTACCACAAATATTCTCAACAAGTCATCACTAAAACTTGTCCAATCTCATAAAAACCTAAAGAGAATTGTTAGAGACTCAATATGCTTCACATTCATCACAATGCTCAATCACTTTCAATCACTCTTTTAGAAACATATAGAGAATTATTAGAGACTCAATATGCTTCACATTTACCTCAATGCTCAATCACTTTCAATCACCCTTTTGAAACATATAGATAATTTTTAGAGACTCAATATGCTTCACACTCACAAACTCTCAATCACTTTCAATCTCTCTTTTATCACATAAACATATAGAGAATTGTTAGATACTCAATATGTTTCACACTCAACAACACTCAACCTCTTTATCAAATTAATTCATAATATAGAATAATTTCTTTCAAATAACTTGAACTATCACTTTAACACATCCACTTGACTAGGCTCAACAAAATCTACCAAACCAATCACTTAATGAAATAAACCTTGCACACAAGTCCTAGTCCAAGCATATAAACACTCACTCAAATGTTTCCAATAATGCTTATCAAACGATCTCACATAACAATGATACTCATGTTCTTTGCAAACCCTAGTTCAAATTCTTCACTTAACTAATCACTTCAACAACAATTCTTATAAAATAAGGTTTTATCAAAAACTATTTATTCCATATTTCCTTGAAGAATTAATTCAATCCACACTCAACAATGTTTACCAAACAATCATTTTTACTCCAACTTTGCATTCACAACATTCAACAATCACTCACTAGGAATATGTGCCCATACTGTTTGTTTGATGTAGAAATGCCCTTAGAAAAACCTATCTCAATCACAATTTTCTCCTTTTCCAATTTCAATAGTTAGATGACAAATATCACACTAACTCTCTTTCAAATTATTATTCAAACATAAAATTAATCAATCAAAAATACACCTTATTACTCCTTGAAATTAGCAATCATCAAATCACTCATAAAAATAATCACTCAAAAATGTCCTCATAATATCCAAATTAATTTGGAAGCGATGGCTTTCTTGCTATAAAATTCAAGTTAATGGTGACTTGAATCGGACTAATATCTGGAAAATATGGAAGAGTGGTAGATTTAAATCTAAAGCTCTTCGAATTGGTTGGGAGCTTGGATTAAACTTCATTTGGTGGCAAGTGTGGTTGGAGAGAAATGCTAGAATCTTTAGAGAAGTTTTTTCCTTGTTAGATGGAGTTTGGCAGGTCATCTAGAGTAAGTCACAGAAACTGTAGCTCTCTATGCTATAGAGGAAACTCAGGTTGTTACTGGGCCAATGGAAGAGGGAGTTGAAGAGCAAGAGATACAGGTCAGAGCTAGTTGGAAACCACCACCAGAAGGCTGGATTAAAATTAACACTGATGGAGTTGCAAAGGGTAATTCGGGTAGTGCTAGAATTGGAGTGGTTTGCTGGACTCATGATGGATTAGTGCTCTATTGGGAGCTGCAAGGCTTGGGAAGAGCCACAAACAATGAAGCTGAAGCTGTAGCTATCAAATCTGCTTCTATTTGGGCTGTGCAACAGGGCCACAGGAGGATCATTATTGAATCTGATTCTCAAATAATGGTTGGAGCTCTTGATTGCATGAGGAACTTTGCTTTGAAAGCTTGGAGGTTGAGGATTCTTGTCACTCAAATTAAGGAATTATGGAAGGAATTAGATGATGTGATTCCAGTTTATGTGAGTCGAGATTTCAACAAAGCGACCGATTTCCTGGCTAAGATGGGTGCTGAGAAGGAGGCAGGGGTCTAGCTTCATAGTGACATGGCTATTGAGGATGAGGTGATTAGGCAGGGTCTTGAAATGTCCTTGAACCAATGATCAAAGAAAAAGCTAAGGGAGGAAAGTTTTCGTGATATCATGACATGTCGTGTCGTCGCGATTGCTAGAGGAAAGTTGTCACGATATCGTGACATGTTGCACCGTCGCAGTCACTGGAGGAAAGTTATCATGATATCGCGACATGCCATGCCATCATGGTCACTGGTGGAAATTTTTCATGATTTCATGACATGTCACACTGTCGTGGTCGCTGGAGGAAAGTTGTCATGATATTGTGACATGTCGTGCCGTCGTGGTCGCTGGAGGAAAGTTGTCACGATATCGTGACATGTTTCACCGTCGCGATCGCCGAAGGAAAGTTATCGCAATATTGTGACATGTTGCACCATCATGGCCATTGGAGTAAAGTTGTCATGATATCACGACATGTTGTGCCGTCATGGCCGTTGGAGGAAAGTTGTCATGATATCGCGACATGTTGCACCATAATGATCGTTGGAGGAAAGTTGTCATGATATCGTGACATGTTGCGTCATCACGGTCATTGGAGGAAATTTGTCATGATATCATGACATGTTGCACGGTCGTGGTCACTAGAGGAAAATTGTCATGATTTCGTGACATGTTGCGTCGTCACGGGGGCTGAAGGAAAGTTGTCACGATTTCACGACATGGTGCGCTATCGTGTTCACTAGAGGAAAGTTGTCACGATTTTGCGACATGGTGCGCCATCACCGTCTCTAGAGGAAAGTTGTCATGATTTCAAGACATGTCATTTCGTCACGGCCAAGGGAGGAAAGTTGTCACGATTTCGTGACATGTCGCTTCGTCACGGCCAGGGGAGGAAAGTTGTCATGATATCATGACATGTTGCTTTTTCGCAGCTTAGGGAGAAATGGTGTCACGATTTCATGACATGCTACATTTTTGCGGCCAAGGGTGCTAATATGTCGCAATTTTGCAACATGTTGCTTTTTTGTGGCCAAAGGAGAAAAGGTGTCGTGATTTCATGACATGTTGCATTTTCGCTGCCAAAGGAGAAAAGGTGTCGTGATTTCGTGACATGTTGCCTTTTCACGGCCAAAGGAGAAAAGGTGTCACGATTTCACGACATGTCGCATTTTCGTGCCCAAAGGAGAAAAGTGTCGTGATTTCATGACTTGTTGAGTTTTTGTGACCAAAGGAGGAAAATTTCATGATTTCGTGACCTGTTGCTTTTTTGTGGCCAAAGGGAAAAGGTGTCGTGATTTCGTGACATGTTGCTTGCTCACGGCCTAAGGAGAAGATTTGTGTCACAATTTCATGACAAGCTGCTTCTTCTGTTGTAAGACTGTGTTCTCTCTGAGTTCGGTTTGGAAGAGTCTCTTCCCTTCTTGTAATTGATCTTTGTGTTAATACAAATATTTTCAAATTTTTCAAAAAAAAAAATATCCAAATTAATAAATTAAACTCTCAAAAATAACCCTTCAGAAATAATAATTTCCTACCCTTTAATCTCCCTCAAAATATTTAATAACCACCCAGGTGTTGTAGGTGAGTTGGAGAGGAGAGGGAAATCCTCCAAGAGAGGTCTCGAGTTCAAATCTCCACCTTACCAAAAAGCTGAATTGGGTATCCAAAATCCAATTGATAATGTTGGTGCGGGCAGGGTCGGGTGTAACTCCCAGGTGACATTGATGGTGTAGAACCCCGTATTCATGGTATCTCAGACCAAGGTGGCCCCACAAGGGTTTTTTCACTTATAAAAAAAAAAAAACACATAATAACAAAACTTATCTTAGCCAAAAATCAAATCTCACAAACCCTCAAAATTTATTTTTCAACCTTAGGCACATAAAAAAAAAATTATTTTTCCTTCAAACTTAGCACATCCCCAAACTAAGCGACAAACCCAACAAATAATAGTGCATACCTTTGTCTCATTCGCCAAAATGCCTCGATGGGTTTCGATCCCAAAACCTCTTTGTCGAGCACCTTACCAAGGTGCTAGCCCACCACATGGGCTAGGTGCTCCCACAAGAATAGGAAGGTGCTAGCCTCCCTTTCTTCCTTGTGCTAGGTGTCATTCACAAAATGCAAACTTTCTACCACGTAAAACATGAACCCTATGGGATTCAAACCTACGTCTTCTAGCCAATGAACGTCTTAACACTTGCTATCGTCACTAGCTATGCTATGTGGCGCATGTGCACAGTGGAAGGAACCTTGCTCCTATTTGTACCTTTTAATTTTTCCAAATACTTTTCAAAACAAAATCATTGTTTTCTCTCGGTGCTCGTTTTCAAACATAGGGGCATTCAAAATTATGATTGCTTAGGGACTTAGGCAAAGGTTTTGTGTCCATAATTATACATAGTGTCTTGTTGTTGTAATGCATCGATGCTTCCCATCGAATTAATAATCCAATTTATAACTTTGCTTTATAACCCTTTTTAGGGTTTATTAAATTAATAAAAATTAATTTATAATTAAATTAAAATTAACTTATAATTAACTTAAGTAACATAAGAGTTAATTAAATTAATTTATAATAAAATTATATTAATTAATTTAAATCTCCTTTTTAATATTATAATTAATTATTATAATATTATTTTCTTGGGCCTCTTCTTTGCCCTTTAGACCTCATCTGACTTTCTAGAACTGGGTCTTTATCAACCCAAGGTGGACTTATCCTTTTGCATTTATCGAAGGACCTGAACCTGATGTTGCCCACTAAAAATGTCATTGAATGATGCTGAAAACTTGATATCAATGACCACTCACTCTTGATTCAATGACAACTCATCTTCTCAAAATGTCCAACAATATCCCCCTTTGTCATTGATGGCAACCCAAATTATTTTTACCCAAACTTGACCTTTTTCCTATTCTGCTCCCCCTGGGACATTGCTCTCTTCTTAAACCAAATCTCTTCCCTTACTCAAATCTCTCCCCCTTTGACATCAATGGCAAAGGATCACCTTTGGGGCTTGGGGCTAAGAATGAGTCTCTTAGCTTAGGCCCTCCCCCATATCCTCTTGAGATGGTTAATTTTGGGGTGGGAGTATTTCTACTCCCAGCAAGCAATATTCTTTACCTTTGTCCTCTTTCCTTCTCATATGATCCTTATGGTTCCTTTTATTATTCCTATTTATGTCTATTTTCTTGTTCCTATCCATATTTTTGTTCTCGTTCTTGTTTAAATCCATGTTCTTGTTCTTATTTATGTTCACATCCATATTCCTATTCATGTTCCTGTTCATGTTCATGCTTGGTTCTGGAATGTGTGATCTACATCACTTTATTGTATATCCATAATTATTACACTTATAACACTTAATGCTATTATTCCTTGGAGGTGAAAATATCTTAGGATTTCTCCTGGTGAAGCCATATTATCTTTTGTCATTAACCCTATAATTTACTGCCTTGTGACCAATATGATTACAAGAGTAGCAATACTCTTGAAAATTTTATCTATTTCTAAAACTTCCATATTATTGTATTTCATGTGTCCTGCATTATGTAGCCTTTTTCCCAAACCTGTGACATGAGAAGCATTGTTCATTGAAGAAACCTTGCATTGCCCCCATTGGTATCTTAGTATCTTCTACCCTATATTTTTTCTTGTTCCATCTGTTCCTTATTTGTGCATTGTTCCTTTCCTTGTTGAACTTTATATTGTCCAACTTATCCTTAGAAGTCTCACTCTCTCTTTTACTCTCTTATTTTGAAGCTTCTTCTTCTTTAGTGCTCAATTTTGACTCTCTTGTTTTTGCTTCTTGTTTTCCTTGTTCTTCTTTGAAACAAAGTACTATTTTGGTGACTGATGATCTTTTTGCATTGATAATCCTGTCCAAAGTCTTTGATTTTTTATCAAACTTGTGTAGCTTGTCCTTGGAGCCTTTTATTTCCATCCTTAGTGAAACTATCTCATGTTTTAATTTTATTGAAACTGATTTTACTCTCTTGTTTTATTTCCATCCTTAGTGAAACTATATTTTATCTTTAATTCTTTAGTCATACCTTCCATTTTTCTTGCCTCTTCAACCTTAATTTTGAAGTTAGTGAGTTCTTGTAGAAACTTTGCTTCTTATTTCTCATTTTCTTGAGCTTGAAACCTTAATCCTAAGTTATCTCTTTTTAATTATTTGAGCTCAATAATAAGTCTTTCATATTCTAGATCTTTTACCTTTGATTTTTCAACCATATATTTTTCAACTATTCTTGCCTTTTCAACCTTATCTTTCAAGTCTGAGAGATCTTGTAGAAGCTTTGTCTTACATTTCTCATCCTCTTGTATTTAAAACTTTAATTCTAGGTTCTCCATTTTCAACTCAACAAGTTCCTTAAGAATTACTTCCTCCTTTTCTCTTTCTAAATTTATCTCTTTTATTTGGTCTTCAATAGGAGTATTTTCTTCTATTACTGAAAGTAGAGTTTCTTCTTCATACCTATTTTGATTGTCCCTGTTATCCTTTTCTGAACCAACCTCTAGGACTTCAGTTCTGAGAGTATCATCTTCATCTTCACCGCTACTAAACCCATTGCAATAACCTGCATCATGAACGAGTTGACCACAAACAAAACATTATTTACATTCTTGTGGATAATATTTTCTCCACTACTTGATTCATATCTTGAATCTATTTTCATTCTTCCTCCAAAAACAACAACATTGAATGAATATTCCTTCTTTCATGACCATGTGTGTTATTTTCTTCTTGTTTCTCATGGTTATGATTTTTTCTTTCTTTGCAATTTGTTTTCTTGTAAGATCTTCCTTCAATTTGTTAAACCTTTTTTGAAGGAACCAGTTCTAATACCAATTAAAGAACACAAGTTTATAATGAGAGGGGTGGTGAATAGTATAATATCACTTTTTACTTTTCTTTTCCAAATAGTATTATCCAATATAATCAATTACAATATCAATAGAAATAACTAAATCAATGCATAAATCATCATACACAATAGAGACACCAATTTAACGTGGTTCACCCAATGTGGGTTACTCCACGGAGAAAATATTTCACTAAAAATTTTCTCAATCAATCTTTTGGGAATCCTTTCCCTATTACAATATTTATGGAACTCTATCCAAAGGACACACCAATCCCCTAATCATGTTCATGGATATCTATCCATAGGATAACTCTTTCTCCTTAGCTCTGACTTGTGATCTTCTAGAAGAACTATTGCCCCCACTACTTTGGGTAATGAATCTCTATCCACTGAAGATACCTATCTTCACTATGCTAGCTAATGGATCTTTATCCACTATATACTATCATCCTCTATACTCTGTCATATTTAAATATTTATTTCAAATCTGCACTAAACATAGTCCTTTGGTCTAGCATAAATCTACTCAATCTTTGTCTTTGGTCTGGCACAAACCTATCTTTAAATTTGCACCAAAATATATCCTAAAATATGAACTAAACATAGTCCTTAGGTCTAGCACAAATCTATCCTCAATCTCTATCCTTTGATTTGCACTAAACATAGTCCTTCCATATAGCACAAATCTATCCTCAATATTTGTCCTCTAATCTGCACTAAACACAGTCCTTCGGTCTAGCACAAATATTTCCTCAATCCTTAACACAAAGCTTGAATTAATCTCAAATCAACTCTGCTAGATTTTCCCCAAACCTTAACTCAAGAATTGAACAAATCAATCAATCAACTCTACTCACAAGTCTTCTCAAAGACTTGTCTCAATTTTGCCTTGTAAGCTTCCACAAAATCTCACACTAATATATCCACAAGTCCTCTCTAGAAATTTTTCAAATATGATCAACAAGTCCTCACTAGAACTTGTCCAATTATACTCAATAAGTCCTCAATAGAACTTGTCCAAAATTTCTCAACAAGTCCTCACTAGAACTTGTCCAAATCTGCTCAATAATTCATCACTAGAACTTATCAAAATCTACTCTCAATCTGTATTGTAAGCTTCCATAGAAGCTCACACAAATATGTCCATAAGTCTTCCCAAAGACTTACCTCAAATATTCTCAACAAGTCCTCACTAGAACTTGTCCAATCTCCTAAAAACATAAAGAGAATTGTTATAGACTCAATATGCTTCACATTCATCACAATGTTCAATCACTTTCAATCACTCTTTTAGAAACATATAGAGAATTGTTAGAGACTCAATATGATTCACATTTACCTCAATTTTCAATCACTTTCAATGACCCTTTTGAAAAATATAGAGAATTGTTAGAGACTCAATATTCTTCACACTCACAAAATCTCAATCACTTTCAATCTCTCTTTTATCACATAAACATATATAGAATTTTTAGAGACTCAATATGTTTCACACTCATAAAAACTCAACCTCTTACTCAAATTAATTAAGAATATAGAATAATTTTTTTCAGAGAACTTGAACTATTACTTTAACACATCCACTTGATTAGGCTCAACCAACTCTACTCAACCAATCACTTAATGAAATAAACCTTACTCACAAATCCTAGTCCAAGCATATAAACATTCACTCAAATATTTCCAACATTTTTTATCAAAAAATCTCACATAATAATGATACTCATATTCTAACCCTAGTTCAAATTATTCACTTAACTAATCACTTCAACAACAATGCTTATAAAACAAGGTTTTATCAACAACTCTTTATTCCATAAAACCTTGAAGCATTAATTCAAGCCACACTCAACAATGTTTACCAAAAAATCATTTTCACTCCAACTTTGCATTCACAACATTCAACAATCACTCACTAGGAATATGTGCCCATACCTTTTGTTTGATGTAGAAGTGCCCTTAGAAAAACCTATCTCAATTACAATTTTCTCATTTTCCAATTTCAATAGTTAGATGAAAAATATCACACTCTCTTTCAAAATATTTTTCAAACACAAAAGTAATAAATCCAAAATACACCTTATTACTCCTTGAAATTAGAAATCATCAAATCACTCAAAAATATTCTTATAATATCCAAATTAATAAATCAAACTCTTGGGTCTGCGGTGTAGACCAATTGGTTCATCCAAACCCCATAAGTGGGATGGAGGTCAAAGGTTCAAATCTCGGGCCTCACCATACTGAATGCGTGTCCCTTTCTTGGTGCTTTCAGTGGTGTAAAAGGTTTAAAATGATTGTGGCATGGTGGTTATAGGTTCGGACTACGCGAAGATCTGTGTGGCGGCTTTCGGGGCGGACAACACAGAATATTGTGGCGGCCATAAAAATTTGGATAGCCTACCCGGATTTGTGGAAACTATCAATTCCACCATGAAAAAATAAATAAATAAATAAATAAATCAAACTCTCAAAAATAACCCTTCATAAATAATAATTGCCTACCCTTTTATCTACCTCAAAACACTTACTAACCAAATTTAACTTAGGCAAAAATCAAATCTCACAAACCCTCAAAAAATAATTTTCAACCTTAGGCACATAAAAATATTTTTATTTTTCCTGCAAACTTAGCACATCCCCAAACCAAACGACAAACCCAAAAAATAACAACGTATACCTTTGTCTCATCCACCAAAAGGCCTCAGTGGGTTTCGATCCCAAAATCTCTCCGTCGAGCACCTTACCAAGGCACTAGCGCACCACGTAGGCTAGGCGCTTCCATGAGAAGGGGAAGGCACTAGCCTCCCTTTCTTCCTCATGCTAGGCACTATTCATAAAATGTAAACCTTCTACCATGCAAAACACAAACCTCGTAGGATTCAAACCTACGTCTTCTAGCTAGCGAATGTCTTAACACTTACCATTGTCACCAATTGTGCTATGTGGCACGTGTGCATAGTGGAAGGAGCCTTGCTCGTATTTGTACCTTTTAATTTTGTTGAAGAATTTTCAAAGCAATTTTCGCTGCTTTCTCTCTGTGCTCATTTTCAAACTTAGGGGCATTCAAAATTATGATCGCTTGGGGACTTAGGCAAAGGTTTTGCCTCCATATTTATACATAGTGCTTTGATGTTATAATACATCGACGCTTTCCATCGAATTAATAATTCGATTTATAAATTTGATTTATAACCCTTTTTAGGGTTTATTAAATTAATAAAAATTAATTTATAATTAAATTAAAATTATCTTATAATTAACATAAGAGTTAATTAAATTAATTAATAAATTAATTTATAATAAAATTATATTAATTAATTTCTAATTAATTTAGAACTATTTTTTAATATTATAATTAATTATTATAATATTATTTTCCTAGACCTCTTCTTTGCCCTTTATACCTCATCTGACTTCCTGGAACCAGGTCTTTATCAACCGAAGATGAACTTATCTTTTTGTATTTCTCGAAGAACCTGAACCTGATGCTACCCACTGAAACTGCCACTGACTGATGCTGAAAACTTGACATCAATAACCACTCACTTTTGACATTAATGACAACTCATCTACTCAAAATATCCAACAATATTAAATTAATTAATATTTGAATAGATAAATTTAATAAAGATAAATGAATATTCTGATTTCTAACTTTAATATCATAAAGTTTGAGAAATTGGAATTGATATATTTTTTAGTAATCTATTTGGGTTCATTATAATTGGATTTTTGATTTATTTAAATATTCAAACTTAAATCTTGAAAGATATATTTATTCTTCAATATTTAATGCAATAAATGTTGGAAGAATAAATATTGAAAGGAGGAGATTCATATGAACTTTATCTTGCATGTCATAGATTTTAAAAGTTCATGAATAAATTTATGTTGAACTCTATGTCCATGATTATAAGGTTTAAAAACCTTATAATTTGAGTTTAACAAAATTTATAAGTTTGTTCATTATTCAAATATGTCAATTTTAATGTCCTATTTGAATGAGCAAATAATCTAAAGTAAATGAAACCTTAGTGTTGTTTATTATGAAGTCTAAAACTTTGTAATTAAGGTTTACATTTCATACAACTATTAGAATTTATAAACTTTGATTTTATTAAAGTTTAGTGAATTTTAATGGTAATTAAAATGCTAAATTAAATTGTTATTTCAAATTCATTGGAAGCATTTTAATTAAGATATTATATCGTGATTGTAAATAGAATTTGCACAAGTAGATCAAAATCATAAGGTAAATTTATCTATCATTGTTTGGAGAAAAGAATTTGTGTAAAAGGCACATGATACATGATGAATTCAAAGTTAACTACCTAATTCCCAAGCCCCTTGTTAACAGTACTTGCAAACCGTTGAGATTATTCAAGCACTTATTTATGCATATAGGCAAGACACATAAAAAATTAAGTGAGAACCTTGGAGAAGTATACTCTTCTTTGCAAGAGAGGATTTTGAATCCTAGTTGTCGAGTGGTTTTTGTAACTGGATAAAATCACACCTCAACAAATTGGCACTAGAAGGAGGGCCTTAAAATGAAAAATAGGTAGTTTGATTTCAGTTTATCATTTGTGAGTAATCAATCATTCATGATATTCATTATTGAAGCTTCATTTTAAATACATTACTTGAATATTGCAATTTCATCGTTCAATTGATATTATATTCTGAGTACTGTATTTTCATAGAAGTGATTAGATTTCATTAAAACTGGAGTCTAAGGAAATTATTACAAGGTCAAAATCTACTGGATCTACGATTTTTCAAATTTTATCACCAACTAAGAAACACAAAAGAAGTAAAACTCAAATGGTAATTCTTCCTAGTACTTCTAACATAAAATTATTTGTAAACCCACCACTTGTCACTATGGCTGCACCTGCTGCACCAAATATGGTATGGATGGGAAACCAACAAAGTCCATTAAATATAGTTGGTGATGTTCATGATATGCCAAAGAATGTAGAAAAGTATCTACCAAAATATAAGCATGATGGTTCCCATTTGGCAGAAGAGCACATACAGGCGTATACTGATGCAATGTCTAGATTGCAGATTGAGCATGAAGATGTAGCATGTAGGTTATTCCCATTAACTTTGGATGAAATAGCCTACGATTGGTATGTATGCTTACCTTCTGGATCCATTACTTCTTGGAATATGCTAAAAGTTGCTTTTATTACACAATTCAAGTTTTCTATTGATCCAACAAGTGTTTATTTGCAATTTGCATCTACTCATCGAGAACCTAGTGAACCATTGCGTATGTTTAATACTAGGTTTCATAAAATGTATTCGAGACTGATTGCACCTTATAATATTGTAGAATATGCCATGATCCAAATCTATTTTGGTGCTTTGGATCCATTCACTACGATGTTTGTCAAGAGAGAGGGATAAATCACTACACTTACCAGATCTTACACAAAAGCACTCATGGTTGAACAACAAATGATGCAATCAAGTTGTGGACTAGGTCAATTATCGTCTATTGGTTATCCTAGTATGCAAAATAAGATTTTGATGATTAATCATGCTTTAACTAATCAAATACCAATGTTGAATTCAATTCCGCAAATTCTAAATCAAATGGCATATGCTCAGTCAAGTAATCCTTTGTTTTTAGAAAGTCATTATGCTGCACATAAAACAAAAGAATAAAAATGTACCTAATTTGAATAATTTTGGGAATGTAGCAACAATGCAAAATGTGAATCCTTTTCAAAATTTTCAATCACAACAAAATAATCATATGCTTGCACAAAATTCACAAAATCAAGGCAATCCAATGTATACAAATTCGTGGTTGAATCAAAATTCTTTACCGAATAAAAATGTTCCAAATGCTATGCCAAGTCCAAATGTTCCAAATTGGATGAATTCGAGTGTTCCAAATGCTTTATCGAATCAAAATGTTTCAAATGTTATTCCAAATCAAAATCAGAGTAATCCTCCTAATACTACTAATGATTCTAATGAATTGGCAGATCTAAAGAGGATGTACCAAAAATTAAGCAACGACTTTGTTCAAATGCAAAAACAAAATACTCAAAACTCACAATCAAACAAAAAGTTCACTATGCAAAGAAATCATTTTAACACAAAGCCTAATAATAAGGGTGTAGCAACTCCTGTTACCAACAATAGTGGTGCTTCTAATTGTTCTAACAATAAGATGACAACTGTTTATCTATTTGAGGTTGTATTAGATAATTGGTGCAGGATACATCATACTAGTGAACACAATGAATTTGATTGTAATGAATTTAGTTGTGTTACAAATTACATTCAACAGGGATTAGATAAAATGGAATGGGTTGATAATGATGATGATGATGAAACTATTACAAGTAAGGGCAAAAGTTTTGCTTATTGTCTAGATATTTTTGGTTCAAGCGATGATGATGATGAAGAAGAAGAGGATGAAGGTATCAAAGAAATTCATACTCTAAAATAGTACAAAAATGGGAACCATGGTTATCATTTAAGAAGTAAAAGTAAGTCTTTCAATACTACTTCTACTCCTCCTAACAATGTTAGTATCCCTCCTGATGTTAACGCAAATAATAATCATGTTCCTCCATCTTCTCTTGACACACCTAAAATTGCACATAAGATACAAAATAATGAAAGGATGACTTATAACATTATTGAAGATCTTAAGAAAAATAAAACCAATATCTATCTATTTGAAGTTGCATAGTTACCTAATCAACAAGAGTTATTAATGGAGGTTTTTGAAAATCAAAATACCAAAGAAGTTAAGAAAATCACTGAAGTACAATATGCTGCACGAAAGGAAAAAGAGGAGGCTCCTCCTTTTCTTTTAACTATTAAAATTGCAGGTAGGAAGTTGCATAATTGCATGGTGGATTCAGGAGCTTCAGGTAATGTGATGCCTTTTGCAGTTTGTCAAAAGTTAGGTTTTAAACCGACATCATCAAATAAAATTATTGTGCAGTTAGATAAAACAAAAGTAAAAGTCATAGGCATGCTTAAGAATGTTCACATACAATTGTCATCAGAACCTAGAGTGCAATACTATATATATATTCAAATCATTGATATTATTGACAAGTATGGTTTGATATTGAGCAAGGATTGGAGCAGGCATTTTAATGGGTTCTTTTACATATATTTTGCACATTTGTGGCTGCCTTGGAAAGGTGTAGCTAATCAGATTCGTGTTGAAAGGGAGACTAGGTTAAATAATATGATTACAAATTATGATAAAGAGTTTAATGAGATTCTTTATAATGATATTGAACTAGGCATATACACACTTGATATTGATTCGATAATAGAAACTTTGGAGTCACCAAAAATGGTTGTAGATGATTTTGAAGAAGAGTTTCTTGAAGATCTTGAATATTATGAGGAAGATGCAATAGAATTTCATCCCATGAGTTTAGATGATCATGTTTATGGTTTGAAAAGACATGAAAATTTACTATTTACTCATGATCCTATTGATGATATTTATGTTTCACTTGATGTGCAGGTTATTGAAAAGTCTACCTCAAATGAAGATATTGAAATTCCTATGCAATCGAAAAATGAGGTGTCAATTGTAAAAGTAGATAAGGTGGTTGATGAAAATGAAGGGCTACAAGATGACAATGATAGAGCTCATGAATAAAAGGAATAAATTGCAATGACTCATCAAATTTTGGTAAATAATACTCATGGTGTTTTGATCATGGATGACAAGGTAGAATCTTCACTTTTGTTATTGATGGAAATTCTAGGTAATAAGTTGTATGATGTTCCTTTGAATATTTATGTTATTGATAATGAAATATCGAGTGTTATTGATAAGGAATTGAATATAACTCCTAAATTTTTTGCAGTAGATGCAATGAAAGAAAAGGATTTGATTATGAAATTGTTTCAAATAAGTTCTTACTTGCAAAATTTTATGTTTGAAACAATTAGTCTAATTCTAAGTCAGGAATTGAATTATGACATTTACATTATAAGGATTAGACAAGAAGGAATTGAGAATCAATCATTGTTTTGTTTATCTAGATGAATTGGCACTTCACTATGAGTTTGCTAAGGGAGTTAAAGTGAGAGTCTTTGTTTGGTTTATTTCATTGTGGTTGGATTTATATGAAATTTGGTATGCATACCATAAGAGGGATTGTTTGTTCTATGATGGTAATATTTGGGATCTAGGGAGAGAATAGTCTTGATTGCTATAGAGATCCATCTCATGTACATAGAATTTTGGTATGTTTGTATATACTTTGTTGTTTGTCATTTTTTTTTGTGTTGTGCATGTTATTCAATTTTGTGAAAAGTTTTTGATGTGTTTGGTTGTTATGTTACAATAAATTGGCTTTGCCAAATGTTGGAGTTTTGATGTGTTGTCGAATTTGATGAAGTTTCGGCGAGGTTTTCATGATTGAGGTAGTTGTGACCGAGACATTGGTCGTTTGATGGTTTTGTTTGGTATTCGGTCCTAGGTCATATAGGATGAAATTACCTATTTTGAAAACCTGTAAAACCTGGAGAAAAAGAAAAGTGAGATGTTAGTCTATATCTTCATGAATGTGAACTAAGATAAGGAAATTTGAAATATTAAAATCATATTGCAAAAGCTTCACGAGTACCACAAACACATTAAGGAATATCTTTTAAAATTATGGAAGTATGAAGTTGTCAGTTTTGCAAATTAAGGTAAAAAAATTTATATACTCTTTCAGCCTTACCTGATCTCTAACCCAAATGGCAGGTGGATTTGTTGCAAAGTACCATATTACCGGATAAAAGAGATAAGAGAGAAAAAAATAAAAAATATATAAAAAAAATGATAAAAAAATAAAAAAATAATGAGATAAAAAAAGAAGGCATGATATCTTGGCATCTTCGAGTGTAACATCGATTTTAGAAAAGCTACAACATATGCACATAGTGGAGAAGATCTCTACCGAAGAATTATAGATGATAGTTGTTCATTGGAGAGTTCTTGTGTTCATAGGAGATATTATGGTTCTTTGCTATATAAAAAATGTAAACATAGTGGTTTGAAAAATTGTAAGGTGTAAAGTTCATTTGGACATCTTCCGATGCATAACAAATAAAGTTTTAATAAAACATGGGACATGGTTTAAAAGGAATTAGATGTTTGAAAATAAAATATTTTAGTTCCTTAATAATAAAAGGAGTTTGTTAATTTAATTTATTAAGTGAAAGATTTTGGGCCATGTTAGGGTTATTGTATTTATTAAAAGAGCGAAGTTTGATTTTAATGTTTCATTGAAGAACAATTGCACCATTTTAAAATAGAAATTGAAGGAACGAAATATCAAACTAATTCAATAACCAATTTGCAATCTATAATAAGAGGAAATAAATCCAAGCATAGGGTCTGATATTTTTGTAGGGCAACGAGAAAAGAAGAATCTCAAAGGATAAAGGGTTTGATTGAACTTTGAAGAGAGGCTATAGGGAATTTCAAAGTTATAGAGAGATCGAACTTTATTGTAAGATCCAATTCATTATATTAAATGTTTTAGATTCAAATATGTGTGAAGACTATGTTTGAATGTCAATAAAATTATTTAATATAATTTTCAAATTTCAAATTTCGTTGAAGATTGCATCAATTTATTGCCTTACTGTGATTTTTGGTGGACATTAAGTTGGTTTTTAAATCTTTGTGATTTATTTCTTTCTGTAGTGATTTTCTGAGATATTATTTATTTTCTAATATTTAAAACTTTTATAATTTATTTTATATTGAAAATTATTGCATATATTTGACTTAGTTTGATTATTATAAAGTATAAATTTATAACTAAGCGATGAATAAATTTATTGTTCAAATATTAAATTAATTAATATTTAAATAGATAAATTTAATAAAGATAAATGAATATTCTGATTTCCAACTTTAATATCATAATGTTTGAGAAATTAGAATTGATATATTTTTTAGTAATCTATTTGGGTTCATTGTAATTGGATTTTGATTTATTTAAATATCCAAACTTAAATATTGAAATATATATTTATTCTTCAATATTTAATGCAATAAATGTTGGAAGAATAAATATTGAAAGAAGGAGATTCATATGAACTTTATCTTGCATATCATAGATTTTAAAAGTTCATGAATAAATTTATATTAAACTCTATGTCCATGATTATTAAGGTTTAAAAACCTTATAATTTGAGTTTAATAAAATTTATAAGTCTGGTCATTATTCAAATATGTCAATTTTAATGTACTATTTGAATGAGCAAATAATCTAAAGTAAATGAAACCTTAGTGTTGTTTATTATGAAGTCTAAAACTTTGTAATTAAGGTTTACATTTCATACACCTATTAGAATTTATAAACTTTGATTTTATTAAATTTTAGTGAATTTTAATGGTAATTAAAATGCTAAATTAAATTGTTATTTCAAATTCATTGGAAGCATTTTAATTAAGATATTTTGTTGAGACTATAAAATAAATTTGCACAAGTAAATTAAAATCATAAGGTAAATTTATCTATTATTGTTTGGAGAATAGAATTTACATAAAAGACACGTAATATATGATGAATTCAAAATAAATTACCTAATTAACAAGCCCCTTGTTAATAGTGCTTGCAAATTGTTGATATTATTCAAGCACTTATTTATGCACTGTAGCACCCTAAAATTGGCATAGTTAAACCTTAGTAAAAAGATAAAAATTTGAATTTTAACCCAAACCACCCGTTAACCGCCCGTTACCCGCTCTCCTTGTTTTCCGTGCCATTTTTAGGATTTGTTTTGACCGTTGGACGATATCGTCGACGATCAGACGAAATCATCCCAGATCTGACGAATTCGTCTGGAACAGAACGTCCAGACGATTTCGTCCCAAAACCAAATTTTCATAATTAGCTTCTGTTTCAACAACTTCTCTAACTTGGGCAGAAAGCGTGTCTACGTAGTTAGAGTCTTCCCCATTGGAGATCTCCCAAATTGGGATGATCTCCAACCTCCTAACCTCTCCCTAATCCTATATAAACTGGGATTTTCTTAGTTTATCCCCCTGAACCCCCTGGTTGACTGATTTCTTTGCAACTTTAACTTTTCGTGCATTAGAACACCTTCACACCTTCGTTTGCATTGCGTATTTCAAGTTTTCTTGCAGGGATTTTACTATTTTTCAGTCGAAGCAAGCTCGGATCGTCGCAGGCGATTCCAGACGATTTCGGATGATCCTATCATAGATCGGCGATGATCTCGTACGATTAGAGGTGATCTCGACTGTAGTCCAGATTGGGGGCAATCAGAACCTGGAGTTTGCATTTCTTTATCTTCTCTCTTCATTTCTTTATGCATTAACTTGGTTTATTCTTTTCTTGCATCCTGGAGTTCACCTCATTTAGCATAGATGCATGATAAAGTTAAAACAAATTATTAAATTAATGCATTTATTTTAATTACTATCTGGATCTATCATTTAGGCAAATTTACTATCATTTCTATCATTTCCCTTTGCTTTTGCAGTTGCATTTTTGGTTTTTGGTATCTATTTCTGTGACTACAGGTTTCTGACGAATTCGTCAGATCGATGATGATCTCGTCTGATCTCAGATGACCGACTGAGATCTGAGATGATTCTATGCAATTTTAGATGATTACGTATGATTTGAGATGATTTGGACTTCTACAAACCTCAGAATCTTCATCAGACATCCGAAATCAGGTATATTCTATCTTATTTAGCATACTCTCTATGTTTAGCACTTATTCATGTTTTCTATATTCATATAAATCAGCATTGGCATATAGAATAGCTTAGATTCATCTTGGCCAAACCTAGGAATTGAATGATTAAAGTATAAAATGAACACATCAAACCTACTCTCAACCTAGGTGTGGAAAGCGCCACTCAAAAGTTTCCTGGTGAACCCACCATCCATCAAAAATTCACCCTTATACCCCTCCCCCGAGAGGCGCGACCTTCAAAGGGCCTCTCAGTCTGAGGTATTGTCCCATCCTTCTCGCATCCCCCTTTCGGGCGTGGATCCTATAGCCTGAAGGTAAGGATGCGAAAAATTTGGAGCGATACATTTTGGTGAACCCGACGTGAAAACTAAAAACCTTTTGAAAACAATCCAAAAAAAAAAAAAAACATAAATGCATTTAGAATCATCAGACAAACAATTTAAGTTGCATATCATATTTAGATGGTAGATTATAATAAAAGACGAGTTGTCACCATTAATGTTGAGAATCAATTAGCAGCTATAGAGATTACTTCTTTGCTTAGAGTATCTCAAACATATAGAGTCCCACCTTTATGGGACGAACTTAATAGGAGATTGAATCTTATTTCATCTAGATCAACAGAACTTAGGCAAATCAAGAGGTTTGTCCTAGATAGAATCCTGGATCCTGATCAAGTGACCTTATATCATGAGCTTCAGAGAGCTTGCCATAGGTGGTTAGCAGATAAAAGAGCCCTTGTGTCTTCTGAATTGTACACCTTTGAGGAATACCTCGACAATGCAGTTGTAGTACATAAATTTCTATCTCGTATAGAGGATCAAGAGGTCATTCTTACGGATAGAAAGAGATGGAATAGAGTTCCTAGAGCTGTGTTATATCGAGAGTATTGCCATGAGCTCTATTTTTACAAGTCGAAGTCAGAAGTAGATAACATCACCATAGCACACTTTGTCAAATTCTTGAAAAACCATTTCCAATTTGAAGAGGAGCATTTCATGACTCCTGATGAACTTGATCCCATCAATGACATCTATAAACTATTTATAGAAAACTAAGCCATTCTTTTATTATTATTATTTCTTGCATTTAGTATGTTGTTTGTTCTCTTTATAATATTATCATAAAAACAAAAACAAAACAAAATATAACAAAAATCAAAACATTTTCTTTTAAGTATTATAGTAGGTATATAATTAAAATATATACCTCCCAAATTTGTTGCAAATATATATATATATCAATATATATTTGCTAAAATCTAAATTTAAGCATAATGACTAGACTCAGGAATGGAAAACAGATTGAAGTAGAAGAAGATTGGTTAGGAAAACCAATAAATAAACCAGATGTCCTTCTTGAAGACCCAATTCAGGAAGAAGGAACCCTAGACCAACAAGAAGAAGAATTTGCTGAAGGAAATGAACAAAGAGAAACTGTTAGAGAGGAAGGATCCTCATCCCCTAAAATGTCTCCGGAAGGAGCTGTTACTTTTGAGAATATGGAACATTTTTGGAAGTTCCTCAATACTAATATTGGCGCCCTTAATAGAGCAGTCCATATGGACAAGGATCAAATTAGTGACACTCAAGCAACCCTAGAAGAAATATATCACACACGCACTAATCCCTTGTCCTTCGTTGATCAAGAAAGTGATCAAGCTGGACCATCCAATTTGGATATGGCCGCTATAATCCAGAACATGCAACAACAACAGGTTACCCAACCATCTAGAGTGCACTGTTACCAAGCCTAGGGTTATTCCCACACAAAAGAAACCATCATTCACTGCTCTATTTTGCCAAGTTATTGATCAACATACCTCAAATCAACAAAAGCCTAAAACAAAACCAAACACCAATTTCCAACAATCTGGGATACAACATAATGCTACAACAAATCTTCTTCATAATACTCTTCCTACCAACCATTTGCATAACAACAATATAGCATCTAATCCTTACGTCACGCCATCCTACGCTCACAAATCCCATACTCATGTACCACCGAACCAATATGGTGGACAAACTAGTAATCTGGAAGCCATGGTGAAATAGTTAGTCTCCCGCATGGACCAGATAGATCCCTACCATCCCTCGTACAATTATCGAGAGATGTGTAGTCAGCCTCTAGATCCTATAGTTGTAGCACAACCATATCCTAAACACTTTCCTATGCCTGTCCTACCTATATACAAAGGAACCGAAGATCCCATAGAGCATCTTCGTATGTTTAGGATAGCATGTCATGATATATCACATGATGATTTGTTATTACTAAAAATGTTCCCAAAAAGTTTAGGAGGAATGGCATTAGAGTGGTATTATCAATTACCCACTCATTCTTTGAGGAATTTCGAAGAGACAGCCGAGTCTTTTGTGCATCAATTTAGTGCCTACATTGAAAGGCATGTAACCATTAAAGATTTGTACAACCTAAAACAAGACAAAGATGAATGTTTTGCTGATTTCCTAGCTCGATGGAGATAGTTGATAGGAAAATTGCACTTTGTGTTACCTTATCGAGAAATGTTGGATATTTTTATCAATAATTTACAAGAACAACTATCCTATGAATTATCAACTGCTACCTTGACCACCTTCGATCAAGCTATAGATTTAGCTCGAAGAGTGGAAGATGCTCTCATTAGGAGAGGTCAACTTAAAAAGAAAGATGATGAGAAAACATCCAGAAATCAATATAAAAATAAACAAGTTGTGGGTGATGGAGTCACTGATAGTAGAAATATCGCTACTATTAATGCTGCGAAAACAACAGAGAAGTTTATACTGAAACCTCCTGATAAACCACCCCGAGAATTTACTAGGTTAAATCAACCTTTATCAACCATTCTCCCGCAATTATTAGAATGAGGTTTGATCCAATTACCAAATATCCGGGAACCTGATCCAACTATACCCGGATACAGAGCTGATTTACACTGTGATTTCCATAGAGGACCTGGACATGCTACCAACTCTTGTAAAATATTAAAACATAAAATACAAGATTTAATTGATAACAATGAGATGGAGGTACAAGCCTTTCAACCTAAACAAAATCCTCCTAATAATGCTCAAAAGAACATCCCCCAAAATCAGAATCAGAATGCCAATCAATCATTGGACATATTTCAACATCCTTTACCAAAGCATGGTAAAGAGGTGGCTAATCAAATTGAGCATCATAATGTTCCCCCTCCTACCCGATATGTAGGGACTATTAGTGGACATTTACCTGCTCATGATCCACAAATATTTGACACAACTTTATCCATGGTTACGACCAGACCTCTATATAATATTCGGACACCTGATCTTAGTGATACAGAATACGAGACTGAAAGTGACATGGAAATCACCTCAAATCAATCGAATAGTTTTGAAGATGAATCAGATGCTATTCAACCTATCACAAATTCTATGGTTCTGGAAGAACCATTTCCAAGAAGAGTCATTACTAGACCATCTTCTCACCAATTACTTTCTAATGAACAAGCCATAAATGCTAGACCAAGACCCATTCATCATCCACAAAATAATATTGTAGGTACCATCGGAGTTGTTACTCGACAACAAGCTCAAAATTCTCAACAAGATCAAACTCAGAACGATGGATCAGCTCCATTTGTTTTGAAAATTCCTAATAAAGGGAATCATGCGCCTAATGTTCAACCTAAACCTCCTTATAATATTAATGAACAATTATCAAATACTACAGCTAGAATTTCCCTTTTGGACCTTTTAAGATCTTCTCCTACACATAGGGATGAATTAATGCTCACATTAAGCCAAATGATGGTACCACAAAATATTCAACTCTGAAGCCATGTCCAATACTATCATAACTCGAGAAGTCGATTGTATTGACTTTCGGGATAGAGATATACCACAACATAGTTTACATAAGGATAACCCCTTATATATTACTGCCCTAATTGGAGATGTAGCGAGTTAAACGAGTCTTGATTGATAATGGTTCATCTTTAAACATTTGCACTTTTGACTTCTACCAAATATTTGGGTTTAGAAGTGATGAAATGAAAAGAACTGATATGATTATAAAAGCCTTCAATGACGAAACACAAGAAACATGTGGAGTTATTACTATCCCATTGCAAGTTGGTCCTAGAACCTTAGACACGACCGTGTTTATTGTGCATTGCCCTGCATCATACAATATACTCTTGGGTCACCCTTGGATCAACGCGATGCGAGCTGTTCCCTCAACTTTACATCAGTGTGTTAAATTCGAATTTAAGAATCAATTGGTTACCATTCATGGTGATCCCAGACCCTTTGATATGTGTGCTTTGGTAGAACCTGTTGGAGTTCAATTTTGCCCTGCTTTATCATCCACACATCCTAATTCTAATCATCCATCTAAACGTGTGAAACACACACTCATAACATCATCTACTTTTTCTCCATCAACTCCACCTCTACATATAGTTCAACCATCTTCTGAACAAACCACATTAGGACCTCAAAAAGATCCTAAACCCACAACCAATGCTTCTTGTTTTACTCCTATAACTTCCATACCTATAGATCCATCCATAGACATCTCTACAACATCTACACCTACCAGAGGCATATTTTCCGCATCCGAAGATATAGGAAATGTTCCTTCTACCTCTTACGCTCTTACTGATGAGCTCTTACCCGATTTATCTAAAATTCTTATATCAGAGAAAACAAACGTTGCTATGCAAGATTCCCTTATTTTAAATAAATTGCCACCCTCTCCTCGTACCTTGGGCCTCCCATAACCTATGGGAAGTATTTACCAAGTCGGGAGCTGTGCTTTTATTTATAAGGGATATGATTGGGGAAGAATACCTAGAAACATCAAGACTCATTATGATGGATATGCTCGATGTTATTTTACTAATGAGTATATTAAAGCTAAGCCTATAATGCTTAAATTGGGATATAAAGGGAAAGGTTTGGGACCTTTCTAGAATGGTATGAAAGAACCTTTTGAGGTAGAACCATGGCCTGCCCGATGTGGTGTGGGCCTATTTCCTAGTAAAGGTCAGCCCTTCCCATTTGAGGATGATGACCATCTCATATGTTACCAAGATTATTTGGATAAACATGATGCTTTGCATTTAAGGAATAACCCATTTACATGTAATATGCTATCCATAGCTTACCCTGAGATGATTGTTGAATCCGATGATGAGTTGGAGGGAGATATCTTCCATGATGTCTCCATTGAGGAATTGTTACATAACAAATTTTATTTCGATGGCTCTATACCTAGTATAGCCCAGCTTGAGGCCACGACTCCTCAAGACGAATTATCCAAGCTAACCTTGGAAGAATTACAAGAATTGGGTGTTTCACCCACCCCACCTAATTTTGAGAGAGATCTACACATGGAAGTAGAAAACGTCATAAAAATTAACATTGGAACCGAAGATAACCCTCACATAATCAACATTGGATCAGAATTGAGTCAAGAAAAACAAGATAAATACATTGCATTCCTTAAAGAATATGAAGATGTTTTTGCTTGGACATATGAAGATATGCCAGGATTAGACCCTTCTGTAGTTATGCATCACCTAGTAGTCCATCCGGATGCTAAACACTGTTAAACAGAAACTTAGAAAAATGCATCCTAAAGTGGCCTTACTAGTCAAAGGGGAATTAGAAAAACTCTTGAAGGTTATTTTTATACAATCAATTGATTATGCTTAAATGGATCTCGAATGTAGTTCCAGTAACTAAGAAAGAAGCTACCAAAGTTAGGGTTTGTACAGACTTTAGAGATATTAATGTTGCATGCCCTAAAGATGATTTTCCTCTTCCCAACATGGATCAGATCATTGATTTTACTGTTGGGAGTGGAATGATATCCCTAATGGATGGATTCTCTGGTTATAATCAGATCAGGATAGCTCCTGAAGATCAGGCTAAAACAACCTTTATTACCCCTTGGGGAACCTTTTGTTGGAAAGTGATGCCATTCGGTTTGAAGAATGCAGGTGCAACATATCAATGAGCCATGACTTATATCTTTCATGATATGATGCATGATATTCTACATGATTATGTAGATGATATTATAGCTCGTTCCATCAAAGAAGATGATCATTTAGATGACTTGAGAAAAGTATTTGATCGGTTAAGGGAATATCTTATCCGATTGAATCCAGCTAAATGTATATTCGGAGTTAAGTCCGGTAAATTATTGGGGGTTATAGTTTCTTTACGTGGCATTGAAATTGACCCTCTCAAGATCATGGCTATCAATGATATGCCCGCACCCACAAATATATCTGAATTACGAAGTCTACAAGGTAAGCTTCAAGCTATTCATCGCTTCATCGATAAGTTGGCGGACAAAACAGGACCCTTTCTTAAGCTTCTTAAGAAAGATGTCTCTTTTCATTGGGATGATGAATGTCAGGAAGCATTTGAACTCCTCAAACAATATCTCCTTAAACCACCGATGCTTTCACCACCTAGATCTGATCGTCCATTTATCTTGTACATTTTTGCTTCAGATTTTGCCTTAGGAGCTATGTTAGCTCAACTTGACGATGAGAAGAAAGAACGTGCTAATTATTACATTAGCAAAACCTTAATCAGTTATGAAACTCGCTATACAGTATTAGAGAAGTTATGTCTCACAGTCATATTTTCTACACAAAAATTATGCCATTATATGCTCAGTCAAAAAATGTATGTTATTGCTAAATTCGACCCTTTGCGATATCTCATGAGTCGACCTTATTTATCTGGTCGCACAACAAAGTGGGTTCTTGCGCTAAGCGAGTTTGAACTCACGTTTATAGGACAGAAGTCTGTTAAAGGTCAAATCATAGCAGATCAATTAGTTGCTGCACCTTTAGAGTCTACCCATCCCCTCATCATTGAGTTTCCTGATGAATGCCTTAAACTAGAGGTAGACCATCCAGAGCAATGGTCCCTATACTTTGATGGAGCCCGATGCATGAGTGGGGCTAGTGCAGGTATTATTTTAATATCTCCATAGAAACATCTTATACCTCTGTCCTTTAAATTAATGTTTGCTTGCACTAATAACACTGCTGAATATGAGGCTCTAATCCTTGGATTACGAGCTGCCTTGGCACTAAAAATTAAAAATCTATTGGTTTTCGATGATTCTCAACTTGTCATAAATCAAATCAATGATGTTTATCAGACCAGAGATGATAAATTACGTCCATATAAAGCATATGTCTTACAATTATTATCTTTATTTGATCAAGTTACCTTGGAAGCTATTCCTCGAACTAGCAACCGTGCGGTTGACGCTATGGCTGTAGTTGCATCTCTTTTGCCCTTGGAGTTAGATGACGAATATGCTACCATCATTATTCATCGACTCCAGGAACCCGCTTCAAATAAATCATGCTTAGAACCTTTGGATGTGTTTCTAATCAACGAAACTACTCCTGAACCATGGTACACTGATATATTTAATTTTCTTCAAAATGGGACCTTTCCTGAAGGTTGTAATAGCAACCAGCATCGGTTATTACGTAGACGAGCAAGTCACTTCATAATTATTGGTAATACCTTGTATAGGAGATCTTTTGAAGGCATCCTACTGAGATGTTTGAATCTAGAAGAATCTAGATCAGCTTTGAGTGAAGCCCACGATGGATCTTGTGGGGGACATTTTAGTGGTAGCGCCATTGCTAAGAAGCTCCTTAGGATAGGATATTTTTGGCCTACCATGGAGAATGATGCACATGATTATGTGTGCCATTGTGACAAGTGCTAGAAACATGCTGACCTTGTCCATGCGCCTGCACAAGAACTTAGGCTATTTCATCTCCTTGGCCCTTTTCAAAATGGGGCTTAGACATCATTGGAAAAATCAACCCTGTGTCATCTGATGGACACAAATTCATCATAACCACCATCGAGTATTTCATGAAGTGGGTTGAAGCTATGCCCTTAGCTTCTTGCACTGGAACCCAAGTTTCTAAGTTTATTTTTAATCAAATTATTTGTAGGTTCGAAATTCCTGCAAATCTCATCTCAGATAATGGAACTTGTTTCAAAAATAAAGATGTCAAAAAATTATGTCAAAAATATAAAATTCAACATCGTTGGTCCACTCCCTATTATCCTCGGGGTAATGGCCAAGCAGAAGCATCTAATAAAACATTAATCAAAATCCTCAAAATACTGGTCAATAAATCTGGTCGAGATTGGCACATCCAATTATATCCTGCTTTGTGGGCTTATCGAACTAGCGTTCGCACCCCCACAGGTACTTCACCTTTTGTTTTGGTTTATGGCGCTGAAGCTATTTTTCCCTTTGAATTAGAAGTTCCTTCTTTGGCTCTACTACTTCAAGATACTGAAGTAGGAGATGAATATCATCTCTGGCAGATTTAGTCAACTGGAACTCCTAGATGAGAAGCGCATCAATGCTTTGGAGCATCTTCGTGCCTACCAAAACAAGCTCAAGCGAGCATACCTCAAGAAAGTTCATCATCGATCCTTTGAGATCGGCGACCTTGTCTTAAAAGAAAATAAAAAAAATACTAATGCAACTAAAGACCTTAAAGGTAAATTTGAGCCCAACTGGCTTGGACCGTATATCATCACTGCTAAATTTGGATCGGGAGCATACCAATTAGCTACCTTAGATGGTAAAGATCTTAAAGAACCTATGAACATTATGCATCTTAAGCGCTATTATGCATAACATTTGGTCATTTCATCATTTGTATATATTGTTATTTTGCATATTGTTTCATTTTAGTCATCCATATAAAAATTTCAAAAACAGTAACAGTATTTATTCTTTCAATTCATCAATCAAAATCAAAATATAAAAACTTCAAAATCATCAAAATCTTCAAAACATTTTTTATTTTTGTACCTGTCAATTCTTGAAGTATTGCAGTTATATTTTCAATTATTTTGGATAAATTAGCATTTATTTGGAATCCCGCACTTTCACACTCACATGCATAAATATCTTGATTTTATTTGGTATGATTATTAATCTCTCTTATATCAAAGTCCACAGTTGAATTAAATAAAGTTTTGAGCATAGAAGAACTGATCTTGTTATTTACTTGAACCAAGTATATCTCTTCACATTAAAATGATTTCATTGCAAATTCGATATGATGCTACATAGTAGAAGTGGTTTCTTGAGCGAAAAGTTTCCCCTGCTATCCTATCATGCACATGGTCTAGAATCTTTGAGAATTGACAAAAGGACAAGCTCACCCCTACCCAGAATAAAAATCCCTTGCTCTACAGCCAATCCGAGCAAGTATCCCTAGTATAGGAAGCAAAAGAAAAAGTCAAAGCAAATGAGAAAAAGAAAAATATTATTTTGTATCATCGCAGCAATATTTCAGCATTATCTCAGTTCCAAGCAAAAATACAAAAAAAAAAAGAGAGAAAAGAAGCAAACGAGAAAAGAAAAGCAAAAAGCAATAAAATCCTTTTCCCTACCCCTTGAAAAGAAAAGAAGGGTGAATGAGCTTGAATCCCTGGAATTCTCAATTATTCGAAAACTGTGAGGTAAGCCCCATAACAGGTGGTTTGTGCCCAACCCGCTTGGCCTTGGGTAATCCCTAGCGTGGTGATATGTCTATCACATTAGCGACCTTCTTTTGTACAGACCTATGTCGGCTTATGGATTAGCTAGCTCTTGATGACCCGACTTACATAGTAGTCTGGTATGGTTACATGCATATAAATCATGGTCAATGAACCCTTATTTGGTTAATTCAAATTACTTGTATCAAATTCTCTTGCTCAAAATTGGTGAATGAACAATACAATTGCACACACATTTGTATTTGAGAGATTTTGTATCATTATGATAAATCAAGATCGGTAATGAACTCACATTTGCACATGAGGGTTCCTTATAAATCTACATTTTGTCTTTGAGATAATTTAAAATATCTCTGCAATTCTTTTCGAATCATTTCATCTTCTTATTTAAGAACATTTGCTTAGCATAAAAACAATTAAATATATGTCTTTCCAACAAACAAAAATTTTCTTTCACATCTTCAAAAACCTCGCAAAATAAAGTCATGTTTATATATTATTATTTTTTGTTGTTTATCTCAAAACCAAAAAATCAATCATGCAATAAAACTAAAATATCAAATTCTTTTTTTGGATTTCGCGATGATGGTATAAGTCTATACCTATAATTCTATGCCTAGCGCAAACCATTGTTCTCATTTTATTTCCCATTCATTTTAAATTCATAAAAACATATGGCTTACATCATTATGTTACCCAATTGTGCTTTAAAAAGAACGCAAAATTTTTCTATTTCATGTCATTATGTCAACATTCAATTTAGCAATGATGGTATAGTTCCTAGGGACTTATTCAAAAAATTTATCACACTTAGGAATTTATGCCTAGCAAAAATCATATTTCTTTTAATATCTCATGCATAATATTTTTTATGAAAATCTGAAAACAAATCATCACCATCATCATTTTTCATCATCACAACACAAAAGTCTTAAGACAGTCTCTTAAGCACCCTTTTACTTTTAGCAATATTTCTATACTGGGATTAGCTTGACGACCTAGTGAGCGGCGACTCCATGAAATGGTCTATAACAACGACAATGTCCTTTGAAATTATTGTTAGAAGTCCCTTTTATTTTTCATCAAATCACACCACAAAACAACCAATTTATTCACATCAGATTATTTCATTTACAATTTTATGGCATGACATAACATTATAATTTATTTCCAATGACATAATTACATGAATAATCAATCACAAAATTCAAAATTAAAGCATCATACAACATATACACAAGTCATATCATCAAAAAGACAATCTATATATATCAATCAATTATGTACATCATCTGGATTGGTATGCCACAATCAATACCCTGGCATACTCAATCCCCTCAAAAAGTAATAATAATATATACAATCTGTAGTCTGTAGCAGCTAGCCTCGAGAAGCCCTCGAGCTCTCAGCCTCATCTCCTCCCCCGCCCTGAGGTGGAGGAGGTGGTCCCATAGAGGTCCGGGCTGTGTCTCGGGTCCTCACCGTCGATCGTGAGGATGTCCTCGATGATCCCATCATGATCGGCTCCATAATGGGGGCTGGCAATGGTATCCTCTACCCCTCTAGAACCACATGATAGTACAACCCCTGGTAGAATGTGGTCTGAGCAATAGCCCATGCCAGATCCTGAGTGCTCGCCCCTTCGCTCTGAGCCCTGAGACGTGTAGCCTCATCCTGTAGTGTCTGCACCTGAGCCCGGAGGTGGGCATTCTCAGCCTAGAGAGCCGCCATCTCGTTGCTCTCCCCCACCTCGACACCCTTGCCCTTATCGGGCGATGGTGGCCTCTCCCCCTACTGAGAAGGGAATCTCTCCTCCCTCCTCCCTATCTGCTGTGGCCTCTATGGAGCCTGTGCCATCCTCTGGCGTCTCTCCTATGGAGACCATCGCTGCTCTCTCCCACCGTGACCTCGTGCTGCCTCAATAGTAGCCTGGCATCGCCTCCCCATCCATCGCACCATGGCGTGCACCGGACCCTATGCCCTCATCATCCGAGGAGGGTGGATGCCTACGTACCAGGCATCGTATCCATCGGCAACCCTAGCATCATCACCATCCATTGGCTGGATGGGGGCATCATCTACGTCCTGGCTCCAGAATCACTGCATGTCTAGAGCCCCGCTCAGTGTGGTACTATCCCGGATAGTCCGGGAGTACTCATAATCCCTGAGAGAAGGGATCCCCTACTGAAGACCGAACTACCACAAAACTCGGTCGTAGCGGTGGAGCTCTACCTCTCCCCGCTCCATCCTCAGCTAGCAGACTCACCTGATGCGAGCCAGCTCCTGCCCATCCTCTGCCCACCCTGGATGCTCTCTCCATGGCCTCCAGGTGATCTGGTCTAGGATGAGGTCATCTAGCAACCTCCATGACATCGATAGATCTATCCGCCATTGTGACCCCCTCTGTAACCACCAGTAGAAAACCTGGGGCCTCTCCCGGTCAACCCCTATCAGTGGGAGCCCTATCGGCCTCCGCACCGTGATGTGCTCCCAGCACCAAACCTATAGTAGTGATGTCACAACCAGACATCGGCCTCCCTTGTATACGACCCCGTGCAGGATCCTATACAAGTGGCACAGTACAAAGCTACCCCATGCATATCTGTATCCATGGTCTCTCATGTCATAGACCACATCTGAAAGGAGCCAGGGTAATCTGCACCCGCTCTGGTGGCACAATAGTAAGCCACCCACTATCCCGACCAACACCCGAGTCAACCTAGATGCCCCAGGCATCTACCTTAGAGACTCGATGTTCACTCCACCCTTCTCCAGGGTGAAGCTCGGGTCTCCGCTCAGCCTCATCATCGCCTGGCCCTGATTGGCCGTAGGAGTCATCAATCGTCCCTGTATGGGGATCCTCAAGATCCTCCATATGTCCTCTAGTGTGGGAGCCATCTCCCCTATCGGTAATCGAAAGTAGGATGACCCTGGATACCACCTCTCTACTAGGGTTATCAGTAGCCCCATGTCCGTCGATACTTGTGGCATCTCTGCCACATGCTGCAAACCGACCTGTGCTAGTCGGTCACGCTCTGCTTGGTCGAGCATGGCTATGTCATCTCTTAGCCCCCCGTATTTCCACTCTCGAATCTTTAGTAATCCCCTCTACAAAACAAACAATAAAACAATAAAATTCATTAATAAACCAATTATTAAAATCTAAATTATAAAACAATGATGATATCGTCCACCATTGGATGATATCATCCTAAATTGGGTAAAATCATCCTTTGTAGGATGAAATCATCTCTGATTTCGCAACTTGGGGATCACCCCTTGTTGGACGGGATCGCCCCTAGTTCATCGATTTCGCCCTCAGACGAAATCGATGATCTAGGGATGATTTCGATGAAATAGGGACGATTTCATCCCGACGTCGTCGATAGCCTAAAAACGGTCACGATGCCCCAAAATAATCAAAATTTAAAACAAAAAATTGTACAAAACAAATTAAAACATAATTCACTAGGATTAGATCCTTACCCGTAGCCTGCGTCGGACCTCTATCGATCGGTGTGTTGTCTCAACCATTTTTGTCTGTAGAGCTCTAAAACAGTAAAAATGAACAGTAAAAATGAATTAGGGTTTTACCCTATTTTCTTAATTTTATTTAAAATCAACAACATTTTTTTAATTTTGCTTTTTCGTGCTTTTACCTCAAACGTTCGATTTGGGTAAAAACACGGAGGGGGCACCATAGTCGGCAGTCGTACGATTCGACCTAGAATCGTCATCTAGAAAATTGAGTAAATTTTTGCTTTCTCGTAAAATGGGAAAAACTCGTCTTTAACGCATTTTCTTCAAAAAATTCGCTAAAGAGGGGGCAAAATGTAGCACCCTAAAATTGGTGCAGTTAAACCTTAGTAAAAAGATAAAAATTTGAATTTTAACCCAAACCGCCCGTTACCCGCTCTCCTTGTTTTCTATGCCATTTTTAGGATTTGTTTTGACCATTGGACGATATCGTCGATGATCAGACGAAATCATCCTAGATCTGACGAATTCATCTGGAACAGAATGTCCAGACGATTTCATCCCAAAACCAAATTTTCATAATTAGCTTTTGTTCAACAACTTCTCTAACTTGGGCAGAAAGCGTGTCTGCACGGTTAGAGTCTTCCCCATTGGAGATCTCCCAAATTGGGATGATCTCCAACCTCCTAACCTCTCCCTAATCCTATATAAACTAGGATTTTCTTAGTTTATCCCCCTGAACCCCCTGGATGACTGATTTCTTTGCAACTTTAACTTTTTGTGCATTAGAATACCTTCACACCTTCGTTTGCATTGCGTATTTCAAGTTTTCTTGCAGGGATTTTACTATTTTTTAGTTGGAGCAAGCTCGGATCATCGCAGGTGATTCCAGATGATTTTGGATGATCCTATCATAGATCGGTGATGATCTCGTATGATTAGAGGTGATCTCGACTGTAGTCCAGATTGGGGGCAATCAGAACCTGGAGTTTGTATTTCTTTATCTTCTCTCTTCATTTCTTTATGCATTAACTTGGTTTATTCTATTCCTGCATCCTGGAGTTCACCTCATTTAGCATAGATGCATGATAAAGTTAAAACAAATTATTAAACTAATGCATTTCTTTTAATTACTATCTGGATCTATCATTTAGGCAAATTTACTATCATTTCTATCATTTCCCTTTGCTTTTGCAGTTGCATTTTTGGTTTTTGGTATCTGTTTCTGTGATTGCAGGTTTCTGATGAATTCATTAGATCGATGATGATCTCGTCTGATCTCAGATGACCGACTGAGATCTGAGATGATTCTGTGCAATTTTAGATGATTACGTATGATTTGAGATGATTTGGACTTCTACAAACCTCAGAATCTTCATCAGACATCCGAAATCAGGTATATTCTATCTTATTTAGCATACTCTCTATGTTTAGCACTTATTCATGTTTTCTATATTCATATAAATCAGCATTGGCATATAGAATAGCTTAGATTCATCTTGGCCAAACCTAGGAATTGAATGATTAAAGTATAAAATGAACACATCAAACCTACTCTCAACCTAGGTGTGGAAACTGCCACTCAAAAGTTTCCTGGTGAACCCACCATCCATCAAAAATTCACCCTTATACCCCTCCCCGAGAGGCGCGACCTTCAAAGGGCCTCTCAGTCCGAGGTATTGTCCCATCCTTCTCGCATCCCCCTTTCGGGCGTGGATCCTATAGCCTGAAGGTAAGGATGCAAAAAATTTGGAGCGATACATGCACATATGCATGACACAAAACATTAAGTGAGAACCTTGGAGAAATGTACTTTCTTTGCAAGAGGGGATTTTGAATCATATTTTTCAAGTCATTTTTGTGACTAGACAAAATCACACCTCAACACTTATAACATAACCTTATAACTTCCTTTATATGAAAAAAAAAATGAATGGAAATTGTACCTTTATAAAACTGATGGTAAACTATCCTTGGGCGCTATGAGTAATGGAAGACACTTTCACTTGTTGCTTGCTTCATCACTCACTTTAATGTTGTTTGACAAGAATTAATATGCTTGATCATTTACCTTTAGATTGCCCTACAAGATTTTGTTGATCAAATATTGTGTAGCTATCGAGCTAGTATTGTGATATTGCTTGAATGTTGCTGAGTTGCTTGCTATCATTTCTACCTTATATTGTTTTTCCTTTCACCTCCTTGACCACACTTTTTGTGTAATATGATATTTGGTCCTTGTGATAAGTGTCAGAACTATTACATATAAGCACTTGCTTCTTTGTAACACTCAAGATTCCTTCTCTAACACTTCTTTGGAACTATGTAATGGATGAGTGCTCATGTGGGTGCTTGCATGAGGCTTGTGGAGGATAACAAGTGGAACCTTCCTTTTTAATATTCCCTATAACTCCTACATGAGGATTCTTGAGCATTGAGAGATAGAGAGATTATGCCAAGTGGTATTCAAATGCTTTGCATGAAGACCTATGCTATAATGCTTCCAAGAAGAGTATAACTTATTTTATATGCCTTCACTTAGTATGCTTCATTTATTATACAACAAGAAAAATTCTCTTATACAGGTGATTTGATGAACCACTATGGAGCTTCTAATGGTTATTCTTGAACATGTTAGTGGTGCTTCCTTTGGTGGATGATATTCACCAAGTTTGAAACCTAAATGTAGCACCTTTTCTCCTTATCTACTATTCTTTCAATATGTTGTTTTTCTGTGCCCTTTTTTTGTAGTGTAGATATTCGCTTGCTATGCTATTCATCCCACATTGATAGAAGTATATTTGATGCATTTCCTTCATATATGAGCTCCCTTTCTATCTACATAAATGCAGCTTGATAACACCCTTGTATGGGATTTGATATTGTAGGTTCATCTGTAGTGACCCCGGGGAAGTGATGCACCATCCACTCACTCTATTTGTGGTTATTATTATTATATATTTTAACGTTTAACATGCATTAAATGAAAAAGTATAAAAGAAAGGTGTAGCCTAAATACAAAGAAATAAACGAATGAATGCTTTGTATTGATATTTCCAAGATCCGATTACATATAAATCCCTCTATGGGATACCCTTCATTTGATACATGATTTTACACAAAGAGGGTAGCATATGTATAAAATATCCCCTTGCAAAGGGAGATGCGCTTTTCTAAGGTTCCTGGTGATGCACACAAAATTGTATGAGGGCTTACAGATGCCTCCTTATCCATGTATGATTTATAAAGGGATCCTCTTGCTTTCGTATGTTGAAGATCTGTCCGATGAACTTGTAGCCCTGCAATCAATGAAACAACAACACATGCTTAGATGTTCGAGATTGCCTACCCGGATGAGGTTTTTAACATAATGAAAATAAGTGCGATGAAACTAGTACTATGAATTCCAATAAATGAAGTAAATCTTATGCTAATGATATGAAAACATGAAGAAAGTAGAATAAAATAAACTTACACCTAAACCCTAAACTAGGTCACGGGCCACTGTCTAGGACAACGACCGCTAAGGTGAAACCTGTCTCTATTATCCAAAGGCTATGGGTTTAAATCTAATACTAATGTTAAATGGTTAATGTATGTGCATGGATGATTACCTCTCAGTTTGGCTATCACTTCATTGTTCCTCAATGGTGCTCAGATTCACTCTCCAATCCGATAGGGCTTCATTGTAAAAATGATTTCCAGGGGAAGCTCTCCAAGTATGTGATGTTCTCTCTCTCTTGATTCATAAAAGAAGGTCAAAAAAAGATCCTAAAATGATCAAAGAAGGTCCCAGAATATCCTAGAAAGTCCCTTGGTGCTCTTAGGTTTGCACCTTATAAAGTGTTTAAAACCCTAGGTCAATGTCAAAACCCTAGGATTGCTTTTCTGCATGCACACTGGACGTTGGCATGAGAAGTTTTACCTTTGTCTACCCTTGAGGGGCAGTTAACTGATGTCTAAATCTGAACTTGAGTCTTTCATGTAGACTGGTTGTGAGGAGGAATGGAAATTTGTCCCCACTCGGCCTTATTGCATGCAGACTTCCACTTCCACCTGAGATTAAGCTAGATTGGTAGAAAAATATATTTAAATTTTAGCCACTATTATCTGCAGTAGCTAAGGTTTGGCCACTCTGAGCTTCAATGACTAGAATCTAGCCACTCTGGTCAATAGCAGCCAGGCTTGGATGGGCTAAAAAATGCTCCATATGAGTGGCAGAACCACTTTTGATACTTGGAAGGTCCCAAGGTTTAGTCACATATGTGACCATATGAGTAGTCTCCCTGAACATGACATGTTTTACGTGTCTAAATATGCCCATTTTTGTGATGCACTGAGTGGAAAACACAACACACAGTAAAAACATAAACAACTATGTTTGCAAGGTGTATGATGATGATTATTCTGATCAACATTGGATGGCACAATCATGCAAGATAGCATGCATCCTTGAATAATTGCTTCAACCTGATTGAAGGCTTAATTTAGCATAGGGCTTGCACATGTCCACTTGCACTCATTCCTCAAACACAATCGGGTAGCTTTATGATGCTACAACAGAAATGACCGGAGAAGAGCTACAAATTGAATATGTCATACTTTCTTATGAACCCAACAAATGGGGAAAGTTTTGTACAATTTTTATGCAATGATTCGTAGGATGATAACTAATTTGATATGATCGAGTGATCTTTGGTTAACTTTTATTATGATTTATTTGAATATTTGAACTACCCCCTCACAAAAAGAATTGGTGAGGAAAAGGTAATGAATGAAGCGACAAGTCGCTTGACCAATTTGACTAGTTTTTGTTCCTTTCTAGTTGATTGTTATTTAAATGGGTAAACCCTCATCCAAGTGTTATTTCAATTTATTTTTGATGATCACTCATCCCTATCCTAGGGAGAGGTCCGACCACAAATAGACTTCTTAGGGAGTTAGGATGAGTGATTCTATTTATGCTTGTATTGCATCACTTGGCTCGGTGTTTTTGGTGTCATAAGAGAATTAAGATGATTCCCTCGTACCTGTGGGGAAGTTCGGCCATCTTGGTCTTCTTCAGGGTTGAGGTGTTGCATCGTAATTCTAAAATGAATAATTTGCCCTGAGTAGCTCTATGGTAACTTACTCATATCACCAAGTTGCATGGAGTGCAAATCACTGCAACTGCCAAGTTGATAGAGCAAGTAACTGAATACGAAGCTTACTCGAGATTTGTTTTTATGTAATTTTCTTGTTATTTTTATTATTATGATGATTAGGGACCATCAAAATGTGCTTATTTGATTTTTTTTGTTATTCCTCTTAGAAGGAATCTTACTGATTTTGCTTGTGCACCCGGCCACTGTCAGATCCAATTGCTACTAAGTCCCTGCCTGTGGCTGCTATTGCTTTGAGCAGCCAAAAATTTTGGTCCACTGATGTTAGCAGAAGCTGAAGTGTAACTTGAGGAGTACAAAAGGAATCTAGGGTTTTGACTTTTCATTTTATAGCTGGTAATTTTTCTTTCTAGAGTTCTGACGAGAAAGAAACATTTACGACTTGGAGTTTTGTTGCTTTGGAGACTATGGCTCTGTAGGGTGAGACATCAGTGAGCGAAGGAGCCAGAGCTTTTCGAGTATTCTCTTAGAACTTAACCCTACTTTCTATTTTGGGTAAAATTGAACCTCATTAAGTAACCTGGTAAATGAACCTCACTAAACCCACCAGTAATGAACTGAATCCATAGTTAGGCTCAGGTCAAGTTTTGTTTTGGTGGGTTTTTCCCCCATTTGTCAATTTTTGAATTTTTTTTATCATTTTGGCCTAGGGTGTACATGTCTACCGTGTCAACCATCAACCACTTCTGCTCAGAGCGACCAGCTCAGCTTGCACTTTGGCCGCTGTCGCTCAAAGCGGCCAACTTTGAATCCCAATGGTCAAAAATTTGACTGTTGGAGTTTGGCCACTTCCATCCTCATAAGTCAGTTTTTGGCCATTGTGGGTGATAGGTCTAATTTGGTTGGTGGAGAGAAAAGAGAGATTCTCTCCTCTATTTTTAACTAGGGATGAATTGGTAGTATGTGGACCATATGGGGCACAAAAACAAAACAAGGCCACCTACCTTATATTTATTTGGACCTTATTCTACTTTTTGAATTATTTTTCACATGGCATGATATGTCTTATTTGGCCCAAGGCAAATTTTAATTATAAAATAATAAACCACTATTTGGTGGATGGAGAAAAAGGAAACTCCATTAAAAAGGAGACTAAGAAGAGGGATAACCATTTTTGGAGGAGAAAATATTGGAAGGAGGAAATCTTGGAGCTCACATAGCAAGGAGGACTTGGGAATGAAATAAAAGCATGTAGGCAAGCAGAGAGACTCTCGAGGCAATTTAGGAGGGCTAAGAGGTCTCTCAGGTTGGGTCTATCTTTGATTTAGTTAGGCTTGTCATTGATTTTTACGTAGAATGATTGAATGTGCATTGTATAATGTTTTCATATTGAGATGAAATTATTCTTTTATATGGGTTAATCTAGCCCCTATTATAATACGAATCTGCTAGTGTAAGTAGTGGATTTTATTTCCTGGTATTCTATCCACAGTAGAGCCTTGGTAGCTTTGAACGCTTGAAGTCGAAACCTTGTAGCTTGTTATTTGAATATTGTTATACATGTAAGATTCGTTTAAGCTTCAGTTATGAAAACCTTATTATTTTAACGTGATATGAATAATAAAATTGATCAAACCAAATAAGCTTCGTACTAGGGTAGGATTCTTACAAGCCACACAAGTTACCTAATCAATTTAATCACCGACAAAGGACTCGATAGGTCACTGCTACACCATCGGTGAAGTTTTTACGGCCACCGCTTGGTGGTTGGTACTTCATAGTGCTTGGGTAACTTTATATTTCATCATATTCATATCATGGTATATGTGGGGTAGATACGTTATCCTTCATGTATTAGCGTTGAACACTCAAGTAGCTTTCGAAAATCCTTGCGTAGCTCTACGTACCAGAGATTGGAGTCAAAATCATGATCGATCATGAACGGTGTTCTTTAATATTCTTCATCCACTAATAAGTTGGCTATGGGAAAATGATACCTTGACATCTTCAGACATGAGGCTAGGTAAAACCTATAGAAGTTTTAAACTGCAAGATTCGATATCTTCTCTGTTTGACATTTGGATGTCTTGTTGGAGGTGGACGTGATGTATTAAAATGATGCTAATATTTCTTAATTGAAATTAATAACCTTCGCCTATCGATTGATTAATCTAAATGTGAGGTGGCACTTTGTTTAAAAAAAAAATTAGCATCAATTCTTGCCAGTAGTGGTGATTAGTGTTGTAAACTGACAAAAGCCGAAATCCAACCCTCGTGTCAGTCCTACTGACAAATAATAGGCCATTGGTTTTCATCAATTAAGAACATAGGAATTAATTATCTAAGAATTCGGTTGATTGGAATATGACTACTAAGTTCATTAACAGGACTGTCATTGGCCCCAATCCATTAAGTAGAGCTTATATTTAATGCATATAGATGTCCATCGAGGCAGAAAATTCATCAATCTCTTACAAAGTCTACCCTAGTATTATTGATGAAAACGTTTGGATACCGTTTGTATCATCCCAAGAGTCAGTGACCTAAGTATTTCAAGGACAATGCGGTTAAGGCACTTTGTATCGAGTTGAACCGTGTTCGGGTTTTATACAGGGAAAGGGATAGAAAATGGTACCTGAGCATTGTCCCACATGGGGAATGATGCGGGCCCAAATGGTGTTTATAGGGAGAAAGACTCTCATCGTAATCGACCACTAAGTAGTGTTCGAGAGTCGCTCCAAAATATGGAGGATCGTGCTAGGTGGAGGCACAATGAGTGACACTTGGCTAGACTTAGTTATATCATTATCTCCTTCTATGTATTCATGGTCTACTGTGTAATACATGAATTCGTTGCTCTGATTGTTTGTCTAAGTGTGATCGTATATTTTAGAGCACAATAATGATTGGAAAACAACTTTTCGCTAAGCGTGATGTCAGGATCAACAAATTAAAATAAATTTAACCGATCAACAAATTAAAATAAATTTAACCGTTGAGATAAGAATGACCAATGGTTGGTTTGGATCAGGATCAACAAATTAAAATAAATTTAACCGATCAACAAATTAAAATAAATTTAACCTTTGAGATAAGAATGACCAATGGTTGGTTTGGATCAAAAGGACCATTGGAGTTAAAACGGTCATTAGCTCTAACATACTTTGTGTCCGTTGGACTTTATGTGGGTTATAAACAAGGATCAACAAATTAAAATAAATTCAACCGTTGAGATAAGAATGACCAATGGTTGGGTTGGACTTTATGTGGGTTATAAACCAGGATCAACAAATTAAAATAAATTCAACGGTTGAGATAAGAATGACCAATGGTTGGGTTGGACTTTATGTGGGTTATAAACCAGGATCAACAAATTAAAATAAATTCAACCGTTGGGATAAGAATGACCAATGGTTGGTTTGGATAAAAGAACTATTGGAGTTAAAACCAGTTTGGATAAAAGAACTATTGGAGTTAAAACCATCATTAGATCTAACATACTTTGTGTCCGTGGACTTTATGTGGGTTATAAACTATGTTTGGGTCTCCAAATAGGGTTTATATTAAATGGAAGAATTACAATATCTATAATGATCTCTTATATTAGAAAGTCTAAAATATAACCTTGTGGATAGAAAAATTGATGAGATATCCTAAACACAAGGAGATCAAATATAAGCAAAGTTTATGACCAATTTGTATAAGTGATAAGTACAACATTTGGAAAGGATTATGATATTTTATTTTGAATAAATATTGAGTAGGATACATTAATTTTGGGAAGTAATTGATAGTATCGATGAACAATAAATATAAATATAGATCAAATTTTGCAGAAAGTTTGATATCATTGGTGAAAGGATACATACATCTTGGATAGGATTTGGGAGAATTTGATAGTCAAATTAATGATATTATTGGAGGATTATTTGCTATATGAAATATATGAAACCTTATACCTAATTTTGGGAAGAATTATTGAAAGCATTTGATGAATGAAGAATTTGGATTGCAACTTGATTAAGATATGATGCCATTAGATTATGATTGCATCAAGATAGAAGAAACTAGGAATCTAATTTTGGAAATTAGGGAATTTCCCTTTACTTATGGCGTTAACTAATCAGGGTATAACCTTGAAAAGATAAAAATAAATAGAATTTATTCTTAAAAAATATTATATGGTTTTCATATTTTTACGTAGTTGATCTTAAATGCCTTAATGACAAATATATTGGAATTAGATGGGGAATCTATTATTTAAGAGATTATATGATCTCTTATGATTTATAAGACCTTTATATTTTCACTTCAGGATGGATTGAAAGATAAATGATAACTAATCTTTATGAATGAATGAGAGATTTATTCTTGAGGAAACTAGGAGGTTCCCTCTATTTCAATATATATGGATCCAAGGATCATTTCCTTATGTGTTTCATTTGTAGTAAGTATTAGAAATAAGGATGGATGGGATATGTCTTATCAATGAATTAAACTATTGACACTTTGAAATATGCATATAACCATACCAGACTACTATGTAAGTCGGATTATCAAGAGCTAGCTAATCCATAAGCAGACATAGGTCTGTACAAAAGGTCGCTAATGTGACAGACATATCACCACGCTAGGAGTTACCCAAGGTCAAGCAGGTTGGGCACAAACCACCTGTTATGGGGCTTACCTCACTATTTTTGAATAATTGAGAATTCCAGGGATTCAAGCTCATCAACCCTTCTTTTCTTTTCAATGGGTAGGGAGAGGGATTTTATTGCTTTTGCTTTTGCTTTCTTTTGCTTTATTTTTTTTTTGTTTTGTTTTCTTTTCTTTTCTTTTGCTTTCTTTTGTATTTTTGCTTGATTTTTGAGATAATGCTTGAAACATTGTTGTAATGATATAAAATAACATTTTTCTTTTTCTCTTTTTCTTGAACTTTGCTTTTCTTCCTATGCTAGGGATACTTGCTTGTATTAGCTATAGAGAAAGGGATTTTTATTCTAGGTAGGGGTGAGCTTGTCCTTTTGCCAATTCGCAAAGATTATAGACCATGTGCATGATAGGATAGCAGGGGAAATTGTTTTCTCAAGAAATCACTTCTACTATGTAGCATAGTATGGACATTACAAATATAATCATTTTATTCTGAAAGGATGTGCTTGGTTTAAGTAAATAACAAGATCAAATCTCTATGCTCAAACTTTATTTAATTGAATTTTGTGGACTTTGATATAAGAGAGATTAGTAATCATGCCAGATAAAAATCAAGATATTTATTTTGTGTTTGTGAAAGTGAGGGATTCCAAATAAATCCTAATTTATCCAAAATAATTTGAAATATATAACTGCAAGATTTGTAAGAAGAAATATATACAAAGACTTTTGAGAAGTTTGAGAATGTTGACTCTCTCTTCTTTATTTTGTTTTGGTTTCGAAAGAGTCAAGAATATTGTTGTTTTTATTTTTATTATTTTTGTTTGTTTTTGTTTTTGTGTAAACAGTTTGATATATTTTTAAAATAATACATCATGCAAAATATGTAAAAATGATGAAATGACCAAATTTTATGCATAATATCGCCTAAGATGCATAATATTCATAGGTTATTTTAAATCTTTACCATCTAAGGTAGCTAATTTGTATGCACCCGATTCAAATTTAGTAGTGATAATGTATGGTCCAAGCCAGTTGGGCTCAAATTTACCTTTAAGGTATTTAGTTGCATTAGTATTTTTTTTTATTATCTTTTAAAACAAGGTCGCTGATCTCAAATGATCGATGATGAACTTTTTTAGCATATGATCTTTTAAGCTTGTTTTGGTAGGCATGGAGATGCTCCAAAGCATTGATGCATTTTTCATCTAGGAGTTCCAACTGACTGAGTCTGCCAGCTCGATGTTCATCTCCTACTTTGGTATCTTGAAGTAGTAGAGCCAAATAAGGAACTTCTAATTCAAAGGGAAAAACGGATTTAGCACCATAAACCAAAACAAAAGGTGAAGTTTCAGTGGGGGTTAGAACACTAGTTCGATAGGCCCACAAGGGTGGATATAATTGAATGTGCCAGTCGCGGCCAGATTTATTGATCAATATTTTAAGAATTTTGATTAAGGTTTTGTTAGATGCTTTTGCTTGACCATTACCCTGAGGATAATAGGGAGTGGACCAGCAATGTTGAATCTTCTATTTTTGGCATAATTTCTTAACATCTTTATTTTTTAAACAAGTTCTATTGTCTGAGATGAGATTTGTAGGAATTTTGAACCTACAAATGATTTGATTAAAAATAAATTTAGAGACTTGTGTGCCAGTGCAGGAAGCTAAAGGCATAGCTTCAACCCACTTCATGAAATACTCGGTGGCAGTTATGATGAATTTGTGTCCATCAGATGACACAAGATTAATTTTGCCAATAATGTCTAAGCCCCATTTTGAAAAGGGCCAAGGAGATGAAATAGCCTGCAGTTCTTGTGTAGGGGCATGGACAAGGTCAGCATGTTTTTGGCACTTGTGGCAATGGTGCACATAATCATGTGCATCATTCTCCATGGTAGGCCAAAAGTATCCTATCCTAAGGAGCTTTTTAGAAATCACACTACCACTGAAGTGTCCTCCACAAGATCCATCGTGGGATTCACTCAAGGCTGATTTGGATTCTTCTAGATTCAAACATCTCAATAGGATACCTTTAAAATATCTCCTGTATAAATTATTGCCAATTATTACAAATCAACTTACTCGTCTACGTAATAATTGACGCTGGTTTCTATTAGAATTGACTGCATTTAATTGAATAAGATATTCTCTTAACCGATTAAAAACTTTTCTCAAATCATCTAAATGGTTATCTTCATTAATAGAGTGAGCTATAATATCATCTACATAATCATGTAGGATATCATGCATCATATCATGAAAAATATAAGTCATAGCTCGTTGATAGGTTGCACCTGCATTCTTTAAGCCGAATGGAATCACTTTCCAACAAAAGGTACCCCAAAGGGTAATAAAGGCTATTTTAGCCTGATCTTCAGGAGCTATCTTGATCTGATTATAACCATAGAATCCATCCATTAAGGACATCATCTCACTCCTAGAAGTAAAATCAATGATTTGGTCCATGTGGGGAAGAGGAAAATCATCTTTAGGTCATGTAGCATTAATATCTCTAAAATCTGTGCAAACCCTAACTTTGGTAGCTTCTTTCTTGGTGACTGGAACTACATTTGAGATCCATTCAGCATAATCAATAGCTTGTATAAAAAAAACATTCAGGATTTTTTCTAACTCCCCTTTGACTAGCAAGGCCACTTTGGGATACATTTTTCTAAGTTTTTGTTTAACAGGTTTAGCATTCGGATGGACTACTAGATGATGCATGACTACGAAAGGTTCTAAACCTAGCATATCTTCATATGTCCAAGCGAAGACATCTTCATACTCTTTAAGGAATGCAATGTATTGCTCTTGTTTTTCTTGACTTAATTCTGATCCAATATTGATTATGTGGGGATTATCCTTAGTTCCAATGTTGATTTTGATGATGTTTTCTACTTACATGTGTAGATCCATTTCAAAATTAGGTGGGGTAGGTGAAACGCCTAATTCTTGTAATTCTTTTAAGGTTAACTTGGATAATTCATCTTGAGGAGTCGTGGCCTCAAGTTGGGCTATAGTAGGATAGAACCATCAAAATAAAAACCATTGTGTAACATCTCTTCAACGGAGACATCATGGAAAATAGCATGGGAGATCTGGGGTGTTTTGTCTCATGGGATCTACAATTGTGTGTGTTATCTCATCCTTCGTTTGCTTGTTTCATTACGCACTGTAGGTGGAATTCGGTACTAGAGAGTATCAGCACGGGGATTCCCACGTTATGTTGGCCTTACTTCACTGATCAGTTTCTCAACTGCTCTTACATTGTGAATGAGTGGAGAATTGGGTTCGAACTGACTCGAAACCAAGACGGGATAATAGAAAAGGGAGAGATTGAAGTTACGGTGGAGAAACTACTTGTGGGAGATGAGGGTGTGGAGTGGAAGAGAATATTTGCAATGTTGAAGGAAAATGCAAGGGCCGCTGTGAAGGAATGAGGATCGTCCATCGTTAACTACAATCGATTTATAAAGGCCTTGCAAAGCAAGTAAAAGTAGAATTTGAAGTTTAGAGTTGTAATAATGTATGTTCTTATGATGCACATCGTTGCTTCATGCTAAGCACGAAGAGCAAGATCTATGACATTTTATGATGTAATGTTTTGATTTTATGAGTCTATTAAAATTCAAATCCAATATTTTTTGCACTTATTTTCCATGCCCCAGGAACAAACGAATCACCTTTTGGAATGTAAAATGCATTTGGAAGTTCTCATTAGATATCACAAAAATATATATTTATAACATCCTTTCGCAAAAGAGTTATGGGAGAACAAATTGCTATCAATAAACAATGGCGTAATTTCAGTGCGCACTCTCGATAGGGGACGAAATATTCCCTCTCTCTCTGTGTAATAACAATCCTTCCCTTTCCTTCTGTGTAATAACCTTCCCTCTCTAGATTAGGCATTCCCTTAAAAAGCTTTTGTTCCATAATAATGAAATATTTGTAGAATCATGTAAATGAATGACTCTTCTTATTTTCCTGCTATTTGGATCACCAATGATCAAATCTTTGGGATGATGTTTCTGAACATATCGTGAAGGGGTTTTGGGAAGCAGTTGTTTTCTTTCCTCTTCTTCATCTGAAACCTCTCTAAATTCTTCTTGACAAATTTCATCACTGAGCTCCTTGACTGGTTCTCTTATCCCTGTATTTTCATCAACTGTTACATTTATGCTCTCTACAAATGTATGAGTTCTTTTGTTGAAGCATCTGTAGGCCTTGCTTCTACTAGAATATCCAAGAAAGATTTCCTCATCACACCTAGGATCAAACTTACCCAAATTCTGATCTTCCCTTCTGATGAAGCACTTACTCCCAAACACTTTGAAGTATTTTACTATAGCTGGTCTTCCTTTCCACAACTCATAAGGAGTTTTATGATGATTGACTCTAAGTTGGGCCCTGGTGATAATGTAGAATGTCGTACTGACTGCCTCTTTCCAAAAACCATATGAAAGTTTTGACTCATTTAACATAGCTCTAGCCATATTTTCAATAGTTCTATTTTTCCTTTCAACTACTCCATTTTGTTGAGGAGTTCTTGCTGCTTGAATATTCTCTTTTGATTCCTTGTTGCTCACAGTATTACAAAAATTCATTTGAAGTGAACTCTCCTCCTCTATCTGATCTTAAGCATTTGATTCTCTTGTCGATCTCATTTTCAATCATTTCTTTGAAAGCTTTAAATTTTTCAAAAGCTTCGAATTTTTCTTTGAGAAAAGTAACCCAAGTCATTCTAGAATAATCATCTATAAACGAGCATGAAGTAGCTTTCTCCCCTGAATGCTCGAGTTCGGTAGGGCCACATAAATCAGTATGAATAAGATCCAATGGTTTTGAAAAAGTATACCCTTTTGATTTGAAACTGGTTCTGGTCTGTTTTCCATGTTGACAAGGACTGCAAATGATGTTATGGGGCCTTTTTATTTTGGGAAAGTCTCTAACTACTTCCTTGTTACTAATATTGACAATATTATCAAAGATCAAATGCCCCAATCTTTTATGCCATAACCAACTCTCATCTTCTTGAGTTAGAAAACACTTTTCCTTTTTTATCTCACGTAGCATGTAAAGATTGTTTGGAGTTCAAACTGCTTTTCATGCTCAAGACAAAGTAGAAAAATGGTATATTGATAGTGGTTGTTCAAAATATATGACTGGTGAAAAGGAAAATTTTTTTGTCTTAAAAGAAACAAATAGAGGAACAATCAGTTTTGGAGATAACGGAGTCGACTAAAATCTGTGGTAAAGGGACTCTTAGTTTGGATGGGAAATCCAAAACAAAAAATGTTCTTTATGTAGAAGGCCTAAGACATAATCTTCTAAGTGTGAGTCAATTTTGTGATCAAGGGCACATAGTATCTTTCTTTTCAGATATATGTGAGATAAGTAAAGAAAAAAATGGAAAACTCATTGCTAGTGCTACAGCCAAGTATCTTCTATTGATGCAGAGAACTTGAATATTTTTTCTACAAAATGTCTAACATACTTTACAATGGATATTGAGTAGTATTTATAGAGGTTTTCACCTCTTTCATTAATTACACATGAAGACAAAATGATTGCAGATCAAGAATCATGGTGAGACAATATTTCCTTGAAGTCATGGAAAATCTCTCTTTTGAGGTGGTGATCCAGCTTTTAAGGAAATTCTTCTAGGAAATAGGTATTCATGTGTAGACTTATGATTTTTTGGAAGCATTGTAATGTTTTGATCTATCTTCTTAGGGTTATATTTTCTAAACATCTATGTATTTTTGTGTTGATGGATCCATTTTGTAAATATCTATTGACTTGTTTACTGACAGTTCCATCCTCTAGATCTAATGAATGTAATGCAATTATATTATGTTATTGTGATGAAATATGCTACATGTTTATGCACTAGAATAAGCTGAATATCTAATGCAAAAATTGTATTAAGGTTTGTATTAAAAATTGTATTAGAGATGGAATGTTGTTGTAAGATTGTATTTAAATATTTTAGTTTCTTTTGAATTTTTTTAGGAAAACCAAAATGTAAGCCTAGATAGACCACTCTAGGAGTGTAAAAGGGTTTGGGCCCATTAAAAAATCATTTATGTATATATATACATACATACATACATACATACACACACACACATATACGTATATAGAAGTCTAACTCACAATCATATGTACAAGGATTTGATAATGTCCTAATTATAATGGTCTTGAAAGTTACTCTTTCACAAAAGCATCAACCTCAATGCTTGTCTATCTTATATGCTTCTACAAAAAACTTTCTTCAAATATTTTTTCTACTCATTTCATGAAGCATGGTTGAAGAAAGATTAACCTCTAGAAAAAAGTTATAATTTGTAGATAAATTTACTTATTTTTACATCTTAGAAGGACCATAGTGCCTAATAATTATGTTATTTTAATTTATTTTAATTTATTTATAGTGCTTTTTGTTTACTTAAATATATTAGAAGGAAACCCAAGCTACTTGTGAATAAACAAATTATTATTAAAAATTTTGACACCACTGAATATCAGTTGCTCTTATGATAATCACAACATTTTTCACTTTTGGCCTTCAAGGGATTATTTTCTTGTGAGTATTTTTTTCGCTCTTAATTCTAATTTTGGTGTTGACTCCATTTATCCTAATTCTTTTGACAATCACTCTTGCCTCTCTTTAGTTGGTACTTACTATTCTAGTTTTTTTTATTTTCTCCATATTTTTTATTTTTATTTTTGTGATTCTACTCTAACTTGATAGCAAAATTATTTACCTCTGCTAATGTATTAAATTTTAAGAGGTTCACGTATGTCCAAATGTACCAGTATATCCAATTATGGTACATTACAATTCAATGCCTTTCAATATCTTAAATTTTTATGTCATGGAGTGGAAAGCATTACTATAATATTGAATAAATTAATAAATACCTTAACACAATTATTTCCATAACATGTATTAGTATTCATAGGCTCCCATAGAAAAATATTATTTTTTTATGGCATCCACAAAATTATCCCATGTGAATTCTACATAATCTTCATTATCTTTTGCAAACCTGTTACAATATGCTTACCACACTTTTGAATAATTAATGAAGCTTTAAAGAGAGTAAAATTGATATTATCATTGTTGATAAATGTATTTATAGAGAAATATGAAGATAAGTGATCTAACCAACTTTTTAGAGAATCAATATTAATTTCTCCTCTAAAAATAGGAAGATAAAAATTCACCCACATCTGAAAAGATGTGGGGTCACTGAATGGTGCTGGGGAAGTGAAAGGCTATGTAGAGGAGGTTGTATATGTTATAGTATAGAGTCATTAAATAATTTTATAAAATCGGTCCATCATCTCATTCCCCTATTTCATGATGTATTAATTCAACATATCCTTGAAAGTCTTGGCAATATTGGTGTTGTCCATTTGGTTCTCACTTGAGATTATTTGGAATAATAAGGGAGGTAATAAAAGGGATCTTGTATTTTAAATCCAAAAATTTTAAAATCTTGATATCATGTTTATGGACATAGACTCAAAAGATAGATAATTGTGAGACTACTAATGCAAATATTAGAATTTAGATTTAAGAATGATCATGGAATAGTGAAATTTAAAAATAATAAAGTATAAAGAAACCAAGACATAAGAGTATACAAGTAAAATAGCATAATAATTTTATTGCTCAAAGAATAAAATATAGTACAAGCAATATTTGATCATTATGACAACTTTTCCACATTAACAAAATGTTTCTTGTAGGATTTTTATTTATTTTGTTGATTGGTCACATTACAAAATGATAGTTTAATTATTTGACTTCTCTAAATTAAGGTTACCTTTGAAGGTAAATAATAAAGGCAAATATGATTATTTTATTATAACATACATAGCATATGCAAATATTCCAAATTTCATTATTCAGACCAACTTTAATTTATGGTATATTTTGTTGACACAATTTAAAATTTGAATCCATTGTGCATAGTCATTATGCCAACATCACTTTTTTATATATTGATTTTTATTTTTATTTTTATGTTCCTTATGCCAATTGTAGGTTTTAAAATCATTTTTTGAATTCTTAGATAAACATAAGGGATTCATATGGTCAATTGATTTTATAAATCAATGTTAAATTTGTAGATAAATATATGGTAAAGGTGTAGACATGAAAACAACACCAATATGATTATGTGACAACAAGAATTGATCGCATTGACACACACATCCCCCAGGGTAGCCTCCAGAGGTTAAATAGTGGTCCTAACCACTCACACAGCAATTTGGCACCTTTTTGGCGCTTTGCTCCCTACTCATCCCACCTTGGGATGATTACAAACTAGTATTCGTCTCACCCAGGGACGATTAGCAGCATTCGCTCCAAGGTGGGGCGAATAGCAAGTTTGACTGGAAAAAAGTCAAACCTCAACAAGTTCGCCAATTAACTATAGCTTCAGGCCATGCAATTGCAAGGAATAGATTCAAATTAAGGAGAGATAATTCAATCATGCATGGCTTTGATTTTTGAGACCTCATGCAAGGAGACTCTAAATCAGGGAATAATATTTTCTCTCAAAATAGGACAAGCAACTCAAGTGGTGCCCTCGCATGCACATTCAAAGAGAGAGACCCTAGGTCTATAAATTGGTGAATCTTCTCACCCAAAAAAAATATGGAACAGAGAAGAGCATTTGGAGAAATGAAGTGCTACAAAATTATATCCTCACCCATCGATTGTGTTTTTACATCTTTGATCTCTCTTTTGGAGGGAGGTTATTGGGTGATTATTGGATGTGCAATCCGGACCCAAACCCGAACATTTGGCCACAATATCCCACAAATTTTTTTGAAAACACCCCATAAGAGGTTTTGGACCCATCCCAAGTGGATTTTTGCCAAAACAGAGTCCCAAACGACAGGCTTCCTACCCCCGGGTGCCCCCCAAACTGTTGCAGTCCTAATCTCCCCACCCTAGAGCAATTAGAAATTTATGGCAAATTTCCTTGATTTTTATTTTGAATCTGATTCTAGGTTTATTTACATATGCTTTCATCTAAATTTCATGTGATTCTGACAAGTTTTGATCATGATTTTATCATTTCTCGCCTTTACTAACATGCAGGTAGCATCATCCAATTCCCGGTGATAGAGGTAAAATTGGGAAAATATGACCTTTTGGGTCTTCCAAAAATACCCCCAATTAGCTAAACCCCAAAATTATAGGTGATTTGGAGCTTCCCAGATGTGACATTTGGTACAGTGCTTTTTGGTGCTTTGTTGCAGGTCTATTCATCCCACCCGGGAGTGAATACGAATCTGTGGTGAATTTTCTGACCGTTATTTTTGCAGTGTCTCCCTTGTGATTTTTTGATGCCCCTATCAATTTTTCAGTTCATTTGGATCTATTTTAGTTATCATTTTATTTATAGTTTGCATGTGCTAATCGCAGGCGTGGGGATTGCATGTTTCATTTTATCTACAAGTGCTACTAACTATTTTCTATTTCCTTGAACATAGGATCTAGATATTAGAGGAGCAGAAAGAATTCAAGACTCATCAATGCAAGTGGCAAAAATTTTTGGTCTGCCCACTTTACAATGTGGGCATGAGGAAAAAGGAATGACATCCATTGATGTGACAAGAACACATTTAACACTCCTAGCCCCTAAAAAGGGAGGAGGCAAATTGTAATTGACTTTGAAGCATATTAATAAAAAGGGCCATCTTCCATGTTGGATTTTTATGTGGTTTCGAGTGGTTCATGCCTATTTCCTTTCATGCACTTTCAATTCATAGTATTTAGTGTTATCTTTTGTTTCATTCGCATCACAGCTTGGATTTTCCTTTTTGTTTCCATATCCTCGTGCATTCAGTGGTGATCACAGTGGGACCTCTGTCCCTTGATTTTAATATTAAATTTTTGATCAAAATTTTATTGTTTTTGCTTATAGGTATCAATATTTCAAGCACTGGACTGTTGCTCGTTCCATCCTATAATGAATACAGAGCTGGAATTCGTGCCACCCTAAAATGAATAGGAATTCGTCTCACCCTGGAATGAATACAGAGTTATTATTCATCTCACCCTGGGATGAATAGCTCTCTATGCAATTTTAGGGCAGAAATTTAGAGGCATCCGATTTGGTCAGAGAAGAGGTAGGGGTCCTAAACACCTTCTATCATTTTCAGCTTTATGTTTTCTATTTTCTAGTTATTTGCTTGCATAGGAAAGTTTGAATGCTTGTTTTGATATTCTCACAATGACACTGAGAGGGGGGGGTGAATCAGTGTAACTACTTAAAAACTTAAATCTGCAACTTTTAAAACTAATGATGCAAGCTTGAAACTAGATAATGCAAGTATCACACAAGAGCATCACACAACACAGAATTTTACGAGGTTCACCGATGTGGCTACTCCTCAAAGAATGACTGTTTGGACTTCAATCCAAATCCAGTCTTTGCAAGGATTCAATATTTACAATTGTTTACCAACACCCACTGGAAGGAGCACCAACCCCTGATTTATCTGCTGCAATGAGATAGGAGCACCAACCCCTTTATCCAAGCACCAACTTGGATTTCTATTTTGCAAGATAAATGGACATAAAAATGCCTTCTCTTTTGCAAGACCCTTACTGGTCTATAGCACATACAAAAATCTCACAGAAGCATAGAGAGAATTGTTAGAGACTCAAAATCTTCTGATCTAATCTAAAACCTTTCTCTTGAATATTCAATGGAATTGCAGGTTTTTATCCAAGGCTATTTTCTTACAGCACCCTTACTTACTGAGACCTTTTAAATGCACAATAAAAACACAGTCGCAGTAACCTTCTCACTATGCCAATTCGATCCTTTTATTCTTGATTTCTTCGAACGGCTCGATTTCAAACGGTTCAACTTTCCCTCCAACTTTTCATGCATTCTCGGCTGTAATTGACGTGTCAAATCTTTCTCTGACCTGATCCGCCTTTTAGCCGCTTTCTTTCGACATTCGACGTTCGACGACCTTTTTCTCTGCACGATCTGCATATTCTGACGATCCTTCTCTCGCATATACTGACAACCCTTCTACGCGTTTCGATGCTCTGTTATCTCTCGAAACTGCTCTTTAAAATTCTTTGTTCATCGCTCTTTACGCTGACTTGCGACATCACGGCTCTGCAATAGCCGTTCTACAATCAATGCTGAGTTTCGTGGCTACTCTTTGTAACTGCCACCTTTGCCAACCATGCTGCAACACGGCCCTGCAACAGCCGTTCGCGTCTTGAATGCACTGTCTCGTAACTTACTTTTTAACTTCAGTTAACTGCAGCATGAATTTCTCCTCTGCAATCTCACCATCTGTCACTTGGAACTGCAGATCTGACTCTGGTTAACTTTTCGTAACTGGCGCCTTTTGACACCTGTCACAATGCATGTATCTTTGACTTTTTCTCGCCAAAACATTACCTGTCGCGATATCGCGACGTTTTCCGCTTTGCTGACGTCATCCTCAACTTTGTCGCGATATCGCGACACTGTCGGCTTCCTGAGGCTTCTCTGGCAACTTGTCGCGATATCGCGACATTTTTGGTATTGCTGACGTCATCCTCTAAGATGTCGCGAAATCGCGACGTTTTTGGCTTCATGAGGCTTCTCTGGAAACATGTCGCGAAATCGTGACATTTTCTGTCTTGCTGACGTCATCCGCTAAGGTGTCGCGAAATCGCGACGCTTTCGGCTTGCAACGGCTTTTCCAGCAACTTGTCGCGATATCGTGACATTTTTAGACTTGCTGACGTCATCTTCAAAGATGTCACGAAATCGTGACGTTTTCGGCTTGCAATGGCTCTTCGTTCACCCTGTCGCGAAATCGCGACACATTTTGGTTTTGCTGACGTCATCTTCATAGATGTCGCGAAATCGTGACGTTTTCGGCTTGCAACGGCTTTTCGTTCACCCTGTCGTGAAATCGTGACGCTTCTGGCATCCGTACAATTTTTACTCCATGCAGCCACGAAAAACCTTACATGTAGCGAAATCGCTACATCATTGTTGCCTTAGCATTTTTCTTTTCTGCTTGCTATTGAAACTCCAACGTGTAGCGATATCGCTACACCTTTCCAACATGTGTTTCTAACCTGTAGCGAAATCGCTACACCTTCGCATTATGCACTTTCAACCTGTAGCGAAATCGCTACACCTCTGCACTATGCACTTTCAACCTGTAGCGAAATCGCTACACCTTTTTACCTTGCACTTTCAACTTGTAGCGAAATCGCTACATCTTTCTGCCTTGCACTTTGACCATGTAGCGAAATCGCTACATCTTTCTGCCTTGCACTTTGACCATGTAGCGAAATCGCTACATCTTTACTTGCTTCTTGCAACTTTGACCATGTAGCGAAATCGCTACAACTTCTTCATCAACTTTCTCTCTCCTCCGATGTGTCGCGAAATCGTGACATTTTTCATCCTTGGTGCCTTTGCTTCAAACTTGTCACGAAATCGTGACAGTTTCTCGATTTGGTTTCTTTCCTTCCAGCATGTCGCGAAATCGTGACATTTTTCCTTGCACATTCTCTCTCCTCCGATATGTCGCGAAATCGTGACATTTTTCAATGCACTTTCTCTCTCCTCAGCCATGTCGCGAAATCGCGACAATCTTACTTGCATCTTCTCTCTCCTCAGACATGTCGCGAAATCGCGACAATCTTACTTGCATCTTCTCTCTCCTCAGACATGTCGCGAAATCGTGACATTTTGGCGTGCTTTTTCTCTCTCCTCGGATATGTCGCGAAATCGTGACATTTTCTTATGGACTTTCTCTCTCCTCCGGTATGTCGCGATATCGCGACAGAAAACATGTCGCGATATCGCGACAGTTTTCTTCCTTGTCTTTTTCTGCAAATTTCTGGATCTGGGTCCCCTCTGTTTTTCTTGAGATTTTTTGCACTTGATCTGACTGACCTCTGAACTGCTTCAACTGCATCACTCTGTCTGTGTTGACAACAATTACAATCCTTTTGCACTGCTTTTGCTGCACCTTGCTCAACAATCTCCCCCTTTGGAATTGTTGGCAACACTTTGTAGCCTTGCTCAAATTCTTCTCCCCCTTTGCCAATAATGCCAAAGGGCTGCTGCAGACTCCCCACGAGTCTATGCACAACATTCTCAGGCATAAATAACTTGAATGCTCCCCCTGAGAATGTATTTCCCATAGCTAGTCAGTGCTTGGGAAGTGTGACTACTCCCAACTTTTTTCGAAGGTATTCAAATACTTCCTTTGGTAAAGGTTTGGTGAATATGTCTGCTACTTGCTCTGTAGTGGGAACAAACTCCAATCTAACCTCTCCTTCTGCAACCTTATCCTTCAAGAAGTGATACCGGATTGCAATATGCTTGGTGCGGGAATGCATGACCGGATTCTTTGAAATGTTGATTGCACTAGTGTTGTCACATTTGATTGAAATGGGCTCATTGAAGTGAATACCTAGATCTTTCAATGTTTGTCTCATCCATAGTATTTGTGTACAGCATGTAGTAGCTGCAATGTATTCGGCCTCGGCTGTGGATAAAGAGACTGATTCTTGCTTCTTACTGTGCCATGCAACCAATTTGTTTCCAAGAAAGAATGCTCCTCCACTTGTACTTTTTCTGGTCATCAATGCATCTCGCCCAATCGACATCGAGTATGCAAAGAGAGTGAAGTCTTTTCCTTTTGGATACCACAGCCCATACTCCATAGTACCTTTGAGATACCTAAAAATCCTTTTCACTCGTTGTCACATGAGTCTCTTTTGGGCTAGCTCTGAAATCTTGCAACCATGCAAACAGATTGTAAGATATCCGGTCTAGTGGTCATCAAATACAGACGAGCTCCCAATCATTGATCTGTACATTGTTTGATCAACATCCGGAGATTTATCATCCTTGCTCAACTTGCAGCTTGTTGTCATGGGGGTGCTCACTGGCTTACTATCTTCCATAGTGAACTTTTTCAGCATTTCTTTCACATATTTAATTTGAGAAATAAAGATCCCCTTTTTAGTTTGATTAACTTGTAATCCAAGGAAATATGAAAGTTCACCTATCATAGACATTTCAAACTCTTTCGCATTTTGTTTGCTATGTCTTTGCATGATTCATCATTGCTACTCCCAAAAATTATATCATCTACATAAACAACTAGAACAATGAAATTGCCATTTTCAGTTTTCACATATAAATTGCTATCCACCATACCTTTCTTGAATCCTTGCTTAGTGAGATAGTTGTCCAACCTTGCATACCAAGCTCTAGGTGCTTGTTTCAAGCCATACAATGCTTTCTTTAGCTTGCAAACAAAGTCAGGATTATCACAAAGTTGAAAACCATCAGGCTGTTCAATATATACTTCTTCTTCAAGATTTCCATTCAGAAATGCTGATTTTACATCCATCTGATAAACCTTGAAGTTCTTATGAACAGCTAAAGCCAAAAATAGTCTTATTGCTTCAAGTCTGGCCACGGGTGCAAAAGTTTCTTCAAAATCAATCCCCTCAACTTGGGCATATCCCTTACAGACTAATCTTGCTTTATTCCTTACCACTTGTCCATCTTCATTCAGTTTGTTTCTAAATATCCATTTAGTACCAATTATGTTTTTATTTTCAGGCCTTGGTACTAATTCCCAGGTTTTGTTTTTCTCAATTTGATCTAGTTCTTCATTTACTGCTTCCATCCAGATTTCATCCGTGCTTGCTTCAATAATATTCTTGGGCTCAATACTGGATAACGGAGAATAGTTATTTACTACTCTTATTCTTGTCTGAATGCCAACTCGTAGGGTCCCCAATAATCTGCTCTTTGGGATGATTTTTCCGCTAACTGCACTGTTACTGTATTTTCTATTTTCATCTCTTTCTAAGTCCTCTCGAATCTGATTTCTGTCTCTCTTCTTTTTCTTGATCTTCATCTTCTTCAATAAATTCTTCATAGGTTGGGTAGTTTTCATTATTGCTGATTTCTTGTTTCCTGCCTTCATCAACCTTCACATCCGCACTCTCCACTATTTTCTTAAGTCTTTTGTTGTAGCATGTATAGGCTTTGCTTTTAGTTGAGTACCCAAGGAATATTCCTTCATCAGCTCTGTCTTCAAACTTGCCAAGATTGCTTTCAGTTCTTTTAATGTAACACTTGTCGCCGAACACTTTGAAGTACTTTGCTGTAGCCTTTTTGCCAAACCACAGTTCATATGGTGTTTTGTTTTCATGCGGCCTCAACATACATCTATTCTGAATGTAGACTGCAGTATGAACCGCCTCTTTCTAGAATATGTCAGCAATTTTGCTCTCCTGTTAACATGGTTCTTGCCATTTCCTGCATGATTCTGTTCTTTCTTTCAACTACTCCATTCTCGTTGAGGTGTTCTTGCTGTTGAGAACTGTCTTCTTATTCCATGTTTTTCACAGAATTCAGCAAACTCATTTGAAATAAACTCTCCTCCTCTATCAGATCTCAAACATTTAATTCTTTTTCCAGATTGATTTTCAACAAGATTTTTGAAGGTTTTAAACATCTCAAAGGCTTCTGACTTCTGTTTCAGAAAGAGTACCCATGTCATTCTGGAAAAATCATCAATACACAGCATAAAATATTTGTATCCATTTATGCTTTCTGTCCTCATGGGACCACACAAATCAGTGTGAATCAGTTCTAGTGGCTTGCTTGTGAAGTACTCTTTTGCTTTGAAGGTAGATCTGGTTTGCTTCCCCTTTTGGCATGACTCACAAATGCTTGTTTGATGGTTTGCCAATAGTGGGTATGTCTCTTCTTGCTCTTTTCGAGCTGATTTTTACCAGATTATCAAAGCTTATGTGACCGAGTCTTTTATGCCACGACCAGCTTTTCTTCTTCCTGTCCAACCAAGCAAGCTCCCTCCGAAGTCTCCGAGAGAGTATACAAATTTCCAGAAGTTCTCGATCCAGTGGCTATTAACTTTCCATTTGTTGTCTTTCTTACTTCACGACCCTCCTTCTTGAAAATTACTTCATGACCTCTCGTCACAAATCCGACTTACACTCGGTAGGTTATGTTTCAGTCCTACCACAAAAAGAACTTCCTTAGAGTTGATTTTACCGTCACTTAACTTAACTGATCCTTTACCCACTATCTTTGCTCCATCATTGTTTCCGAATTTCACAGAACCACCTTCGTATGTCTGCAGCTTATCAAACTTTTGTTTGTCTCCTGTCATGTGACTGGAGCATCCACTGTCTAGAATCCAGGGAGCAGATTTATTCTGTGCTTTGAGAGCTGTTTGAACGATCAGGGATTCTTTGTCTTTCTTCGGTTGTCCCTTTTCTTTCCACTGAGTTTTGACAGCAGATCTGGTTACTTTCTTCACCTTCTCCCTTTCATTGTGCTGTGATAGTTTTTCGGGAAATTTTCTGTTCTGTGTTGATCCAGTTGATCGAAACTTTCTTCCCTGGTATTTATTTCCTGCAAAAGAGCTACGACAATTCCTTGCAATATGGCCGAAGTTATGGCAGTTATAACATTCTACAGCATAATCTATCAGAGGTGAAAAATTATTTTTGCTAGTGAAATTTCTTTGTTCTATATTATATCTACAACTAGAAATTTTATGACCATATGCATTGCACTTAAAACAATAACCAGAAAAGGAACGAGTGTACCTGGGAAATGGATGTTGCCATGTGGAGGTAGGAGCCATGGGTCTTCTTCTTCTTTGATGAGAGACTTTGGTGAATCCATCATTTGCGAGCACTCCTTTCGAGCTTGGATTTGTTGTTTTCTTTTGCATGATACGGTTTATCTTGATCAACTCTAATCTTGTCTTTATTATTTACTTGGATCTCTTATTACTGACCTTTGAGTCCTTTGAGGTTTCTCCTTCATCAAAGCCCAAGCCAAACTTGATACCAGTGGGCCTTTGATTATTCAACATTTTGTTCGGTTTCTCGAAACTGTCTTCAAATTTTTGATGACAGCTCAGTTTCCGATTCATTTCTTCTAGTCTGTGACCTTAATCCAACTATTTCCTCTTCCAGTTTATTGCTCTCATTTATTTTCACGGTCAGCTGAGCTTCAACATCTTCAGACCTTTTCTTGTATTCTTCAGTTTGTACTTTCAAACTTATTATTACATTGCTGGCCTCCTCAAATTTTCTTGTAATATTTTTATTTCTTTTCCTTTCTGCACTTAACTCTTCAAGAGCAAGCAACTAACTCACCTTCCAGATCTATCTCAACCTCATCTTCTAATTTTTCTTCACACTCCTGTGTTTCCTCAGTTGTTTGTTCTTCAAAAGCCATGAATAGGGCTTCACCAGTTTCTTCTTCTGATTCCTCATTGGAACTGTCTTCAGAAGAATTGATATTCTGGGAAATGAAACTCTTCTTCTTGAAGCTTCTTTTTCTAAACTGCGGTTTCTTTTTCCAGACATTTCTTTTTGGATATGTTCCTTCATCATTTTTATTTTTCTCCTTCATTGGGCATTTTTCTGCAAAGTGCCCGATGCCTCCACAGTTAAAACATTTGAACGACAACTTACCTCTGTACTTTCCTTTTCCCTTTACTAATTTCCTAACAAAGTTTGCTTCATTTTCATCTGCAGATTCTTCTTCCTCTGACTCTTGTTTAGATTTTACATTTTTCTGTGCTTGGAAGGCTGCTTCTCTGTCAGAGGGCTTAGTTTGTCCAATCCTCATTTCATAAGCTGTTAGAGAACCATGCATTTCATCCATACTAAAAAAATTTAAATCTTTTGCTTCTTCTATGGCAGAAACCTTTGCATCAAACCTTTTGTTGAGAGTTCTCAGTACCTTCTTCACAACAACAGCATCTTCCATTTCTTCCCCCAGTCCTCTTATTGCATTGATGATTCCGTTTACTCTCAGCATGTAAGCTTCTATGTTCTCATCATCGGTCATCTTTAATGCTTCGAACTGGGCACGATGTGTTTGCAGCTTAGCTTCCTTGATTTTGTTGTCTCCTTCATGAATGCTTTGCAGTTTGTCCCATATGTCTTTAGCAGATTTGCAGTTCATGATGCGTATCAACTCACTGTCGACCAATCCACACATAATAGCATTCTTGGCTTTCGAGTTGTTTTCAAACTTTTTCTTTTCAGCCGCATCTGTTGGAGGAACAATGGGAGTGGTGTATCCATTTTCAACAGATTCCCAAATGTCATAACCTAATGCACAGAGATAGGTCTACATTCTGAGCCTCCAGAAAGAATAGTTTGTTCCATCGAACAGAGGAGCTTTGTTAGAAGAAAAACCTTCACCACCGGCCATTGTATATCTCCCAACAACACCTTAGCTGATTAAGCTTGTGCGAGTGCCTGGCCTCGATACCAATTGATATTCTCACAATGACACCGAGAGGGGGGGTGAATCAGTGTAACTACTTAAAAACTTAAATCTGCAACTTTTAAAACTAATGATGCAAGCTTGAAACTAGATAATGCAAGTATCACACAAGAGCATCACACAACACAGAATTTTACGAGGTTCACCGATGTGGCTACTCCTCAAAGAATGACTGTTTGGACTTCAATCCAAATCCAGTCTTTGCAAGGATTCAATATTTACAATTGTTTACCAGCACCCACTGGAAGGAGCACCAACCCCTGATTTATCTGCTGCAATGAGATAGGAGCACCAACCCCTTTATCCAAGCACCAACTTGGATTTCTATTTTGCAAGATAAATGGACATAAAAATGCCTTCTCTTTTGCAAGACCCTTACTGGTCTATAGCACATACAAAAATCTCACAGAAGCATAGAGAGAATTGTTAGAGACTCAAAATCTTCTGATCTAATCTAAAACCTTTCTCTTGAATATTCAATGGAATTGCAGGTTTTTATCCAAGGCTGTTTTCTTACAGCACCCTTACTTATTGAGACCTTTTAAATGCACAATAAAAACACGATCGCAGTAACCTTCTCACTATGCCAATTCGATCCTTTTATTCTTGATTTCTTCGAACGGCTCGATTTCAAACGGTTCAACTTTCCCTCCAACTTTTCATGCATTCTCGGCTGTAATTGACGTGTCAAATCTTTCTCTGACCTGATCCGCCTTTTAGCCGCTTTCTTTTCGACATTCGACAGTTACGACAGCCTTTTTCTCTGCACGATCCGCATATTACGACAGTCCTTCTCTGCATATACTGACAACCCTTCTACGCGTTTCGATGCTCTGTTATCTCTCGAAACTGCTCTTTAAAATTCTTTGTTACTGCTCTTTACGCCAGCTTGCAGCATCACGGCCCTGCAACAGCCGTTCTACAATTAATGCTGAGTTTCGTGGCTACTCTTTGTAACTGCCACCTTTGCCAACCATGCTGCAACACGGCCCTGCAACAGCCGTTCGCGTCTTGAATGCACTGTCTCGTAACTTACTTTTTAACTTCAGTTAACTGCAGCATGAATTTCTCCTCTGACAATCTCACCATCTGTCACTTGGAACTGCAGATCTGACTCTGGTTAACTTTTCGTAACTGGCGCCTTTTGACACCTGTCACAATGCATGTATCTTTGACTTTTTCCCGCCAAAACATTACCTGTCGTGATATCGCGACGTTTTTCGCTTTGCTGACGTCATCCTCAACTTTGTCGCGATATCGCGACACTGTCGGCTTCCTGAGGCTTCTCTGGCAACTTGTCGCGATATCGCGACATTTTTGGTATTGCTGACGTCATCCTCTAAGATGTCACGAAATCGTGACGTTTCTGGCTTCATGAGGCTTCTCTGGAAACATGTCGTGAAATCGTGACATTTTTTGTCTTGCTGACGTCATCCGCTAAGGTGTCGCGAAATCGCGACGCTTTCGGCTTGCAACGGCTTTTCCAGCAACTTGTCGCGATATCGTGACATTTTTAGACTTGCTGACGTCATCTTCAAAGATGTCACGAAATCATGACGTTTCCGGCTTGCAATGGCTCTTCGTTCACCCTGTCACGAAATCATGACACATTTTGGTTTTGCTGACGTCATCTTCATAGATGTCGCGAAATCGTGACGTTTTCGGCTTGCAACGGCTTTTCGTTCACCCTGTCACGAAATCGCGACGCTTCTGGCATCCGTACAATTTTTACTCCATGCACCAGCGAAAAACCTTACATGTAGCGAAATCGCTACATCATTGTTGCCTTAGCATTTTTCTTTCTCGCTTGCTATTGAAACTCCAACGTGTAGCGATATCGCTACACCTTTCCAACATGTGTTTCTAACCTGTAGCGAAATCGCTACACCTTCGCATTATGCACTTTCAGCCTGTAGCGAAATCGCTACACCTCTGCACTATGCACTTTCAACCTGTAGCGAAATCGCTACACCTTTTTACCTTGCACTTTCAACTTGTAGCGAAATCGCTACATCTTTCTGCCTTGCACTTTGACCATGTAGCGAAATCGCTACATCTTTCTGCCTTGCACTTTGACCATGTAGCGAAATCGCTACATCTTTCTGCCTTGCACTTTGACCATGTAGCGAAATCGCTACAACTTCTTCATCAACTTTCTCTCTCCTCCGATGTGTCGCGAAATCGTGACATTTTTCATCCTTGGTGCCTTTGCTTCAAACTTGTCACGAAATCGTGACAGTTTCTCGATTTGGTTTCTTTCCTTCCAGCATGTCGCGAAATCGTGACATTTTTCCTTGCACATTCTCTCTCCTCCGATATGTCGCGAAATCGTGACATTTTTCAATGCACTTTCTCTCTCCTCAGCCATGTCGCGAAATCGCGACAATCTTACTTGCATCTTCTCTCTCCTCAGACATGTCGCGAAATCGTGACAATCTTACTTGCATCTTCTCTCTCCTCAGACATGTCGCGAAATCGTGACATTTTGGCGTGCTTTTTCTCTCTCCTCGGATATGTCGTGAAATCGTGACATTTTCTTATGGACTTTCTCTCTCCTCCGGTATGTCGCGATATCGCGAAAGTTTTCTTCCTTGTCTTTTTCTGCAAATTTCTGGATCTGGGTCCCCTCTGTTTTTCTTGAGATTTTCTGCACTTGATCTGACTGACCTCTGAACTGCTTCAACTGCATCACTCTGTCTGTGTTGACAACAATTACAATCCTTTTGCACTGCTTTTGCTGCACCTTGCTCAACATGTTTTCTTCATTTATGCAAATTAAAAAGAACCCCACACACCACATGGTAATAAATACAATAAGGAGTTGGTTGTAAAACCCCAACCCTTGATCAAGACCAACGATGGATTTCATCACCACCTTGGCTTGAAATATTGCATACATAACCCCGATCGTGACTGTTTCTAGACGTAAATCCTGACGAATATTGACCAGGTGTAGCAAGGGTGATTCCCAGTGCATGAGGATAATTCTTCTATGGTAGGTGTCATAAACAGAGTGATTCCCCTTTCGTATCACCTATGTTCCATGTACCATCTGCTCTCACGTACCAATAGTTTCCCTCACATAAGGGCAGGTATATAGAGAGGTTGGTATATCAGCCTGGCAATGGTATATCGAAGGGGCAACCATTTTTGGGATTCATAAGAGCCATCATATTGCATTTAAATGTTCTTTACAAACTCTTTCAAAACAAACACCAAAAAACATTAAACCATATTTAGGGCACACTTTTAATCTTTAAACGAGATAATCATTTCTTTGTGTGTGTGATCTTTTATGTTTAGTGTAGAATAAAATCTTGTAGGAAAACATCACCATGGTGTACACCCATAGCCGAGCCCAATCATGGGTAGGAGCTATAGAGAGTGCACAAAGGGGGACAAGTCACCTCCGATATAGTCCTGAGGACTTGGTCATCCCACCTTGGTGGTATAACATGCAAGATAGTCCACATCATGCCATTATAGAATAGGACTATAGAGGCACCTCTTTGAGGGACACCCCCACTCAGCATAGATCTTTTCAATAAGAGGACCTACACGTGGCACTCAAAATAGATAGGAGGGCTCCCTTAGACGCTCATTATGAGTGGCCTAGTGATGAAGCACTAGAGCAACATAGGGTCCATAAGGAGGGGCCACATTATTTTGTCATCCCTCCTTTACCCCTTATTACTATTAGAAATACTAGACAAAATATAGAGCACAAGGCTCTCCAGACAGGGTAAGCCAATTTTTCCCGCCCCTTTCACACATGCGAAAGGGAGTATGAGGAAGACCACTACCTTCCTCAAGAGCAACACACAGAACGGGGGAAATGCACCTCTGCACTTGCTATGTATCAAGATCACCCAATGAGGCTAGAGACCCGGGTGAATTCCGCTAACCTCGATAGAGGAAAGTAGCCCATAGAGATATCGGATCACCATGATCAAGATAAACATGTAGGAGAGGAATCTACGCTTCCTAAACACAAGAAGATAGAACAAATTGACTTGGCATTTGGCAAACATGTCGTCTGCCAAGCGCAAATCACACAGCTCAGGCAAGACCAACAATAGTTAGAGCATATATACCGCCTTAACAAAGAGCGTATCCGATGCAAAATAGATGAGCTGCTCTGCAACACTATTCCTGAGAGGGTTCCAACACCTCGAACACTAAGGGCAAAAAGGTATAACACTCTAGTTGAAGATAGGTCTCTAAGACCTTACCACGTGCTACCTTTGATACCCCCTAGACTTGAGCAGGAGGCATATAAATGAAGAGATCAAATCCTCCGATGCATATAAAGTGTTGTTAGAGAACTTAGAATCTTTGGAGACCAAGACTTATGGGCCCCAAAATCCCACTTTACGCTAGCTTCGTAGTCACCCTGTGCATCCATAAGTTTCGAGGCCCCCATACCCTGAACACTTTAAACTGCCCTAGTTGGCACTCTTTAGAGGGGAGGAGGATGCCCAAAAGCACGTGACTAGATTCCTGATCCAATGCCTTGGTATTTAGGACAATGATGCTTTGTTACTAAGAACATTTATAACCACGTTCGTAGGCCCTACCTCGGATTGGTTCACTCAATTACCAAAGCACAACATCAGTAACTTAGATCAGCTAGTGGATGCATTCCTCGAATGCTTCACCTTCAACACCAAGAATAATGCATCACTAAGAGACCTATCTAGCCTCAGGAAGTATGAGGAAGAAACCATGGCGACATATGGGAACCGATGGAAGACATTGTTTTCAAAGCTGCCCTACCTCCCTCCCATGTTTGACCTGACCCAAATGTTCTCAAAAAGTTGTTTGAGATCGATCTTCATGCTATTGCAGCTGCAGTAATATGTCACTTTAGAGGAAGCACTGACTCAATCCAGAATCATTAAGGAGATCAAGATACAGGATGGTGATATTGCCAAGCCAAAGAAGAAAGAATGGTCTAAGAACACCAAAATAGGGACCACACAACAAAAACCCGTTGCAATCAATTAGGTTGCTATAAACATCCCTAAGCCTGCACAAGCAACATAGCCTCAAAAGGCTAACTATCAGGTGGTGCCTCCTAAAAATTATGACATAGAAAACCAAAGGCCAGAACAAAATTAGAAGCATTGCCATAGGTAACAATTCACACCTTACACAGAGTCTAGGGACTCCCTGTTTGACCACTTGTCAATGGCAAACTTGATCAACCTACCAGAGATTCAAACCATAGACCCCAATGTGCCAAATCCTAAGGGATACAGGGAGGACTTTTATTGTAGGTTCCACAGACGGAAGGGACATGACCTTAATGCATTTTGGAAGTTTAAAGGCTTGGTGCAAGACCTAATCGATAACAAGACGTTGGCGGTGGACAACCCCGTAGCGCAAAACAACCAAGATATGAGATTCTTTAGAGACCACCTTCCTGCCCATGATGCATAGGAAAATCCCTTCAATTCAATGAGGTGCAATAGAATTTCCCCATGTAGGGATATGTAGGGATGATAAGAATAGTGAATAGAAACAAGAAGTACCCAGGAGCTGCTGCTGCAGAGGCCACCAGAGAAGTTCCATTGACATCACAACCTCAAAAGCACCCTACGCAACCTCTCTCGCCTAGACCAGTGGCCACGATTCAGACTAGACTTACCCAAATTCTAAGGACCATGTCGGCTAGGCTCTCCATATACGAGCTCATTCAAAAATCAGCACCCCATCGAGAGGCTCTAATGGAGATATTAAAAGCCATCGAGATACAGCCCCATGAAGCAAACTCTTTCAACAACTTTGTGGGATATGTAAAACAATATACAAAACCAGTCATCACTTTTAGAGAATATGAATTGAAATCAATGACTGGTGATGTGGCAGATCCACCCCTGCATGTCATTGCATGGGTCAACAAGATTTCATATAAAAGGGTTTTGGTGGACACTGGTTCATCCAGTAATATCATTACAACAGCAGCATTGAAATATCTGAAGTTGTCGATATCTCACATTGTGGCCTCCACCTATACTCTTCGAGCATTCAATGATGCAATATGCTTGATGGTTGGCACAATTGTCCTACCCATCCAAGTAGGACAAAAGACTATTCATACATTGTGCCACATCTTGGAAGGTGATATGGCCTATAATATCTTGTTGGGGTGGCCTTGGATCAAGGACATGAAGTGTGTCCCTTCAATAGCTCATCAGTGCCTAAAGTATACATTTGAAGGACAGGTGCATGTAGTCTCGATAGACTTAGAGCCCTTCAAGTACTGCAATATGGTGCAGCTAATGTCACAGTCGACCCTTCCATCAACGCATTTGGATTTTTAGTTGAATCCATCTAAATAGGGTCTAATTTTGTAGGCATCTTTGTTGAAAATTCCCTCAAATACCAATCCAGGTCCATCTTCCTCATCTGGTCCTTCAACAACGACACCACCTACAGTGGCCACACCAAAGGACAATGGAAAGAAACCCCTAGAAAAGGAACCACCCCTAGTCTCAATCATCTCTATCGAAGAGATGCCTAGCTGAATGGAATTCAAGATGCCTAGTTCACCCTACATGGAATGGACTCTAGAAGAACTCCCATTCGCTCCCCCTCAACCGCCAACAATCACCGTTGAAATGGCCAGTAGAGGCCTAGGGAAATATCTAGTGTGGAAAATTGTAGCAACACCCACACTTGAGTCCATGCAGGACATGGGAAGACCTCAACACCCCATTGGCTTTGTGGTTCCTCTATGCTACCCACCCAATCAGACAAACTTTGTTTATGGGGGCCTGGATAATGGTGTTGAACCTTACATGCAAGAAGACGAATATGAGGAGCCTTTTATTGAAGATGTCAATTATTTGTCCAACCCATACTTCGCTTTGATATACCTTAGCCAATGCAATTAGCATGGATATGGGTTGGGCAGGTATGAAAAAGGAGTGCATGTTCTTTGTGAAAGCACAAGGATACAGAAAGAAAAAAGGAAAATGCCAAGTACGATGAGTCTAAAACCAAACTTAATGCCAAAAGCCTATGTATTGAAAAATGCATAAAAGGAAATAACATGAGTGAATTGACACAAGATAAAAGCAATATGGAATAGGTTCCTCTTTATTGATGTGCTTTCAAAGTAGTGTTACAATATGTCTCCTTCCTTTTTAGGGGATAGGAGCGTTAAATATGTTTTTGATAACATCCATGATAGCAATCATTCTTCCGCATGCCCACATGTAATATGGGCGGACCAAAATGTTACCGCCGCTTATGTATATGATTTTTTACTCCTTCTTACTCCTCTAATGTTGAAAACCTATGTTCAAGGAAATAGAAAAGATCAGTAGCACCTACAGATAGAATAAAACATGTATTTCCCAAGGCCTACTGTTAGTGTATGCATGAAAATATTAAAACGATATCCAAATGACCTCGGATCAACCAAAAAATTTTATAGAAGCATGACTATGTTACCATGAGGTCACTGCAAAAAGAACAGTCTAGAAATTCCTCACATATTTGCATTCACTCCAAGATGGGACGAATAAACCTATAATAAATTATCAGAAAGCACCCTCTTCAATGTCCTCTCCAGAAATCTCCAAATGACCTACAAAGTTAGGGTTAGCTAATTGGGGGTGTTTTGGGAAGACCCAGAAGGTTAGATTTCTCCAATTTTACCTCTATCACCTAGATTTTTCTGGTGCCATCTGCAAGTTAGTAAAGGCAAGAAATGATAAAAACCTAGTCAAAAATGCTTAGAATGAAATGAAATTTAAACTAAAGCCTATTTAAATAACCTAGAATAATATGCAAAATAAAAATCAAAGAAATCTATCACAAGTTTCTATTCTCTTCGGGGTGGGGTGATTAGGTCTACGACAACTTGGGGGGTGCCTGAGAGTAGAACGCCCACCATTTGGGACTTTGTTTCGGCACCAATCCACTTGGGATGGGTCCAAAACTTCTTATGGGGTTTTGTTGACAAATTTTATGGAATATTGTGGCAAAATGTTCAAGTTTGGGTCTAGAATGTGCCTCTAATAATCACCCAATAACCTCCCTCCAAAAGTGAGATCAAGGATGTGAAAGCACAAACAATGGGTGAGGATATATTTTAGAAGCACTTTGTTGCTCCAAAAGCTCCTCTTTGTATCTCTATTTGGGTGAGAAGACTCACCAATTTATAGACCTAGGATATCTTTGTTTAAATGTGCATGTGAGGGCACCACTTGAGTTGATTGTCCTATTTTGAGATAAAAGATAATTCTATGATTTAGAGTCTCCTTGCATGAGGTCTCTAAAATAAAGACATGCATGACTAAAGTCTCTCTTCTTGATTTTGAAACCGTTCCTCACAATTGCATGGCCTGAAGCTTTAGTTAACTAGTGGACTTGTCGAGGTTTAAATTTTTACCAGTAAAACCTGCTATTCGCATCACCCTGGGGCGAATGCTGCTATTCGTCCCTGGGTGGGGTGAATACCAGTTTGTATTCGTCCCAGGGTGGGGCGAGTAGGGAGAAAAGTTTCAAATGGTGACAAATTGAATCTTGACCTTCCAAACTATTGTTGGGAGTGGTTAGGACCATTGTTTAACCTCTGGGGGATGCCCTAGGGGCTATGTGTGTCAATGTGATTAGAATTTATCATCACATAATCAAATTGGTGTTGTTTTGGTGTCTACAGATGCCCCTTTTTGGGAAGTGCTATGCAAGGTGCAGCATCGAGCAAAAATAGATAACCAAAGCACTAATGATTAGGGTTTCTCAGTAACCTAACCAACTCTTGATACCCCAAGTATGGAAAGGGCACACATTCTTGAATCCTTGCTTCTGACGAGCTAAGGAACTTAATTCAAGTGTTAACATTTTTTGGTGAGGTGTTACTTGAGCTTGGACATTGATCAGTCATGAATAGGCAAAGGGCGCAACATTTTCTCTATGGGAACCTTGAGTTCATGATTCATGAATGCCAAGTGTTTGATCACCTTGTGATTATTTGCTTGTTTACTGCCCTAAGCAGGAGCATGATTGTCTTTTTCAATGATCCTTTGAATGCGTGTTATTTCCATAATTGGGTATATTTTTGTTGATTGGTGACTAAGTGTGACTACCCCCTCAAGTGACGAATCGATGAGGGAATGACCGACATGAGAAAAGTGATGAGTCGCTTGACCCAAGATGACTTAGGTAAGGGTGCCTTCAGTTGTTTTACCATTGAATGCTTTAGCAGTTTTTGAACATTTTGACCTATTTTTGGTGGGTTTTAACCCTTTTTGTGACGCATTTTGGAGTTGAAATTGGCAAAAATTCATCCTCCTGTGGAGAGTTCCAGCTATGGTAGCCTTATTATGGAGTAGGATAGTGAAAATTTGTAATCCCAATGTTTTTTTTGGATGCCAATAATGTCAGGCGCAAAGGCGCCTTCGTTTGGCAATGTTATTGCTATTTTTGGTTGGGTTTTGACCCTTTTGTGACGCCTATTTGGGGATGAAATTCTTGAAAATCCATCATCCTATGGAGCGTTACGGCTATGGTAGCCTTCTTAGGGAATAGGATAGTGAGGATTTGTGATCCCGACGTCTATTTTTCATGCTTGGAATGTCAAGTGCAAAAGCACTCTTATCGAAAACTCTTTTAGCTTGTTTTTGGTGCATTTTGTGCAGTTTTTGCTTTTTTTGAAATTTTTTCTTTGTATTCTTGTTGAGTATTCGTCCCTGGGAGGGACAAGAACTAACCAGAGTGATCATCATAGGGGGGAATGAGTACATGCTCAAAAAGCCTATTTAAAGACCAAAATTAAGTTTTGGGCTCATTTGCATTTGTTTTTCCTGGCAATTTGGAGCTCTGAGGAGGAGGAGGTCAATTCTACAAAACGAAGCGCTGTCGAAATTTTCCTGCCACCATGATTTCATGGACTGGATCCTCAAGCGGTGGAGCCGAAGCGAGACCGGTGAGTGTTCTTCCTCTTTATTGTTTTTTTTTATTATTTTTTTGTTACAGTTTGAAAATCGCAAGTTAGTTATTTTATGACCATTTGTTTTGGTTTTACAAGTTTAAAATGAAACCCTAGTTTATCAAAAATTAGCTTAAAACTTAGTGTAACCCTAGGTAAACAAATATCAAAAGTTAGTTGAAAAATTTTATTAGAACGTAACTTAAAAACTGCGCTTAACTCGAATTTTAACAAAGATTAAAACTTAGGTTAGAAACGTAGGGTAAAACTAAGCGTAAAAAATGTAGCTCAACCCTAGTTATTTGTTGTGGTTTGTGTTTTTGTGTTTGTAAGTGATCAGTCAATTTTTAGAGTTAAAAACCCTAGGACTGACAAACAATTATTTTGTTTTAATTTTTTTGTTTTTAATTTATCAGTTAGAGTTAAAACCCTAGAACTGACAAATGATTTGTTGTAATTTTTTTGTTTTTAATTTATTAGTTAGAGTTAAAAACCCTAGGTCTAAGAAATTATTTTTGAATGTTTTTGTTTGTTTTTTAATTTATCAGTTAGAGTTAAAAACCCTAGGACTGACAAATGTTTTTTTTTTAATTTTGTTGTTTGTTTTGAATTTATCAGTTAGAGTTAAAACCCTAGAACTGACAAATAATTTTTTGAATTTTGTTATGTTTTTGTTTAAGTTATCAGTTGAGAGTGAAAACCCTAGGACTGAAAACTTAGTTTTGAATGTTTTTTGTATTTTTGTGTATTTTATGTCTCGTTATATAGTTGTTTTTAGCTGTACAGTTTTTCCTAGATTTTAATGTTTTTGGTTTTGTTTTCTTTTGCAGGTTGTGAAGAGCCGGTGGTTTTCTTTTATGTCAAGTAGGTGACCCGGCTGGAGCCGGTGGTTAGGGATCGAGCCTATTTGATGGCCCTGATCAACCTGTGGGATCCCCGAACCAATACCTTCCATATCCTAATAGGGTAGATGACGGTGACCTTGGAGGATGTCTATTAGATTCTTTAGATTCTAATAGACGAACTGTCGATCTGGATGACGTCGCAGGATCAAAGGACAACAGTGCTGACATGCTGCTTTGGACATAGAGAGGAGATGGGGGTGGACATCCTAGTGGAGAGGGTAGAGGGAGACTACTAGATTGGTGGCATATTGGTTCGATGGTGGCTAGAGAGGGGTGTGTTAGGAGTGAGGCACGCATTACTTATGGGCCTTATTTCCAACATGCTTCTCCCCGACTCTTTGGGCACGAGGTTCTCGTGGAACCTTCTAGAGGTGGTGTTTCAATTGGTGGAGTGTCCTACAGATGCACCGATGATCATGATATGGGGACAGAATCTATTGGCACAACTCTATGATGAGCTTTACGAGTTCTGCTATCAGAGGCAAAAGGGGATTAGTTGCAGCTATTTATTATAGTGTTGGGCTTGGCAACACATAGCAGTGGAGAGGCCAGTGGGGCTATCATGGACAACGCAGGCAGAGATGCTAGATCGAGAGATTGGATATGGGGTACTATGGCAGCGGTCTAAGGAGAATGCACAGAGTTGATGATGGGAAGGTGCCATAGGGCACTATGTCGATGCCTTCGCTCGACTTGCTCTAGGGAAGGTGTTCTGGCACCTCTATCGAGACTATCCAGCCTAGACTGAGGCTAGAGAGTGGCTCTAGAAGGTACGTAGAGAGAGGTTATTTATTGGGCTACACAAGACTGAGCAGGAGTTCTTCCCATATGGTCGGATTACTCGATAGTTTGAGGTGCACCAGGAGTTTCCTGGTGAGCCCGTGGTCTATCGATGTCAGGGAGACGAGAGGAATCTAGCTTGGCTAGTCATTACATCGTTGGTGAAGGATGTAGATACAACGATTAATGTCCCAAACATGGATGACATTGGTGTTACCATGGATTATGAGAAATGGTGGACTTTACAACGATGGCGAGGTGAGGGGCCTCTAACGGGTGCAGAGGTAGGTGTAGTAGGGTATGAGGGTGCAGAAGCACCAAGAGAGGGCTAGGGAATTCTACTGGATGATGCGGACATGGTGGAGGTTGAGGATATTGAAGGGGAGTTTGGGGTAATGGATCAACCAGAGATGTAGGATGTCTTGGAGCAGTGGGAGCCGAAGCAGCCTACATTTCTGAATATGTCGATGCCTCAGGCGGTCTTGAAGGATATAGAGGTAGAAGTGCACGTTGAGAATGCATGACTAGTGGGGTTACTCCGAAGGTGAGATGAGGAGCTCGAGGATGCACTATAGGAGAGGGATTTCCTATGAACGTAGCTAGTAGAGTGGGAGAACACATGGGCTACATACCGCTGGTAGGATGGGGATACCGATGTTGTGCGGGAGAGGAATCTCCTATGGACATAACTAGCACAGTGTAACAATACTTTGGCTATGTATATTCAATGAGATATGGACTCAGTGTAGTATCAGTTGGATCTAGAGGTAGAGATTAGTCACCTTAGTGGGTGGTTCCCTATGTTTAGTAGTGGTGGATCATTGCGTCACTCGAGAGGGATCGATACTGAGCAGTCAGCATCCTCTTGGTGCAGGCGACTGGAGGAGGGAGGCACTAGTAGGTGTGATGTGGGGGCTAGTAGTAGCCGCCCTGAGGGGTCCCACAAGACTCACACCATAGGGGGTAGTTCTCATTGCACCGATCCTATGTGATCATGGTGGTTGAAGCCCTAGGCTTGGGGGTTTTTGAGTTTTTGGCTTTGTTGCGAGGTCAAAGGACCGGTTCATTGTAGCCTGTAGGAATTTTTGATGATATATATGCAAATGACTCTTTTTTGATGTTTATGCACTTTTCATGGTTTTTTTTATGTATATGTATTTACATTGATGTATACATATGCTATTGTGATGTTTCTAATTTATATGATGTATGCATATGGAATGAATGAAATGAGTTGTTGATAACTTGTCGATGGCACCAAAGACTGTACAAGATTTACTGGCTTTCTGTACGGATGTGATGACTTTGTGGAATGAATTTGCATGTGAAAACTTTGTTTTTGTAGTTTGCATATTCTATGATGGTGATGTACGTAATGAAATGTTTCAATTGTTTTTAAAATGTAGTTAAGATTTTTTGAGATTCAAATATTTTAACTAACTAGCCAAGATCGTACATTTATCGTACAAGACTTTTGAACAAGGTATAAATCCGACTTGAGTTTGACCAAGTTATTTCGCATCCCTGTGTGTGCAATTGAGTTTGTTTATATGGTATTTGTCAGGATACTGCAAGTGCCAGATAGTCTATCAACCAAACCTGTACTGAGGATCACCAAATTAGCTCCATTAACTCCATTGTTGTATGTAGTAATATTAATCAATGGGACAATCTAAGATACCATAAACTAGCTCATCCACATGCAAACATTGGTCTGCTCACACGCAAAGCTAATGTGATAGACATATTGTCATGCGGTTAGGATACCACCATTGCCAGGTAGGTTGTCCACCAAACCCGTAATGAGGATCACCTAGATGGTTTTCGAATGCTGAGAATTCTAGGGATTCAAGTTCAGGTTTTTTATTTGCTCAATGGTTTAGGATACTCACTCATATATATAGTGATGAAAATCACTATTTATTTTTATTTTTTTGTTTTTCTTTTTGAGCAAGGATTGTGAATAGTGGTGATAACCACTGTTATTTGATTTTGTATTTTGACATTTGTAAGGTTGAGCTTGTAGGTTTGTGGCTTTATGGATGGATTTGATCCTTTTAGGCCTTGGGGATGACTACCAATCCTATTTAGGTATGTGTAGTATGAATCCTTACAACTTTGGTAACCAAAGGGATTTATGGAGACTATGAAGTAAGGGCATTGATATTTTAGGCCTTGGGGATGACTACCCATCCTATTCAGGGATGTGTAGTATGAATCCTTACAACTTTGAGACCAAAGGTGAGTGGAGATGATCGTGATGATGGATTGGGAATTTTATTTTTGAATGGTCATTGATCCGTTTAGACCTTGGGGATGACTACCCATCCTTGGCAGGGACGTGTAGTATGAATCCTTACAACCTTAAGGACCAATGGTGATTGGAGATTTTGGTGAGTAGTGGTGAAAACCACTATTTATTAGGGGGAATTGATGGGGAAGATCTCATCCTTTTGTCAATTCTCAGCACTCTTGAACCATTCGCACAGGGGAATGAATAGACTAATCTTTCACCTATGGTACCCTAGACTGCTTTGTAGGTTTCTCTTGCGTTCACACAACTTAGGAATTATTTTATGTGTTTTAACATGTGTAGGTATGTTACATAACAAGGTGTGATCCAAGTAAAACTTTCTCATGTAAAATTTGTTTAACTTTGTACAGTTTTTGGCTAGAAATTTAAATACAGCTGAATGACGAAAACCCTATATACATTATGATACAACTGACTATGCTAAAAATGGTGATGGTGTTATTCTGGATGTATGCTTTTGTAAAATTGATTTGATGTGTAAAATGATGGAGTTGCCAAGTAATAATAGTCTATGGTGCTTGTGACTTGTATGACCAACAAATATGCAATGTATGGATGTGATGCCTAATGCAACTTATTATTTTTATATTATGATTTTTTACGAGTATGCATGGAATGGAGAAGCAATTTTTTTTCTTTTGTTATTTTTTGATGATTTTATTGTTTTTGTTTTTGTTTGTTGAATATTTGTTTTGACCAGGCGGTTAGGGTAACCCTTGGAGCTTTTTGTGTGACCAAAGGGTGTATGGACATCTTTGGGGCGTTTTGGGGTGACCAAGTGATTATGGGAATCCTTGGAGCTTTTGGGTTGACCAAAGGGTTTATTGATACCTTTGGGGCATTTTGGGGTGACCAAGCGATTATGGGAATCCTTGGAGATTTTGGGTTGACCAAAGAGTTTATAGATACCTTTGGGGCGTTTTGGGGTGACCAAGCGATTATGGGAATCCTTGGAGATTTTGGGTTGACCAAAGGGTTTATAGATACCTTTGGGGCATTTTGGGGTGACCAAGCGACTGTGGGAATCCTTGGAGCTTTTGGGTTGACCAAATGGTTTATAGATATCTTTGGGGTGTTTTAGGGTGACCAAGTGATTATGGAAATCCTTGGAGCTTTTGGGTGAACTATGGCTCTCTAAATGTGGAATGGCCTCAAATGACTGATGTTCAAGGGTTCTGTTTCCTTGATTCCTTCAAGAGAGGCAAGCCGGTATGTTCCAGGTCCTATTCTATTGTCAATCACATAAGGACCTAACTAGTTTTCCATGAATTTGACCCTTAGATGGGACGACAAATTAGAATTTTGTTGGTTCTCTTTTAAGACCAAGTCACCAACCTAAAATTCCCTTAATTGGACCTTTATTTTGTATGCTTTCTTAAGTCACTCTTGATAGATACACAAATGCTCGAAAGAATTGATGCGTCATTCATCGAGCAACGTAAGTTGGTCTAACTGGGCCTATCGTGCAATGTCATCATCGATGAACTCTTGCATTGAAATGCATAGGGAAGGGATTTCTAACTCAAGAGGCATGATTGCCTCAGAGCCATACACCAAAAAAAATGGAGTTGCCCTAGTGGGTATCCAAATTCTAGTGCGATAAGCCCATAGGGCAAGTGGGATTTGAATGTACCAATCCTTATGACTATCTACGATGGTCTTTTTGAGGATGGCAACTAGAATTTTGTTTGATGCTTCTGTTGGCCCATTTGCCTGCGGATAATAGGGTGTTGAAAAACTATGTTAAATTTTGTACTTTGTTGTCAAAGCACACACATATTTATTCTTGAATGACTGCTAGTCTTACAATGGCACTGGGAGGGGGGGTGAATCAGTGTAGTTCTTTAAACTTAAATTCACAACTCTTAAAACTGAAATAATGAAACCTTAAAACCAGATAAAGCAAGTATCACAAGAGAACATCACACAACACAAGATTTAATGAGGTTCACCAATTTGGCTACTCCTCAAGAATGACTACTTGGACTACCATCCAAATCCAGCCTTTGCAAAGCACCAACTTTACAATCAATTTACCAGCACCCTACTGGAAGGAGCACCAACCCCTTATTTATCTACACCAACAGAAAGGAGCACCAACCCCTGATTTACTAGCACCAACTGGAAGGAGCACCAACCCCTAATTTACTAGCACCAACTGGAAGGAGCACCAACCCCTGATGCCAAGCATCAACTTGGACTTCAATTTTGAAACTAGAAGATTGATAGTAAGATACCTTTGCTTTTGCAAGACCCTGACTGGTCTTCTTCACCTTTGCACTCTTTGCACACTTTGCTCTCTGCGTAATCACTTCGCACACTCTGCTTTGTTATAGCTGCACTTTGCGTTCGTCTTCACCCTTTGCACTCTCTGCTCCTTCTGCTTTCTTTGTGCAATCACAGATGCACTTAGGACAATTTGACATGACTCTTCACTCACTTTGCGCACTTCACCATCATCTCACCGCTTCTGCACTTTCTGCACTCTTACGACCACATTTCACACTTTGACACGCATTCGATGACTTATCCAACTACTCAACAATTCTCCAAACAACCCTCCTTTTATAACAATATTTTCATGATGAAAACCCTAATCTTAGTCGACTTGCATAACAAATGTAAACCCTAATCTTAGTCGGTTGTCATCGATCTTAGTCGGCTTCAACTCATGAATAATTCCAACACTTCCCAAACCAAATTAACCTCATACTTCTCATTTTAGTTGGGTTCTTCTTCTCATCTTGTGCACATATGACCTATCATGAAATCATGACATTTCTACCTCTAGAGCTTCTTTTGTTTCTGTTGCAGCAAAAACACATGTCGCGATATCATGACACTTTCTCTCTCTCTTATTTCTCTTTGCCTTGGCCCACGAAAATGCAACATGTCGTGATATCATGACACTTTTTTCTCTCTCCTCTTTCTCTTTGCTTTGGCCCGTGAAAATGCAACATGTCGCGATATCATGACACTTTTTCTCCTTGCTCCTTTTCTTTGCTTAGGCCCGAAAATACATGTCGTTATATCATGACACTTTTGCCTCTGTATACTTTGTCTTTGCTTTTTTCGCTATATCGCGACACTTCTACTTCCATACACTTTGAATTTGCTTTTGTCATGATATCACGACACTTCTACCTCCATAGTCTTCAACTTAGCTTTTGTCATGAAATCGTGACACTTCTGCTTCATACTTAGCTTCTTTTCCTTTTTTGTGAAATCGTGACACTTCTACCTTCAAAGTCTTCTTCTCTTCTTTTGTCATGAAATCATGACACTTCTACTTCCATACTTTACTTCTTTGCTTTTGTCATGAAATCGTGACACTTCTGCATTCGAAGTCTTCTTCTCTGCTTTTGTCATGAAATCATGACACTTCTGCTTCCAAAGTCTTCTTCTCTGCTTTTTTCATGAAATCATGACATTTTTGCTTCTGAAGTCTTGTTTTCTACTTTTTTCATGAAATCACGATAGTTCTACTTCTGTACGCTTCCTCTCTTTCTTTTGTCACAAAAATGTGACATGTCATGAAATCGTGACACTTTTCAAACTTACTTTCTCTCTCCTATTTTAGTCGCAAAAATGCGACATGTCACGAAATCGCGACACTTTTCAAACTTACTTTCTCTCTCCTATTTTAGTCACAAAAATGCGACATGTCATGAAATCGTGACACTTTTCCAACTTACTTTCTCTCTCCTATTTTAGTCACGAAAATGCGACATGTCACGAAATCGTGACACTTTTTCTTTTTCTTCCTTCCTCTCCTATTTGAGTCGCAAAAATGTGACATGTCGCGAAATCGTGACACTTTTTCCTTCTTGCTCTCTTTCTTCACTTTGGACCGCGAAAATTCTACATGTCACAAAATTGTGACACTTTTTTTTTCTTGCTCTCTTTCTTCACTTTGGACTATGAAAATGCAACATGTCATGAAATCACGACAATTTTTCCACTTGCCTTTTTCTTTTCCAACATGTCACGAAATCGTGATAGTTTTTCTTGCTTTTTCTCTCTCTTCCAACATGTCACGAAATCATGACAGTTTTTCCACTTGCCTTTTTCTCTTCCAACATGTCATGAAATCGTGACAGTTTTTCCACTTGCCTTTTTCTCTTCCAACATGTCGCGAAATCGTGATAGTTTTTCCTGCTTTTTCTCTTTCTTCCAACATGTCGCGAAATCATGATAGTTTTTCCACTTGCCTTTTTCTCTTCCAACATGTCGCGAAATCGCGACAGTTTTTCCTGCTTTTTCTCTCTCTTCCAACATGTCGCGAAATCATGATAGTTTTTCCTCTTGCCTTTTTCTCTTCCAACATGTCGCGAAATCGTGATAGTTTTTCCTCTTGCTTTTTCTCTTCCAACATGTCATGAAATCGCGATAGTTTTCCACTTGCCTTTTCTCTCTTCCAACATGTCGCGAAATCGTGACAGTTTTTCTTGCTCGTTGTATATGTCGCGATATCGTGACACTTTTCTTACTTGTCTTTTTCTTTGATCTTTTGCATATGGGCCACTTCGGTCTTCTTGGAAAATCACTGTACATACTCTGAATAACCTTTGAACTCCTGTCTTCTGCATCTGAATATCTTTTGAACTTCCTATCCACTGCATCAATAGATCTATCTGACTGTGTTGACAACAATGACAATACTATTGCTGCACCTTGCTCAACAATCTCCCCCTTTGGAATTGTTGGCAACACATGTGCAATTTCCTGTAACTCTTCTCCCCCTTTGACAATAATACCAAAGGGCTACTGCAGACTCCCCCTGAGTCCATGCACAACATTCTCAGGCAAAATTGATTACACTTAGCAAAAATCATGAACATGAGCAAAAAGATAATCAAATACTTAAATGCTCCCCCCGAGAATGTGATCCCTGTAGCTAGTCAATTCTTGGGAAGTGTGACCACTCCCAATTTATTGTGAAGGTACTCAAAAACTTCCTTGGGCAATGGTTTTGTGAAGATATCCACTTGCTCTGTAGTTGGAACAAAATCCAACTTAACCTCACCTCGCAACTTTCTCCTTCAAAAAGTGATACCACAACAGTTGCAATATATTCTACCTCCTCGATAAAAAACACTCTGTTCTTACTGTGCCACATGACCAATCTATCTCCAAGATAGAATGCACCTCCACTGGTACTCTTTCTGTCATCGACACCTCCTGCCCAATCTGCATCTGAATATGAAATAAGGGTGAAGTCTTTACCTTTCGGATACCATAACCCATATTCCATAGTACCCTTGAGGTACATAAGGGTGAAAAGGCTTGTTTCAAATCTGCTTAACAAGATCACACAGAACTTATCCAATCTCATAGAATCATAAAGAGAATTGTTAGAGACTCAATATGTTCTATACTTAATGCTCAATCAATATATCAACTAAATCTCATAGAAGCATAAAGAGAATTGTTAGAGACTCAATATGTTCTATACTCAAATCCCAATCTCAACTCAAATCAATCTCATAGAAGCATAAAGAGAATTGTTAGAGACTCAATATGTTCTATACTCAAATCCCAATCTCAACTCAAATCAATCTCATAGAAGCATAAAGAGAATTGTTAGAGACTCTATATGTTCTATTCTCAAATCTCAATCTCAACTCAAATCAAGAATAGTTTATTTTATGGAACTTGAACAACCACATGCATCCAATCACTTGACTAGGCTCAATCAACTCTACTCAACCAATCACCTCAATGAACATCCCTTTATCACAAACCCTAGTCGAAGCATGTATCAACCAACTTTGTGCAAGCATCAAACACTATACCACAACACCAACCAAATCCCTTTTTACATTTTCAACTTGGTCTATGTTTTCTACAGTCACCGCTGGTCACACCTTACTTTCAACTGTTCGAATCAGGAGACAACATTTTGTCAAACACTTCACGGCCAACTATAGTGCACCTTACTCAAACTCATACTTCTGGACCTCGGATAGGTATGATTCACAAAGCAAAGTTGCTCATCTTGATGAGCTAAACATGAATCAATAATCAGACTTCAATATTTTTCACCACAATGTCATAATAGATCTAACAATCTTCACGTCAATGTGTAGTTCAAATACACACTACTTTTATCGAAACACATATATGCGGCTAGGGCAACATTCTTTCACTAACCAAATTATCTGAACTGTTATAATCCTTAACTTTGGACAGTGGCAGTAAGAACCATCACCAGTACAACAATGACATATAGCAATACTACCAATAATGACAACTCTCAATTTAATCACCACCCTTCATGGCACTTCCACAAACAACTACATGAACTGAAAACACACTTCGACAACTATACGACAACTCCCCCTAACTACTTGCCTTTCATCCTCAGAAACCCAAAAAAATACATAGGAGCATTAAAATAAAACTTTAAGATTGCTCCCCCTGAGGATGTGCTACCTAGAGTTGCTTAGTGCAATAGAGGAGTAGTCTCCTTCAGTCCAAGGAGACACGATTTCCTTTCTTCTATCTTTCTCCAAACTTTCTTGAACTCGGGCTTGGATTTTTCAACTGCATCCCTGTTTTGCACCTTTTCGTGAACTCGAACATTTCTCTTGTGTGGTTGTCTCTTGTGCATCCTTGATGAATGATTATTTTCCTTTCTTTTATGTACATGATTTATTCCTTGTTTGTGTTGCATTCTTTGCGTCTGATGAAATCTATTGTTTTGCCTTAGATTAGATACAAAAGTGCTTGGACAAAACCTTGCTATGTGCCCATGACCATTACATTGAAAACATTGTACATAGTGTTCACTCAGAAATGTAGATGTATTTCTACCAACATAACTCTTTGATTTATTATTCAATCCACAATAAGTTGCCTTGTGACCATACTGGTTGCATCTGAAACAATAGCCATTAAAAGTATTATTATGAATAGAGTGAGAGTGATAGAACCTCTTTTGTTGTGGTTGCTTTGTTGTAGATCTCCTTTGATATTTTCTTCCTTTTGAAGATTCAGCTTCAAACTTTTCTTGCTTCGATCCTTCAACAGTGAACTTCTTCTTCTCTGCAGAGTTGGAAGATGAAGGTTGTTCAACTTCATATCCAAGACCATGCTTATCCATGGAGCTTCTTTGTTGGCTTATCATTTTATCTAGCAACTTTGTGCTCTTCTTGAATTTGAGATTTGTATTGGCCTCTTCTAGTTGTTTCTTCAATAAAACAATCTCTTCCTCTTGTTTGCAGCAACCAATCTCTTTCTCATTGATCTATGACCTGAGAGTTTCTTCAATCCTTTTGAATTCTTCTACCTGTACTTTCAAACTGGTTATTATTTCATTTGCATCCTCAAGCTTTCTTGAGATTTCCTTATTCCTTTTTCTTTCTATCTTCAATTCATCCAGAGCTGCAATTAGTTCCTCTTTCAAATTTATTTCTGCATCAATTTCTTCTTCATCACATTCCTGTTATTTTTTTGTTTCTTCTTCGAGTGTCATGAAAAGACCTCCACCTATTTCCTTTTTAGAATCATCCTCTAGGACTTCATTAACTCTCAGCATATATGCCTCTATGTTCTCATCGTTATTCAACTTTAAAGCTTTGAACTGAGCTTGATGTGTTTGTAACTTGGCCTCCTTGATCTCATCGTCTCCTTCATGAATACTCCTTAGTTTGTCCCATATTTCTTTTGCCATTTTACAACTCATGATCTTTACCAGTTCACTGTCTACTAATCCGCACCTGATAGCATTCCTTGCTTTTGAGTCATTTTCAAATAGATTCTTACCGACAGCATCGGTTGGAGGAGTGATGGGTATTGTGTATCCACTAACTACTGAATCCCAGATGTCGTATCCCAAAGCACAAAGATATGTCTGCATCCTGATTCTCCAGATCACGTAATTAGTTCCATCAAACAAAGGTGCTTTGTTTGATGAGAAGTCTTCAACCTTTTCTAGTTCAATTTTCTCTTCCACAGAACCGAAACTGACTGAGATGCCCTTTTGGAGGAGGATCTATTCTTCTTACCCATTGCGTACTAATCCAAGATCAACCCTAACTGATTTAGCCTGAGAAGGGAACTTGGATCTGATACCAATTGTTAGTCTTACAATGGCACTGAGAGGGGGGGTGAATCAGTGTAGTTCTTTAAACTTAAATTCATAGCTCTTAAAACTGAAATAATGAAACCTTAAAACCAGATAAAGCAAGTATCACAAGAGAACATCACACAACACAAGATTTAATGAGGTTCACCAATTTGGCTACTCCTCAAGAATGACTGCTTGGACTACCATCCAAATCCAGCCTTTGCAAAGCACCAACTTTACAATCAATTTACCAGCACCCACTGGAAGGAGCACCAAACCCTTATTTATCTGCACCAATAGAAAGGAGCACCAACCCCTGATTTACCAGCACCAACTGGAAGGAGCACCAACCCCTGATTTACCAGCACCAACTGGAAGGAGCACCAACCCCTGATGCCAAGCATCAACTTGGACTTCAATTCTGAAACTAGAAGATTGATAGTAAGATACCTTTGCTTTTGCAAGACCCTGACTGGTCTTCTTCACCTTTTCTCTCTCTACGCACTTTTCTCTCTCTGCGTAATCACTTTGCACACTCTGCTTCATTACAGCTACACTTTGCGTTCGTCTTCACCCTTTGCACTCTCTGCTCCTTCTGCTTTCTCTGCGTAATCATAGACGCACTTAGGACAATTCGACATGACTCTTCACTCACTTTGCGCACTTCACCATCATCTCGCTACTTCTATGCTTTATGTGCTCTTACGGCCACATTTCACACTTCGACATGCATTCGACGACTTATGCAACAACTACACAATTCTCCAAACAACCCTCCTTTTATAACAATATTTTCATGATGAAAACCCTAATCTTAGTCGGCTTGCATAACAAATGTAAACCCTAATCTTAGTCGGTTGTCATCGATCTTAGTCGGCTTCAACTCATGAAGATATTCGGTAATTCCATCGCTCAAAGATTTCATTCGATAACAGTCCCTGTAGCCACTGCACTGACTTTTGTTCACTCTTCATATTTTAGCTGCATGAATTCACTCTATATCTACCCCTGTAAATGTTGTAGAGATGTCGGTCCACTGTCATACTTCTCATTTTAGTTGGGTTCTTCTTCTTGTCTTGTGCACATATGACCTATCACGAAATCGTGACATTTCTGCCTCTGGAGCTTCTTTTGTTGCTGTTGTCGCGAAAACACATGTCACGATATCGTGACACTTTTTTCTCTCTCCTCTTTCTCTTTGCCTTGGCCCACAAAAATGCAACATGTCGCGATATCGCGACACTTTTTCTCCTTGCTCCTTTTCTTTTGCTTAGGCCCACGAAAATACAACATGTCACGATATCGTGACACTTTCACCTCGGTATACTTCGTCTTTGCTTTTGTTGCAATATCATGACACTTCTACTTCCATAGACTTCGACTTTGCTTTTTTCATGATATCGCGACACTTCTACCTCCATAGTCTTCAACTTAGCTTTTGTCATGAAATCGTGACACTTCTGCTTTCATACTTAGCTTCTTTGCTTTTGTCACGAAATCATGATAATTCTGCCTTTGAAGTCTTCTTCTCTACTTTTGTCATGAAATCGTGACACTTATGCTTTCATACTTTACTTCTTTGCTTTTGTCATGAAATCGTGACACTTCTGCCTTCAAAGTCTTCTTCTCTGCTTTTGTTACGAAATCATGACACTTCTACTTTCAAAGTCTTCTTCTCTACTTTTGTCATGAAATCATGAAACTTCTACTTCCAAAGTCTTGCTTTCTACTTTTGTCATGAAATCATGACAGTTCTACTTCCTTACGCTTCCTCTCTTTCTTTTGTCATGAAAATGTGACATGTCACGAAATCGTGACACTTTTCCAACTTACTTTCTCTCTCCTATTTTAGTCACGAAAATGCGACATGTCGTGAAATCGTGACACTTTTCCAACTTACTTTCTCTCTCTCATTTTAGTCGCGAAAATGCGACATGTCATGAAATCGTGACACTTTTTCTTTTTCTTCCTTCCTGCCCTTTTCGAGTTGCAAAAATGCGACATGTCACGAAATCGTGACACTTTTTCCTTCTTGCTCTCTCTCTTCGCTTTGGACCACAAAAATGCTACATGTCACGAAATCGCGACACTTTTTCTTTCTTGCTCTCTTTCTTCGCTTTGGACTGCGAAAATGCTACATGTCACGAAATCGTGACAGTTTTTCCACTTGCCTTTTTCTCTTCCAACATGTCGCGAAATCGCGACAGTTTTTCTTGCTTTTTCTCTCTCTTCCAACATGTCACGAAATCGCGACAATTTTTTCACTTGCCTTTTTCTCTTCCAACATGTCGCGAAATCACGACAGTTTTTCCACTTGCCTTTTTCTCTTCCAACATGTCACGAAATCGCGACAGTTTTTTCTGCTTTTTCTCTCTCTTCCAACATGTCACGAAATCGTGATAGTTTTTCCACTTGCCTTTTTCTCTTCCAACATGTCACGAAATCACGATAGTTTTTCCTAATTTTTCTCTCTCTTCCAACATGTCACGAAATCGTGACAGTTTTTCCTCTTGCCTTTTTCTCTTCCAACATGTCACGAAATCGTGACAGTTTTTCTTGCCTGTTGTATATGTCGCGATATCGTGACACTTTTCTTACTTGTCTTTTTCTTTGATCTTTTGCATATGGGCCACTTTGGTCTTCTTGGAAAATCATTGTACATACTCTAAATAACCTTTGAACTCTTGTCTTCTGCATCTGAATATCTTTTGAACTTCCTGTCCACTGCATCAACAGATCTATCTGACTGTGTTGACAACAATGACAATATTGTTGTTGCACCTTGCTCAATAATGACGTCCCATTATCAGAAATAATCTTGGATGGAATACCAAAATGACATGATGTTATGCAAAATAAACTCCACAATGTGGGTTCCAGTCGTAGAGGTTAGCAGAATTGCTTCCACCCACTTGGTGAAGTACTCTGTGTTTATTATGATAAATGTGTGACAACCTGACGGTGCAGGGGAGATCTTTCCAATTAGATCAAAGCCCCACTACAAAAAATGCCAAGCCGATTGGATCGGCTGCAAGGCCTGAGAAGGTACATGTGTCAAATTAGCATGGTGTTGACACTTCATGCACTTCTTTACATATGTGCAACAATCTCGCTCTAAATATGGCCAATAATAGCCCATGCAAAGAATGCACTTTGCGATGGCCATACCACTGAAGTGGCCACCACATGTACCATCGTGGGCTTGGGTGATCACCCAAGCGGACTCTTTTTGGTCCAAGCAACAGAGGAGAATTCCTTCATAGCTTCGATGATACAAAATGTCTCCTAACAAGACATGTTTTGTCACTTTCTATTTAAATGATCTTTTCACAAATTGTGTCAATCCAAGTGGGAGGTTACCTAGCTTGAGGTAATCCCTTATGGGTGTGTACCAATCCTACTAATCAGAAACCTCGATGGTATGAACAACCAATCCCTCTTGAAGTTCATCCCTAGAAAAATTTGAGTGGGAGAGATCTTGTAAAAATAGCGTTGTGTTGCTATTAAGAGGGGTCAAGGAGAACAAAGACCCCCAATTGGCTTGAGTCAGACAATCATGGATTTGAGAGAACCTATCTTGATATGGTTCAATCTAGATCAGGTGGATTCCTGGTGTTTGGTCAAAGCTTGCATGCTCCATCATGGATTACGATAATGTTTTGACCTGAATGGTTGTCATTTACCAAAAGGGTCTTATGGGATTAGTGACCCCAAGGAGGCCATAGTATCCGCAAAATGATTCGATGATCGAGGGAGTGCCTCGATGTCATACCATTCAAGTTGTGCCAAGAATTTGTCCATAAGGGCTTTGTAGGCCTGCAAAACTAGACATTTACATTGGAATATCCCCTTGACTTGATTGACAATTAACAACGAATCACCAAAGATGTTTAAATGTTTAATGTTCATGGTGATTTCTATCTGAAGACCTATGAGCAAGGCTTAATATTTTGCATTGTTTTTGGTTCACGAGAAGTCTAATTTAAATGATAGAGGCATTGGAGCCCCTTGTGGAGTGAAGAATACAATTCATATGCCACCTCCTTTCTCACATTTAGAACCATCAAAGAATAGGTTCATGTTAGCCTGTGACTCAGGCTCATTAGAATCTGGTGATTTTGAAACATGGAAAATCCCATCATTCAATAGTTTTATGGTCAGAGGCTGATTGTCTTCAAGAGGAGCCTTTGCTAGTTGATCGGCGATGACTTAACATTTTATGGATTTCTGTCCAATGAATTCTATGTCAAACTCCGTAAATAACATGATCCATTTTGTCGTGCGGCTACTATGATAAGTATGACTCATCATGTATCGCAATGGATTCTCCTTAGACACAACATACGTCATATTGTTGAGCATGTAGTGACGTAGATTTTTGGTAGCAAACACCACTGCCAAGTAGAGCTTCTCAACATATGCATAGTTAAGTTCATAAATGACCAGGGTGTGGCTAAGATAGTAAGTAGCATGTTCTTTGTGTAGTTCATTTTTTTGATATAGCATGGCGCCCAGTGCCACCTCAGTAGCTGAGATGTATAAGTAGAATGGCACTCCTAGTCTAGGTGGTGCCAATACTTGTGGCAAAGCCAAGTATTGTTTAATGTCATCAAAGGTTGACTGGAACTCCTCATCCCAGTGAAATGTTACCTCATTGTGCAATAATTTATTCATGGGTCGACACTTGTCAGATAACTGCGCTATGAAGCGCTTGATCGATGTGACCTTTCCTTGCAAACTTTTGAGCTACTTGATGGTAGTTGGGGGAAGCATTTCAAGGATTTCCTTGACTTTGTGTGGTATACCTCGATTCTTTGTTTGGAGACTATGTAACCCAAGATCTTTCCATATGTGACGTCAAATACACACTTCTTGGGGTTTAGTCTGACTTTATGTTCCATGAGGCGATCGAGGATCTTGCTCAAGTCATCGAGATGATCTGGGCACAAAAGAGATTTGGCCAAAAAATCATCCATGTAATCCTCTAAAGTTTTGTGCATGTAATCATGGAAGATGTATGTCATGGCACGTTGGTAGGTGGCACCAATATTTTTAATGCCAAAAGGCATGACCTTATAGAAAAATGTCCCCCAAGGCATTATGAACGTCGTTTTTAATTGGTCTTCAGGATTGATATGAATCTGATTGTATCCCAAGAAACCATCCATGAGGGAAAGCATTTCATGGCCCGCTATAGCATCTACCAATGTGTCGATGCTAGGCAAGGGAAAATAATCCTTAGGACTCTCTTTGTTTAGATCTCAAAATTTGGTGCATAGGCGAATCCTCCTATCAGGATTTTTGATGGGCACCATGTTAGAAAACCATGGTGGATAATCCACACAGATGAAAAACTGTGCATCCAAAAACTTTTGTAGCTCATCTTTGACCATTAAGGCTACTATTGGGTGCATCTTACATAGTTTTTGCTTTACTGGCTTGACTATCGGATCAAGCGTAAAATTATGCATGACTAGCTGCAGGTCTAGCCTCGACATGTCTTTGTAGGACCATGCAAAAACCTCCTTCTCTTTGATAAGGGCAATGTAGTTGGCTTGCTCTTTGGGGGATAGACTTACCCCCAACTTTATGATTTGCAAATTCATCAGATCTGAGTCGATATCTATGTCAGTCGTCTCCTCGACCAACATGTGGGACCCATCCTCCAACTGATGTGGAGTTGGGATCAAGTGGATATCATTTGCTGAATTTAGATCATCGTTCAGAACCTCGGGTTCCTCTTCAGCATGGAAGACATCCTGAGTCTATCTCAAGGTGAAATGGAACATCCCACCACAAGGTTAGTACTCTAATGGGGATGGCAGTGTGTCAACATGATCCCAGTCTATAGCTTCTAGATCTAGATATAATGACCATGTTAGGTCAGCTAGATTATGGATGGGGGCAGTTAAATCAATGGAAATAATTTTGATGAAATGATTGTGGTCTCCATTACCACGGGTGTGACTGCTCGGACATCCTAGATGATATTTGTGCTCCAGATCTAGCTCTATGGGTACTAGCACAAATGGATCAACCCTATGCATGGATACGAAGATAGGGTCCTCCCTAGGAATAGATGGTTTTATAGGGTCTCCAGGTGGAAGATGCTCTCTGTATACCTGGAGTGGCAGGTGTAGTAATTGCTATAACTATGCCTGGTTTAAGTGCCACCTATGCCTGGGCCCTATGTGTAGGTGTTCAAACATGTCGTCTATATCCAAGGGATATTGTTTTTGCATCTGCCACATGTGGTTGAGATAGGCTATCTTAGTTTCATCTTCTAAATCACTGTCAGAGATCCAAAAGCCTTCATTGGCTCCAATAATTGTTTGTGACATAGAGGCTCATCCTGCTCAAGCAAATTAATGTGGTCCCATCGAGGTTGTTTCACTCTTTTTGGGGGGACCTGATTCTCTTGAGGTGGCATATGCTCAATTGGAGCATTCAAAAGGAACATTTTTAGGAAGCTCTCTTGACCATAATCCATGGGATGCACTTGTGAATGATTGCTATCAGACTCAAAAGGATCCCAAGGTGCTACCTTGTACTTCGACTCATCTTCTGAAGACCCTTCTTGGTCTTTTCCATATCACTCTTGTAGGTGTGGGAGGAGAGCAATTGAAACAAAGGTAATTTGCATTAACCATTAACTTTAGGTTACAAAGTTTAAATAAACATTAAAATAACCATGCTAGAGAAAATGGGGGGATAGGAGAAATTAAGGGAGAAGAAATTAAAATCAAACTCTCTTGTCGCTCAAATATGTTGCCGTCCAACTGTCGTCCAGGTAAGGTAAAAGGTACGTAATCTTACCCAAGGTAAAATACCATTTTTAATCTTTTACCAATGGTAATTTTCCAACATTCTCCCCCTTAAATTTGAGAGGACTGACTATACAGTCTCTCAGCTTTATAAATTGAGCTTTAGCCATGCCTTTGGTGAATATGTCTGCTAGATTATCCAAAGTGCTACAGTATTGAAGCTCAACTATCTATTGTTCCACCATATCTCTTATGAAGTGATACTTCATATCAAAATATTTTGACCTTTTGTGGTGGATCGAATTATATGCCAACTGTATGGCACTAATATTATCACAATTCATTTTGGTTGGACCAATTTTTTTTTTGCCAATCTCTTCAAGGATTTTCCTCAACCAGAGGATTTGAGTACTAGCATGGGTAATGGCTATATACTCAACTTCTGTAGATGATAATGCTACAACAGATTGCTTCTTGGAACTCCAAGTTATTAGTCCCGAACCTAGACTAAAACAGGTTCCCGATGTAGATTTTATGTCATCTATATTACTGCCCCAATCGCTGTCACTATAACCAACTAACTTCATATATTTAGACTTGTGGTAATGGATTCCAAAATCCAATGTACCTTTTACATATCATAAAATTCATTTGGTTGCTTGAAGATGCAGCTCGGATGGGCATGCCATAAACCTTAATACTAGAGAAACAACATACTGTATATATGGCCTAGTGTTGGTGAGAAACATTAAACTCCCAACCATGCTTCTGAAATTGGTCATGTCAACTTTTGGTGCTCCATCATATTTGCTTAGTTGGATTCCATGTCCTGTTGGTGTTGCAACTGATTTGCACTGCTGCATAGCAAATTTCTAAATCATGTCACGAGCATATTTTTGTTGACATATGAAGATCCCATTCTTTGATTGATGTACTTCCATTCCTAGGAAGTATCTCATTAATCCGAGATCCTTCATCTCAAACTGATTCATCATGGAGTTTTTGAACTCCATATTCATTTTATTATTACTACCCATAAATATTAGATCATCCACATATAAACAAACTATGAGGATATCTACTCCATTCTTCAGGTAGTATAGATTTGGTTCACTCTTGCTTTTTGTGAAACCATACTTGCTGAAATAGCTATCAATTCGTGAGTACCACACTCGTGGTGCTTGCTTGAGGCCATAAAGTGATTTTTTCAATTTATAAACAAGGTTCTCTTTTCCTTGTTCTTGGAAACCTTGAGGTTGTTGTACATACACCTCTTCTGTCAAGTATCCATTTAAAAATGCACTTTTCACATCCATGTGTTGAATGTTCCATCCTTTATGGGCTACCAAGGAAAGAACAGTTCTGATTGTTTTTTTCGAGCAACTGGAGAAAAGGTTTCCTCATAATATATTCCATATTTTTGAGTAAAATCCTTAGCTACTAATCTTGCCTTGTACCTTTCAATGCTTCCATCAGCATTGAATTTGGTCTTATAGACCCATTTACATCCAATACATTTTTTTCCCTTGGGAAGCTTCACAAGCTCCCAAGTATCATTCTTTTTAATTGAGGATATTTCCTCTTCCATGGCATCTTGCCATATACTTTTAGTACATGCTTTTTCATAGCTAGATGGTTCTAGCTGTGCAATAGCCAAAAAAGCAGAATTAACTACATCACCCCTTGGTTCATGAGACTCATCATCTCCTGACATTTGAATATTTTCAAGTCTTGACAAAATGTCATCCATCTCACTAGCTTGACTCCTAGTGTATCTTTGTTGGAAATTTCTATCCAAAATTTGAGAAGATGGATGACTCTGTAGTATGCGCTTTCCTTTATTTGTCTCTTTCCTTTGAGAAACTGGATCAATATCCATCATACTTGGAGCACTTACAGATCTCTAAAATTGTTTTGGAGAGTTTGGGGGTGCCAACAAAGAAGTCCCTCTTGGACTTGGTGTACCACTTGATGTACTTGATGAAGATTCTTGATGTGGACTTTGTGGAGGGGAAATTTTTCCACTACTTTTCTTGGGTTGTACAAATGTGGAACTTTTTGAATTAGAGTCAATATCAAAAAAAAATTTATGACCCCATTCTCCCCCTTCATCAAAAATTACATCCCTGGAGATAATTATTTTATGTGTCTTGGGATTGTACAATCTATACCCTTTGGTCGATTCACAATACCCTACAAAAATACAAGCTTGAATCTTGGGATCAAGATTATTTCTCTTCTCCTCAGGAATGTGTGCATAAGCTAAAGAACAAAATACTCAAAAAATTTTGACATTTGGTTTCTTACCGTACCATCCTTCATAAGTAGTGATACCATCTAAACTAGAAGTCGGACTTCTATTTAGAATATATGCACTAGTTCTCACTGCATCTGCCCAATAGCTATATGTTAGATGCTTTATCTGAAGCATCGTTTGTTCCATTTCAATAAAGGTGTGGTTCTTTCTCTCGGTCACACCGTTCTACTGTGGGGTATAGTCAGTGGTGAACTACCTTTTTATCCCATTTTGCTTACAATAATGTAGAAATTCATTTGAAGAGTACTCTCCTCCTCTATCAGTGCGAAGACATTTGACATAGTAGTCACTTTGCTTTTCTACATTATTTTTGAAGTCTATGAATCAATAAAATGCTTCATCTTTGTGTTGTAGAAAATAGATCCAGCACATTCTAGAATAATCATCTATGAATGTTAGAAAATAAGAATTATTTCCAAGGCTTCTTGTTTGCATTGGACCACAAATGTCCGAATGTACTAGCTAAAGAGGATAGCTTGCTCTCCATGCTTGGCCTCTTGGAAACTTCATTCTGGAGTGCTTTCCCAAAGCACATGCTTCACATACCTTCTTATGTTCTTGAATCTTTGGTAGTCCTGTCACCATAGCTTGTGATGTTAACATTTTCAAGCTAGTGGAATTGAGGTGACCATATCTCAAGTGCCACAATTCACTTGGATTTGTAATAGCAATGTTTGCAAGTTGAGCTCCCCCTGGTTCACCAAATTTTAGAGGGAATAACCTATTCTTTGTCATAGGTACTTCTGTGATGACCCGGTTACAATTGTTTTTATCAAGGATTGTACATTTTCTTTCATCAAAAACTAATTTGTAATGCTTCTCCATCATTTGTCCAACACTTAACAAATTGTGTTGTAGCTGTGGAGTATAGTATATGTCATTCACTTTTTTAAGGCCTTCTTTTGTTGGAACTTCCATAGCTCCAATGCCTTCAACTTGCAAAGATTTATTATCCCCTAACTTAACATCGGATTTGTAATTGGAATCTAATGTAGCAAAGAGATTTTCTTTGCCACTCATGTGGTTGGAGCAACCAGTATCCAAAATCCATGTATCTTTAAGATTTTGATCTGATTGTCCATAAGAGAGAAAAATATTTGGTGGACCTTCTTCTTCTTCGTAGAATGAGCCATATTGACTACTTTGATCCTTTGTAGACTTTGACCAACAGTCACGAGCGAAGTGTCCTTGTTTTGCCACAATTGAAACAAGCTATTTTAGTCTTGTTACTTCCTCGTCCTTGATTTCCATGGCCTGCATTGCCGCTTTGATTTTGATTGGCTCCTCTGTTTTGTTTTCCACCTCTGTTTTGATTGCCTCCTCTGTAGGAGTTGCTTTGGCCTTTGTCTCTTTGTTGTTGTCTGCTGCCTTGGCCTCTTCCTTGTCCTCGTCTTGCAGCTTCATTCAAAGTGAAGGCTTTGTCATCACCTCCATAGTTTGTTGAAGGTGTTCCTTGAAGTCACTCTTCATGTGATGTTAATGATCCAATCAAACTATCAAATGTAAGAGTAGAAAGGTCTTTGGATTTTTCAATTATGATGGCAATGTGATTCCACTTAGGAAGAAGTGTTCTCAACACTTTCTTCACAATTGTTTCAATTTGTGTGTCATCACCTAACGTTTGCATCATATCAACTACTACTTTGACTAATACACAGTAATCACCGACTCTTTCATTTTCCTTCATTCTGAGATTTTCAAAATATCTTTTTAAGGTCTAAATCCTAACTTGCTTCACTTTATCACTTCCTTGGAATCCTTCTTTCAAGGCATTCCATGCATCAGTGGCAGTTAAGTAAGATGCAATTCTAGGAAAGATACTTGAATCTAATGCTGCTTGAAGATGGTATAAGGCAAAAGAATTATTTTTCTATGCACATTTGAAGATCTTCTTGTCCGTTGCACTCAAAGTAGACCAATCTGTTGGAGAAGTGTAACCGTCTTCAATACTATCCCATAGTCCTTTTCCTATGAGTAATGTCCTCATTTTGATGGACCAGTACTCATAATTATCCCCACTGAATTCGAGGATTGGTAGATTGTTACTTGATCCCATTATTATCTAATAAAACAAGAAACCTCTCTTATATAGTCTTATTTCAAAAATACTTTACAAACTATCAAGCCTTGCTTGATTTACAATCATAAACAACTCACTCTTGTTGTTGTGATTTAGCAATTACAAAATTATCAGTGACTTGTTCATTGTCGTCACTGATCAATATAATTTCAGGAGGAGTTTGTAGGATTTCAATTGAATTACTATAATGAGTATATTCATATCCTTGTGGAGTAATCTCCACTGTGTCGGATTGTTCAAATTTGCTCCCAAAGGAGTTATATTTTGAATTTGCTTCGTATCCTAGTTCAGGATTTCTCTGTTGGGCAATAACCGCGTTTTGCAACTGTGAAAAGACTGTATTGATTCCTTGTGTTCTCACGTGCTCATAAAAGCTTTTAGCGTTTGTTCTTAGTAACAAACTACAAAGTGCTTGGTAACATCCTTTCGATATTATCATTTAAGAAAATTTCCTAGAAAATTTCTTTTACAAAGATCTCCTCTTAGGAAATTTTTCTAATTTTTTACCTCTTAAAGCGTAAAAAATAAAATTTTACAACTATTTCCTCTTAGGAAATGTCAATCATCAACTTTAAATGATAAATAAAAAACCTTTCAACAAAATTTTTTAACGAACCACCTCGGCGGGGTCAATGAACCACATCGACAGGGTTAATGAACCTCGACGGGGTCAACGAACCACCTCGGGCCGCATGCCGCCTCAGGCTGCACGCAAGTCACCACGTCAACGAACCTCGGACTGCATACAGGTCACCACATCAACAAACTTCCTCGAGCTGTGTGTAGATCACCACGTCAATGAACCTCCTCAGGCCACATGATGCCTTCTCCAACGTGTCATCTCATCAACATCCAGCTCCACCAGCACCTAGGGAATCATGCCGATCAGCTCCAGTGGGCCTCTTCGGCTTTTGCGGGCTACCTCGGTATCCATGCCACCTCGGCTCCTATGGGCTGCCTCAGGATCCGTGCTGCTGCCTCAAACTGTAGGACCCATAACCTCAGGATTTAGGCCGGTCTCGACTCTTGACTCTGATACCAAAATGTGGGAGGAGAGCAATTGAAACAAAGGTAGTTTGCATTAACCATTAACTTTAGGTTACAAATTTTAAATAAACATTAAAATAACCATGCTAGAGAAAAGGGGGGGAAAGGATAAATTAAGGGAGAAGAAATTAAAATCAAACTCTCTTGCTGCCCAAATATGCTGCCGTCCAACTGCCGTCCAGGTAAGGTAAAAGGTAAGTAATCTTACCCAAGGTAAAATACCATTTTTAGCCTTTTACCAATGGTAATTTTCCAACAGTAGGTGAGTTCTCGAACTTTATCTCTTTTTGACTGAAGGGAAAGGGTTGTTATGGTCAACAAGGTTGGTTGTTAGCAATGGGAGATAATCTCCCAATGTATAGGTTGTGTTAGGATTGGCATATGGATCTAATTCCAACCCATCCTTGTTGCCTATCCCTAGGCCTTGCATGTTCTCTACCAATGTGTCTAGGGGCAAGATGTGGTTGAACCCTACTCCCAAATTGTCATACGACATTTGATATCTCGGTTGGCATAGAACTCACACTCCTTGCTCATATCGATCCAACCCATATCCATGCCAATTACATTGGCCAAGATATCTTAAAGTGAAGTCCGGGTTGGAAAAATAGTTGACATCATCAGTAAAGGGCTCTTCATGTTCGTCTTCTTGCATGTAGGTTTCAACACCATTATCCAGGCCCCAATAAACAAAGTTTGTCTGATTGGATGGGTAGCCTAAAAGAACCATAGATTCGATGGGGAGTCGAGGCCTCCCCATGTCCTACATGGACTCAAGTATGGGCATTGCTACAATGTTCCTTACTATATACTCCCCAAGTCCCATGTTGGCCATCTCAATGGTGACCATTGGCAGTTGAGAGGGAGCGAATGGGAGTCCTTCCTGAGTCCACTCCATGTGAGGCAAACTAGGCGTCTCGACTTCCTTTTAGCTAGACATATCTTCGGTAGAGATGGTTGAGACTATGGGTGGTTCCCATTCTATGGGTTTATTTCCCTTGTCCTTTGGTGTGGCCATCGTAGGTGGCATCATTGTTGAAGGACCAGATGAGGAACATGGACCCAACTAGGGACTTGATGGTTTTGTTAATGAGGATGCCTACAGAATTGGACCCTGTTTAGATGGATTCAACTAAAAATCCAAATGCATTGATGGGAGGGTTGATTGCGGCATGAATTGCATCGTATTACAGTACTTGAAGGGCTCTAAGTCTGCCAGGACTACATGCACCTATCCTTCAAATGTATACTTTAGGCATTGATGAGCTATTGAAGGGACACACTTCATGTCCCTAATCCAAGGTTGGCCCAACAAGATATTATAGGCCATATCACCTTCCAAGATGTGGAACAATGTATGAATAGTCTTTTGTCCCACTTGGATGGGTAGGATAATTGTGCCAACCATCAAGCATATTGCATCATTGAATGCTCAAAGAGTATAGGTGGAAGCCATGATGTGAGATGCTGGCAACTTCATATGTTTCAATGTTGTTGTTGTGATGATATTACTGGATGAGCTAGTGTCCACCAACACCCTCTTATATAGAATCCCATTGATACATGCAATGATGTGCAGGGGTGGATCCACCACATCACCAGTTACTAATTTCAATTCATCTTCTCTAAAAGTGATGACTGGTTCTATACATTGTTTACATGTCCCATGAAGTTGTTGAAAGAGTTTGCTTCATGGGGCTACAGCTTTATGGCTTTTAATATCTCCATTAGATCCTCCCGATGGGGTATCGATTGTGGAATGAGCTCGTATATGGAGAGCCTAGCCAACATGGTCATTAGACTTTGGGTAAGTCTAGTCCGAATCGTGGCCACTGGTCTAGATAGGGGAGATTGTGTAGGGTGCTATTGAGGTTGTGATGTCGATGGAACCTATCTTGTGGTTGTCGAGGGGAAGCTCCTGGGTACCTTTTGTTCCTAGTCACTATGCTTATCATCCTCACATATCCCTGCATAGGGAAATTCTGTTGCACCTCATTGACTTGAAAGGGTTTTTTTTGTGCATCATGGGTAGGCAGAGGGTCTCTAAAGACTCCCATATGTTGGTTGTTTGGCACTACGGGGTTGTCCATCGCCAACATCTTATTGTTGATTAGGTCTTGTACCAAGCCTTTGAACTTCCAACATGCATTAAGGTCATGTCCCTTTCATCTGTGGAACCTACAGTACAAGTCCTCCTAGTACCCCTTAGGCTTGGTCACATTAGGGTCTATGGTTTGAATCTCTGGTAGGTTGATCAAGTTTGACATTGATAAGCAATCAAATAGGGAGTCCCTAGACTCTGTGTAAGGTGTGAATTATTGCCTAGGATGACGCTACTAATTGTGTTCCTATCTCTGGTTTTCTCTATCATAATTGTTAGGAGGCACCGCCTTATAGTTAGCCTTTTGAGGTTGTGTTGCTTGTGTAGGCTTAGGGACGTTGATAGCAACCTGATTGACCACAACGGGTTTCTATTGCGTGGTCCCTATTTTGGTGTTCTTGGTCCATTATTTCTTCTTAGGTTTGGCAATCTTGCCATCTTGTATCTTGATCTCCTCAATGATTCTGGCTTGCACCATAGATTCCTCTAAAGTGGCATATTGTTATAGCTACAATAGCACAAAGATCAATCTCAAATAGCTCTTTGAGAACATCTGAGTCAGGTCGGACATGGGAGGGAGGTAGGGCAGCTTTGAAAGTAGCATCCTCCATCGGTTCCCATATGTCGCCATGGTCTCTTCCTCATACTTCTTGAGGCTAGCTAGGTCACTTAATGACACCTTTTTCTTGGTGTTGAAGGTGAAGCGTTCAAGGAACACGTCCACTAGCTAATCCAAGTTACTGATGCTATGTTTTGGCAACTGAGTGAACCAATCTGAGTTAGGGCCTACGAATGTGGTTATAAATGTTCTTAATAACAAAGCATCATTTTCCTAAATGCCAAATCACTGGCTCAGGAATCTAGTCACATGATCTTGGGCATCCTCCTCCCCTCTAAAGAGTGCCAATTAGGGCAGTTTAAAGTTTTTAGGGTATGGGGGTGTCGACACTGACAGATGCACTGGATGACTATGGAGTTGGTGTAAGGTGGGCTTTTGGGGCCCAAAAGTTCTGATTTCCATAGAATCTAAGCGCTCTAGCAGCGCTTTATATGCATCGAAGGATTTGATTTCTTCCTCCTTGGTTTGCTCCCATTGTGGGTTGCGGGGAACTTGAGGCCTGTGGAAGGGTGGCTAGATAACAACCCTTCTGCCTTGGTAGGGCATTTTAGCCCGCTCTTCTTCTTGTTCATACTCCTCATAAGCTTCCTAAGGAGTGCCTAGCCAAGACCTATAAACATGGGTGGGTGCCCATGAAGGGTTCCCATTGTTGTTTCTGGAAGTGACCTCCATCTCAGGTCTAGGAGGTCTTGGAGGCAATACTTGACAAGGTCGTAGATACTTGTCTCGTACCAAGGGGTTATGCCTCTCATACATTTCTACTTTATGCATGCGAGGGGTTGGGACCTTCTCAGGCACAGTGTTATGAAGTAATGTGGTTGTCTAACGCTGAATGTGCTCTTTGCTAAGGTAGTATAGATGCTCTAACTATTCTTGATATTGCTTAAGCTGCATGATTTGCACTTGGCAGTTGGTATGTTTGGCAAACACCAAGTCAATTTGTTCTACCGTTTCTTTTTTAGGAAGCCTAGATGCCTCTCCTACATGTCTATCTCGACCATGGTGATCCGAGATCCCTATGGGTTGCTTTCCTCTGTTGAGGTTAGTGGCATTCACCTAAGGCTTTGGCCTCGATAGGTGTTCCTGATATATAGTAGGTGTGGAAGTGCATCACTCTCACATTGTGTACTACTCTTGAGGAACATAATGTTCTTCCTCGTACTCTCTTTCATATGCATGCAAGGTGTAGGCAGAATTGTCTTGCCTGGTCTAGAAATCTTGATACTCTGGGTTTTGTCTAGTGTTTCTAATAGTAATATGGGGTAGAGGAGGGATGACAAAATCATGTGGCCCCTCCTTCTGGACCCTCTATTATTCTAGCACTTCATCACTATGCCACTCATAATGAGCATCTAAGGGAGGTCTCCTGTCTATGTTGAGTGCTACGAGTTGGTTATCATCTTGAAAGGATCTATGCTGAGTGGGGGTGCCTCTCAAAGAGGTGCCTCTATAGTCCTATTCTATAATGGAATGATGTGGACTATCTTGTGTGCCATGCCACCAAGGCAGGATGACTAAGTCCTCAGGACTATATCGGAGGTGACTTGCCCCCATTTGTACACTTTCTACAACGCTTACCCGTGATTGGGCTCGGCTACGGGTGTACACCATGGTGATGCTTACCTAAATATGTGTACATTTTTTTTTGTCTTTTTATTATGATTTTTTATGCTACACTAAACAAAAAATATCACACACACGCAAAAGCGATGATTATCTCGTTTAAAGATTAAAAGTGTGCCCTAAATCTGGTTTAGTGTGTTTTGATTTTTTTGTTTTGCAAGATTTTGTAAAGAACATTTAAATGCAGTATGATAGCTCTTGTGACTCCCAAAAATGGTCACCCCTTCGATATACCATTTCCAGGCTGATATACCAACCTCTCTATATATGTGCCTTTATGTGAGAGAAACTATTGGTATGTGAGAGCAGATGGTATGTGGAACATAGGCGGTACATAAGAGGAATCACTCTGTTTATGATACCTACCATAGAAGACTTATCCTCATGCACTAGGAATCACCCCAACTACACTTGGTCAGCTTTCATTAGGATTTACATCTAGCAATAGTCATGATCGCAGTTATGTATGCAGTATCTCAAGCCAAGGTGGTTATGAAGTCCACCGTTGGTCTTGCTCAAGGGTTGGGATTTTATGACCAACTCCTTTTTGTTTTAAATTACCACATGGTGTGTGGGGTTCTTTTTAAGTTGCATAAATGAAGCAAACAAGCATTCAAACTCTCCTATGCAAGCAAATAACTAGAGAACAGAAAGCAAAAATTGACAGATGGTGTTTAAGACCTCTACCTCTTCTCTGCCCAAATCGGATGTCTCTGAATTTTTGCTCTGAAATTGCATAGGGAGCTATTCGTACCAGGGTGAGATGAATAACAGATATATATTTTTTCCAGGGTATGACGAATTCCTATTCATCCCTGGATGAGATGAATTCCAGCTCTGCACTCATCACAGACTGAAACGAACAACAGCCTAGGGTTTGAAAACTTGGTACCTACAAGAAAAAACAATAAACTTTGATCAGAAATTTAATATTAAAAATCAAGGGACAGAGGTCCCACCATGATTGCCACTGAAAGCACAAGGATACGAAAACAAAAAAGGAAAATGCCAAGTACGATGCGTCTAAAACCAAACTTAACGCCAAAAGCCTATGTATTGAAAAATGCATAAAAGGAAAGAACATGAGCAAATCGACACAATATAAAAGCAATATGGAATAGGGTCCTCTTTATTTATGTTCTTTCAAAGTTGTGTTACAATACGTCTCCTTCCTTTTTAGGGGATAGGAGCGTTAAATATGTTTTTGATCACATCCATGATAGTAATCCTTCTTTCTCGTGCCCACATGTAAGATGGGAGGACCAAAATTTCACCTCCACTTGTGTATATTATTTTTGACTCCTTATTGCTCCTCTAATGTCAAAAACCTACATTCAAGGAAACAGAAAAGATCAGTAGCACCTGTAGATAGAATAAAACATGTATTTCCCAAGGCCTACTGTTAGTGTATGCATGAAAATATTAAAATGATATCCAAATGACCTCGGATCAACTTGAAAATTTGATAGAAGCATGAATATGTTACCAGGAGGTCATTTCAAAAAGAACAATCTAGAAATTCCTCACAAATTTTTATTCGCTCCAGGGTGGGACGAATAGACCTGTAATAAATTGTCAGAAAGCACCCTCTTCAATGCCCTATCTAGAAATCTCCAAATGACTTGTAAAGTTGGTGTTAGCTAATTGGGAGTGTTTTGGGAAGACCCAAAAGGTTATATTTCTACAATTTGGCCTCTATGACCTATATTTTGTTGGTGCCATCTACAAGTTAGTAAAGGCAAGAAATGATAAAAACCTGGTCAAAAATGCTCAAAATGAAATGAAATTTAAACTACAACCTATTTAAATAACCTAGAATAATATGCAAAAGAAAAATTAGATAAATATATCATATGTTTCTATTCACTCCGGGGTGGGGCGATTAGGTCTACGATAGCTTGGCGGCCGCCCGAGGGCAGAACGCCCACCGTTTGGGACTTTGTTTTGGCACAAATCCACTTGGGATGGGTAAAAAACTTCTTATGGAGTTTTTTCAACAAATTTTGTGGAATAATGTGGCCAAATGTTTGGTTTTGGGTCTAGAATGCGCCTCCAATAATCACCCAATAACCTCCCTCCAAAAGAGAGATCAAGGATGTGAAAGCACAAACAATGGGTGAGGATATATTTTAGCAGTACTTCATTTCTATAAAATATCCTCTCTGTATCTCTATTTGGGTGAGAAGACTCACCAATTTATAGACCTAGGGTGTATTTTTTTGAATGCGCATGCGAGGGCGCCACTTGAGTTGATTGTCCTATTTTGAGAGAAAATATAATTCCCTGATTTAGAGTCTCCTTGCATGAGGTATCTAAAATAAATACATGCATGAATGAAGTCTCTCTTCTTGATTTTGAAGTTGTTCCTCACAATTGCATGGCCTAAATATTTAGTTAACTGGCAGACTTGTCGAGGTTTGACTTTTTGCCAGTCAAACCTGCTATTCACCTCACCCTGGGGTGAATGCTACTATTCATCCTTGGGTGAGGTTAATACCAGTTTGTATTCATCCCAGGGTGGTACGAGTAGGGAGCAAAGTTCCAAATGGTGCCAAATTGACTCTTGAACTTCAAAACTACTATTGGGAGTGGTTAGGACCACTATTTAACCTCTGGGGGCTGCCCTAGGGGCTGTGTGTGTCAATGTGATCAGCGCTTGTCATCACATAATCATATTGGTGTTGTTTTAGTGTCTACACTTTGCCAACTAAGATATAAAATTCTGTATGATAATTTAGGAGTAGGATTCAACCACCCCCTACACCTGGACATCTTGGTAGAGAACATGCAAGGCCTAGGTATAGACAACAAGGATGGGTTGGCATTAGGTCCATATGCCAATCCTAACACAAAATATACATTGGGGTATTATATCCCATTGCTAACAACCAACCTTGTTGACCTTAACAACCCTTTCCATTTGGTCAAAAAGGGAGAAAGTTTGAGGACTCTACTACCAGAGGGATACGGACAAGACCAAGAAGGGTCTTCAGAAGATGAGTCAAAATACAAGGTAGCACCTTGGGATACCTTTGATTTTGATAGCAATCATTCATAAGTGACTCCCATGGATGATTATTAGGAGATATTCCTAACAATGTTCCCTTTGGATGCTCCAATTGAACATATGCCACCTCAAGAGAATCAGGTCCCCCCACAAAGAGCGACACAACCCCGATGGGACCACATTAATTTTCTTGAGCAAGATGAGCCTCATATGTTGCAAATAGCTATCGAAGGCAACAAAGGCCTTTGGATATTTGATAGTGATTATGAAGATGAAATTGAGATGGCCTATCTCAATCATATGCGATAGCAACAATATCCCTTGGACATAGACGACATGTTTGAACAACTACACATAGGGCCAAGGCATAGGTGGCACCTAAACCAGATGTAGTTGGACCAATTATTATACCCTCAACTCTAGGTATACAGAGAACAACTTCCACCTGGAGACCCTATAGATCCATCAGTGCCTAGGGCAGACCCTATCCTCTTATCTGCACATAGGACCGATCCATTTGTGCCAATACCCATAGAGCCAGATCTTAAGCACAAATATCACCTAGGATGTCTGAGTAACCACACCCACAATAATGGAGATCAATATAATTGCATTAACATGATCTCCATTGATTTAACTACCCCCATCCATAATCCAGCCAACCCCACATGGTCATTGCATCTAGACCTATATGCTATAGACTGTTATCACGCTGACACACTGCCATCTGCATCAGAGTACAGGACTTGCGATGGGATATTCTATTTAACTCCAGGACAAACTCAGGATGTCTTCCATGCTAAAGAGGAACCTGACATTTTGAACAATAATCTAAATTTAGCAAACGATATCCACCTGATCCCAACTCCACACCAGTTGGAGGACGGGTCCCACATGTCGATCAAGGAGATGATTGACGTAGACATCGGCTCTGATCCAATGAATTTGCAAATCATCAAGCTAGGGGTAAGTTTATCCCATGAAGAGCAAGCCGACTACATTGCCCTTCTCAAAGATAAGAAGGATGTTTTTGCATGGTCCTACAAAGACATGTCGGGGCTAGATCCGTAACTAGTCACACATAATCTAACGCTTGATTTGACAATCAAGCCAGTAAAGCAAAAACTACATAAGATGCACCCAAAAGTGGCCTTAATGGTCAAATATGAGCTACAAAAGTTGTTGGATGCATAGTTTGTCATCTATGTGGATTACCCACCATGGTTGTCTAACATGGTGCCTGTCAAAAATCTCAATGGGAGGATTTGCATATGCACCAATTTTTGAGATCTAAAAAAAGTGAGTCCTAAGGATGATTTCCCCTTGCCTAGAATTGATGCATTGGTAGACGCTACAGCGGGCCATGAAATGCTTTCCCTCATGGATGGTTTCTCAAGATACAATAAAATTTGTATCAATCCCGAAGACCAACTAAAACGACATTCACAACACCTTGGGGGACATTTTGTTATAAGGTCATGCCATTTGGTCTTAAAATTGCTGGTGCCACCTACCAACTTGCCATGAAATACATCTTCCATGATCACATGCATAAAACTTTGGAATATTACATGGATGATTTTTTGGCCAAATCTCTTTTGCGCCCATATCATCTTGATGACTTGAGCAAGATCCTCGATCGCCTCATTAAACATAAAGTCAGACTAAACCCCAAGAAGTGCGTATTTGGCATCACATCTGGAAATATCTTGGGTTACATAGTCTCCAAATGAGGAATTGAGGTAGACCCACACAAAGTCAAGGAAATCCTTGAAATGCTTGCCCCAACTACCATTAAGTAGCTTAGAAGTCTACAGGGAAAGTTCATGTCGATCAAGCACTTCATAGCACAGCTATCTAACAAGTGTCGACCCATGAATAAATTATTGCACAAAGGGGTAGCATTTCACTGGGATGACGAGTTCCAGTCAGCCTTTGATGATATTAAATAATACTTGGCTTCGCTGCCAGTATTGGCACCACCTAGACTAAGAGTGTCATTTTACTTATACATATTAGCTACTGAGGTGGCACTGGGCACCATGCTATCCCAAAAAAATGAACTACACAAAGAACAGGCTACTTACTATCTTAGCCACACCCTAGTCAGTTATGAACTTAACTATGCATACGTTGAGAATCTCTGCTTGGTAGTGGTATTTGCTACCAAAAAGCTACACCACTACATGCTCAAAAATACAATGTATGTTGTGTCTAAGGAGAATACATTGTGATAAATGATGAGTCATACTTATCATAGTAGCCACACGACAAGATGGATCATGTTGTTGAAATAATTTGACATAGAATTCATTGGACAGAAATCCATAAAATTTCAATTCATCATCGATCAACTAACAAAGGCTCCTCTTGAAGACGATCATCCTCTAACCATAGAACTACCTGATGATGGGGTCTTCCATGTTTTAGAATCGCTAGATTCTAATGAGCCTGAGTCATAGGCTGACATGACCCTATTCTTCGATGGTTCTAAATGTGAGCAAGGAGGTGGCATGGGAATTGTATTCTTCACACCGCAAGGGGTTCCAATGCCTCTATAATTTAAATTAGACTTCCCGTGAACCAAAAAAAATGTATACTATGAAGCCTTGCTCATAGGTCTTCAGACAACAATCACCATGAACATCAAATGTTTAAACATCTTTGGTGATTCACTATTAATTGTCAATCAATTCAAAGGGATATTCCAATGTAAGTGACCAGTGTTGTAGGCCTACAAATCCCTTGTGGACAAATTCCTAGCATAGCTTGAATGGTACGACATTGAGGCACTCCGATCATCGAATCATTTTGCGAACTATGGCCTCCTTAGGGTCACTAATACCGCAAGACCCTTCCAGTGAGATGACAACCATTCAGGTCAAAACATTATCACAATCCGTGATGGAGCATGCACACTCTGACCTAAAGCCAAGAATCCACCTGATACATATTGAACCATCTCAAGATCGGCTCTCTCGAATCCATGATTGTTTGACTCATGCGAACTTGGGGTCCTTGTTCTCCCCAACCCCTATTAATAGCAAAACAATGATGTTTTTACAAGTTCTTTTTCGCTCAGCTTTTGCTAGGGATGAACTTCAAGAGAGATTGGTCATTCATACCATCGAGGTTTCTGATCAATAGAATTGGTACACACCCATTAGGGATTACCTTAAGTTAGGTAATCTCCTGCTTGGATTGACACAAGCCATGAAAAGATCATTTAAATATAAAACAACAAAACATGTCTTGCTAAGAGATATTTTGTATCGTCGAAGCTATGAAGGAATCCTCCTCCGTTGCTTGGACCAACAAGAGTCCGCTTGGGCGATCACCCAAGCCCACGATGGTACATGCGGTGGCCACTTCAGTGGTATGGCCATCACAAAGCACATTCTCTGCATGGGATATTATTGGCCATATTTAGAGCGAGATTGTTTCGCATATGTAAAGAAGTGTGTAAAGTGTCAACACCATGCCAATTTGAAACATGTACCTTCTCAGGACTTGCAATCGATCCAATCGACTTGGCATTTTTTGTAGTGGGGTTCGATCTAATCGAAAAAATCTCCCCTACATCATCAGGTCATCACACATTCATCATAATGGCCACAGAGTACTTCATCAAGTGGGTGGAAGCAATTCCGCTAACCTCTATGACTAGAACCTACATTGTAGAGTTTATTTTACATAACATCATATGTCGTTTTGGTATTCCATCCAAGATCATCTCGGATAATGGGACGTCATTCAAGAATAAATATGTGCGTGCTTTGACCACAAAGTACAAAATTTAGCATAATTTTTCAACACCCTATTATCCGCAGGCAAATGGGCAAGCATAGGCGTCAAACAAAATGCTAGTCGCCATCCTCAAAAAGACTGTCGCAGATAGTCATAAGGATTGGCACATTCAAATCCTACTTTTCCTATGGGATTATCACACTATCATTTGGATGCCCACCGGGGCAAATCCATTTTTGCTGGTGTATGGATTCGAGGCTGTCATGCCTCTCGAGTTGGAAATCCCTTCCCTGTGCATTTCAATGCAAGAGTTCATCGATGATGACACTCCACGACAGGCTTGTTTAGACCAACTTACATTTCTTGACGAATGATGTGTCAATGCTCTCGAGCATTTACGTATCTATCAAGAGCATCTTAAGAAAGCATACAACATGAAGGTTCACTTGAGGGACTTTCAGGTTGGTGACTTGGTCTTAAAAGAGAACCAACAAAATTCTAATTTGTCACCCCATCTATAGGACAAGTTCATGGAAAATTGGTTAGGTCCTTATGTGATTGATAGTAAAATAGGACTTGGAACATACTAGCTTGCATCTCTTGAAGGAATAAAGGAACTAGAACCCTTGAAAATCAGTCATTTAAGGCTGTTCCACATTTAGAGAGAGCCATAGTCCACCCAAAAGCTCCAAGGATTCCCACAATCGCTTGGTCAACCTAAAATGCCCCAAAGGTATCCATAAACCCTTTGGTCAAACAAAAAGTTCCAAATATTCCCAAAATCACTTGGTCAACCCCAAAATGACCCAAAGGTATCCATAAACTCTTTGGTCAAACCAAAAGCTCCAAGGGTTACCATAACCACTTGGTCAAAACAAATATTCAAAAACAAAAAAAAAAAAAAAAAAAATAGTAAAATAAATTAAAAAAAAAAATTGCATCATAATTTCATGCATACTTGTAAAAATATAAATACAAAAATATAAGTTGCATTAGGCATCACATCCATTTATTGCATATTTGTTGGTCATACATGTCCCAAAAACCATAGAATATACTTGCTCGACAATTCCTTCATTTTCCACATTCCATCCATTGTATAAACACATACATCCAGAATAACACTATCCCCATTTTTAGCATAGTCAGTTGTATCCTAATGTATGTAGGATTTCATCATTCAGCTGTCTTTAAATTTCTAGCCAAAAACTATACAAAGTTAAACGGATTTTACAAAGAAAAGTTTCACTTGGGTCACGCCTCGTTATGTAACATCCCTACACAAGTTAAAACACATAAAATAATTCCTAAGTTGTGTGAACACAAGAAAAACCTACAAAACAGTCTAGGATACCATAGGTAAAAGATTATCCCACTCATCCCCTTGTGAGAATGGTTCAAGAGTGCTGAGAATTGACAAAAGAACAAGCTCTTCCCCATCAATTCCCCCTAATAAATAGTGTTTTTCACCACTAGCAAAAATTCCAATCATCGTTGGTCTCCAAAGTTGTAAGGATTCATACTAGACATCCCTGAACATGATGGGTAGTCATCCCCAAGGCCTAAAAGAATCAATGCCATTCCAAGGAAAAATCCCAAAAAGCCATCATCACGACCATCTCCACTCACCTTTGGTCTCGAAAGTCGTAAGGATTTGTACTACATGCCCTTGAAAAGGATGGGTAGTCATCCCCAAGGCCTAAAATATCAATGCCCTTACTTCATAATATCCCTAATCCCCTTTGGTTCCCAAAGTTGTAAGGATTCATACTACACGTCCCTGAACAAGATGGGTAGTCATCCCCAAGGCCAAAAGGATCAATGCCATTCACAAGCCACAAACCTACAAGCTCAACCTTACGAAGCTCAAAATGCACAATCAAATAACAATGGTTATCACCACTATTCACAATCCTTTCTCAAAAAGAAAAACAAAAAGAGAAAAATAAAGAGTGATTTTCATCACTATGTATACGAACAAGTATCCTAACATATTGAGCAAATACAAACAAGAAGCCTGAACTTGAATCCCTGGAATTCTCAGCATTTGAAAACCATCTAGGTGATCCTCATTAAGGGTTTAGTGGACAACCTACCTGGCAATGGCGGTATCCTAAACGCATGATGATATGTCTATCACATTAGCTTTGCGTGTGAGTAGACCAATGTTAGCATGTGGATGAGCTAGCTTATGGTCCCTTAGATTGTCTCATGGATTAATATTACTAAATACAAAAATGAAATTAGTGGAGCTAATTAGGTGATCCTTAGTATAGGTTTGGTTGACAGCCTATCTGGCACTGATAGTATCCTGACAAATACCACATAAACGAACTCAATTGCACACATAGGGATGTGAAATAACTTGGTCAAACTTAAGTCTGATTTATACCTTGTTCAAAAATCTCATGAAATAAATATGAAGTTTTTGCTAGTAAAATATCTTAATCCTAGGTCTGAGGTGTAGACCAATTGGTTCATCCAAATCCCATAAGGGGGGCGAAGGTCCAAGGTTCAAATCTCGGGCCTCGTCGGACTAAATGCTTGTCCCTTTTCTGGTGCTTTCAGTGGCATAAAAGGTTTAAAATGATTGTGGCATGGTGGTTATAGGGGCGGACTGTGTGAAGATCTATGTGGCGGCTTCTAGGGCGGACAACATAGAATACTATGGCAGCCATAAAAGCTGGACAGCCTACCCGGATTCATGGTGGCTACTAATTCCACCATGTAAATTCAAAAAAAAAAAAAAATATATATATATATCTAAATCCCAGAAAAGCTTAACTACATTTTAAAACAACTAGTACATTTCATTACATACATCACCATCCGATAATACAAAAAAATACAAAAACAAAGTTATCACATGCAAAGTCATTTCACAAAGCCATCCCATAAGTATAGCAAACCAATAAATCTTGTACAGTCTATGGTGCCATCGACAAGTTATCAACGACTCATTTCATTCATTCCATTTGCATACATCATATAATTAGAAGCATCACATTCATAAAACCACATGCATACATCATCAAAAATAAATATGCATAAACAAAAATAAAATAAAATAAATAAATAAATCATGACAAGTGTTTAAACACAAAGAAATTCATATGTATATATATCATCAAAAATGCCCACAGGCTACAATAAATAGGTCCTCTGACCTCGCAAAAAATCCAAAAAATAAAAAACCCCAAGACTAGGGTGTTGGCCACCATGATCACGTAGGATCGGTGCGATGGGAACTACCCCCCTATGGTGTGGGTCCTATGAGACCCCTCAGGGCGGCTGTTACTCGTCCCCTCATCATGACCACTAGTGCCCCCCTCATCCAATCACCTATGATGAGATGATGTTGACTGATCAGTATCACTGCCCCTCATATAGTGTAAAGACCCACCTCCAGAGGGCTTAGGTATCTTCCCCTTGATGAGGATAATATCTCCCTCCAAATCGATCTGGTGCCAAAACCAGTCTACCTCCCATTGATGGTAAAAATCTACTACATCATCGTACTGTGCCAATGCCTGTTCCTTCTCTGCCAACTGCATTCATAGAAGATCCCTCTCCAATGCCGCATACATGTCCCCATCCTACTGATGGTACGTAGCCCATGCGTTCTCTCACTCTGCCAATGCGTTCGTAAGAGATCCCTCTCCCACAGCATATACCCAATCTCCTCATCCCACCTCTGGAGAAGCCCCTCCAATAGTGCATTATCAGTGCGTAACCCTACCTTTGTGTCCTCCAAAACTTCTTGAGGCATTTGCATCTTCAAAACATTAGCCTGCTTTGGGACGTCCTATGTCTCTGGTTGATCCGAAACCCCAAAATCCCCCCAAAATCATCCACCTCTACCATGTCCGCATACTCAAGCAAAACCCCCCAGCCCTCTCTTGATGCCTCTACATCATCACCCCCTGATACTGCTGCCTCTGCACCCCCTAGTTTCCCCTCTCCCCACTGTCACCGCAAAGTCCACCATTGGTCATACTCAGCGGTAACCCCGACGTCATCCATGTTTGGAATGTCAATTGTTGTATCTGAATCCTCACCCAGCGGTGCAATGACTGGCCAAACCAGAGTCCTCTCATCCCCTCAATTTTGATAGATTAAAGGCTCACCAGGAAACCCCTGGTTCACCCCAAACTATCATGTCACCAAAAAATAAGGAAAGAGCTCCTACTTGGTCCCATGCTACCCAATCAGCCATCACCCCCTGTGAACCCGTCGGAGCCACTCTCCAGCCTCAGGCTAGGCTGGATAGTCTTGGTAGGGGTGCCAGAACACCTCCCTTGGAGTAATCCAAGTGCTCTAGTTAGAAATAATCCCACCCTGGGATGATTACTAAAATGGTATTCGTCCAAAATCAAATACATGCATGACTAGAGACATAAATGCAACAAAAAATGCATGCATAAAAAAAAAATGCAACAAAAAATAGTAATAAATCTGCCAAACAAAGGGGCCTCTGCACCTGATATTCTTGGCTAACAAAAATGATGTTGGGGTCACAAATTTTCGCTATTCTACTCCCTAAGAATTATTCCATAGCCGGACCACTCCACGGGAGGATGGATTGTTGAGAATTTCATCCCTAAACGACGTCACAAAAGGGTCCAAACCCACCCAAAAATAGCAATAACATTGCCGAACACGATGCCTTTGTGTCTTTGATTCTTGGCATACAAGACTGATGTTTGGGTCACAAATTGTTGCTATCCTAATCCCTAATAAGGCTACCATATCTGGACCACTCCACATGGGGACGGATTGCAAAAAATTTCATCCCTAAATGGCGTCCCAAAAAGGGTCCAAACCCACCCAAAAATAGCAATAACATTTCTGAATGAAGGCGCATTTGTGCCTGACATTATTGGCATCCAAAATAGACATTGGGGTCATAAATTGTCACTATCCTACTCCATAAGAATGCTACCATAGCAGGACCTCTCCATGGGCGAACAAATTTTTGACAATTTCACCTCCATAATGCATCACAAAAAGGGTTCAAACCCACCAAAAACAGGTCATAATGTTCAGAAACTACGTAAGAATTCAATGGAAAAAAACTGAAGGCACCCTTACCTAAGTCATATTGGGTCAAATGAATCATCGCTTTTCTCATGTCGGTCATTCCCTCATCGATTCGTCACTTGATGGGGTAGTCACACTTAGTCACCAATCAACAAATACACACCCAATCAAGAAAATGGCACGCATTCAAAGAATCATTGACAAATACAATCACGCTCCTACTTGAGGCAAAAAACAAGCAAAAATCATAAGTTGATCAAACACTTGGTATTCGTGAATAATGAACTCAAGGTTCCCATAGACAAAAGGTTGTGCCCTTTGCCTATTCATGACTGATCAATGTCCAAGATCATGTAACACCTCACCAAAAAATATTAATACTTGAATTAAAATCCTTAGCTCGTTAGAAGCAAGGATTTAAGAATGCGTGCCTTTTCTATACTTGGGCCATCAAGATTTGGTTATGTTACTGAGAAACCCTAATCATTAGTGCTTTGGTTATCTATTTTTGCTCAGTGTTACAACTTGCACAATGTTTCCCAAAAAGGGGCATCTATAGACACCAAAACAACACCAATCCGATTATGTGACAACAAGCAATGATTGCATTGACACACATAGCCCCTAGGGCAGCCCCTAGAGGTTAAAAAGTGGTCCGAACCACTCACACAGTAGTTTGGAAGGTTAGAGGTCAATTTGGCACCTTTTTGGCACTTTTCTCCCTACTCATCCCACCTTGGGATGATTACGAACTGGTATTCGTCTCACCCAGGGACGATAAGCAGCATTCGCTCCATGGTGGGGTGAATAGCAGGTTTTACTGGAAAAAATTCAAACCTCGACAAGTATGCCAGTTAACTGTAGCTTTAGGCCATGCAATTGTGAGGAACGACTTAAAATCAAGGAGAGAGACTTCAGTCATGCATGTATTTGATTTTGGAGACTGTATCGCTCCAAATTTTTTGCACCCTTATCTTCAGGCTATTGGATCCGTGCCCGAAAGGAGGATGGGAAAAGGATGTCGTGGTACCTCGGACTGAGAGGACTTTGCGAAGGTCTTGCCTCTCAAGGGAGGTGTATTTTGATGATTTTCAACGAATGGTGGGTTCACCAGGAAACATTTAAGGGCAGTTTCCACGCCTAGTTTTGGAATGTATTTTAATGTGTTCATTTTTAACTTTAAGCATTTGTATCCTAGGTTTGGCCAAATGAATCTAGATTAACCTACATGAAAATGCAAATTCAATGAATACAGAAAACATATTTAAAGAGATAAACAAAGAATTTTCAGAATACAAAATGAGGAATACCTGATCCGGATGTCTGATGATGATTCTGATGTTTGAAGCAGTCAGGATCGTCTAGAATTCGACATATTCATCTGAGATCTGACAAAATCATCTGAGATCTGACGAATTCGTCAGAGACCTGCAAGCAAAAAAACAAATACAAAATACAACGAATACTACTGTGCTAACAGAGGGGAACAACACCAAATGAATGTATGAATATTGAATAATAGTTATGAACAGAAATTCAAAAAAATTACGATATTCTAATGACAAATCATGATCTTAGCATGCAATCTAAGCTAAATGGGTGAAATCCAAATGCAAAATAACATAAAAAATGAATTAACTATCTAATTTGCAAAATAAAACAATAGAGAAATGGCTGAAAAGTGCAAACTTCAGGCACTGATTGTCTCAATATGGACTGCAGTCGAGATCGTCTCGCATCAGTATGAAATTGCCTCAAATTCGACAGGTTCACCTCCAATCTAAACAGGTTCGTCGACGACGATGTGTGCTGGATCCGGCTAAAAAATAGTGATGTACCTGCAACAAAATTGGTATGGGACCAGTGCAAATGAAAATTGGGATGTTTCAACATAGATGGAGTTAAATTGCAGATAATTTCAGCCAGGGGGGTGCTAAGGGAATAGCTTAGGATTAAATAGGCTTAGGGGAGTAGTTAGGAGGTTGGAGATCATCCCAATTTGGGAGATCTCCAATGGGGGAGGGTCCCTAATGGCGCAGACACGCTTCTGCCTAGATTGGAGACCCGTTGGAACATAATCCAACTTTGCAAAATCAGTTTTGTGACAAGATCGTCTGGACGTCCTAGTCCAGATGAAATCGTCAAATCTGGGGCAATATCGTCTGATCGGTGACGATATCGTCAAACGGTCAAAACAACCTCTAAAATTGACACAAAAAAGGGGGAAACGGATTACCCGACGGTTAGCAGGCGGTTTGGGAGGTTAAATTTGAATTTTAAATTATTTACTAAGGTGAATGTAATTATTGTAATTTTACTATGCCAATTTTAGGGTGCTACATTTTGCTCCCTCTTTAGCGATTTTTCCGAAGAAAATGCGTTAAAGATGAGTTCTTCTCGATCTACGAGAATGCAAAAATTATTTCCATTTTTAGGCAACGATTCTTGGTCGAATCGTATGACAGCTTAATATGGTGCCCCCTTCGTGTTTTTACCCAAATCGAACGTTTGAGGTAAAAACGCGAAAAAGCAAAAAATTATTTTTGAATAAAATTAAAAAAATAGGGTAAAACCCTAATTCATTTTTACTATTCATTTTACGGGTTTTAGAGCTCTGAAGAAAAAAATGGTGGAGACGACGCATAGATCGACAAAGGTCCGATGCGGTCTACGGGTAAGAGTCCAGACTTATATATGATGCTTTAATTTAATTTTACATGCTTTGTAGGTAATTTTTAGGTGATTTTTGAGCATCGCGGTCGTTTTTGGGCCGTCGACATCGTAAGGACGAAATTGTCCCGATTTCGACGAAATCATCTCAATTTCGACAATTTCGCTCGAGGGCAAAATCATCGAAAGGGGGACGATTTTGTCAAATTATGGACGATTTCGAACTACAAAATCAGAGATGATTATGCTCAAATTTGGGACGATATCGTCCAATAGTGGGCGATATCATCAATTGCACAAAATTGAATTTTAACTTGCATTATTATGTACTTGAATTGTTTATTAATGATTGTTTGTTGTTTTGTTGTTTATATTTGCAGAGAGGATTACTAAAGAGCAGGGAGTGGAAGTACGAAGGGTTGAGAGATGACTTGGCCGCTCTCACACAGGCAGAGAGGGATCAGCTAGCACAGGCCGACTTACTGCATGTGGCAGAAATGCCACAAGTATCCACAGATATGGGGCTACTGACGGCCCTAGCAGAGAGGTGGTATCCGGGCTCTTCATATTTTTGGCTACCTATAGGGGAGATGACTCCCACTTTGGAGGATGTATGGAGGATTCTGAGAATCCCCATACAAGGACGGCTGATTACTCCTATGGCCAATCAGGGCCATGCTATGGGACAACTATGTGGTGACCCGAGCTTCGCCCTGGAGAAGGGCGGAGTTAATATCAAGGCATTACGCCAGATGCCTAGGGCATATACACTCACACAGGTTCTAGCTGGAGTAGTTGATGGACTTCTGCTATGCCACCAGAGTGGGTGTAGGGTGCCATGGATGCTCGCAGATGTGATCTATGATATGCGAGACCACAGGTATAGGTTTTCTTGGGGTAGTTTTGTTCTATGCCGATTGTACAGGATCCTATATGGGGTCATGTACAAGGGCGGCCAATGTCTGGTTATGACATCACTACTACAGGATTGGTGCTGGGAGCACATTGCAATGCGAAGGCCGGTAGGGCTTCCTCTGATAGGGGTTGACGGGGAGAGGCCCCGAGTCTTCTATTGGTGGCTCCGGAGATGGGCACAGCGACGGATAGATCTACCGATGTCCTGGAGGCTATTGGATGACTTATTCCTAGATCAGATCACCTGGAGGCCGTGGAGGGAGCATCCAGGGTGGGCAAAATATGGAAAGGAGTTGGCTCATGTCGGGCGAGTCTGTTGGTTGCAGATGGAGTGGGGAGAGGTGGAGCTCCACCACTATGACCGAGTTTTGAGGCAGTTCGGTCTGTAGCAGGGGATCCCATCTCTGAGGGATTACAAATTTTCCCAGACTGTCTGAGATAACACTACGATTAGTGGGGCTCTCGACATGCAACAATTTTGGAGCCAGGACACGGATGATGCCCCCATCCAACCAGTGGATGGGGACAACGTAGGAGTAGCCGATGGCTATGATGCTTGGTACGCAGGCATTCGCCCTCCTTCGATGATGAGGGCACAGGGTTTGATCCACACAGTTGTGCGTCAGATAGGGAGGCAGCACCAGGCAACGATGGAGATAGCCCAGGGTCATGACGAGAGAGATGCGAGGAGGCCACAGGCATATGAGAGGCTGTGGTAGAGAGAGAGGGAGAGGAGGGAGGTGAGACCCCCATCTCCATAGAGGCCACCATCGCCCAATAAGGGCAAGGGTGTCGACACAGGAGAGAGTAGCGAGATGGCTACTCTTTGGGCAGAGAGAGATCATCTCCAGGCCCAGGTGCAGACCCTACAGGATGAGGCTGCATGCCACCGGGCTGAGGTGTCACAGTTATGGGATGAGATTGCATGCCTTAGGGCATGGGGCAGAGGGGCGAGCTCTGGGGAGTTGACATGGGCTATCGCCCAGCTGACCTTCTACCAAAATTTATACTTCCAGCTGGTGCCAAAGGTAGATAGACTACCCCTGCCAGCTAACATCGTAGATCCAATCAGGATCGGGTCATCGAGGACCACATCCCGATCGAGGACGAGGACTACACAGACGGTGATGGGGCCACCTCGTCCACCTCAGGGAAGGGGAGGAGATGAGGCAGAGAGCTCGAGGGGCTCTCGAGGCTAAAGGGCTACACTGACATTATACAAACTGTCATTGTTGTATTATTATTTTTATATAGGATTGAGTATGTCGAGGTACATATTATGGCATACCAATCCACTTTTGATGATGTATATATGTTGTTGATATATATATGATATATATTTTTGATCATATGACTTGTATTATGTGATGCTTATGATGCTTTTATGTTTGATTGATTGATTTCATGTAATTATGTCATTTGGAAATATTATAATCTGAATGTCATGCTTGTAAAATTTTTAAATGAAATAGTCTGATGTAACAAATTGGTTGTTTGTGATGTGATAATAATAAAAATAAAAATAAAGATACTTCTAACAATAATTTCAAAGGACATTGTCGCTATTATAGACCATTTCATAGAGTCGCTGCTCACTCGATCGTCAAGCTAGTCCCATTTATAGAAATATTGTTAAAAGTAAACGAGTTCTTAAGAAACTATCTTAAGACTTTGGTGCAATAGTGCAAATGATGATGATGATGATGGTTTGTTTTCAAATTTTCATAAAAAATGTTTGTGCATGAAATAATGTTTTAAAATGATTTTTGCTAGGCATAAATTCCTAAGTGTGATAAATTTTTTGGATAATTCTTTAGGGATTATACCATCATTGCAAAATTGTAGGTTGACATAATGACATGAAATAATGAAAAATGGGTTTGCTTTTTAAAAGCATGATTTGTGTAACATAATGAATTAAGTCATATGGTTTTCATGATTTTTAATAAATGGGGAATAAAAATTGTTACAATGGTTTGCGCTAGGCATAGAATATGTAGGTATAGACTTATACCATCATCGCGAAAATCCAAAAAAAGATAGTTTTATTGCATGGTTGATTTTTGATGAACAAAAAATATGAAAATGAGGACTTGCGCTAGGCATAAAATTCCAATTTTGGTTTTGAAACTATACCATCATCGTGAAAGTCAACCAGATATATATGTATATGTTTTGTGTAGTTTGAAAGAAATTTTTGATTTTTCTATTATATAGTTGTCTTTGTGGTAAAAAACTGTACTTGATTTATTCCAAACAAGTTGCAAAAATAATATTTCAAATTATTTTGAAGACAAAAGTTAGATTTATAAGGAATCCCATGTGCATATGTGAATTCATTTTCGATCTTGATTTATCATAATGATACACAAAATCTCTCAAATACAAATGTGTGTGCAATTGCATTGTTCATTTACCAGTTTTGAACAAGATAATATGATACAAGTGATTTGAAGAAACCAAATAAGTGTTCATTAACCATGATGTAGATGCATATAACCATACTAGACTACTATGTAGGTCGGATTATCAAGAGCTAGCTAATCCATAAGCGGACATAGGTCTATACAAAAGAAGGTCACTAATGTGACAGACATATCACCACGCTAGGAGTTACCCAAGGCCAAGCGGGTTGGGCACAAACCACCTGTTATGGGGCTTACCTCACAGTTTTCGAATAATTGAGAATTCCAGGGATTCAAGCTCATTCACCCTTCTTTTCTTTTCAAAGGGTAGGGAAAGGTATTTTATTGCTTTATTGCTTTCTCTTGTTTTTCTTTTGAACTTTGTATTTTTCTTTTTGTATTTATTTTTCTTGATAATGTGTGGAACATTGCTGAAATAACATTTTTTTTTTTTTTCTTGAACTTTTCTTTTTTCTTTTTCTTTTCTAGGGATACTTGCTCGGATTAGCTGTAGAGCAAGGGATTTTTATTCTGGGTAGGGGTGATCTTTTCCTTTTGCCAATTCTCAAAAATTCTAGACCATGTGCATGATAGGATAGCAGGGGAAACTTTTCGCTCAAGAAATAAGTTCTACTATGTAGCAAAACATGGAAATTACAAATATAATCATTTTATTGTGAAAAGATGTGCTTGGTTTAAGTAAATAACAAGATCAATTCTATATGCTCAAAATTTATTTAATTGAATTTTGTGAACTTTGATATAAGAGAGATTAGTAATCATGCCAGATAAAACCAAGATATTTATTGTTGTGAGTGTGCAAGTGAGGGATTCCAAATAAATGCGAATTTATCCCAAAATAATTTGAAAGATATAACTACAATGATTGTAAGAAAATATATATAAACACTTTTGAGAAGTTTTGAGAATGTTGACTCTCTCTTTCTTCTTTATTTTATTTTGGTTTCGAAAGAGTCAAGCATATTGTTGTTATTATATTTTTATCATTATTTTGATTTTTGGTTTTATTTTTGTTTTTGAGCAAAAAAAACTTAACAAGTGCTTTAAATAAATGCAATAGATAGTTTTTGAAGATTTTGGATGATTATGAATATTTTTGAAGTTTTTGGATTTTTATAAATTTGAAAGAAATATAAGATAAATTTTTTGAAAACAATTATATACAAGGATGAAGCGACCAAATTTATGCATAGTAACGTTTAAGATGCAAAATATTCATGGGTTCTTTAAGTTCTTTACCATCTAAGGTAGATAATTTATATGCTCCTGATTCAAATTTAGCAGTAATAATGTATGGTCCAAGCCAATTGGGCTCAAATTTACCTTTAAGGTCCTTAGTTGCATTTGTATTTTTTTAATTTTCTTTTAAAACAAGGTCACCGATCTCAAAGGATCGATGACGAACTTTTTTAGCATATGATCTTTTAAGCTTGTTTTGGTATGCACGGAGATGCTCCAAAGCATTGATGCGTTTTTCATCTAGAAGTTCCAGCTGACTGAGTCTGCCAGCACGATATTTGTCTCCTACTTCGGTATCTTGAAGTAGTAGAGCCAAAGAAGGAACTTCCAATTCAAATGGAAAAACTGCTTCAGCACCATATACCAAAACAAATGGTGAAGTTCCAGTGGGGGGTTCGAACACTAGTTCGATAGGCCCACAAGGCTGGATATAATTGAATGTGCCAGTCATGGTCAGTTTTATTGACCAATCTTTTGAGAATTTTGATTAAGGTTTTGTTAGATGCTTTTGCTTGACCATTACCCTGAGGATAATAGGGAGTGGACCAGCGATGTTGAATCTTATATTTTTGACATAATTTTTTAACATCTTTATTTTTTAAACAAGTTCCATTGTTAGAGATGAGATTGGCAGGAATTCCAAACCTGCAAATGATTTGATTAAAAATAAATTTAGAAACTTGTGTACCAGTGTAGGAAGCTAAAGGCATAGCTTCGACCCACTTTGTGAAATACTCAGTGGCAGTTATGATGAACTTGTGTCCATTAGATGACACAGGATTGATTTTGCTAATAATATCCAAGCCGTATTTAGAAAAGGGCCAAGGATATGAAATAGCCTGCAACTCTTGTGCAGGCGCATGGACAAGGTCAGCATGTTTTTGACACTTGTCGCAATGGCGCACATACTCATGTGCATTTGTTTCCATGGTAGGCCAAAAGTATCCTATTCGAAGGAGCTTTTTAGCAATGACACTACCACTAAAGTGTCCTCCACAAGATCCATCGTGGGCTTCACTCAAGGCTGATTTAGACTCTTCTAAGTTTAAACATTGTAAGAGGATACCTTCAAAATATCTCCTATATAAAGTATTGCCAATTATTACAAATCGACTTGCTCGTCGACGTAATAACCGATGCTGGTTTCTATTAGTATTGGCAGGGAAAGTCCCATTTTGGAGAAAATCAAATATGTCTGTGTACCAAGGTTCAGGAGTAGTTTCATTGATTAGAAACACATCCAAAGGCTCTAAGAATGATTTATTTGAAGTGGGTTCCTAGATTCGATGAATAATGATAATGGCATATTCGTCATCTAACTCCAAGGGTAGGAGAGATGCAGCTGCGGCCATAGCATCAGTTGCACGGTTGCTAGTTCGAGGAATAGCTTCCAAGGTAACTTGATCAAATAAAGACATTAATTGTAAAACATAGGCCTTATATGGGTGTAGTTTATCATCTCTGGTTTGATAAAATTCATTAATTTGGTTTATAACCAGTTGGGAATCACCAAAAACTAAAATATGTTTAATTTTTAGTGCTAGGGCAGCTCATAATCCGAGGATTAGAGCTTCATACTCAGCAGTATTGTTGGTGCAAGAAAATGTCAATTTGAAGGACCGAGGAATAAGATGTTTGTGTGGAGATATTAAAATAATACCCGCACCAACCCCACTCATGCATCGGGCTCCATCAAAGTATAAGGACCATTGTTCGGTATGGTCTGCCTCTAATTGAAGGCATTCATCTGGAAACTCGATGATGAGGGGATGGGTAGACTCTAAGGGTGCAGCAGCTAATTGATCTGCTATGATTTGACCCTTAACAAACTTTTGTCCTATGAATGTGAGATCAAACTCGCTTAGAGCAAGAACCCACTTGGTTGTGCAACCCGATAAATAAGGTCGACTCATGAGATACCTCAAGGGATCATATTTAGCAATGACATAAGTTTTTTGACTAAGCATATAATGTCATAATTTTTGCGTAGCAAACATGACTGCTAGACATAGCTTTTCTAATGTTGTGTAGCGGGTTTCATAACTGATGAAGGTTTGGCTAATATAATAATTAGCACGTTCTCGCTTTTCATCATCAAGTTGGGCTAACATAGCCCCTAAGGCAGAATCTGAAGCATAAATATATAGGAGAAATGGGCGATCAGATTTAGGTGGTGAAAGCATAGGTGGATTAAGGAGGTATTGTTTGAGAAGGTCAAAAGCTTATATACATTATGTATCCCAATTAAAGGAGACATCCTTCTTAAGGAGTTTAAGAAAGGGACCGGTTTTATCCGCCAGCTTATCGATGAAGTGACGGATGGCTTGAAGTTTACCTTGTAAACTTCGTAACTCAGATATATTAGTAGGTGCGGGCATATCAGTGATGGCCGCAATCTTGAGAGGGTCGATTTCAATACCACGTAAAGAAACTAAAACCCCTAATAGTTTGTCGAATTTAACTCCGAATATGCATTTTGCTGGATTTAATCGAATGAGATATTCTCGTAATCGATTAAATATTTTCCTCAAATCATCTAAATGATTATTTTCAATAATAGAGCGAGCTATAATATCATCCACATAATCATGTAGGATATCATGCATCATATCATGAAAAATGTAGGTCATAGCTCATTGATAAGTTGCATCGATGTTCTTTAAGCCAAATGGCATCACTTTCCAACAAAAGGTACCCCAGGGGGTAATAAAGGCTATTTTAGCCTGGTCTTCAGGAGCTATCCGAATTTGATTATAACCGGAGAATCCATCCATTAAGGACATCATCCCACTTCCGATAGTGAAGTCAATGATTTGATCCATGTTTGGAAGAGGAAATTCATCTTTAGGGCATGCAACATTAATATCTCTAAAATATGTGCAAACCCTAACTTTGGTAGCTTATTTCTTGGTGACTGGAACTACATTTGAGATCCATTCAAAATAATCAATAGCTTGTATAAAGATAACATTCAGGAGTTTTTATAACTCCCATTTGACTAGCAGAGCCACTTTGGGATGCATTTTTCTAAGTTTTTGTTTAACAGGTTTAGCATCAGGATGGACCACTAGATGATGCATGACTACAGAAGGGTCTAGACCTGGCATATCTTCATATGTCCAAGCGAGGACATCTTCATACTCTTTAAGGAATGCAATGTATTGTTCTTGTTTTTCTTGACTTAATTCTGATTCAATATTGATTATGTGAGGATTGTCCTTAGTTCCAATATTAATTTTAATGACGTTTTCTACCTCCATGTGTAGATCTCTTTCATAATTAGGTGGGGCGGGTGAAACACCCAATTCTTGTAATTCTTGTAAGGTTAATTTAGATAATTCATTCTGAGGATTAGTGGCTTCAAGTTGGGCTATAGTTGGTATAGAACCATCAAAATAAAATCCATTGTGTAACATTTCTTCAATAGAAACATTATGGAAGATATCTCCTTCCAACTCTTCATCAGGGTCAGCAATCATTTCAGGGTATGCTATGGATAGCATGTTGCATGAAAATGACTAATTTTTAAAAGGCAAATCAACATGCCTATCCAAATAATCTTGATAGCATATGAGATGATCATCATCCTCAAAAGGAAAGGGTTGACCCTTATTAGGAAATAGACCCACACCACAGTGGGTGGGCCACGGTTCTACCTCGAAAGGTTCTTTCATGCCATTTTGGGAAGGTCCCAAGCCTTTCCCTCTATATCCCATTTTAAGCATCATGGGTTTAGCTTTAATATAATCATTGGTAAAATAACACCGAGCATATCCCTGATGATGAGTTTTGATATTTCGAGGGATTCTTCCCCAGTCATATCCTTTATAAATGAAGGCACAACTCCCAACTTGGTAAGTACTTCCCATAGGTTGTGGGAGGCCCAAAGTACGAGGAGATGGCGGCAAGTTATTTAAAAGGTTTGAATCTTGCATGAAAGAATTCATTTTTTCTGATATTAAGGTTGTAGATAAATCTGGTAAGAGTTCATCAGAAGGGGCATAAGATGTAGAACGCTTATTACCTATATCTTTAGATGTGGAAGGTATGATAGGTGTGTCTATAGGTTTTGAATTTATAGGGATAGAACTTGAAGGATTGGTTGTAGACTTAAGATCTTTTTGAGGTTTTAAAATTATTTGTTTAGAGGATTGTTGGTCTATATAAGAGGATGAAATTAATGGAGAGGAAATAGGTGAAGTTATAGGTGTATGTTTCACAATTTTAGATGAAAAATAAGAACTAGGATGTGTGGATGACAGAGCAGGGCAAAATTGCACTCCAACGGGTTCTGCCAAAGCACACATATCAAAAGGTCTAGGGTCACCATGAATAGTGACCAACTGATTTTTAAACTCGAATTTAACACATTGGTGTAAGGTTGATGGGACCGCTCGCATGGCGTTGATCCAAGGGCAACCCAAAAGTATATTGTATGATGTTGGGCAATGTACAATAAACACGGTTGTTTCTAGGGTTCTAGGACCAACTTGCAATGGGAGGGTAATAACTCCACATGTTTCTTGTGTTTCATCATTAAAAGCTTTGATAATCATATCAGTTTTCTTCATTTCATCACTTCTAAAGCCAAATCGTTGGTAGAAGTCAAAAGTTTAAATGTTTAGAGATGAGCCATTATCAATAAAAACTCTTTTGACAGCTACATCTCCAATTAGAGCAGTAATGTATAAGGGATTGTCCTTATGTAAACTGTGTTGTGGGATATCTTTATCCTAGAAGTCAATACAATCAATATCTCGAGTGATGATAGTATTGGCCATAGCTTCAAGTTGAATGTTTTGAGGTACCATCATTTGGCTCAATGTAAGCATCAACTCATCCCTATGGGTGGGAGAGGATCTTAATAAATCTAAGAGGGAAATTCTGGTCATAGTATTGGACAATTGCTCATTAATATTGTAAAGGGGTTTAGATTGAACAGTAGGAACATGATTCCCTTTATTGGGGTTTTTTGAAACAAATGGAACCGATCCATCATTCTGGTTTGGTTCTTGTTGAGAGTTTTGAGCTTGTTGTCGAGTAACGACTCCAATGCTACCTACAATGTTATAGTGAAGACATTGAACTGGTCTTGATTGAGCATTAATGGCTTGTTCATTAGAAAGGAATATATTAGAATGTCAAGTAGTGACTCTTCTAGGAAATGGTTCTTCTGGAACCATAGCATCTGTGACGGGTTGAATAGGGTCTGATTCATTTTCAAAACTATTTTATTGGTTTAAAGTAATGTCTAGTTCACTTTCACTATCTGATTCTATATCACTAGAATTAGAAGTTTGAAAATTATGTAAGGGCCTGGTCGTAACCAGGAATAAGGTCGTGTCAAATATTTGAGGATCCTGAACAGGTAATTTTCTGCTAATGGTTCCTACATATCGGGTAGGAGGGGGAACATTATGATGTTCGATTTGATTGGCTACCTCTTTACCATGTCTTGGTAAAGGGTGTTGAAATATGTCTAGAGTTTGATTGGCATTTTGATTTTGATTTTGGGGAATGGTATTTTGAGTATTATTGGGAGGGTTTTGTTTAGGTTGGAAGGCTTGCACTTCCATTTCATTATTGTCAATCAAATCTTGTATTTTATGTTTCAACCTTTTACAAGCGTTGGTAGAATGTCCAGGTCATCTATGGAAATCACAGTGTAAGTCAGCTCTATATCCGGGTATAGTTGGATCAGGTTCCCGGATAGCTGGTAATTGGATCAAACCTCTTTCGAGTAATTGAGGTAAAATAGTTGATAAGGGTTGATTTAATCTAGTGAATTCTCGAGGAGGCTTGTCAAGAGGTTTCAATATGAATTTTTCTGTTGTCTTCGTTGTATTAACATTAGCAATATTTCTGCTGTCAGTGACTCCGTCACCAACAACTTTTTTGTTTTTATATTGATTTCTAGATGTTTTCTCATCATCCTTCTTCCTAAGTTGGCCTCTCCTAATGAGGGCATCTTCTACTCTTCGAGCTAAATCTATAGCTTGATCGAAGGTAGTTAAAGTAGCGGTTGATAGCTCATAAGATATCTGTTCTTGTAAATTGTTGATGAAAATGTCCAACATTTCCCTATAAGGCAGCACAAAGTGCAGTTTTCCTATCAATTGCCTCCATCTAGCTAAGAAATCGGCAAAAAATTCATCCTTGTATTGTTTTAAATTGTATAGGTCTTTAATAGTTACATGCCTCTCGATGTAGGCACTAAATTGATGGACAAATTATTCCACTGTTTCTTTGAATTTTCTCAAAGAATGAGTGGGCAATTGATAGTACCACTCTAATGCCATTCCACCTAAACTTTTTGGGAACATTTTTAGTAATAGCAAGTCGTCATGCGATATGTCATGACATTCTATCCTAAACATGCAAATATGCTCTATGGGATCTTCGGTTCCTTTATATATGGGTATTATGGGCATGGGAAAATGCTTAGGGTATGGTTGAGCTACAACTATGGGATCCAAAGGTTGACTACAGATCTCTCGATAATTATACGAGGGACGGTAGGGATCTATCTGGTCCATACGTGAAGCTAATTGTTTCACCATGGCTTCCAGATTACTAGTTTGCCCCCCATATTGGTTCGGTAGGGCATTGACATGAGTTTTATGGGCATATGATGGAGGAACATGAAGATTAGATGCCATGTTACTGTTGTGTAAAGTATTGGTAGGAACAATATTATGAAGGAATTTTGAAGCTATATTATGTTGTATTCCAGATTGTTGAAAGTTTGTATTTGGATTTGTTTTAGGTTTTTGTTTACTTGAAGCATATTGCTCAATAGTTTGGCGGAATAAAGTAGTGAAGGGAATTTTATTTTGTGTGAGAGTTATTTTAGGTTGAATAACAGGTTCCTTAGGAGGTTGGGTAACCTATTGTTTTGACATGTTTTGAGCCATAGTGACCATATCCATATTGGATGGCCCATCCTTGTCACTTTCTTGATCAATGAAAGACAAGGGGTTAGTGTGTATATTACACATATATTCCATGGCTTCTTGAGTGTTACTAATTTGCCCTTTATCAATACGTATTGCCACATTAAGGTCATCAATGTTATCACTGAGAAATTTATTGAAATGCTCTGCATTGTCAAAAACAATAGTTCCAGTTGGAGTTACTCTAGGGGATGAGGATCCATCCTCTTTAACACTTCCTTCTTGCTCCTTATCTTCACCTAAGTCTTCGTCTGATTGACCTAGAGTTTCTCCTTCCGGATTTGTATCTCCAAGAAGGACATTTGGGTCTCTAGTTGTATCTTGTAACCAATCTTCTCCTTCTCCTAAAGTTTCTTTACCATTCCTAAGTTTAGGCATGGTGCTAAGTTTTGATTTCAAAAAATATATATATTTATATATATATATATATATATATATGCAAAAAATTAAGAGGTATATATTTATTATATACCTACTACAATATTTGAAAATGAAATGTTCAAGTTTTTGCTAAGTTTTTGATTTTTTAGTTTTTGATTTTTATTTTTTGAAATAATATAATAAAGACAACAAATAACACAAATAAATGCCAAAAATAATACTGAAGTAATAATCTAGTTTTCTATAAACAATTTATGAATATCATTAATAGGTTCGAGTTGTTCCGGTGTCATGAAGTGTTCTTCTTCAAATTGAAAGTTTTCTTTTAAAAATTTGATGAAAAGAGCTATAGTGATATTGTCTGTCTCAGATGTTGGTTGATAAAAGTAAAGCTCGTGGCAATACTCTCGATATAACACAGCTCGCGAAACTCTATTCCATATTTCTCTATTTGTAAGAACAACCTCTTGGTCTTCTACACAACCTAGGAACTGGTGCACAATGGCTGCGTTCTCGAGGTATTCCTCGAAGGTGAACAATTCTAAAGATACTAGAGCTCTCCTATAAGCTAACCATCTATGGCAGGCTCTCTGAAGTTCATGATAAAAAACTAATTTATGAGGATCCAGGATTCTATCTAGGACTAGCCTCTTGATTTGCTTAAGTTGTGTGGACCTAGATGAGATGAGACTAAGTCTTCTATCAAGTTCATTCCATAGGAATTGATTTCTACTTGTTTCAGGCACACTAAGGACAGAATTGACTTCTATGGCTGCCAATTGGTTTTCTACGTTTACAGTAACTGCTAACTTTTTCTTAGGAGCTACCATATAAACATGATTTCAAACTTAAATGTTTTAAAATGCATCTATGTTTTAGTTGTTCTATATATATTTTTGTTTTGTTTTTGTTTTTCAAAAGGTTATGATGCATTCACGTCGGGTTCACCAAAATGTATCGCTCCAAATTTTTCGCATCCTTACCTTCAGGCTATTGGATCCGTGCTTTAAAGGAGTATGGGAAAATGATGTCGCGGTACCTCGGACTAAGAGGAATTTGCAAAGGTCCCACCTCTCAAGGGAGGTGTATTTTGATGATTTTCGACGGATGGTGGGTTCACCAAGAAACATTTAAGGGCAGTTTCCACGCCTAGGTTTGGAATGTGTTTTAATGTGTTCATTTTTAACTTTAAGAATTCATATCCTAGGTTTGGGCAAATGAATCTAGATTAACCTACATGAAAATGCAAATTCAATGAATATAGAAAATAGATTTAAAGAGATAAACAGAGAATTTTTAGAATACAAAATGAGGAATACCTGATCCGGATGTCTGATGATGATTCTGATGTTTGAAGCAGTCAGGATCATCTGGAATTCGATAGATTTGTTTGAGATCTGACAGAATCATCTGAGATCTAATGAATTCGTCAGAGACCTACAAGCAGAAAAACAGATACAAAATACAACGAATACTACTGTGCTAACAGAGAGGGAACAACACCAAATGAATGTATGAATATTGAATAATAGTTATGAATATAAATTCAAGAAAATTACGATATTCTAATGACAAATCATGATCTTAGCATGCAATCTAAGCTAAATGGGTGAACTCCAAATGCAAAATAACATAAACACTGAATTAACTATCTAATTTGCAAAATAAAACAGTAGAGAGATGGCTGAAAAGTGCAAACTTCAGGCACTGATTGCTTCAATATGGACTTCAGTCGAGATCGTCTCACATTAGTATGAAATCACCTCGAATTCTACAGGTTTGCCTTCGATCTGAAAAGGTTCGTCGACAACGATGTGTGCTGTCTCCAGCTGAAAAACAGTGATGTACCTGCAACAAAATTGGTATGGGACCAGTGCAAATGAAAATTGGGATGTTTCAACGTAGATGGAGTTAAATTGTAGATAATTTCAGCCAGGGGGGTGCTAAGGGAATAGCTTAGGATTAAATAGGCTTAGGGGAGTAGTTATGCGGTTGGAGATCATCCCAATTTGGGAGATCTCCAATGGGGGAGGGTTCCTAACGGCACATACATGCTTTTTCCCGGATTGGAGACCCGTTGGAACAGAATCCAACTTTGCAAAATTAGTTTTGCGACAAGATCGTCTGGACGTCCTAGTCTAGATGAAATCATCAAATCTGGGGTGATATCATCTGATCAATGACGATATCATCAAACGGTTAAAACAACCTCTAAAATTGGCACGAAAAAGGGGGAAACGGATTACCCGGCGGTTAACGGGCGGTTTGGGAGGTTAAATTTGAATTTTAAATTATTTACTAAGGTGAATGTAATTATTGTAATTTTATTGCACCAATTTTAGGGTGCTACAGAGACCTCATGCAAGGAGACTCTAAATCAGGGAATAATATTTTCTCTCAAAATAGGACAAGTAACTCAAGTGGTGCCCTCACATGCACATTCAAAGAGAGAGACCCCAGGTATATAAATTGGTGAGTCTTATCACCCAAAAAAAAGAGGGAAAATAGAAGAGCTTTTTGAGCAATGAAGTGCTGCCAAATTATATACTCACCCATCGATTGTGCTTTTACATCCTTGATCTCTCTTTTGGAGGGAGGTTATTGGGTGATTATTGGAAATGCAATCCGGATGCAAACCCAAACATTTGGCCACAATATCCCAAAAAATTTTCCAAAAATATCCCATAAGAGGTTTTGGACCCATCCCAAGTGGATTGGTGCCAAAACAGAGCCCCAAAAAATGGGTGTCCTGCCCCTGGGTGCCCCCCAAACTATCGCAGTCCTAATCGCCCCACCCTAGAGTGATTAGAAATCTGTGTTAGATTTCCCTAATTTTTATTTTGCATCTTATTCTAGGTTTTTACTTATGTTTCCATCTAAATTTTATGTGATTCTGACAAGTTTTGATCATGATTTTATCATTTCCCACCTTTACTAACATGCAGGTAGCATCATCCAATTCCTGGTGATAGAGGCCAAATTGGAAAAATATGACCCTCTGGGTCTTCCCAAAATACCCCCAATTAGCTAACCCCCAACTTTTCAGGTGATTTGGAGCTTCCCATATGTGACATTTTGGACAATGCTTTTTGGCGCTTTGTTGTAGGTCTATTCATCCCACCCCGGATCGAATACGAATCTATGGTGAATTTTCTGATTGTTCTTTCTGCAGTGCCTTCCTGGTGATGTTTTGATGCCCCTATCAAGTTTTCAATTCATTTGTATCTATTTCAATTATCATTTTATTTATATTTTACATGTGCTAATCACAGGCATGGGGATTGCATGTTTCATTTTATCTACAAGTGCTATTGATTGTTTTCTATTTCCTTGAACATAAGATCTAGACATTACAGGAGAAGCAAGGAGTCAAGATTCATCAACGCAAGCAGTGGCGATGTTTTGTCTGCCCATATTACATGTGGGCATGTGAAAGAAGGAATGGCATCCATGGGTGTAACAAGAACACATATAACACTCCTAGCCTCTGAAACATATTAATAAAAAGGGTTGTATTCCATATTGGATTTTTATGTGGTTTCAAGTGGTTCATGTATCTTCCCTTTCATGCATTTTCAATTCATAGGATTTAGCGTTATCTTTTGTTTCGTTCGCATCACAGCTTGGCTTTTCCTTTTTGTTTTTGTATCCTCGTGCTTTCAAAAGGTAAAGGTGAATTTTTAGGTCAATCAATCCAAAATGTCTCTTGGGTGTATGAGATCACATTTTGTAAGAGATTTATTATTTTTTCTTATATTATAATTTTAGTAATTTACTTCTATGGGTTTCTACCCTTTGAAGAAGATCATAATAAATCACAAGTCTTGTCAATTTTTCTAAACTCATGGTATAACTTCTCTAACTCCAAGGCATTAGGATATTCTATTATTAAATTCTTATGTGCCTAGTATACCATTAAGTTATCAGAAAGGCTAAATAATAGGTTTTGATTTTCTTTGATTGCTCCATCCTAATATTAATCCTATTTTAATCTTCTATACCAAATATGCGTTACTTAAGTGTGAGTGTTGATTTATTATTCCAATGTATCATTATTTACATTAGAAAATTTGTTAAATGACTTGAGACTATTATTAATTTAGAATTGGTTTTATTTACGTTAACTTTGAATTAAGGTAGAACTTTTTATTTACCATTGAGGATAATGATAAGCTAAAACAATAAATGTTAATTTCAAATTTTTATTTTCCATGAGGTTAAATATAATGCTTATAAACTATTCATGAAGATGAGGAATTATCTCTTGTTTATACATGTTCTTAGAAAAAATAATTTTGAGTTTGACCATATTTGTATCCTATCTAGTACTATTTGCATTCATCAATATAATGTTACTTATCATATCATAAATAGTACATTACAATGTTACTTATCTTGTATAGTATCATAATAGTACATTATATTGTAATTGGTTATATGGTTACACTTTTGAGCTACACACATTTATATAACTTATTACTTTCTTAGTATGTTTATTACTATTTTCCTCATATACCAAAGGTTTTGATAAGGGATAACTATGTAAGGGATCAAGAAGTCTCATATATGAAATCCATGACGGATAGAATATATGAAAGATAAAATAATGCTTATACACCAAATAATAGATGGAGATATATAATATTCAAGGTGTATAATTTAAGAATTATGATCTAGTCAAATTATATTGTCAATATATAAAATTATAACTCAAGTCTGTTGAAAGAAGCACCTTCAATATATCCATATCCCTAGTTAACTATACATGTCAAAGATAATATATTAAAATTTTATTATGAAAGGAATCACATAAATTAATGTGAACTCAACTATTTTAAGTTCATTAGATTTCTATTATACATAATTCCATATGAAATGTATAATCAAATTTTGTATCCCTTTGTATCCCCTTGTACATACCATAAATACATTGATTCTATGCAATATATACAAAATTAAACACAATTTATTATGAGTAGATGCTAAAATGGCTTGAAAATTCTTCTTTATGTACTATGTTGTGGAATCCAAATTTAAGCACCATTATTTTAAAATCTATTTAAAAGGGTCTAAGCCAAAAAAAATGTAAAATATTTTATCATTCCTTTTCAAAGTTATTTCTTAAAGTCAAACTTTTTTAAGTAGTACATAAAATGGATATTGGGATCTCTTTATATCCAATAAATAATTTATGATTGCTATTAAACGAAGATATAATAACACCTGGGAAAATATTCCATAGATTGTGTACTACCATTTTTAATTTATAATAAAATTAATAAATGGATTCCTAGAATTTTAAGGTTTATTAACATCTTGAGTTTTTTTATTGAAATAAAATTGCACAATTATCAAATATTTTAGTTCTTATTTAAAATAATTTACGTACTTTAATCTTGGATTAGATACTTGCCCTATCTAGGAAACCTAATATTTTTGGTATTCATACCCAAATATGGATCTTGCATTCATCTTACCTTATGACATCACATCCCAACCTACCATCTAGGTCTCTTCTCTAACTTTTGTTTTATTATGTTTTTATCTTTGTAATACTATAGGAGACAAGATGAATATGATAACTCTATTATTTTCCACAAATGACCTAAGTGGACCAATGGGATGTATTGAAAAAAAATCTACAATGGATTGTATTTTTTTTTTTGTGGAAAACATCCCAAAAAGGATGCTGCTTTTGGGTAAGACCCAAGGAGGCAGGGGTACAATGGATTGTATTAACTAAACTATAAAAATAAGCAAAAATAGAGTAAATAAAGTAATTGATTGTGAAAATTTTAAAATAAAAATTTTCAAGCATGGGATTGTATATTAGGTGTACTGATTTTTATGTTATTTAATGATGTCATTTTTTATGATTTATGGTTTTCCTCATATTAGCATATGATTCAACATATTTATAAATTTTTTGGAGATATTAATTATTTGGGCCCCTTGCAATATTAGGTTGATAGATGATTTATATTTTATATGATGTATGTGGCAATATGAGAAAGAGTTCAAAGTGTCAAGAGAGTATGAAGAGTCACATGATATATGGTAAGTTGAGAGCTTTGTCTTTATTAGAAGAATATGAAAGAAAGCATTTTCTAGATGAAAGAGGAGAGCAATAGTTAGAGAACTTAAAAGTCATGAAGGAGGATATATTGGATATAAAGCTCCATGCATTGTAACCAAGTTGTATCATTAATGTAATATTTGTATACTGTGTTCATTTATGTTATATTTTATGAGATATTATTTGTAATATTTTATTGTGATCAAGTTTCATTGTTAGTAGCATTAATTTTTTTCTTTAGATATTAGTTGAACCTTTCTATGAGTTTACCTATTAAAAAATCTAACAGTGGTATAAGAGCCACGAAGAGTCTGAGTGAAGGTATTGGTACAATCGTCGCCATCCATAGACAAGATCAAATAGTGTTTTACACATGATAATTTGAAGAAAAGAACAACATTTTGAGGAGGGGAATAACCATGATTTTTAGTATTATTGGGAGGCATTATAAGGAGACAAAGCATATTTTTGGCTAAAATTATTGAGAAGAATAGGAGCTACAATTTTAGAAGTTTGGATAGCAAAAAGGTGAGCCAAATAAACAAGAAAACAAGGGATAAATATGATCAAAAAGAGCAAGAGAAGAGCTACATATGGCATAAGAAAAATAATAATAGTAGTTGAAAGCATAATATTGCATGGTTTTTTGAGAGCATCGAATAAAACCAATAAAGTATAGATTTTACAAGCAATATTGAAGCCAGGTAATAGGTGAGATTTCATAGTCATAATTTCAAGTCAAAGAGCTACATATAATTCAAATAAATGACTTAAAATAAATAGGAGTAACGGTACCTAAAACCACCATAAGAGGATGCCAATATTGAAGTATCTCAAACATCAAAATAGGTATATTCTTGGACATCAAAACCAGTAGCATAGCCATAATATTAAATCACCAAGAGAAAGCCATCTGAAGCCCATACATTGTAGCAACTAAAGAGTTTTATTTCTAGTGAATATAAAATTATGGGCAAGTGAAAGTTAAGCATCAAACATTGGAAGTTTGAGGATAGCACAAAGGAAAAATCAAACAAGCCAAGAGAACATTACAAAGGTGAACGTAACATCTCATAGCATGCAATTATGAATTATTGTGAAGACTGATAAGAGGAAGAGATATTGAAACACATGGTAATATTGGAAGGAATTATTACTACTCAGAGTGATACAAATATCCATAGAGTAGAACATACAATCATCATTGAGGTTGAGCCTTGTTTAAGAGAACTAAATATTGAATGAATAAATGGTCAATGGTATTTGGTTAACTGATAGTAAAATGATCATCACTTGGATAAAAATAAGAAACAACATTATAGTGAATGTTACAAGTGTAAAAGCTAACTGTCTAATTATCTAAGCACTACAAAATCAAATAGGAGAATTAAAAGAAGTGAAAGCATCAAGTTTGATTAAAAATGAATTATCTGATAAGTTTCCATACAAAGAGAGGTTTAATAATTTAAATAAATAAGGAATTTGAAATGGATGTTGATGGAATCCCATTACCATTTCTCATTGAATCTTGAGACTAAGCCTTGGTGATAGAGGAGTAGTCCTACATGGTGTCCATTGTGGAGCTCATCTATGAGCTACAGGAGGTAGAAGGTGGCACATTTATCAAGGTGCATACTATTGCTAAAAAAAGTTGCACTGTTGTCAAGGGTTTTCATGCAAGGAGGTACATCAAAGAGCACAAATATAAGAATGTAAATGACAAGTGAAGGTATTTTTTTTAAGTTTAATTTTTTTTTTTTTTAAATTATTATTGAAGGTATAAGGTTTTCTAAGAGTATAAAGTTAGTAACTTATATGAAATTATAAGTAGAAATTTTATTTTGGTGAAGAAATGTTTTGATAAGATAAGGGTAATATTTTTTCAAATTTTGAAGGTATATTAGTCAAATTATTTATAATATTAATTTTATTTCTAGAGAGATAAGGTATAAAAGTGAAATTTGAAAGCATTGAAACCTTAATTATTATTTTTTTGGAAATTTTTGTGAAGTATTTTTAATATTTGTAAATATTTTTGAATTTTGGAGAAATAAGGTTTCCTACATCAAATTAGGAATACAAAACTTGCAAATATATTTTATATCATTTCTAAATTTCTAATTTTGGAGATATAAGGATTTCAACACCAACATAGGTTTGCAAAATTTAGAAACCATATTTTTGAAATTTGAAAGATAAAAGGAATTCAACCTAGGCATTCGAAGAATTGAGTTTTTTGTCAAAAATATTGTTTGATCATTATCCAAACATTATGAAATACAAAATATTCACCTTAAAGAGTAGAATTTGAAGGCTATATTGAAATTATTATTCAAAACTTAGGGAGATATAAGGTAGTCAAAATCAGAGGAACATGAAAAAAATAATCGAATGAAAATGAATACAAACGATGAAGAAATTGAAAGACATAAGTTGTCAAAAATATTTGAAAAAGAAAACCTGTGTCCAAGAAAAATCAGGTATTTAGGAAATTTTAGAAATATTTAAAATATTAAAATGCCATAGAAAACCCGTGATATATGAAATTGAAAAGGATACATCAATAAGTTAAAATACTGTCTCACAATAATTATTGAAAGAAATCGAAAATGAAAATTTCTTAACATTTAGTAGTTATTTGAGTGCAAAGCTTCAAGAGGCATATGAAGATTCTAAAAATGATTTCACATTACCTAGTTATATATGACATTTGATATATATGGTATTTATTTCTCACAAAATCCGTAAAGATAAGAATAGAAGATGAGGAAATGATTAAATATTTAAAAAATAAGTTATTGATGATACATTGAAGAATAGGCTTGTTGATATTACTAGTGAAGTAGAAAAAAGAGAATTTTCAATACTTTAGAAATGCATGAAAAGTATTCTTAATGATGTTAATAATTGTTATGAAGATTTTTTTACTGTATCTATTAGTGTATGGGGATTAATCTACAAAGTAATTATCACTCTTAATGTTTCTAATATGAGAAAACAAGAAAATATTAAAGAAGTAGAGAAGAAATCAATGATGAAATATGCTTCTTGTGATACAAATGATTTAAGTCCCATGATGATAGATTCGTGTTGCATTATGATAGAATCAAAACCATTGATGATTGATGCATGTTGTGATACTAGTGATCTTATTTAAAAGGAAAAAGATGTAAATTATGATTCTTGTCAGAAAAAAAGTAAATATTGTGTTGCAAGTAATGACACTAGTGGTTTAGAATTCATGACAAATATAGAATATCCTATTACAAAAATAGATGATATATGTGATACACGTGATTCAAATACAGTTTGTCATTGTTAAAAAAAGCCTTATGCTAGCAGAATTGATATTGATATGGATTCAAATGATGATAGAAATAGTGATTCTAAGAGTTGTGATGATATTGATAAAGATTAGTCTAATGACATGTTTGGTTATTTTTAAAAGTATACTAAAGGATTTGGTTCAATATTGCTGAACAAAATGGGATATAAAGATATGATTTTAGGTAAACATGAACAAGGAATGAATGAACCAATTATACAAAAAATAAGACCAAAATATGAAGGTCTTGGATATATAGGCCAAACTAGTATTAATGAGCAAGGAACTAAATTTGTGATAGGAAATAGGAACACCAAATCTAATATAGGGATTGATAGAATCAATTGCAATAAAGGATACAATGACCAAAGGAATTTAGTAATAGAGAATAATGTAGTCATTGTGGTAGATATGGACATAAGATAGAGAGATGTTGGAATATCCATAGTTGTAATATTTGTGGAGCACATAATCATTCACAAATATTTTATCTACAAAAAATAAAAATAAAAACACAGAGTAAAATTTTAGTGTGGATGGATGAACATAGATGAATGAAATAACATAAAAGGAATATTGTTTAGATTCTAAATAAGAAAACCAAGTATATTTTGATTACATAGAACTTGAAAGTTACAAAATAAAAGTATTACCACTATATTGAAGGAAAAACTAGTAAAAAAAAGGATTAATACCACTAGGTTGAATAATAAATAGTGAAGAATAAGTGATAAAATTTTGAGAAAGAATAAATTTAGGAAAAATATATGATAGATTGATTTTACGTATTCCAAGAATATATTTGGTATAGAATGCAGTCTATACAAAATTAAAAAGTGGATTAAGGAGATGCGTGGAAAGAGGTTACATAGCATGTAAATATAATGAAGACCCAAGCATAGCTTGGAATATGAATTATAGAGATATTATTTGTAATGTTTTTTTATTTTTATTTTTTTTGAATTTACATGGTGGAATCGGTAGCCGCCACAAATCCGGGTAGGTTGTCCAGATTTTATGGCTACCACAGTATTCTGCACTATCCACCCCAAAATCCACCACACAGATCTTCGCATAGTCCGCCCCTATAACCACCATGCCATAATCATTTTAAACCTTTTATGTCACTGAAAGCACCAGGAAAGGGACAAGCGTTCAGTCCAAAGAAATTATTTGTAATGTTGATCGTATAGATATGATGATTTTATAGTGGTTGATCTAAAGATAATGATTATATAGAGGTGACCCAAAGGTAGAGTTATAGAGGTAGTTATCCCAAGGTAGTGATCTAGTGGAAGTGACCCAGAGGTAGAGAACCAAAGGTAGTGATATGGAGGCAGAACCAATGGTAGTGACCTAGAGGTAGTGACCTAGAGATAGAGATCTAGAGATGAATCATAAATATTGATCCAGAGGTAGAAACAAATTATTTATCTAGCCATAATAGAGTCAGAGTTGAATATTGAAGAGAAAGAAGAATAAAAAAATGAATGCAAAAAGACTTCCTATAAAATAATGTAATAAGGGGGGGTGTTAGATATATTACATTATTTATCCTCCTTGCAGTATTAGTTTTGTAGATGATTTATATTTTATATAATGTATATGTCAATATGAGAAAGAGTGCAATGTGTCAAGAGGGTATGAAGAGTCACATTATATGTAGTAAGTTGAGAGCTTTGTCTTTATTAGAGGAAGATAAAAGGATTCATCTCCTAGATGAAAGATAAGAGCAATATTTAGAGAATTGAAAAGTCATGAAAAAGGATATATTGGAGGTAAAGCTCCATGTATTGTAACCAAGTTGTATCATTAATGTAATATTTGTATATTGTATTCATTTGTGTTATATTTCATGAGATATTATCTGTAAGATATTGTTGTTATCAAGTTTCATTGTTAGTAGCATTAATTTGATTTATATTTAGATATTTTTTGAATCTTTATATGAGTTAACATATTTAGAAAGCTAACAAATTTTGGAGATATGTTAAATTCAAATAATTACAATACCATTACAAGTAGAATTTTGAAACATAGATCATATTGTCACTCTTCACACTATTATTGATGAAGTTTGAACAAGTTCCTCTATAGTATTTTATTACATTATGGAGTATAAAATTACCCTTAATATAATATTCCTATATATATTTTTTAATGAGATACAAAATATGTGAATTTTACACTTCCTTGTTGCAACTATCATAAGGCTTTATAAGGATATTTTTTTGTTGTTTTTGGATAGCTTATGAGCTTATCCATTATGTCAAGAGTATGATTTATTCTCTTTAGAATGTACATCAATAAGATTCAATATATTACTAATAACAAAGGGCTTATGCCTTCTTAATCAGTGTCTTGATTCCTATATTACATTATATTCAATGATGTGGATTTCCTTTTTCACTTTCTTTATATTTTGCAATAGGTTGGTGCATTAAATTTTTATTTATAATATTAGGTAACCTAATATTAAAATTAGTAGGACTAATTATTTGATATCGATAATATCTATAAATATTTTCTCCATATCAAATTCTTCTACAAGTGGATAACCTTTCAAGATTGTAACATCTTATACTTATTTGCATGCCTAGTCCTCATATCCATTATTTAAGCTTAAGTTCATCTTCCAATAATCCATTTGCAAGGCATATGGATTTATTTATCTGGAAATATGGACTATTTCATTATATTTCTAAACCTATAGTCCTTTATGGGCCAAAGTTTTAGGAATTAATATTGGAGCTTTGTTATTAGGCATATATAAAGAGGGTTTATAAATTTTTTCTTAAGTGTATGATCTATAGCAAGCAAACAATTCTTCATTGCATTATAGAAGTTAAGATTATAATACTTTCACTTGGCCTATAAACTATTTCATATTTATCTTCCATCATCATTGATTGAGTTACACGTGAGATCTTGTGGTAGCTCAAGAGAACTATTTGTACATAGCCTTGTATTATTTAGAGATAGTTGCATATATGGATTCATTAGGACAAAGGAGAGCCTGGTAAATAAATACTAACTTAATTATTTAATATAATCATACTACCTATTTCTCTCTTAATATTTCAACCTTAATATTACCCTCTCTATCAAGCACTTTACATCAATTGAGGAAAATATTTCTTGACCTAGTTATATTGAATGTCATTGGTCTAATAGCCTCAAGAATTTACTTGGGTAGATGTGGTTATGCTTACATTATATATGGATTGATACTAATGACTAGATGAGTATGGTAGGATAGGCTACCTTGGTCTATGAAAGAGATAGAGATCAAAAAATTTTAAGTCCCATGTATAGCATAATTTTGTAAGAAAATTCTATTATTTGTACAAGGATTAAGGTAGATCATTCTCTACCTTGTTTTGATATTTGTATCAAAGGTTTTTTTCTCTATATATTCATGAAATTTTTAACCTTCAATGTTTGCCTTTAAAGAGACCTTGTAGACCCAACAATCCACTAGGATTATTACCTCCTTCTTTCATCCTCTTGTAATAGTAGGAGGTATTGAATGCTTATTTCAAAATATGGAGATGTCCATTTAGAATTTTAGATCCATTAAACAACGTTTTCTTTATGGCAGCCTTAGTTATTTGATTTGCTAGATTACTCTATCCCTTACATAAGACATCATATACCAAATTCTATAATATAGTATGTTATTACTTGAATTACTCAAAATAAATACCAATGATATTAATGTGATTAATTTTTTGGTTGTGTGTTCAATAGAACAAGAATTATTTATAAAGATGATCTTCTTAACACTTATGACAACATGTACTACTATCCTCAATGCTTTGAATGATCTTAGATGACAAAGAATATTAAAATATAAAATCTTTTTTCAATGATGGTTAATTAAACACATCACAAGAAGAGGAGTAAAATGCTAAACTTTTTTTTGAAAAATCATTATAGAATCCTATGAATGAGTTAAGATCCTTTAGAAGGATTTTTCTTTAGAGGATCATTCTCTTTAAATTTATAAGTAAATTTTAGTATCATTATTTTCAAAGTAGAAATCAATAGAAATGCATTAGGTAAATTACTCAATAGTTTTTGTTTACATGGTGGAATCGGTATCCACCATGAATATGGGCAGGTTATCCAGATTTTATGGCCACCACCGTATACTTAATTGTGCACCCTAGAAGCTACCATATATATCTTTGTATAGTCTATGCATATAACAACCATACCACGACCATTTTAAACCTTTTATGCTACTAAAAGCACCAAGAAAGGGACAATCATTCAGTCCTATGAGACCCGGATTTAAATATTGGACCTCTTCCCCCTTTACGAGGTTTGGGAGAACTAACTGATCTACACCTCAGATATATAAATGACTCAATAGTTGATATCATATTTATTTATCAAAAAATATTAGGGGAAATCATATTATATTTGAGATAATATATAATTTAATTAGAATATTAGCAAGGGACTTTTATACTTATGAATAATTTATGAATGCTCTAAATTAAACATCATATTCATGAAGAAATTATGATGATTACATCATGAATTATAATGTGTAGGAGTGCATCTATTATTTTAATACCTTATTTGCAATACTTAGGAATCATGATGTTTAAATAAAAGAGTCCTAAAATGTTTTCATGCACTGATAAATCCAATTTGAGGGATAATTATTAAACACAAGCGCATAATAAGAGGTCCTACCTATATATGATGTCAAGTGTGATACAAACATATATGCTAGCAAAAGTAAAGCAAATTGTGAAAATAAATATTAAAGCTATAGTTTCCACCACAGATGTATCTCCTTCAAACCTACAAGAGGTAGATTACCTCTCATATTCATAGATATGAATGTAGGATAATTGTGTACATTTTGTTATACATAAGGGCATTTAAAAACTTGTGATTTTAGATGTTAAAAGGATTATTCTACTAAGAATACCCTATTTACAACCTTATCCAATATGTTGGTTCACTTGTGTAGGGAGATGCATGTTAGCAAGTGGTGTTAGTTCTCATATAGAATCCAATCATTTAGGGATGAAGTGCTTTATGATGTGGCATCATTGGATGTTGTTGAGAAGCAACACACCCCCACTGAAAAAATGAATTTCCATCCTTTGAAAATATTTAGCTTTCATTTTACAGTAGGGACCCTCTTGATGTTTTCCAGGTTTTTATTCCAAATTTTGCTTGCCTCCTTCTTCAAGTTTTGCATATATCAAAGTATCTAAGTAGGCTTGCATATGCTTTAATTTCAATTTGGAATTCACTTCTTTAATGTTAGAATCTTTCTGAGTAAAAAGGATCTTTCACTGATATGTAAAAATGCAGAATACAGATGAATGAATTCATTTAAGTCAACCTACAATTTTTGGAAAATTTGCTAAGTAATGAAAACGTCGCGATTTCGTGACATATTCCATTTTTGGAAACGTCGCGATATCGCGACATTTTTATTTTTGGAAACGTCACGATATCACAACATTTCTGGGCTTTTGGATATGTCGCGATATTGTGACATATTTGGACTAAAAGAACCAAGTCTTAAGAACGTCGCGATATCATGACAAGTTTTGAAAAAAGAAAGTGCAGGCGCAGAAAACGTCGTGAAATCGTGACGTCACAAAATCATGATGCAAATGGAGCAAAAAGCTAAGGCATGGGCGTGTCACAAAATCATGACATTGTGATTTCGTGACGTCATGAAATCACGACATGGTGGAGAGAAGAAAGCACAAGGTGGACGTGTCGTGAAATCACGACGTCGCGATTTTGTGATGTCACGAAATCACGACACGGTGGAGAAGAGAAAGCACAAGGTGGACATGTTGCGAAATCACGATGTCATGATTTTGTGATGTCGTGAAATCATGACACGGTGGAGAGGAGAAAGCATAAGGTGGACGTGTCATGAAATCGTGACACGGTGGAGAGGAGAAAGCACAAGGCATGGACGTGTCATGAAATCGTGATGTCGTGATTTCGTGACATTGTGAAATCACGACACGGTGGAGAGGAGAAAGCACAAGGCATGGACGTGTCACAAAATCGTGATGTCACAATTTTGTGACGTCACAAAATCACGACACGATAGAGAGGAAGAAGCAAAGGGCAAAGGAAGGTCACGATTTCATGGCAAAAGGTCACCAGAGGAAGTAGAGTGCGAAGGAAGGTCACGATTTCATGACATGTCGCAAAATCATGACATGTCATGATTTCATGACGAAGTTGCCAGCAGGAGCAGAGTGAAAGGGAACATCGTAAAATCATGATATGTCATGATTTCGTGATGAGGTTGCCAACAAAAACAAAGCAAAGGAAAGGTCGCAATTTCGTGACATGTCACGAAATCATGACATGTCATGGTTTCACGTCAAGGAAGTTGAAAGTGAAAGCAACTTGAGGAAGCATCGCGATTTTGTGACACGTGTCAAAAAATAAAGCCGACATATAATGAACATTAGGATTTTAATTTAATAGTATTAAAATACTAATCCTTGTTTGTCTTTTGTAGAAAGCAAGCTGGCAGTTGCATACTAGCGAAAGTAATGGCGGAAAAAGACAAAATAAGCACGGATTAAATGAAGGCCGTCAGATGGAAATGTGAGATGCCGAGAATTGCTGGTTCATCCAGATTTTATAGATCTAGCCGCAAAGAGACTTTACGATGACTAAGCAGCTGCCCATTTAATGGAATATGTCGGCAATTGACCAAAAAATGAAAATATCTACACACAGTTACCGAAATTTGCCGATGGACGCATTTAACAAGAGAATTTATGGTGAAAGTAATGGCGTGCAGAGAATTTCAACTCAGAAGCGGCTCTGCGAAGATAAAATGTCAGAGAAACCAGTGACTCATCCGAATTTCTTTGAGGAATTAATGAGACCCTCTCGGATGATGCACTAGAAAGATGAAGATACCTTCACACGCAGTGCCCATTTATGGAATATATCGACAACCGGCCAGAAAACAAAGATATTTACTTGCAGTTACAGATGGATGAGAATAATATCAGATCATGCCTTCTCCATTTATGGCAAGTAACTGCACTAAGATTTGCAGAGTGGTTAGGGTTTATTCAAAACTCTATTTTTAAAGGGGCTTATATTGTAAAACCGAGGTAGTAAGGTTTAGAGGATAAGATTTAGGGTTTGAGAAGAAGATATTTCTAAAAAGATCAGGGTCTGTCCTGAGTCTATAAATACTTCTTCTGAATGTAATTTCAAGAGGCGAAAACTTAGAAATAAAAGCTATTGGAGCAATTTCCTGCAAATCTTGTTTGAAAGCTTTGTTTTGGACTTAGAGTTGGTGTGATTTTTTGTTTTCTGTGATAGCGTGGCTAGGAGCCTAATCTCTTTCAGATTGTGATAAGTTCATCTTCTTTTGTTTTCGTTTCATTAAGGTTTATTTAAATTATGTTGTAGATCTGTGTTACCAGGATTGGATATGCTGCTAGGCTTCATTTTCTTTATTGTATGTTAGGGAAAATTATAGATTTAAGGTTCAGGCCTGTTCTAATTGCTCTGTCCTCACTGTGCGAGCTAGGCTGCTGGTGAATGATACCAATTTTAACCGACTTCCCTTTTGTTTGTGATTTTCTTTCAGATCTGTTGTTGTCTCTGTCTTATGCTCTTAGTGGAAGGTGATCTTAGAAAGCTGGACACTTTCCTCTTTGATTTGTTCTATTGTGAAGCTAACCGGTATAACTAAAATTGGTAGTTTTGGTTTTGCAGCTAAGTTAGATAAATTTCTCTTTCTGCCCTACCCTACTCTCTCTGTTCCACCGATTGAATGATCCATTTTTATTTTCTTTTACATTTGTCTTTTATTTAAATCTGCTAACACATAAAGAGCTAGATCAAAGAACTGATTGTAAATCTGAGTGTCCACAAAGATAACCAATTCCAAAAACATTACTGAACCAAGTCCAGGACCCATTGTAAGGTAACAGACAGTCCACTTGAAACTATTTCGAAAGCGAAAAAGAGTGAATAGACATTTGACCCAACTCTGTAACTCACACCTTGGATATCCAGCAAGATCCTAAAGTGAGTGGGATTTATCCCTTATAAGTGTTATCGAGATTTTATGCTCATTCTTCACAGGGTGTGTATAAAAGTCGAACCAACATTTAAAATTGGCGCTAGAAGGAGGGCCGAACTTACGTTCTTAGTGCGCTTGAGTTGAGAAATATGATTGTATGTGGTATTTAACAAATACTATGTTTTATCCAGAGTCTGGTAGCCTTTTCCCTCCTCCTTAGCCTTTTAAAACTTGTTTGTTTGAGTTTTTGCCTAAACAGCGGAACTCAACACCAACATTTAAAATTGGCGCTAGAAGGAGGGCCGAAGTTCAGTAGTTTGTTAAGGATTGTAAGATTATAAGTTGCTTGTGAAAAGCTGGATTCCACTTATAGAGTAACAAGGTCCCATTCCAGAGCTGGAGAGCTCCTTGTGCCTGAGTTAGAAACTCCAAGAAGAAGCAGCCTCAGAAGGGCCAAGTCCTTGTCTGGAATAGTTTTGTCACCACTTGTAGTTACTCCAACTACAACTGAAAGTATCATCGTCAATCAAGTAGTAATGGCCAACTGGTTGGGTTCCACTACCTTAAATATCTCGGGTGCAGCCCATGACCTACCCAAAAATCTTGAGAGATATCTTCCCAGATACAAGCATGATGGAACTAGGACAGCAGAAGAACATCTAGTAGCATTCAAGAATGCTCTAAAATTGTTAAATGTACAACATGAAGATGTGGCTTGCAGATTGTTCCCGTTCACTCTCCAGGAGGGAGCTTACGACTGGTTTCTAAATCTCACTAACGATTCTATTACCAGTTGGAATGACTTGGAAAAGGTTTTTGTATCGCAGTTTGGTGAGGTAATAGATCCCAGTGTATTATATCAGCAGTTTTTTGGTATTAAAAGAGAAATAAATGAATCTGTCAGATCTTACAATGTCAGATTTCAGAAGGCTTATGGTAGACTGACTGGTTATTATGTGCCAAATGCAGACCTGGCATTAGATATTTTTAGGAATTCTCTAGATCCAATGACTTCTATTTTCTTGAAAAGAGATGCCTCTATTACCAATCTAACAGAGGCTTACAAAGAAGCTTTAGTTCTGGAAAGGCAATTGGGGCCTCAACCTTTAAGTGCTCATCAAATTCCTTTGGTCACACAAGGTACCCCTATTTTCAATCCCATACCACATCAGATGATGTTGCCAGTACATCAAACTCCACCATCAAGAAATCCATTGGTTGTTAGCACTCGCTGAAAATGTACAGAATCCAGGGAAAGAATCTGATAACACAAGAGTTGAAGAAGTTTCAAGGGTAGTCCAAAAGTTGGCAAATGACTTTTTGACTTTCAAAAGGCAAGTGTCCATCGACGAAAACCCAAACAGGTTTTCTTATCAGCAGAATAGATTCACTCGGCCCCCATACGAGCCCAATAAGGATTATAAAGGTAAAGGGCATGATGTAAATATTTGTGACTTAGCTTTGCCTAACTGGTGCAGGATTCATGGAACATCTCAGCACGGGGAGTTGGATTGTTTGGAATTCTGTAATGCCTTTGAAGCTCTTTCTGGTGAGTTGGTTTCTCCTGAACATCAAAGAACTACGGATGCCCCAAGTTCATCCAACCATAGTGCAGCTATGGTCTTAGATTCTTTCACTTTCCCAGAAGAATCAGAGAATGTTGTGGAGCTACCCATGGATGAAGTACAGGCTTTTCAACAATACAAGAGGGACAACTACAACCTCAGAAATAGAAATCCGGAGCCCAACACTACATCTACCCCTCCGGACAACTCCCACAGTGTTCCTCCAGATCCATCTTCAAGCAATAACCCATCTCCACCCAAGGGAGGAAACCCGAGAGGACCAGATGCATTTGTCCCTCCACTCAATAAGGGATATAATATAGTGGAGGACATGAAGAAGATCAAAGCCAACATCACTCTTCATGAGTTGGCCCAAATTTTTGAACAAAGGGATAACCTGATCAAAACATATTCTGAACCTACTACCAAACCTTTGGAAAAGGGAAAAAAGATGGCAAATGCAAATGTGGCCATGTATAAAGAGAAGACTGAAGTTTCGCCTTTTCTACTGACTGTTCGTATATTTGGGAAAAACTTACACAACTATCTGGTAGATTCTGGGGCTTCAGCCAATGTCATGCCTTTGGGCATCTGTCAGCAGTTGGGTTTGACCCCCATGAACTCCGAGATGAGAGTCATCCAATTGGATAAGTCTGAGGTTAAAGTGGTAGGTGAACTTCAGAATATACATATCCAGCTAGCATCTGAGCCGAGAGCTCAACACATAATTGACATTCAGGTGGTGGATATTCCTGTAGGATACGGAATGCTTCTGAGTAGGGATTGGTCAAAATCCTTGAATGGGTACTTGGCTACTAATTTTTTGCATATGTGGTTACCCTAGAATGGTTTTGCAAATCAATTAAGAATCAACAGAGAACCAAGATATAAACTCATGATTACAGAGTATAATGCCAAGAATGAGACTGCTAATCTTGTTGAGGGTTGTTATATCGGGGTTTATAATTTGACAACTACTCAAAGGGAGAAACCGGTTAAAGCTCACCAAGATCACGATAATGAAGTTGGGATGCTTCATATTGATGCAGCTAAGTCTGAGCAAGGTTATGGTACAGGGGCTGTTCTTAAAGGACCAAAAAATCAAACCGGTTTTATGTCTTATCGCTTGCAGTTTCCCTACACGAATAATTTGGCAGAATATGAAGCATTAGTACCAGGATTAAAATTTGCTTTACATTACTTTGATCATGTAGATACGAAAGCTCGTATGTTGGACTTGTTTGATTTGCAGGGTGGACGACTTCAAGCTGTGGAGCATTTTAGTCGACACCAAGAGACAGTCAAGCGCTGGCTTGACGAAAAGGCCAGGGTGAGCGCCTTCAATCGTGCAGACCTGGTGCTTCTATGGGACAAAGCCCAAGAAAAGAAAGGTAAATGCACAGAGCTGCAACCTCTATGGATAGGGCCATACCAGATTGCCGAGATCCTAGGTAATAATGCATTCTATCTATAGGACCTTGAGGGTAATTTTTTGAACCTTCCTATTAATGGTCAATACCTAAAGCATTATTTCTCAGCTGTCCCATCCGATACATCGTTTGAATAAATCACAAAGACGTTGTAACATGTGTATATATTGTAAATAAGCTTTGAAGTAGTTTGTTTTTATTTTATTTTAGCTTTGAAGTAGTTTGTTTTTATTTTATTTTGTTTATCCTTTGGGGTCTGTACAAAGTAGTTTGTTTTTATTTTTATTTTGTTTGATTTTAAAGTTCTGTGTTTTATCCTTTGGGGTCTGTACAAATTTCTTTTAGCTTTTAAAAATTCTATTTTTTTTTAAGTTTTGCTTGGGCAGTAAAGAAAGAAATCAGCCTTTAAAAAAAATTGTTTTTATTCTGAGTTCAAAATCCCGTGTTCATTTTGTTTTATTCTAATTAAGAGATAGTCTGCTTAAACTGAACAGTGGAACTATTTTGTTATTCAGAACAACAGTAGAAAGATAATTGGATTTTGTGTCTTGCTTGCCACAATTATTTTAATTATAAAGAAACTGCTATACTGTTTGGCTGGAGAAACTCCCAGGGAATCCAAGAAAAGTTGATCGTAAGAGGGGACTCTGACTCGTGAAATTATTTGAGTATCCATAGAGGCTATCAGTACCCAGGCTGAAGCAGTTCCAGATCGATGAAATATAAAAAAAAAATTGTTTTTTTTAGCAAGGCTTTTCAGATTTCGGTATATTTCAAAGGAGGAGAGAGAGAGAGAGAAGGTGAAAGTTGAGCAAGACAACATAAAACTGGCACTCTGTTATTTCCCACACAAAAAAAAAAAAAAAAAAAAAGGGAAGGAAGAAGTTATGTAATGAAAGAGATAGCCAAGGCTTCAGAAGATGTTTTCTTTTACCAAGTTGTAGATACCACCTCACAGTTGTGGATCAGGGTCGTGAAAACCTAAAGAGTAACTCTGTCGAGGTTGTAAAAGGCTAAACTAGTAAACAGAGCCCTACTCGGTTTCCCCTTTCACAATCTAGAAAAGCTGATCAATCCAGAGTACAACATTCGAAGGCCCAGTCATTCTTGAAGAAAGTTTTATACGCTTGTAATTGCACATCAGAAATCTTCCTTAAGTGATTCAACCTAGTATGTCCTTGGGAAATTTTGACAACTATCAGGTAGTAGTTAAATTATTTTGAAGAATATTTGTGGCAAAGCATGGTACATGGTCTATATTGTTTTGAAACTAGAGTCCTGGATTCTAAAATAGTGCTACTATTTTCCCCGTAGATATCGCCATTTGTTGAGAAGCAACACACCCCCACTAAAAAAATGAATTTCCATCCTTTGAAAATATTTAGCTTTCATTTTTACAGTAGGGACCCTCTTGATGTTTTCTAGGTTTTTATTCCAAATTTTGCTTGCCTCCTTCTTCTTCAAGTTTTGCATATATCAAAGTATCTAAGTAGGCTTGCATATGCTTTAATTTCAATTTGGAATTCACTTCTTTAATGTTAGAATCTTTCTGAATAAAAAGGATCTTTCACTGATATGTAAAAATGCAGAATACAGATGAATGAATTCATTTAAGTCAACCTACAATTTCTAGAAAATTTGCTATCATTTCTGACATTTCCATTTTTGGAAACGTCGTGATTTTGTGACATTTTCATTTTTGGAAACATCACGATTTCGTGAAATTTTCATTTTTGGAAACGTCACGATATCGCAACATTTTTATTTTTGGAAACATTGCGATATCGCGACATATTTGGACTAAAAGACCAACTGTCGCATCGCGTTTTGAAAAATGAAAGTGCAGGTGCAAAAACGTCATGAAATCGTGATGTCACGAAATCACGATGGAAATGGAGCAAAAAGCTAAGGCATGGACATGTCGTGAAATCATGACATGGTGGAGAGGAGAAAGCACAATGTGGACGTGTCATGAAATCATGACGTCGTGATTTCACGACGTCGTAAAATTGTGACATGGTGGAGAGGAGAAAGCACAAGGTGGACGTGTCACGAAATCACGACGTCGCGATTTCATGACGTTGTAAAATTGCGACATGGTGGAGAGGAGAAAGCACAAGGCATGGACATGTTGTGAAATCGTGACGTCACAATTTTGGGGCGTCGCAAAATTGTGACATGGTAAAGAGGAAGAAGCGAAGGGCGAAGGAAGGTTGCGATTTCATGACATGTCACGAAATCGCGACATGTCATGGTTTCACAGAAAAAGGTCACCAGAGGAAGCAGAGTGCAAAGAAAGATCACGATTTCATGACATGTCACGAAATCGTGACAGTCGTGATTTCACAATGAAGTTTCCAGCAGGAGGAGAGTGAAAGGGAACGTCATGAAATCGTGACATTACGAAATTGTGACATGTCACGATTTCGCAACGAGGTTGCCAACGAAAGCAAAGCAAAGAAAATGTCACGATTTCGTGACATGTCGCAAAATCGCGACATGTCACGGTTTCGCGGCAAGGAAGTTGAAAGTGAAAAGCAGCTTGAGGAAGCGTCGCGTTTTCGTGACACGTGTCAAAAAATAAAGGCGGCATATAATGAACATTAGGATTTTAATTTAATAGTATTAAAATACTAATCCTTGTTTGTCTTTTGCAGAAAGCGAGCTGGCAGTTGCATACTAGCGAAAGTAATGGCAAAAAAAGACAAAATAAGCACGGATCAAGCAAAGGCCGTCAGATGGAAATGTGAGATGTCGAGAATTTCTGGTCCATCCATATTTTATAGATCTGGCCGCAAAGAGACTTTACGATGACTAAGCAGCTGCCCATTTAATGGAATATGTCGGCAATTGACCAAAAAATGAAAATATCTACACACAGTTACCGAAATTTGCCGATGGACGCATTTAACAAGAGAATTTATGGTGAAAGTAATGGCGTGCAGAGAATTTCAACTCAGAAGCGGCTCTACGAAGATAAAATGTTAGAGAAATCGGTGACTCATCCAAATTTCTCTGAGGAATTAATGAGACCCTCCCGAAGATGCACCAGAAAGATGAAGATACCTTCACACGCAGTGCCCATTTATGGAATATATCGGTGACCGGCCAGAAAATGAAGATATTTACTTGCAGTTACAGATGGATGAGAATAATATCAGATCATGCCTTCTCCATTTATGGCAAGTAACTGCACTAAGATTTGCAGAGTGGTTAGGGTTTATTCAAAACTCTATTTTTAAAGGGGCTTATATTGTAAAACCGAGGTAGTAAGGTTTAGAGGATAAGATTTAGGGTTTGAGAAGAAGATATTTCTGAAAAGATCAGGGTTTGTCCTGAGTCTATAAATACTTCTTCTGAATGTAAGTTCAAGAGGCGAAAACTTAGAAATAAAAGCTATTGGAGCAATTTCCTGCAAATCTTGTTTGAAAGCTTTGTTTTGGACTTAGAGTTGGTGTGATTTTTCATTTTCTATGATAGCATGGCCAGGAGCCTAATCTCTTTTAGATTGTGATAAGTTCATCTTCTTTTGTTTTCGTTTCATTAAGGTTTATTTAAATTATGTTGTAGATCTGTGTTACCAGGATTGGATATGCTGCTAGGCTTCATTTTCTTTATTGTATGTTAGGGAAAATTATAGATTTAAGGTTCAGGCCTGTTCTAATTGCTCTGTCCTCACTGTGTGAGCTAGGATGCTGGTGAATGATACCAATTTTAACCGACTTCCCTTCTGTTTGTGATTTTCTTTCAGATCTGTTGTTGTCTCTGTCTTATGCTCTTAGTGGAAGGTGATCTTAGAAAGTTGGACACTTTCCTCTTTGATTTGTTCTATTGTGAAGCTAACCGGTATAACTAAAATTGGTAGTTTTGGTTTTGCAGCTAAGTTAGATAAATTTCTCTTTCTGCCCTACCCTACTCTCTCTTTTCCATCGATTGAATGATCCATTTTTATTTTCTTTTACATTTGTCTTTTATTTAAATCTGCTAACACATAAAGAGCTAGATCAAAGAACTGATAGTAAATCTGAGTGTCCACAAAGATAACTAATTCTAAAAATATTACTGAACCAAGTCCAGGGCCCATTGTAAGGTAACAGATAGTCCACTTGAAACTATTTCGAAAGCAAAAAAGAGTGAATAGACATTTGACCCAACTCTATAACTCACACCTTGGATATCCAACAAGATCCTAAAGTGAGTGGGATTTATCCCTTATAAGTGTTATCGGGATTTTATGCTCATTCTTCACAGGGTGTGTATAAAAGTCGAACCAACAGAATGTCTATGTTGCTATACTTATGCAATCTTTTTATAGTTCCATGATGTATATCCATCATGGAGTTTAAGTATCATCATCACATTGATGTTACAATATGTGGTGTTTAAGCTTCTCTTAAGGACCTAATTGAATTTGTATTATTTTAATTTTTTATTCAAGAGGGTCAATCTCATAACTTAACCTGAGGTAAAATACAATGATATAAATAGCACTCCTCACTAATCATTTTATTATTGATTTCATAGTAATTTTAATTCTCTTTAAGAAAATAAATTTTAGCATTTATGGACACCCCATCATAATTTATGTTTCTCATATGCTATGTATTTATTTTGACAAGCAATGACGAGTAATATTTTATTCCATTCATTTCAAGAAACTACTATGAATTATGACACGATATTAAAGCAAATGTGAAACATGATTATTCATTTGATTTGATTAGTGGTAGACTTATCTTATAGATTCTCTTGAGGATGACTTCCATAAGGGCTTATGGACAATATTTTTTAAAGATGATGGTGTAATATAAAGAAGGGATTTATATAGAAACCCTAGTGGTCATAGATCATGATTATCTCACTAGAACTAGAAAATTTTCTCCAAGAGAAGTATTTACCATTAGGTTCCTTCTTTCTCTTATTAGCACTCAATCTTGTCTTTTTAATTTTGCTAGCTAGATGAATTTCCTAGTTTTAGGATTTTTTTTTGAGTTTTTTTTTTAAAACCTCTTTTTTCTTTTGTATTCCTCAAAAAATGTATTTTATTTTCTCAACCTATTTTTTATGATAAAAAATAATACTGATGAGAGGAGAGGCTAGTTGGCCAATATAAAATATGAAAAAAATACAATTTGTTTTTAGATAGATCCTTCATACTAAAGAAGTCATGAGTAGGCTTTCATCCTTACCAAAGACCTTCAAACCATTTGAAAAAGTTGTAAAAATTGTGTGACAACTATTTTGTTACATAGGCATGAGAGGTGGGCTTGTTTCGTTGTGTTAAACAAAATGGTCATATACAAAAATATATAATATATAGATGAACCATATTTTTTTTGGATTCTTTGTGAAAGTTTATGGTGGGTCATAGTTTAAAACCTTTTATCATTTCACTTGTAGGAACTACACATTCATGCTTAAATTTTTTGGTCATTTCCCTTCAATTGTTAAAATTTTGAATTTTAAACAAGGAATATTCTATAGAATATTCCTTATTTATGGAAATAAAGCATTTCATTTGGTTCACATGCATCATTGTGTCATGCACTAGCATCATAGAGGTAGTAAAAATGGGTATATGCTTATTTTGATGACTTTTATTGAATTCATCACACTCTCCATCCTAAGGCATGCACTTGAGAGGTTGAATAACACATTGGAGGCTAGGAAATTACATGGGGAAGGTTTTGAGTTTAAAACCTTTGTTGATGAAAATTCCTACCCACTTAGACATGATATGATAGAAATTGATGACATGACACTAGTTGATGACATGGTACTATTTTATGATATGGTCATTGATGCACCATCTATTTTGAGTGATGATGTGACATGAATACTGATGCAATAGATGGTATTCCATATAGCTGAGTTGGAATGTGGATGCATACTAAGATAACACATGGTTATTGATATGGTAGTTACAATTGATGTGATATGAATCATGAAGCATGTGTTAGTTCATGCAACTAGGTTGGTTTCACACATATTGAGGCAACACATGGTAGGTAATATGGTTGTTAATAAAACTAAATTGGTAGGAGGTACATCAATTCCAATATGATATGTGGTAACTAATATGATATAGCAGGATGATGCATGTTGACGTTGGGTAATGATATGTATTTCAAGCACTATATAGTAAGCTCTAATTGGGCCAATGTTTCTAACTATATAGGGTATGGCATGGTAGTATATATATCACTTGCATATATATAAGCAAGATCAATTAATAAGATTCTATCAACTCACAAAACTTGATAAACAACTTGTATAATTAGTAGTAGACATGGAAACATTGAAATTTTAGAGCAAATCAGACTATAAAAAATGTAGTAGCATGGTTCATAGAAACATTATGAAATTATATTATGATATGTGATTTCATGTGGTTCACTATTATGCTATATACTTAGTATATAGTATGCATCCTCTCAGCCACTCATGTAGTAATACATGGTGACCTCCTATTTACTATAGATATTAAAATATTTTCAATATTTTGAATGGTTTTGGAAGTAGATTTTGTAACATTTTTTCCAAATTGGTAGGTCCATGACTTTTGCATATAGAATAATTTTAAGCCCATTTTTTTTTGGTAAATTGCATATTTTTTGATCTCTTTGTATTAGTATTATTGTTTCTAGTCATAACTACATGTAATTTTTTAAAATTTAGAAGAATATTTAGAGATCACCATGTTACCTTATTGAATAGTCCTAACTATATCACCTAGAAGTTCAATAAGATTTTAAAGAATCCTTATTGTGAGTTATACAAAAAGGAAGGACACAAGGTAGAATTTTATATAATTCAAAACAAGAAATTAGAGGAAGCAACAATAAAGGGGTGTTGATTCTACTATCTTCAATGCATAATATGAGGATAACATTAATAAAGAACCCTTTGAATCATATGTTGTATTTCATTCTAATTATTTAGCATCCACTTATTTATATTATTTGATAGTTTATTTAGAGGTTTCTAAGCACATGAAGCACATGCACCTTCTTCAAGACTATAAAAAAAGTCATATAGGGGAATGCATTAATATTAGAGATAACTCTTCATTAGAGGTTGTAGAAAGTGAATACATAACTATTGGATATTCATGATTTAATGAGGTGGTTCATGTTCCTAATGTTGATCCTAATAATTTTCTATTCTTCATTACTCACACAAGCAAGAAAGTATAATTCTAGCCTAATAGATGAGTGTTTAAGGATACAATGGATTTAGGACTACTAATTTTGGATAATGTTATGAATATGATCATATGTATAATTTAAGTGAAAGAGTTATTTATCCTCTAGTGAGAAGAACTTTGTTACAATTATAGCACATAATAATTAGTATAATGAAAATTGGCATCACAAGTTTTAACATTAATATCTATGGTTCCTTGGGGTACATTAGTGAGAATGAGATGACTATTGGGATTCCATTTATATCTCCTCCAAGTGTTTCTTGTGAGGGATGAGTTTGAGGAAATAATGATAGGAAGACATTTACAAAAGGATTTATCATAAGGGTATATCACCATTTAGAGATTATTTATACTATTATATATTGACCTATGGGTATACCTTCTCTTTTAATAAATATGTACTTCCTTATTTTCATTGATAAATTTTCTAGATATGTGTGGGCATATATCATTTGTACCAATTAAGAAGTGTTTGAGATATTCAAAACTTTTAAGACTCTTATTGAATTTTGTTTCCCTTATGCATCTCTAACTTGTGCACATAATAGAAGAGTGGTTCAATTTCATTGTTGGTTGAAGGAAAGATATATTATGGATCAACCCTACCCTCTAAGGAAAAAGTGGGAACCCATGCGTGGTAATGCTGAGTGTCTAAGGATATATGGTGGTGGTGGGTATTTTAGTCATATTTACATTAATATCATGTCCACTCATGGAATAGCATAGCAAAGGATTATTGACTACACTCCTAAAAAAAGTGCTATAGAAAAAATAAAAAAATAAGTTAATTATGGAGATGGCTTACTATATTATTCATAACAAGGAGCTAGATCATAAGTTTTTGGGTAACACAATCACTTGTGTAGGGTATATCAACAACAGGGTACCTACCATGGATAATTGAGAGATGAAACTCCTTGAAAAATTCATATAAGATAAGCTAGATGTGTATAAGTTTTAAGCCTTTGGGTATTCAACATGGGCTCATACAATCAAGGATATTTGAAAAATAAAGGAACATAAGAGCCATAAGTGGATATTTGTGAAATATTATAATATTTTAAAGATATATAATCTCTATTATCATTATATACATGAGGTGTTGATTACAAGATATGTCATCTTTGGTTATATGTTGTCATATACTCTTCTAATATTTTAGATTTTAATTCTCTTGATGTGCCTATTCCAACTTGATTTTGATACCTTGGTTAGATATATCCCTATTAGAGTATATTCCTCTTCTAAAAGTTTTCATTATCTATCTATTTGAATCCATCATGCATATTTTATTAGAAAATATCTTCTACTCCTAGAGTAAGATAGGATGAATAGGACGGTTTTTTAATGGCCCATCTTGGTAGTAAATTCTATTGTTGTTGGATTGATGTATTAATCATTGATATTTAGTGCATGATCCTAATTTATTCTATGAATATGAGTTGATAGTTGTAATTTATGCTTTATAAAGTTGGATTACAATATTTTTTGAATATGGTACTATTGATAACTCTTTGTTTTTACCTTTATCCATACAAATTTTCTCCCCTTTGTACACTATGTTATAGGTGCAACAATGCTACTATAATTCCTAATGAATTTCTAGTAGAAAGTTGTCAAATTGTGGAAACTCCTCACCTCCATCACATTTTTAGAATGGGCCATTCCAAAATTACCTTCACCTTCTATTTGTCCATCCTCATACCATCCTCTGAGATTATAAATCCCAAGAACACTAGATTCTTCTAAAGGAATCTACACTTATTTATATTGACATATGACTTCTTCCTTAATAACTCCAACACTAATTTCAAATTTAACAAGTGTTCTTCTTCATTCCCTACCTAATATCATAATGTCATCAAAATACACAACCAAAAACTTACCAATAAATTCTCGCAACACTTTGTTCATCATTCTCTTAAACATACTAGATGCATTGAATAATCCAAATGACATCACCATACATTTGTACAACCCATATTTTGTCTTGAAAGTAGTCTTCCATTTATGTCCTCATATTAAAATATGGTAGTATCCACTATGTAGGTCAATTTTATTAAAATACCATGTTTCTACTAGTATCCAATACTTGTTGGTCAAAAAATTCATCTAATGGAAAGGTTTGTGCACCCACATATCTTTAACAACATTGAAAGACCTAGGAGCTCATGAGAACTACAATTATCAATCTCTAGAGGAGGTCGATTCCTTGTAGTCCCGACTAACTATTCCTAAAAGTGAGGGGAAAAGGGTGCTGAAAGAAATAAACTAAACTATAGTCAGAACTTAAAATGGTATAGATTAAGCAAGATCAATAAATGTAATAAAAAGGATATACAACTAAACAAAAAAATACCTAACGGACCATCTAGTTGCACAAACAATAATAGAGTAATTTATTTTAATCTATTGTATCTTAATGAGACCACAGATTCCAGACAAGTAAATGAGTACAATAGAAATCCATGATTCAAAATTATCACCATAAACATTCAACATGCTTAAATTAGAAATATGCAATCATCAATACATACATTTATACTCAAAAAATTAATTGAACTAGAGGCCAAATAATAATTCGTTTGTATTAATATGCAATGTTCATATTTACACATGATCTGTAAATACCTAAGAGCCGACCAATTTTCCTTCTACATTATTGTATATATAGATCTTTTACAATCACATCATTATCAAAGACATCATATTATAGAAATGGAATGTTGTTATATCAGAGGGGGTTCCAGCTAATTGGACCATTTGGAAGTATGGTCATCCCAAATGCCTCATCATGGCCTGTTGAATTGGAAAAAATCTATGCTATAATGGGTAGTGTTGAGCCCCTTGATTGCATTTGGTTCATCATTTTTTAATGATTATTTTTGGTTGAGTTGCCCTATCACTTGCATCATTATATGAGGATAAAAACCTTACATAGATTCTCCTGATAAATTATATTATCCTCCAAATTTTTTAATATGGAAATAACCCCCATCCAACTAGTATAGAACTGCATTTGATTGGGTTGGATACCACACTTATGCATTGTAGACTCTGGTCAAGTGGAGGGGCTTCATCGATATCAACACTTATTTCTCTCACTAAGATTTAATCAAGTGTGATTATTCTAGTTTCTACAAGGCTCATATTCTAATCAAAACTCTGGTATCTTCTTAGGCCCTGGTCAGACCAAGTCTTTAGGACCAATTCGATCTCTGGCGAGGTGTAAAATTATTATAAATTTGAGCATAGTAGGTTGTCATTGATGTCAAAATGGCATGGTCTATGAAAGCATGACAAGAAAATCTTCAAGGCCAAGTTTGAAGACTATGTGCAAAAAGAGAGCAAGTGAAAAAGACTAATATTATAATATTTTAATATTATAATATCCGACCAACAGGGCCTGTCAAAAGGAAAAGAAAGCAAGTTTAAAAGAAATAATATTATAATAATTTGCATTATAATATATGGAACAAAGGTTAAAATATTCATGAAATGGTGGCAAAGGTTAGCCTTAAGAAAATTCCCAAAAAGAGTTTTGATATTTAAATTATAATATTTAAATTCATTGAATTTAAATTATTATAATTAAAATATAATATAAATCAAAAGCCAAAGGTGGATTTTAAATGAGCTGATGTCATAATACAAATCAAAGCACATATAAATATTTGAAGGTTTGCATTGATAAAAGCCATCCCATGAATTAAATCTCCTTCACATGTGCTCGATTGACTTTTGAAAGGGAGAAGAAGATAAAGGTTTTTGCTAACTTTGAGGTAGATGTTGTGGTGTAAAAGGAAACAATGACAGACTTGGTTTCATCCATATTGGCTAGCATAGGTGACAGTTGAAGTTGTGGCTAAGGCATTCATGGAGGTTGATCTTGATTTTGAATCCCACATTATTCATTTTGGTGAAATAGGAAAGAACTTTAGATTTTTTGGTAAAATTATGAGAAGCAGATGTTGTATGGGAGAAAGTACACTTTAATTTTTAGGTGAGTGCATAGCACAAGCAGTAGCCTAGATTTGGCTAGGATGTTGTGGTGGCTAAGGTCATGGTTTTGACTTATGTGGTGATTGTTAGTGTACATGCAAACATTTTTGTGAAGTGGGAAAATTATTAAGGTATGCAATTTTGAGTTAAATTTTTCAAAGGCTTTGGAAAATAAAAATTGTTTTGAGGCTACGTGATATTGAAAGGGCCAAGTGTGGAATTGTTTAGGGAGTCATAAGGTGTGTTAATTAAATATTTTATTTTGGGTGCTTAGGAAATAAATCAAGCATTGGATATTATAAGGTGTAAACAAGGAAATTTATTTTTAATGTGTGTTGAATATTATTTTGAAAGCATTGGAGATTATAAGGTGTAAACAAGGAACTTTATTTTTAATGTGTGTTGAATATTATTTTGAAAGCATTGGAGATTATAAGGTGTAAACAAGGAACTTTATTTTTGATGTATGTTGAATATTATTTTGAAAGTGAAGGAGTGATAAGGTGTATTTGTGACTTGACATTTTACTATATTTCTTGTATGATGAAATATTTGTTGAGGTGAATATTCTTGTGGATATTTTTGAGATAGACTATTGCTATCTAACCTATAATTGGAAAAAGGATTTGGTTATGAGTAAAATAGGTTTTGAAGACATATATCCATCAAATAAAAAAGTTATGGGCACATCATCCTTTGTTTGAAATGTTGAAATGAATTTTTTGAAATATAAGGTGGAGTGAAAAATATTGTTTGATAAGCATTGTTGGAAATATTTGAGTGAACTTTTATATGTTTCATTGGTGAATGTTTAGAGAAAATTTGAGATAGAGATTGAGAATTATTTGAGTTAGTATTTGAGACCCATATTGTGCTCCTTGTTTAAATAAGTATGAAAATACCTATTTAGGGTTTGTGAGCAAGTTGTGTTTCATTGGTTGAATGATTGAGTGAAAATTCTTGAGCATTGGTTTTGAGTGATATTAAAAGTAAATGTGCAAACATTAGAAAATACGATTTGTGAAACTAGAAGTGCAGATCAGAAATATAGGTGTCATGTGCTAGATTGAATCTATATTTAAAATAGCAATCAAAGTAGGACTTGTGAAAGTGATAGACTTAATTATTGAGTGGAATAAATTAAGTTTTTGATAGAGTACATCATTCTCTATATGTTACAAAGGTTAAACAAATTTTGGATGGAATATGTCTAAACTGCTTCAAGTTAAAGGAATTAATTTGAAGATTAGACAAAGCATTTGATAGCATTGTGAGGAAGATCTGAGAAAGTCTTGGTGAAGACTTGAGAGCATATTGAGCAATTTATTGAGAGGACTTGAAGGTAGATTTGAGCAAGTCTTGGTGAAGACTTGAGAGCAGATTGAAAAAGTTCTTGAGAGGACTTAAAGGAGTATTTGAGCAAGTCCTAGTGAAGACTTGAGAGCATATTGAGCAAGTTCTTGAGATTAATTGAAGGTATATTTGATAAAGTATTGGTGAAGACTTGATAGAATATTGAGCAAGTTATTAAGAGGACTTGAAGGTAGATTTGAGCAATTCTTATGAAGACTTGAAACAAAATTAAGAGAAGGATTGATTTGTTCAAGCTTTGTGTTAAGGCTTGGGGTAGATCTAAGAAAATTTGATTGATTGATTTGTTCAAGCTTTGTGTTAAGGCTTGGGGCAGATATGAGTAAAGTTGATTGGTGATTTTATCAAGCTTTGTGTTAAGGCTTGATGACAGATTTGAGATAGAGATTTGTGAACAAAGTTAGAGCATATTTGTACTACACTTGGGATAAATTTTGGTGTAGATCTGAGATAGAGTTGAAATTAATATTTGGAGGTGATAGAGTAGAGGACAATAGTCTCTAGTGGATAGAGATCCATTAGCCAGGGGAATGAGGACAAAGGTCTTCGATGGATAGATATCCATTAGCTAGAGAAATTGGGGAAAAAGTATTCTAGAATAATATCAACCAAAGCAAAGGGGGAAAGAGTTATCCTATGGATAGAGATGCATGAACCAAAGTAGGGGAAAGAGTTATCCTGTGGATAGAGATCCATGAACCAAGGTAAGGGAAAAGAGTTCTCCTATGGAGTGTGATCCACATACCAGCTGGGAAGATATATTTCTTCTATAGAGAGATATCCATGAGCCAGTTGAGGAGATAGAGGTCTTCTAGATCAAGTTCCACAAACCAAAGAAAATGAGAAATATTTCTCTTGTGGAGAGAGATCCACAAATCAGAGCATAGGGGATTTGTTGTCTCCTTTGGAGTAGTCCACATTGGGTGAACCACGTTAAATTGATTTCTCTATTGCGTGTGCTGATTTGTACATTGCTTTGATTACTGCTATTGATATTTCCATTTATAATACTGGATAATATTTTATGGGAAAGAAAAGTGAAAGTTGATATTATACTGTTTACCCCCCCTATCAGTTTAAGCTTGTGTTCTTCAAAAATTCCTAGTCATCTCCAGATATAGTGGATTCACACTCCTTTGTGGGACAAGATATCTGAGATTTTTCTAGGTCCTATCGAGGTATAAAATATTTGGTTACCTTCAAAATTAGCCAAATTTGCATTATATGAATAAATCTTATATTTTATGCCATGTATTTTATTTTAAACAATTTATTACCAAAGTGCATGTGGGTAGTGATCCAAAAACACCCACATTCTTGGTGGTTTCTAGGGGATTTTTATCTTGTAAAAATTGAAGGACCCAGATCAATGTTACTTGCAATTGAGGGATTCCATACTATGGATTTGATGTCACCATTCCATTGGACTTTAGGGTTATTAATTTTGGAAGTACTATAGACTATATCTATACAAACCATATTATATAGGATGAGTAACTTCTGCTTTCATTATTTACTCAGCAGTGAGTGCTCCTAAGATCCTTCCTCTTATGGGGGTTCCCTTTGATAAGCTAATTTAGATGATTCTCCTTGATGTGAAAGAGTCTTGGAAGGAATGATGATCTAAATTTTTTGATACATATCATTCCACATATTCATAGGAGGGTCTAGGATTCCTTTGAGTTTAGAGGTAAATTTCCTTAATTTGTGGAGGTGGTCATAGGGAGGATCACTATACTTTTCAACAAAACATTCAACCTTTTATAATATTTGGGTGAGTCTATAGAATAGTGAGAAGAATTTGTTTACATCCATTTATTCTATATTTTAATTAATCTCACTTTCATCATGGATGTGTTCTCCAAACAACTGACTGAGTACATCTACTTTGAAAAATGTACCATATCCATTCTAGAATCTTGGTGCACCCTGAGCCTTGAGGCTACTTGCAATATCATTCATTTTTGTAGCCTCCTTCCTTACGATGGCCAACTCTTCTCATATCATGTCCATGAGATCAGTCATTCGGTAAATTTGGTGGACTAGTAATGTCCAATATTCAATATCCTTATTAGATTATTTTTTCTCTAGGAACTTATCAAGATATCTAAGCATTTTCTTGAACTTTTGTGCTTCCTAAAATTTGGTTGTTAGGATGTGATCTACCCTTGTCATTTCTATTTTGGATTATGTAGAGATAATTATTTTTCATCTTCTCATATAAAGGAGGAAAGCCTCCCATGTTTTTTCCATTTAGCTTTCCCTAGTTGCAGACTCAAATTTCCTTAAACCAATTTTCGGTAACTGTTGAGGTGAGTGGCTTGGCATTTTCCTGTTCTATCTCCTTCCTTACTAAGATAAGGGCTTTGTATTACTCCTCCTAATTATTTATTAGCTCACAAATAGATGTTTTTTTCTGCTTCATTTCTTCTTGTAGATTCTATAGCTCAACCTTTAGCTAGTTAACTTTCTCATATTTCAGCGACAACTCTTTTTCAGAAGGGGATTTATCAAAGGAATCATTTAAATAAAGAATACAAATTTCTAAAGTATTTTTCTCTAATTTCTCTTCAACAATACTATCCTTGAGAGTATCTATTTTTTTAGAAGCCACTAGCTCTCTTTATATCACTTTAGCTTACAACAGAAATATTTCTATGTCTGTGTGGATGGTCCGAGCAATCTCTACTTTTGATATTGTAGAGATACTTCTTCTGTATTCCTTTGTACTCCATTCCTTTGACCTTATCTAAGATATGGGCTTCTTCACTTTTGGTTCAGCTATCACTTTGATTCTCTCATACTTAAGGGGATCAAGTGTATCGAAGCCCATGATAGTGGCCTCCTCTTATCTGCCTTGTAGTTATTTGTATTGTTCCTCTTCCTCTCTCCATATTTGTTGATTTTCTTCTACCAACTAGATAGTAGAAAATATGGATGAAAGTAATCCCAGAGTAGAAATAGGTAGTGCAAGTGTAGATAAGAAGGGTGGTATTGGAGTGAAGGGGTACAGTCTCACATATTTCACCAGGGGGTATCTTGTGTGGCTTACTCCTTCTATGATTCAAGACGAGGGGTGAAATATACAAAATGTGTGGTGGACTCATGAATAGTAAAATGTTGGGGAATAAATTTGATTCTAGGATTGATGAGGTGAGTGGTAGTGTAGGAGGTGATTGAAAAATAGGGTTTTGGTCAAAGGGGAAAATGTGTACTTATTCCTTAATTTATCTAATTGTAGGGATTATTTCTAAGAATAACTAGTCTTTAGGGTGTGGTGAACTTAGGATTTCTATACAAGGAGGACTTGCATGACCATGAGGTTCAATAAAGGTGAAGGTTGGGGCAAGGAGATCTACTGCCCCCTTGTGTGTGTGGATCCAAAGCAATTGCATCGCCAAGTCATTCATATGGCCAATTGTTCTTCATTTCCCTGGAGAAGGATTGGTTGGGTCTTGAACACTCACAACACCTTGGTTAGGCTGGGGTGCTTTGCGCCTCTAGGCACCAACCCAATCGGGTTCATATAGAGGGAAAATCTTGGTTCGAGACCTATAACCATGGATCCCTTCCCAAGAATGGAATACGCAGCCAGCCTTACCCCTACTATTAATTATAAGTGAAGTTGGAAAATTGGAATCTAAACCCCCAATATAGAAGTGAAAATCCAAGCCCGCCTAACGAACAAGGTCTTTTGATCAAGAAGGAATGAGACACGTCGGGCCTCTGTTATTTGCAATCCAATTGGAGCAGAATGCATACCTCTAATTCCTCTAATCTAAAATGTTTGTAATGGACTATCCCTTTACCAAGCCCATCCGGGTGGGAGGAGTGGTATAGTTCTTGTCTAGAAAACTCTATGCTATAGCGATAGTGAACACATTTCATGGATCCGAAACATATATAGCGGTAGTGGGGTCGATACATTAGAAAGAGAGGTAGGGGGGGTGGATGCATTGCCATAAGGGATTCCAAGACCTTACTTAATACTATTCTTAGCTAGCCCAAGCCTTCATGCATGGAAGAATGATGCCTCATCGCCTAGGGTTGGGGTGGGCAGGCTATATTGGTTCAAAAGACTATGAAAAATGAAATGATTTAACTAAGAAAATATGGAGAAAATATTAAATATGGGGAAAGGGAGGGTTAAAATTTTTCTTCTTAGTAGGAAATAGAGATAGACAGCTTTCGATGATCACCGAATGAGTTGACACCACACAAAGAGTACTATGAAAAGTGGGTTGCTTGCTCTCCCCAATTTCTCTGGTCGAGGGAATTGCTTTCAAGAGCACTCCCCATATGCACATGAGGGAATTGATGTGATGAATGTATTTCAAATAGGATTTTTCTAGGGTGGCATACGTGAAAATGATGTTGAAGAAAATTGGGTTGGAAAAGCATCAACTATCTCCAACATTCAAATGTCAATCTCATTGAAATAGAGGGGCCCTCAAGAAACATATTGAGAGGGAAAAGGAGGGGTGAATCCTGGATGCTCGGTCTATATTTGGATTGGTCTCCCTTCATCCACCAGGTCAAATTTGAGAAACAAGAATCCCTTCTTTATTAATCAGATTCAAAGGGAGTCACCTCCACATCTTATCGCTTGCAACCACTGGACCTATATGTATGGCATAGCACCTGCAACCACTAGAGAACCCAGTATATTTGTATAATCTAGGCCAGGCACCTGTTGCTAATGCTATATAGGATCACTAGGGAAAGTAGCTAGGGGTAAGAGAAATATCTGCATGCATACACACTTTTTCTTTCTAATCATAGAATAGGCAGAATATTGTTCGGGGTTATAGTATTGCCCAAGTATCATAGGATAGGCTATGCATCAATAGGTGCTTTTAGCCCGCCACTCGATCAATTGATTGCTAGTTAGGGTATGAGGCTTTCCCATTGTTGCCCCGGTTGGGACCATAGATACCTATTCTACTGGTTGCAGGTGCTGTCGGGCCGATGGGGGAGAAAGAAACTATCTCTCCTCTCACACTTTTTTGGAAATAATGGGTGGATAGTTGGTATGTCGCAAGCTCATGTCGATTCTCAACAAAAGCAATGCATCTCCCCGAATTGATTCAGCTTGTCGGGCTTGGGTGAGTCGAGCAGCTTATTAGCCAAAAATAGTTGAGATATGGGCATCGTTGCTCTACTCCACCAATCTCGTGTGTACGTACATATATCCATAATTCCCTATCCAACAAGATTATATATATCTATTGGGTGTAGGGGACTAGTTCTAACATTGGAGGGGAAGGTCCAATTATCTATATAGATACAGAGGGTTTTTCCGTATGCCCACATGGAGCACCCTGACATTGAATGGTGTGGGGCAGGCTTCGATACGAGAAGTAAATAGGGGGATTTGCCCTGGGATCTCCTACACTCCCATATAGACTTTTGATTTTGAGAGAGAGAATGGGGAAGGCTCGAACTGAATTTTCAATCCCGCTTTCAACCACTTTAAAGCTCTCCTGATGTTGAGGTAAGTTGTGCCAAAAAAAGAATATAGGTAGGTGAGTTCGGTGACCCTCCCATATATATAAGTACCTAGTGATGAACCTTTCTAGAATTCCCTACTTATAATAATTATATGGTGGGACTCACGGGTTAAATAAAAGTAAGTTTGAAACTAACTGAAAATGCTAGATGGAAAAAGGAAGGTTCCAGCAAGCCTTCCTATTTTAGAATTAGTCGGCTCAAGAGCATAGGTTTGTTTTCTAGTCATTACGGAGATCTATCTATTTTAAGGTGGGTGGAATACCCTATGATCTTAATGAGGTGTGGGGCCCAACCGATCGAAACATTTGTTTCATCGATTGTTCTTTCTCCCTATATCAATTCTTGTTTGACCGATCTGAGAGGTCTTGTTTAAATAAATGCGGCTACAGCTCTCACAATTCTCTCTTCTTTAGAAGCCCCATTCTCGTTCTCTCAATTCCCGCAGTTCCTCTCCAGAAGGTAGGTCTTTCAGCATTTCATGAAGCAGCTTCAACCTTGGCAATGAAACATTAGTAAGGGGAGGCAACATTTCTTTCTAAAAGCTCTCTCCAACTTTCAAGTTCTCAACCGATTCGGTAAAGAAAAACAAATGTTGAGCCTTCTCCCTATCCCCTCTCTATCTTGAGCGAGTGCATACTATTATCCACATATTAACAAGTTTTGATCGCTCTTTCTCTATTCAAGATTGGTCAAGAGCATTTCTCGTCATTAAGTTGATCACCTCTCAATCGGTAGTAAAGTGAAGCTCCCATTCCCAACATACATAGCCCAGGCGGTTCTGGTTCATATAGTGAATTGATCAGACATACAGGTTGTTGCCAGCTCGTCCCATGGATGGAAAAGGTAGAAGGGAGCGTATAGATAGAAACTTTTTAGAAGAAGGTATATGCAACATTCCCACCCACCTTTGAATTCATTTCAACATTCAGCATCAATAAAGCATGTCGTAATATGGCTAACCTTGACTGGTAGACTAGTGCGAAAAGCTTCTATATTGAAATCCCTTTCTCTCGTAGAACTTAATTAGGGTGAGTTGCTTTATAAAGGAAAATGGGGTGATCCAACCAGAGGAATAGACTGGTCATTATCAAAGGAGGTTCTTCTCCTATCACGCATGATGCAAGTTTACCCAACCCCCTCCCTTTCCTACTCAAGAATGGTTTTAAAGAGGGGTGACTGGGCTTGAATGGTTGGATTTTTGGGATGAACAAGGTGCAAGGCACACCAAGAATGATTGATTAATTTTCAACATATAAGATTTATCTAATGGTTCCCATAGCTAGCCCTCTCTTATATAAGGTTCGGGAGTAATTCAGAGAGCTTTTACAAAGGTAGGGTCATTCATGGTAGGAGTCGCGCCCCCTCGAACTGCTAGGAGTGGCCCAAGTGGTGGAGTGGTGGTTCCAAATTTAGTATATGGATCAAGTGGCTTCATGAAGGAAAGTGTGAGATGGGAATGAATCATGTGCGCTTGATCAATAGGATTCGTCAGGTCCTAGGGGCTAAAGCTCATTCATGGTCTTCTTCCCTTATTTAATTTAAAGATTGGGTGGGTTAGTATTATATCTCAAGAGGTCCCTCTTCATAAGCCGAGAGCATTATAATAACAAGGGCACCCCAACCCTTTTAATTAGTAGGAAGGCATCAGGGAAACTGATAAAATGTTGCCCGTTAATCCATGAATGGTTGATTTGGTTGCCAGGTTTTAATCCCATTCCTCTTCCCATTGGTCAAAAAGAGGTGATTTATCCCTAATTTGTGAATACTAGAATGAATGGTTGGCCAAAAAAAGTAATCAATCTATTGCCCACTAATCCTCGATTGGGAGATTTTGAACCTGTTGAATTGGAGATGAGAAATATGTGAACCACTCGCTTAGAGCCTGCAATTTCTAGAGACCTTTTAAAATAGAGGGGCAATCACTCACTCTTTTTTAAAAGTGTTCCTACCCCTATATTTTTAAAATGGAAAAGCCCCTTTAAAATAAATATGTCTCGAGCAGAACCATATTGAGGTAAGGTGGTTGACTGGACCTTTCTCTCGTCATTGATCTGGGGTTTTCTCCCATCTTATTTTGTAATATAAAGAGCCATAAAAACCGGGGACAAGAGGTTGGCCAAGATATTGAGTGCTCGGTTGGATCCTTTTAAAAAGAGGGGCTTCTTCCCCTCTGGTTCTTTATGTCGGGGGTCGAATTGTTGTTTCCCTCAGTCAAGAGTTCTCATTAAAGTTGAGTCCTATAAATAGGTAAAGTAAATGCGGAACTTTAAGATATCTTCCTCATTTTTTAAATAGAGGTCTAGCCTTGGCCATTTAAGAGCTTTCTAACCAAGAACCAAACTGGCGTCTAGTCATATTAGACAATAGGCCCTCTCCACAAAAACAAACCTTAAAATAGAAAGGTTTGAACCAGGACATAGCCCCTTAAAAATAAAGAGCTTAAAGATAGAGAGGTTTTGGAGTTCAATTCTCCAAAAATATTATCTATGGGTCAATCCTATTCTCTGGGTTCTAACTCCTAAAAGGGCGATCTATCTATTGAGTAAGATGCTCTTCTATTTTTTTGAGGCTCAACCTTTCCATCTCATGACTAAGAGATTCTAGCGATCTGTCCTTAGTCCGTATAGGGGATTTTTGAAGTGCATCATGTTTCACTCCAGAGTTCATCTCTTGGTCTGATTCGGGCATAAGGACATTTATAATATAATATGTCACCATATTTGAACTCTTCAATGCTTCTTTCACTTTAGGAGCCTCTCCATTTGAAAATGGAAGGAAGCTTGATATCATTTTTCACCCTATAGATTGCATGTCGGCCACCTTTTAAGAGAGGCTATGGGAGCTCTCCAAAGGAACCCCTTCTTCACTCTATAGATCAGATTAAGGAATTTTCCTTGTGGCTATAGAGATGATTTAAAATCCATCTTTAAAAGCCCTCAATAGCTCTCCTCGGTGGTCGCCTCAAACTTTGTATAGGGTCAAAATGAAGCAACCTATTAAAAGCCCTCTACATATCAACAATGGATCTTAAAAAGCAAGCATAGGTTCAAAACCTCCATGGATCTTTGATCCGCATTATATTGCACGCATAGGCCCCATATCCCTATTGAGTGGACCATTTTTCCTAGATCAACACCTAGGGTAGGGATAGAGAGCAAAGAAACAAGAAGAAATACTTTTGATCCTAAGGCTGAAAAACACTCACCATAGTTGGTGCTCTTAGAAATAAGGCATTTTTTTTCAACATATATATAGAGGTCACCATGATTATAGATAGAGGTAAATTAAGCTGATGAAATGGTTTCATGGCAGGGATAGATTTAAACCTGCACTAACCAATGAAATGTGTCATCGTCTCTTTCCCCTCGTTTATTCCAATTGGGGCTGTAGCCATTTCTATCTCTTATAAAGGTACTCAAAACTATGTCAGGATCAACCCTTTCAAAATCTTAGGGGATTGAAGAGTCCTTGATCTTAAATATTTTGATCCTTTTGAGCCGCCCCACTTGATATTGATCTTGACCGGACAAGGTTCTCGAACAAGGAGTCTGTAAGGCTTCCCATATGTACCGCAAGACTATAGGCCTCCTGTTTGAACTGCAACATCTCCCCTATGTTTTAAAAGTAAAAGAGTTTTTTGAGAGCGTTCCAAGTACCCCTCTAAAATTTCCTACAAGAGTTCTGGAGGAGTTGATGACATTTTTATGGGCTGCCAAAATAACCCCCTGAAACCTTCTCTTTAATAACCCCCAAGGCTCCTCAACTCAATCTAGAATTAAGACACCAGTCCTAAGAGCTCTACCAACTCAAAGATATATTGATTTTCCATCATTGGGTGATGGAGCCCTCTCTATTCTAAAAGGTTCATGGTGTTAATCCAATCTTCAGTCGGACAACCAAGACAACAAGAGATTTTTAAAAGCTTTTTTAATCGGAGCTTCTTTTAAAGGCCGCTTTTAAAAGAGAGGAGAGAGCCCGACCCTTTTAATATAGTATTAGAGCTTGGATCGAAAAGAGCTTTTGTATTGAGAGAGCTTTTTATTTTGAGAGGAGATCCTTTTAATTTAAAGGTTTGGAAGAAAGGGAGGAACGGATATAGAAAAGTTTAAAGGATTATCTTGATTTGGCCCTCTCTATTCTGAAGGGGGAAATCTATCTTTTTCATGGGAGATAATCTTGGGGTCGGTTGAGCTTAGAGGGTTGATATCCCAACGAATGTACAGGAGTCCAGAATGACCTGTAATGTTGTAAAGCATCCATTCTAAAGGTTGGCCCTCTTCTTTTTCCCCTTTCCAAATAAATATGTGGCCCCTTATGAAAAGATTTATAGAACTCAAAAATCGGGTTTTATTTTATCTTAAAGGGATTTATCTTGCCTTTGATAATAGAAGGGATTTGATGAAGCCTAATCAGTACATTTTATTTGATTGCTATTCTCCGAGTACCTATCCGGTACCATAGAGCTATACGAGATCATCGATCTATTATGTTTGATCATTTGTCGAGGCTTATCTTTTCATATTTTTAAAATGCTCTTCACCCTTAAAATCCTGTCTTAAAATGGAGGGGGGGAGAGCCTCGGGAGAGCTCTCTATCTATAATATTAAAAGGGAGGGGTGCCTCCTCTCTATTTTAAAATAGCACTCGACCATTCATGAAGATAAGCGCTATATTATACACAGGGCCTAGCCTGGCTTTTTCAACAAGGGCAAGGGTTTAAAAAGCAAGCAAGCTATTTTGAGCTCTTTAAAGCGTATATAATACAACTACATCTGATTACAGTTGTTTGGTCCCTACTCGTTCTACTTCTAACTCCACTAATTCACATATTTTTATCTACTTCTGCAACTGTTACCTATTTTTCCTTCAATCTTTGTTTCCTGGTGACCTTTCTAGAGGCCTCTCAACTAGAATGATATTTTTACTTCATACTAGATTTGCAATTTTTTATGAAAGATTCATGCGGTCCTTCTAAATGGGATTATACCACTTTAGGTCTTCCTAGCTCTTTAACATATTGTTTGGGTAGATTTTGGGGTAATGAATCGTCTTATACTTTTGATTCTTGTTCTTCTTTATATGCTATATCTTTAGCCATTCAAATTTTTAGAACTTTAGGGAATAGTTCTTTCTCATGTTCACTCTTCCACTTGTTGTAGTCCTTATCAAAATTATCATTGAACAGTTTATATGTAATATCAAGCTTGGATTTCTTGATCAAGTTGTATTCACAATGCGTTATCCACCATTTTTCTATATTGTGGTCTTTATAGTCCTTGTATTCCATGATGGTATCAACCATCTCTCGATCCATCAATTTGTCTTGATTCATTTTTGGGTCAAATACTCGCTCATATGTGTAATACTTCATCCATTTTTGTTGGTATTGCATCTCTAGGTAGTTGATTGATGTCATTTTTTCCTCTGTAAGATTTTTGGACCTTTCAATTTTTTCCTAGGATAAGTGTCTGAATCCTGGTACTTTAGTCTTTTGCTTTAGCTTCTCTACTAAGAGACCTTCAAGATCATAATTCTACATATATGGCACTACTAGAAATTTTACTACGGAGAGCTTGGATTCCAAATATTGATATTTTTGTCCTTCCTTTTGGACATGATTATGTATTTAAACTTGATAGGCAACCTGAATAGCTGTATTTTCCCTTCCCTAGGGTTTTCCCCACCATGTATGCTTTTTTACAATACTCTAAGCCAAATAGCCAGTCAGTGACATAATATGGTAGTATGTATGGGAATTTGGAGAAGCCATAGACCCTAATTATGTTGTCATTCTATAGGAAGTACCAATATCTTACCTCCCTTTGATTTTTATTTGAGTTTTTTTATTACTTTAGTAGAAATGTGTGGACACCTTCCATAGATTTCTACTAGTGCATGTGCTAAGAATTCCTTGTTTAATTCAAGGTATGGAGAGCTTTCTTTGGGAACATGGGTCCAATCCATTATTGGGTGGTCCTTGCATTTCTTATCTATCATTTTTAGTGGGATGTTGGTCCTATTCAAAAAATTTATATAGTAGAAAAAATATAATCTACATACAAGGAGTATATGAATGCACCTCATTTTTAATATTTTAGTGATTTTAGTTGGTATTAAATGCTAATTTATAGGAATTGTGCCTAGTCAAGTGTGATGGAAGAAAATGGCTACATTATCATATTGATAATACCCAACCAATATGAATAGATTGTTGCATAATTTCTCAATCCCAATATTTTGGTCAACTTGGAAAAAATTAATTGTGCTTCATCAAAGAATTCAACCAGGCTTCGAGGCTTGTTAATATAGTCATTTGGTAACTTTCCTCTAATTTTGATAAACTAGTCCCAACCCTTGGGATATTGTATATATTTTATTTGCTCCTCCACATCAATTTCTTTTATCTGAGTATCTGCACTACCCTTGACTACAAATTTTTCCTATATGAATTATTTGTTAATAGCAAACAAGGGCTCAAAATTATAGTAATAGACTATGGCAGTGTTTGGATCATAGAACTTATCAATTTCATGTATGACCTCTGGGTATGGATGTACCCATTTAGGAATAAATCAACTCATGTTCGAGTGGTAGGCCACATCGCTAGGGTGGATTCTAAAAAATATCTTTGCCTTTTCTTCATAGCAAATTCGATTCATTTTTAATTTGGATTGAATTTTGAGTATTGGGTCTTTGGGGCCTGGTAGATTTTCTATCAATTCATTAGTATATTTATGTATGGAAGGAATCTTCTTGCCTCATCCCATTATTCTAACTTAAATTTTGAATCTATTTTTGCAACTATTGTTTTGTTGGTTCTCTGAAACTCTTGTAATGCTCTTCTTTTTTAGTTAATACTATAGAATATGGTGACATATGGCACATATGATATAAGGCCTAAGAATTTATAGCATCTAGGTAGAGCCTTAAATGGTTAGGCTAAATTAATACTTTTTTGTGGTGGATTGCGCATACCAAGCAGTATTTTCTAATGGAATAATTGTATGCTTTGGGAGATCTAAAAAGTTTGATTTGGGAGAGTGTTGCCATATTATGGTATCCAATTGCATTCTAATAGTTGATGCCTAATAACCGATATATCTCTTTATACTCATCTAAATTTAATTAGGGCTACATAATTTCACAAAACTATGCTTTTTCATTAAATCTCATTGGGATCACCAATCATCAATGTATTAATTTTACACATTGCATTTAGCAAGTCAACCTCCAATGGTTTTGAAGTGTTTGCATTGGGTAAGATGCCAAGGATTGTTATTATTCAAGAGACATGCTAGGGAACTTAATCATTCATTAAACCTAATGACTTAGTAGATATGTGGTATGAGAGTGCATACCCTAAAACATCAAATAAGCCAACCTTCTAATACCCTTTTTTGCACATTTATTTCAAGTGTGGGTTAGTTTCGTAAGATAAGGATAAAATTTTTACTTTATACACAATTTATAGGTGTCATATTTATATATATACAAGTAATATGCCACTTGTCTTATATATAATGCTTGAGATCCTGATCATTTATCGAAGTAAATAGTAAACGTATGTCTAGCTGATACAACTAAAGAATGGTTGACCTTTTCATTTGCTCTATTGTGTATAGGCCAGACCATATAGGATTAAATATTTCATATGTTCCTGGTATTACTCTATCTAGATCCTATTTGAGTAGCTAATCATCCTCCTCAAGAGTCATTACCATTTTTAAAGGGTACAACTCCTTTGGGCTAATATCTCTGATGGAAATCAAATATAAATATTATGAATTTATTAGCAATATGGTCTCTTATTCATAAACCTAGGGACAAAGGGGTGTCTTCAAATATATTTCAAATCCTATCTAGTCCATTTGCGATACTTGATCCAGTAGAAAATACCAACTTCAAGGGTTATTTCTGATGTTCCTCTTGTTGATATTCAAATGGTTTTTGTAGGTTGATTATTTCAAAAGTTATAAATTTCTTTAAGGATAGTAACAAATATTTTGGCATATTTCATTTTTCATTTCTAGGTGTGAAGTATTTGATTTTATAGAATATTTGGTACTATCTAAGATTATAGTTTTTGGAATATAGAGTTCGTGGATTAGTGCTTAAATAAATTTAATCACCATATTTTGCTTAGGATGTTTGGTAGCTTCTTGTTTCAACATAGCCTCATTTTTGAAATATCCTGGTCTTTATTTATGTTGAAATGGATTTTAATCTGGTAATAGTTTTGTGGTGCATTAGATGATATCTTTGTTGTATATTTTATAATTATCATAATTCCATGCTATGACATCATTAGATTCCTTGCACAATTCCTTAGTTCGACTGAATTCCTCTTCTAAGTAGTGTAAATCAATGTTGATATCCTTTCTAGACTCGATATGTATTTCTTTATAAATATTGTTGTCAATATTTATCCTGTTACCAATCATTTGGTCATGATCTTATTTTTTCACCATCCCGCTCTCCTTCCAATGGTTTACCATTCCATATTTGATCTTGATTAGTAGTCTAACTTGCTATAATTGTACTATCAACCTCTTTCGACCTTGTGATTAAGTGCCTATCCCTATTTCCATCATGGCATTGAAATCCTCCATGGAAAACTAGTCTTCTGGTTTTGGTTCATCCATTAATTCTTTTATTAAGTCTATTTTTTTAGTGATAAATTTCACCACATCTACTTGTGACTCTTCTCCTAGCATCTCAATGTTAAATTAGGATGGAATTTCAGAGTGTATATTGACTCTTTTTCCTTTGAAAGGAATCTCCATATGGGAATAATCAAGGGACAAGTAACCACCCAATTTAGTAGTAAATTCTCTTGATAGACACATCCCAAAATAGGGTTCCAAGTCCACCACCACAATTTCTTGAATAAAAATGATTTGGGGTATTTTTTGCAACTTGATCAAGACATCCTTGATTACTCCAACTATCCTCACTGGTGTTCCATCCAATTGCGTGATCTAAGACTAATTATAGTGTATTCCATACTCATTATTTCATAGACTACTTTGGGCATGATAGTTGTTTCTACTCTAGAATCAATCATAAAATTATGTACAACCCATCCTTTCATATGTAAGGACAACTAAAATGAAGATGACATTTTTTTTTGTTATCAAAGTAGGGTGTCCCTGAGCTAGAATTAGCTTTACCTATTACTTCCCTTGGTCTTTAATAAATTTAAGAGAGACATGCAAAATATTAATTTATCCCGAGATGAGGAGTGCATCATACATGATAATTTTGGATGATTTCTTTCTTAAGTATTGTACAATGTTGAAACCAGAAGATTCTACTTACGTCCTCATCTTTTTTTTAGGTTCCTTCATATTTATCCTTATAATATTGAGTTGCTTCAATCCTTTGTTTTTTGGTAAAGAAATAATTTCTTAGTTTATCTATAGCCTACTTCTTTCCCTCATATTCCTTGGTTCTCTTTTTTTGTTGTTGGACTGCCATTCGAACTGGGGTTGATAGGGGTACATTCTTCTTTGGAATATCTCTTGGTTCAACAAGCACCTTGAAAGAATTTTCAACTCAAAGAACTTCTCCATGCTATTCAACCAAGTTGATGCTCCTCTATTTCTTGGAAGCTATGATGCTTATCTATTTTCTATAAGCTTTGATGCTTCTTTTTTCTCTATAATAACTTATGCTTCTCAATTCTTTATCTTCTATATTTAGTGTCTTAGGTTGAACCTAAGACGAAAATGATTCTCCTTTTTTATATAGAATCCAAATATTATTAAGGTGACTTTAAATGTCCCCTCACATCCATATTTCTTCTATGTTCTCCTTAATATATTCTACTTGAGTCCTTATCTTCATTGGTCTTCCTTGAACCAAGTGGATAGACCCTAGCATCCAAATTAGGGCAACATCAACTATCCCCTTAATATCTACTCTACAAGACCTTTAAAATAGATTCCATGTCTTCACTACTTTCAAAGTGGACAAAAATAAAATATTATGATGGCTCTAAAATATAAATCTAATATAAAATGATAGATTTAAGTAGTAGCTTTGATACCATTATTTGCTTTTAAGGTAAACTATCTCAAGACATAAAATAATTAAGCCATAATATCTTGGGTCTCAATATCAATAATCAAGAGTAGAATTAAATATATAAATTGGCTAATATAAATATAATAACATTCATTATAATATAAAATATGAATGTAAATGGTAAAAATAATTCATGTACAAACATGAGGAATAGTTACAACAAAATTCCTTAAAATTTGTATACAAGCTTTATTATCAATGCTTGTTATGGTGATCATTACAGACCATTTTTCCACTTACATTATATGGAGATTTATCTCCATAATATAGACATAGAAATATGACTCTTCAATACTTGACTATTGCACTCCTTATATATCTAGGAGTTGCAACATTTCTTATTCTTGTCATTTGTATTCTCATCATTCCACTTGTATACTAGACTCTTCACTCTTTTCTTACATGCACACTAGACTCTGTGACACTTCCACACTTCTACATGACTCTTACTAATCCTATATGAACTTCTAATACAAGACACTTGTGCACATCATCACATTACATATTTACACACTTACATACATGACACTCATGCACATTTTCTCATTACACACTTGCAAACTTGCATGATATGTATGCATATCTTACACATAGATATTTACATAAATTATAAATATAAATCACTCATATAAAATATAAATATTTATACGATAAAGGTACCATAGGGGTACATTTGTATCTACAAAATAATGTAATATTATCCAACACCTTCCTTATTACATTATATGGTTATTGAGGACTTTAGCCTTCAATCATCACCTTCATTTTCAATCAGGTAACTTTGCATTGTGTGTGAAATTTTTCTTGAGATCTATATTCAGTTTATTTCTTGATTTTTACTCTAAATTCTCCTTCATCATCATTGTTTAGTTCTTTAGTATTTTCTTCTTCTTTGTCTTATAGATTTGGTACATATGCTTCTTTCATTTTTGTTTTTATGTAGTCCTGATTTTATCTTGTAATGTCTTTCCTTTTTCATCTAGAAGATCAATTTGAACCATACTTGATCCATTTCCCTATTTCTTGTTTTTCTAAAAAATCAAACACTTCATCATTAATATGATCCTTAGATAAAATAAGATCAAATATTTTTTTCTTGATTTTTTTTTCAATTTTGTCCTACATCTCTAAAATATAACATTTTGCTCTATTTTTCATGACATTAGGAGTTGCTTTAGAAATAAGTTTTTGAAGAAAATGTCTAATCTGAATAATAGCATTTTTCAAATCTCTCATAATATTTTATTTTGTACCAACAAAATGCTAGAGAATGATTATTTTTTCCATAAAATCCACATGGTTAAAGATTCTAGCAATTAGCTTCTTCATGCCTTAATCTACTATAGTAATTACTCTTCAATTTAATACAATATTATTTCTTCGATCTATGCTTCTATGCTAATACTTTTTTATCTTATGTATTCTTAAGAAAACAATGTAGCCAAAAATGCATAAAAGCACTTATTTTCTCATTTTATTTATGAAGAAGTCACATGTTTTTTGAATCCATGGTTGTCTTCCATTTTGGATGTCTTAAAGTAATTTGAGTAGGTGTAGGTTCTATTATTGGACTTATTAATCCCCTATATATTCTTATTAAGATATGATTTTATGGTCTTGATGCAGTATGACTTGACATTTGCTCTAGCTTTGAGTCCTCAAGTGTATTTCTAAACCATTTTGGTATTTTTTATTTCCATCATATATCAATTTTTAGGAATAAAACTCTATTTTGTCCTTCAATTTTTTACTAAATGCATTTCTAATCATTTTGAAGAACACAAGCTTATACTGATAGGGGGGGTGAACAGTATAAGACCTCTTTTTACTTTTTCCTTTATACTTCAAAAAAGTAAAGCAATATACCAAAAGCAATATCAAAGCAATGCATAATATCATCCACAAAGTGACACCAATTTTAACGTGGTTCACCCAAAATGACTGGGCTATGTCCACAAAACTTTTCTCTAAAATTTATCTCAAAGTTCTTTGGGAATCCTTCCCAATTACAATGTTTATGAGCCTTGGCCCAAAGGAGATACATTCCCCCAATCAGAATTTATGAGCCTCAGCTCAAAGGAGATACCTTCCCCCAATATGAATTTATGAGCCTCTGCTCAAAGGAGATACCTTCCACCAATCTGAATTTATGAGCCTCTACTCAAAGGAGATACCTTCCCCTCAATCTGAATTTATGAGCCTCTGCTCAAAGGAGATACCTTCCCCTCTACTCTGGAAATGATCCCTCAAAAGATCAATTGCCTCTACCTCTTGCCATCACGTGGAACTCCTTTCCACTAAAGACCTCCTGTCCTCAATGCTTAGCCTAAGAGACCTCTACCTTCTATGATCATGTCCACAGTAGCTCGGCAACCTGTACCAAACACAGTTAGTCGGTCTAGTACAAGTCTTCCTCTGTTTGTTAGATTTGTCCAACACTTGAACAAATCAATCCTCTACACACAAGCCTTCTTAAAGACTTGTCAAATCTGTCCTCAGGTTCTTCTCAAAGAACTAGTGCTCTTCTATCCTCAATTTCTTTGATAGAACTATCAAACTCAGCTCACAAGTCCTCTGCTAGGACCTGTCCAAATCTTCTCACAAGTCCTCATCGAAACCTATCCAGAACTGCTCACAAGTTCCCATCGGAACCTATCCAAAACCTGCTCACAAGTCACCATCGAAACCTATCCAGAACCTACTCACAAGTCCCCATCGGAACCTATCCAAAACCTGCTCACAAGTCCCTACCAGAACCTATCCAAAACCTCAGCAAGCTCACCAAGAAAAAACTTTCTTAGTAGGAAATCACAAGGTGAATTGTTAGAGACCCAATATGATTTTTCAAACTCATAGAAGCATAAAGAGAATTTTTAGATACTCAATATGTTCTATACTCAACTCCCAATCTCAAAACTCAACTCAAATCAACTCAGCTCAAACTCAATCTCGAATCTGAAAACTAAACTCAAACTCAATCTCAAATCTGAAAACTCAACTCAATATTTGAAATGGATAGGATAGAATTCTTTCTTTCAAGAACATGAAACTCCAACAATTGCCAACTATGCAAAGAATCACATAACAAATATACTCATGTTCTTTTCACCATCAATTAGGGCTTCAACAACAATGCTCATCAAACAAGGTTCAATCAACACCATTCAACTCAAAACATAACCTTGAAGCATTTCATAATCAACATCAGAAAAGGAAACAAGTAGAAATCCTTTTCTCTCCAATATTGTTTGAACAAAAGCATCCACCAACTCAACTCACAATAACACACACAACTTTTCAAATCATCAACAAAGGAGTAAGCCCAAAACTTTAACCAAGTAAAGAATAGCTTGATTATTACCAATTTAATGAAAGCAAATGTCAATCTCAAAGCTGCCCACTTAAGGTTTCACAACTTCATACAAGAAGCAATTAACCTTAAAACATCATGCTTTTTTCCATAATCAACCAAAAGCACTCTCAACATTAAAAGAAAGATTTAACCCTTATACACCTTACTTCTCCCTTATAGTCTTATCACAAATAAAATTTATCTCTCATAAGAATGCAATAAGATATTTCAACAACATCTTCAAAAATAATATTTTATCAAAATGCAAACAAGCTTTAAACTCCTTATAACTCCTAAGCTGTTTTTCCCTCTAACAACTTCCTCCATCCACAAAAACACTTAGCAAAAATTAATTTCGAAAATACCTTAGCCAACATCAAAAATCGCTATGGAGAAATTTGCGCACGAATTCCAACACCACCCACTACGTCCAATTCACGACGAAAAACCCTTTCACGATATTCAAACGCGAAACCTCCTGTTCGGGTAGCACGCCAATAGCCTAGCCGCTACCAGTGCGTCAAAGGCACCCAGTGAGGTTTAAATCTCACGTTGTTAACCTTGATCCTTCTGTGCCAAGGAATACATGAAACACAGTCCCTCCCTTTCTTCTAACGTGAAACGATGGCGATAAAATTTACGGCAGATTCGACAAATAGCGAGTGCAGACAAACGAACAACATATACACGAAAAAAGGTGAATACACAGACGAATTCACAGTGAGCAACACCTTTCAAAATTCGAATGGTATAAAACTTTGTTTTCATCAGAGGAGATTTATATGCAATTTACCATAAGCTCTTTGACGTCGGCGAGGAGTTTAACATGTCGACAAAGGTCTTTGCTAGTGCCCACAATGGTAAAACATTTACGCCATGGATTAGGAGAACCCATTGCAAATAATAATTTATTTATTTAAAAATAATTAAATGGAACCTTAACAAGGTTTTAAATTATTTAAATAAATACTTCCTCCTAGACCCAAATGCATTAAACCAATGCATCCACTCGTAATCTCTAAACCTCGCCAACTTGGGGTTTGCAAAAGACCTTTGAAACTGTCATGCCGTAACCTTCATCAAAACAAATTATTTGACATCAAATCAAATTCCTTCAAGAGTTTCTTGACATCAATGACAACTTATACACTTGAGCAAATGCAATGTACCCAAAGTACCCAAAATTGCCAACACATTTCTTCCATCATAATAAATATTTTCAATTTAATACCTTTGAATTTGAAAACATTTTATCTCCAAAATTAAAAAATAACTTGGAATTTCAAAAAATTTAAATAACCACTTAAATAATAAATTTTAAAATTTTAAAAATTTTAAAATATTTTTTTACCTTTGGAGTAGCAGTCGTTTTAAATCCCTACTAAATTAAATTTGAAAAGCTTAAAAATCAACTTTCAAAAACCTGAAAACTTCAAACTTTCAAAAATATTCAAAAAAAAAAAAATCAAATCCTATAAAAACTTAAATTTTAAATCTTCTTCAAATTCTAATCCTCTAACTCTTCAACTTTCAAAACTCCAAAATCTACTAACTATTCAAAGTTTAAAAAACTTCAAAAAATTTAAATGTATCCAAATCCTTAAGTAGAAAACCTTATCATTCCAAAACTTATTAACTTCATTTTTTTTCAAAAATAATTTTCAAAAAAAATAATATATTGTAAAAATAATAATAATAATAAATGCTAAGGTAGAGAAACTTATAACTCCCACCGAAAAACTTCTATAAAATTCAAATTTAATTTACTTTAACTTTACCTCCAATATGAAAGGTTATTTATCATACCTTTTTTTTAATATTACCCACCAACTATTTTGATTCCTCCTTCAGTGCTCAATTTTACCCATAATATTTCTTCTACTATCATACAACATTGTATTTTGCTTAATTAACGCTCAAGTTACATTCGTAATATGACACTTGAATTTTCGGAGAATGACACTCTATTTTTCTCAATGACACTCTATGTGACTCAAGTTTCTTCTACTTAGGTTCCTACTCAAGTATCTTCTACTACATACTAAGCTTAGGTTTTGACTTAGATTTGTTGAATATGTATAGTAATCATGTGCCATTCTCAAAGGTACTCTACAATGCTTAGGTTCCATGGATAATGCTTAGGTTATCATGGTATATAACATTTTAAATACACTTTTTGATTTCCTCTACATGGCAATGCCTTGTTAGCACTCATATATTGATAACATTATTTGTTAACACTTATAGCTCACTGGTTAGCACTCTAAAATTACTCATATAGATTTTTAGCTATTTCTCTTCTATAACACTTATATATGACTCATTATATTTGGATTATAATGACCTTGATAGAGCTTTGAATTTCTTCCTCACTTTTATGTCAAGTAGGTGCTCTTCAAAATCCTTGAAGAATAATATCATAGTCTAGACTGAAATTCTATGAAATTTTTTCATTCAACCTTAATCCTTCTAGTCTATATCTCTAAAATTCTATGATGCTTCCTTCTTCGTTGTTATTCTTCTTCTTCTCTAATCTATAGAAGCTTATATTGTTTCTCTAGTATTTTATTCTTAGGAAACTTATACTACTTCTCTTATTTATTCTCTAGAAGCTTTGATGCTTCACTTCTCTATTGGAATCTTTGATGCTCCTCTATTTCCTGGAATCTATGATGTTTCTCTATTCTTTGGAAGTAATGATGCTTATATATTCTCTTGAAGCTATTATGCTTGTGTATTCTTTTGGAGCTTTAATGCTTCTTAATTACTTTTCTTCTATCTCTAGTGTCATAAGTTACACCTATGATCAAAAACATTCTCCTATTTTCTAGAGAAACCATCTATTATTAGGGTGACTTTAAATGTCCCCTCATGTCCAAATTTCTTCTAAGTTGACCCTTAATCTATTCTGGTTGAGTCCCCTTCTTCACTAGTTTTTCTTGAACCAAGTGGATAGATCCTAGCATCCAAATTAGAGTGACTTCTAGCTATCCCATAAATATCTACTCTATCAGACCTTTAAAATAGAATTGAAGTCTTCACTACTTTTAAAGTGGAAAGACTCCAAATATTATGGTGGTTCTAAAATATAACTCTAACAAAAAAGTATAGAGTTAAGCAATAGCTTTGATACCATTGTTATCTTTTAAGGAAAACTATCTCAAGACCTAAAATAATTAAGCTACAATATCATAGGTCTCAACATCAATAATCAATAGTATAATTAAATATATGAGCAATCAAATATATAAATTGGCCAACATAAATATAATAATATTCACTCTAACACAAAATAAGAATGTAAATGGCCAAAATAATTCATGTAAAAATATGAAGAATACTTACAATAAAATTCCTTAAAATATATATACAAGATTTATTTTCAATACTTGTTGTGGTGATCATTATAGATCATTTTACCACTTGTAGGATATGGATTTTTGTCTCCATAAAATAGACATAGGGGTGTGACTCGTCAATACTTGTCTATTGAAATCCTTACATATTTGGGAGTTGTAACCTTTCATATTCTTATTATTTGGCTTCTAATTTTTCCACTTGTATACTAGACTCTTCACTCTCTTCTTACATGCACACTATACTCTATAAAATTTGCACACTTTTACATGACTCTTAATATTCTATATGAAATCCTAATACAATATACTTGTACACATTCTTACATTACATATTTGTACACTTACATACATGATATTTGTGCACACTCTCATTATACACTTGCACACTTACTTATGTAACACTTGTGCATATCCTGCATATTACACATAAACACTCACATAAACACTCACATAAATGAGAAATATAAATCACTCATATAAACTATAGAATCAAACTCTAATATATTACACATTTACATTTGTACCATAAAGGTACCATGGGAGTACATTTGTATCTACCAAATAATATAATTTTCTCCAATATGAGATTTATGACCACATATTTTTGAGATGAAATACCTCAATATGATAGCTCCTTCCTTTGTTTTAATGGCAATGACCTAATCTCCTTGAATGATAAATAAACCTTGTATGATAATATTCCTCAAGTTTGAATGATGTTCCAATCCTTCAACCAAATACACTTAATTCTTTTAAAAATTTTATTATTCTATTTATGGAGAATTTCCTATAAAAATTGTGAATAATGATCAAAAATTTACTTCAAAGGTAAATGATCACTTGTCTCATTAAAACAATGGATCCTCAAATGATAACCAGTTGGATTGAATGAAATGAATGACGATATTATTTGGTTATGTTGGAATTATTACTCTGCCTCACCTACAACTTGCACTCTAGTTTAAAATGAATAATCACAACTATATATAGAATTTATAATTCATAGAAGTGCACATAAGGTATGGAATGAAATATAATCTAATTATCATGAAATTACCCATATGCTACTTAGGACATAAATATCCACACATTATGACATGAAAAATCTTTGCTATATCCTACACCCATTCTCTACTATGTCATAACTAGATGTACACATTACTCTCTCTACCTGCACCTTCTATGTTTTTTTTGTTCTTTCCTCTCTATATCTCTCCCTTCTCTTTAGGAACTTATCTATATATGCACTCCTTTATATTTGTTTCACTTTATTGATCCCTTATGTTCATTTTGCTTCTTTTTCCTCAATGGTTTAAAAAAAGTGTTATATTAGTTAATCAACTATCATTTTTTTAAGGTAATAGAGGCTCCCACATCACAAATTTTTATATGTGTGGTTACGACATAAGCTTCACTTATACTCTAGATTCCTTGATATGAGGTGCTTCTATTTTCCTTGACTAGCCTCATGGTGTTCTTATTCCTTGCATCAACACACCCACCCTTGAGGACATAAATCCATGAGGATGGCTAGCCAATATGGATAGCATTATCCATTTGCATTATGTTGTTGAAGTAGATCATATCAAATCAATGAATACTAAGTTGAGAACCCAATCTCATTCACGATTGTTTATAAAAGTAATATTATAGCTAAACTTTTAAGTTGATCATGTAAACATATAAATTTAAATGTATGAATTTATATTTACCAATTTAAAAATATGAATAACATGCTCCTATAAAATTATTATATATCATTTGTATATATTATTGTATGGTATATTTTTTATTTATGTAGAGTAATATAATATAAAATTATAGTTAATTTTTTTTTAAGTTTTATTCTGTAGATGAAACTTGTCTTATTAAAATAATCCTTAATATTTTTATCATATCTATGACCAATAAAATATTTTAATTAAAAAACTAAGGTTTTAATTCTATAAATAATGTGTCAAAATTATTTTTTTAATTTTTTTAATTTTTAATTTTTTATTTGTGGAAAACATCCCAAAAGGGATGCCACTTTTGGATAAGACCCAAGGAGGCAAGGGTATCCATTCTACCAAAAACGCCCAGGACTCGGACCTGGACTACCACCTTTGACATACTCAAGGAGCAAACAAACACACAAAACCAAATTAAAAATTGTAAATAACAACAAAAATAATAAAATAAAATAAAAAGCATGCTCCTTGAGTGTGTCAAAACCAAAAGCACAACCAAACATGTACAATAAGATAAAATAAACCACAACACAAACCACATAGAAAAACACAAGAACCACATAACAAAACACAAACAAGACAAAAACAACAGCACACTACAAAGACATAACCCAAAAAAACATGAAAAATAAACACAACCAAAACCTAAAAAATAAAATAAAAATAAAAACAACCAACAATAGACAATAAACAAAAATAAAAAACATAGAAAACACTCACACATAAAAAAAATGAAATAACACAAACAAAGAGAAACCCAAGAACAAGAACGAAAAAAAAACACAAGAACAATAACAAAAAACAAAACAAAACAACAGAAAAACAAGAACAACACAAAACAACACAAAGAACACAAAAACAAAACAAAACAAAAGAACCTGCCCACCTTAAAAAACTAAACAAAGAAGACAAAAGAAAAAAAAAATGAACAAAACAATGACCTATCTAGACCAGAAGACCATTAATGCAAGAATCAATAGAGGAAATAAAATAAAGAATAGAATGAGCTAGGGAACTAAAAAAACTGAATGAACCAAAGAGAAAAAAAACAAGAGTAAACTAGGTACCTTCAGAACTGGAGCCATCCAAAGAAATGATAGAAAGAAGAGCTTCTCTAATTTGAGAAGCCCACCATATAGGAGGGTGGCCATAACAAGTAAGATCACCTTTGTCCAAATACAAATTAGCTAAAGCATCAACACTCTTGTTTTGATCTCTGACCACATGATTGTAATCAACTTTCAAAAATCCCATCTAAATTAACTGAATCTTCTCAATAATTCTTTTTATTCTCCAATCCACCTTATGATTCTTAGGAGTCTTCAAGAGATTAATCATAAGTTGAGAGTCAGACTCAACTAACACCTTTTCCCATCCAACCTTAGTAGCCTCCTGAAGGCCTCTAAGGATACCATACCCCTTAGTAAGGTTATTAGAAAGAATACCCAAATTATCAGCAAAAGTAAAAACCAGGGAGCCATCTAAAAGTCTACCAATTCCTCCCACATTGGCTTTTCCAGGGTTCCCTCTAGAGGCTCCATCACTATTGACTTTTCCAAAATCCTTAGGAGGAGGATGCCAATTTCTAGTCCTATCCATCTTACTAATACTCACATTCCCTTTAAGTTGGTTGCCCTTAGAAGTTTTAATATTCAATATTTGCATCACTTGATCCCATATTTGGTGGGATTTTTGGGGGTGATTAAGGAGTTGATGGACTGATTCAACTAAGTTGGCTATGGTCTTTTGCCAAATATAGTGAATATCCTTCCTATCTTGATTAAAAATTCAGATGTTCCTTTCATTCTAAATATTCCAAATAAATGGTAGAACCCATCCAAACTAACTACCTAATAAAATTATCAAAACCCTCTTAATTAGGCCAATCCCTCCAAAGCTGTTCAAAAGTGAAAAAATTGGACCAGTATAAGCCAAGTAAATTTGCCATTCTCCTCCATAGCTCAGAGGCTAAAGTACACTCAATAAAAATATGGTTGATATTTTCTACATTATTTTCACACATTTCACATCTAAAAGGGCCATGAAAACCATGCTTCATAAATTGCTCACCAGTAAGAACCCTACGATGCAATAAAATCAAATTAAAGAACCTCACCTTAGGCCAGAGCTTTTGAGCCCACAATTGAGAAAATATGTCAGAAGAATGGTTGGGATTATTATGGCATAAGGTCAAATAACCTTGAGCAACTGAATACTCACCCTTAGTAGTGTTGTTCCATCCAAAACAATCTTTTTCATGGGACCAAGAGAGGGATCTCATATGAAGGATGCCTTGGATATCTTGTCTTTGCCTTTCTGGGATTTGAATATGCCAGTCCTCAATAGGGATCCAATATCTACCAACCTTTGAATTACCAGTATGGTACCGACAGTAATTAGCCACCTTTATCCAATTAGCTCGGTGAATCTCCTCCATCCAAGGCCTCCAATATAGAAACTGAGTTATCAAAGGCTTGTGACCATCCCAAGAATCTATCCAAAAATTTGCTTGTTGACCATTATGAATGATCCAAAATAATTTTTTCTTTATCAAATCCTCACTAGTCTTAAGAAATTCTAAAATGGGAGAACCTTTGGTAGGAAGTTGATAGTGAACAAGGTCTTTAGGACTTTTGTTCTCAGCATATTTAGCACGAAGATTATTGGCCCAAAGAGCATTGGGGTTATGCAACATCCTCCAATATAATTTAGCAACTAAAACTTTGTTGTTATTAATTGAAGACCGAAATCCTAACACCCCTTCACTCTTAGGAAGACATAAAGTATCCCATTTCACCAAGGCCCATTTTATTTTCTCCTTAGTACCACTCCAAAGGAAACGATGACTGATTTGATCCAATTCTCGAAGAACAGCCTTTGGGATATTCAAAATGAAAGAAAAATGAATAGGAATAGCTTGAAGGATTGATTTTACCAAGGTGATTCTACCCCCAGAAGAAAGCCACTTGTTGGTCCACTTTCCAATTTTCTTCTTGACTTTGTCCAACAACCAATTCCAATATTTATTTTTCTGCATTTTAATATTTATGGGAATACCTAAATAAGTGATTGGAAGAGAGGTCTTCTTATATCTTAATTTATCCAAGACCATGGATTCCTGTCTAGCAGAGCGATGAAAGAAAATAACTTTAGATTTGTCTTCATTGATCAACTTCCCGATAGCCTTAGAAAAATAGCTAATGATTTGCTTAATATTAGAAGCTTCCTTAACTGTAGCTTTACCTAAAAGGGTAGAGTCATCCACAAATTGAATATGAGAGATAGGTCTAGCTCCATGAGCAATGGTAACTCCCTTAAGAGTTTTGTTTTCCCTACTTTTGATTATAGTCCTTCCCAAGCATTCAACAAGAATGATGAATAAATAAGGGGATAGTGGGTCAGCTTGCCTAATACCTCTAGAAGTTGGGAAATACTGAGAAGGCCTGCCATTGATAAGAACTAAGTAGGAAACTGAAGAGATACATCCCATAATCCAATCCATCCAATCCTTAGAGAAACCAAATTGCCTCAAAACTTTGATAAGGAAGTGCCAATCCACTCTATCATAAGCTTTGGATAAGTCTAACCGGATGAACATAGAAGGAGAATTTTGCATATCCATGGAATGGATGGCTTCCTGAGCAAGAACTATATCATCTACTATTTGATGTCCTTCCACATATCCCCCTTGCTCTAGGGAAATAGTATTATGCAAAAGAGGCTTCAACCTTTCTGCCATGATTTTAGTAATAATTTTGAGAAGAACATTACATAAAGCAATAGGTCTAAAAGTTGAGTATGATCAACCTCTTGAGCTTTTGGAACAAGAGTAATATAAGTTTTATTGATAACCTTCAAAATTTCTTTGGATTTCCTGGCTTCTTCCACCACCTCTAATAAATCAACATGAAGGATATCCCAAAACTCTTGGTAGAACTCAATAGGAAAACCATCGGGACCTGGGGTTTTCCCTTTTTGCATTTTAAAAACTACTTTTTGAAGCTCATTGATAGTAACAGGAGCAGTCAAAATAGAGTTCTCCTCAGAAGTGATAAGAGAAGGGATTGCTTGAAGAACATTCTGTTGTGAAGCTAAGTCAAGAGGAGTAGCATTAAAAATATTGGAAAAGTAATCAACAACAATAGAGTTCATGCCATCCCAAGTATAAACAACATTCCAACCAGATTATGTTGTGCATTACTGTTTATAGCTATTCAAAGTAGACATTCAAAGGGGTTTTCCCTCAGTTCCCAAGGGACTTCGGGTGGCATTGCTTGTCTTTGGGACCCTAAAGAGGTAGTTATTCACCATATTCGATGCTCTTGTATCTTCCATTTGTTATTATCTATCAATTAACAGCACACAATTAATCCATTAAAAATTAAATTCTTTGTTATTGCAGATAACCAACTTCTAAAAATTGACAACAAAATAAAAAACGTGAGACTCTAAACATACTACTTCGTTAACAGAGTTTGACAACATAAGATTTCCAAATAATAAATCATCAACTTCTACAACAGACGAATACGTACCTCCAAGGCGTGTCCAATATTGACAACCAAATCATTTGGAATGGGACTAACGGAGATCCATTTTTCATCTTTACGATATATAGCTTATATCTTTCAGATAGAATTTTACCATACATCAATGATTTTATTTGTAAATAAACAAAGAATTTTTGATAGAATTAGAAAATGAAATGTTGTTTGGTAGTTACAGCTAAACAGATAACTGTGTAACATTAAAAAAACAAATTGCACGCCATAGATGTCACATTAAAAAAGGATTCCGGTCATAATGGAAACTTTTCCAAAAATTGCTAGATTGTAACGTTTCCAAAAAAAAAATTAATTTAATATAATGTAAAAGAAACAGGATTATTATAAAATGTTAATTTTTAAATCATTATATATACATATATATAATGGTTTTAAATAATTAAAAAAATCAAAATCAAAATTATTATTTATTTTATTAATTAAATTGATTATATTACATAATATTAAATTAGTAATTTAATAAATTTTTAAACATAATTATATTTTATTTTAATAAAAAATTTAAATAATAAATTAATATATAAAATAAAATTCCAAAAGATTATTTATTTATGTAATTAATTTTTAAATTATTATATAAATAATCAAATCAAAACACGTAAATTGTATAATTTAATTTATATAAATTGCATTTTAACATTTTACACTATTAGCTCGTCCGATTGAATATTTGTTCCTTTTCTAATGTTTTGGACCCTTTTTTTTGATGTTTTGGACCAAGGCCAACAACGTAGAATACTATAACAAGCATAAAAGTGGGACAGCTTATCTAAATTAGTGGCAGATTCCACCATGTAAAATAATAAAAAACAAACTAACATTTGACACTACTGGTGATCTATATGATAAATGTAGACTAACAAAAACAAAAATAAAATTAATAATATTTAAAAAATAATAAACGTTTTAAATTTAAAAGATTAAATATTTCCGTAAACATTAAAAAATTATATTAAATTATCAAATGACCTCAGTTTAGCAGATTTTTATTGTGGAAAAAAAGACCCAATAAACGTACAAAACGATAAATGGATTAGTGTGAACTTCTTTTTTTTTTTTTCAGCCCTCCTCTTTTTAAAATTCTCGAGGATGATTTTGTTGATATTCTTAATAATTTTTCGCATGGAAAATGTTTCATTCTGTGCGCATAATCAATATGCTCACACTGGTTCTTTCCAACCGCTCCCTCGCAAGGTGTGCTTTCAGTATCGTTTTTATTGGAGGTTATCGAAGCTTCATTGCTTTCGTTCTTGCCAAGGATGTTGTTTGGCAAGAATACGTAATAACTGGTGGTGGTAATAAGCTCTTGGTGAAACTATTATCTTGCTCCAATTCCAATGAATTAGTCACATTTTCACATTCAATTGAGGACGAGTAACGATCTGCGTCATTATTTGTAAATTGATTTATACATAGGATATCCGGCATATTGGACGCATGCTAGCATATAATTTTGAGAATCAGGTTATACTACTATCTTTGTCCCGAAACCTAAAATATTCATGATAATCTCATCAAAAGACGGCTAACCGACACCTAAAATTTATTTTTTCTCAAAAATTCCGACTAAATGGACGACGTTCGGTCCCGAAAATTTCACAAATTTGAATTTTCAAAAATGATTTTTTTCTTCACCCCAATGACGAAGTTTCGCCACTATGCATAACCCTACAATCCACCCACCCTTAAAACTCTCTTACAATAATTTTAATATTTTTGAATTATTCATCCTATCTCCAATGTATTCAGTTCTACTATTCATATCTATGTCTTTCTCTTCTTCACTATTGGTGTCTTCCTGCGAGCCTAAGGTGTTATTTGCAAGTCGGTATAAGTAATTTGAACTGGAATTGAGTGGCAAAACATCATATGCTTCTTTGGGCGTCCGTGTTTCAATTAAAGTGTCTAGATGCTTAAATCAGGTGGTTTTTCCTTCACTATAGGTTTTATTAAGGGTATTCTTTGAATTTAGATAGATTCAAATTTGGATTCAGCCTATAATTTTATTTTATTCAAAATTTGCTTTGAACTTTTATTGAAAATCCTAGTTTATTTGTAAAAGGTTAGGGGACCCTTTCAAAACTTCTCCTGTATAAGGTTTGGGGATCCTTTCAAAACCCCTTTGTCCATCCAAAAAAAAAACTTCATATGCTTCTCTATCATCTCGTTGTTTCTTACTTGTTTAATCTCTAATTGTGCAATTAAAAATTATGTCCTCACACCTTCACCTTTACTAATTTTGAGAGGTTTGTTTAATATTGGGTGTGGTGGGTTTTTGATGTAGCGGTGGAGAGGGTTTTAATTTTATATTCCTTCCTTACCACATTGTATGATTTAATTGGACTTCAAAATATGACAATTTCTGATGGTAAAATTATGTCAGCACCTTAGTTTAGCCCTTTCAAGTTTAGCCCTTTCATGATGGCATCGCGATAATTTCATGATGTAAGGAAACTTCATGATGGCAAACCCTAATGATGGATACTTCATGATGGCAAATTTCTAATGATGGAAAATCCTAATGATTATACTTGATGGTAATTCCTATGTCAACACTTCCTCACTAACTTCATGATGACAATTTCCTCATGGTGTTCACTTCTCCTATTGGAACTCACTTTCGTGAAAATAATAGTTTTCCATTATGATAGAGAAATTAGAGTGTTCTTTAGTTGGCAAGATGATAAGGGATAAGGGGTAACTTCTTTCATATCCAACCATGGATAAATCATGATATGTATCTTCACTTGCAACCCTGCACACACTAATCCAAGCAAACCCAAGCAAACTACAACATACAACTTACATAGCACAAATCATAAATCATGTAAACATGCATCGCCAAAAATGTATATCTTCTATTTTCATTGGGAATACATGGCAAAGATTTGCGATCTCCTTTTTCTATTTTTCTTTCTCCCTCCATTTCTCTCTTTTATCATTCTATTTATAGGATCTAGAAATAATTATCACATAATCACCTGGATGTTTGAACTGCCCAGATGGTTAATATTCTAGTTTAGGTTAGACAGTTATGCACAAGGATGCTCCTACATCATACTCACCAGGCCAAAAAAAAAAATTCATGAACATTTTCAGAACATTCAATAGATACTCCATATTTGGCAATATCATAAGCATTCGTCCATATTGTTGTATCATTCTCTTAGTTCTTCCACTTAGCCAAATATTCATAATATATCTTGTATCTTGTCTATCTTATCACTTTGGAATCTATGATTGCTTCAATTTAATCTCATGCCTTCTCTGACAGTTGCTTTATCCATTGCTCTACTGAAATATCAACTATATGATCATCATTCTCATCTCTAGGTTGATCATAGTATGGAAATAGGTCAAAAATAATTAAAGATTAATGAAATGTTTATCCTTTTTGGAAGCTCAATTTCATATGTGTTGGAACTATATTTGTTTAAGATCTTATAAGGTCCAATCCTCTTCCAATTGAGCTTGTTGTAAGTTCCTTTGGGAAACATTTCCTTCCGTAAATGCACCAATGCTAAATATTTGATCTAGAATTTATTTTTTTGATGCTTAAGGTCAACACATTACTTGTATTTTATGATATTATTATCCAAAATGACCTTCACTTCTTGATGTATGTCCTACACATTTTTAGAAAAATATTTTTGATTTCTACAAATTAATTGTACGTAACTCATCAACTCCTTCGCAACAAGTTCCATACACAACTTGGAATGGGCTTTTGGTTGTACTTCTATTTGATGAATTATTATATGTAATTTTTTCTTGTGCTAGTATGGTATCCCATAATTTTGTTTTCTTACCAAGTAAAAAACCATAGAAAATTCCTAAGGCTTTTGCTCACTACTTTGGTTTATCCATTTTTTTGAGGATGATAAGCTAAATTAAAGATCAATTTCGTACCTACCTTTTTCCATAGGGTACAAAAAAAGTGACCTACAAACTTCACAACCCTATCTGACACAATGCTCTTTGGAAAACAATGTCATATTACAACTTCTCAAAAAAACAAATAAATAATATGGGTAACATCAATCATTTTCTTCCAAGGTATGAAATGTGCCACCTTTGAAAATATGTAAACAACAAAAATAGAATCATTATCATTTTGTGTCCTCAAAAATCCAAGAACGAAATCCATGCTCACATCCTCCCATGACCCCTCTAGCACTAGTAATGGTTGATATAACCCAGTATGTTAGATTCTTCTTTTGGTATGCTATAAAACTCTAAAATATTGCATAAATATTCTTACATCTACATTCATTCTAGGCCAATAGTAACTTGCATAAACTGGACTCATCATTTTGTCCACTCCAAAATGTCCAACTAGTCCTCCACTATGTTTCTCTCTTATCAGGTTCTCACTCATTGAACATCATGGTATGCACAATTATTTTCCCTTGAACAATAATCCCTCTTGGATGAAATAATCCAACCATGTCATCTTGTCCCCTATAGTAGACTTATTGCATGTTTCCCAAGCTTTATTGAAGTCTACATCATCAAAATAAAGCTCCTTCATAGCATCAAAACCCATGACTTCAATATACATCATGTTGACCAACAAGTTTCTTCTACTCAAGGTATATGCTACTTTATTTGAATGAACATTTCTATAATTCAAATCAAATGAATATCCCTACTAAACTTCCACCCATTTCATGTTTTTGATTCAACTTACCCTGGTTTAGATAAATTGTAAAGCATAATTATCTATGAACAAGAAAAACTCTTTTGGAAGAAAATAATACCTTCATTTCTTTAGGGCCTAAACACTAGCATAAAATTCTTGGTCCTAGATCGAGTATTTCCTCTTTTCCTCATTTATATTCTCATTAAAATAGGCAATGGACTTGCCTTCCTAACTCAAGACTCCACCTATCGCTTGCCCACTTGCATCAAAATCCACTTGATAGACTTTTTTGAGATATAACAAATCTAGGATGGTTTTTTCCATTATATTTTCTTTCAAGATATAGAAACTTTTTTCTACTATAGTTGTGCACTTAAAATCATATTTTCCTCCTTTCATAATTTTTATAATTGGAGCGTAAATTCCATTGATGTTCCTAATAAACATCCTATAGAAACTTGTGATACCATGGAAACTCCTATATTCAAGCATACTTCTAGGTTATTACCAATTCACAATGGCCTTGAGCTTATTTGGATCCATCTGTAACCCCTCTTGGGAAATTAAAAACATAAGTACACCAATTCCTCTTTCATAAAACTACATTTCTATAGGTTGACCAACAACTTCTTCTAATGTAGGATCGTCCAATGGTGTAAGAGTGATCTTGCATCATCCAAATTTGTATTATTTTATTCTATTCTAAAGTTTGTTTAGTTGTTTAGGGGATGGATAAATAGACCTAATGGTGAAATAATCACCCTAATATCCTAAGCGGTTTGTGAGAAATGTAAGTTTTATGGTAAAAACCCTGCCAAAATGGGGAAAATCCTGCTACTTAAAGTTAAAGGTGAATTTTTAAGGCCTTAGAAGACTCGTAGAGAGGTGAAAATTAAGTTTAAAGGACATTATGTCATTGTATATATTTTTGAGAGATTTCCACAAACATGCACTAATAGTCAATCCAAACAACGAGCAAGGAGTTATAACCTCAAGAATTTTTACCTTCGAAATTCAATTTTCAAATGAACTGTTTTAGGTGGGAAAAGGAAATTTTTGAAATTATAAAAAGGGATCTTGTCTGTATCCTCATTTTCATGAAAAGTAATAGGAAATATTTGGCACTATTTTGCAAATTCCTCTATTTAGGAAGGTTTCTTGTGTTCTATTGATTACAGTTCTACTTTAAGTGATATCAAAGAGATAGTTCCTGAGTATGTAGATAGAACATCGAATGTGAGGTAATTAACACTAGGATTTGTGGTTAGGGTTTGTGAGAAACATAATTAGAATGCCTCCACAAAGAAAACATGGTGGTGGCAAAAATTTTATGGTGCCAAAAGAGGATTTTAGAGCCCTGCAGAGGCAAGTCCACGCACTGCAAGAGGAGCTATGTGGAGGGTTTGAGCCAAGAAAAGAATATGGGAGTGAAGATGAAGCTAAAGAGGAAGAGGTTCAGTTCAAGGAAGAAGAAGAGGTAGTAGATCTTGTGCAAGATAGATTATACAGAGACATATACTAGATTTGGAAGAGACCAAAGATGGATGTTTCTACCTATTATAGAAATCCTAATCCAAAAGGGTTGATCTACTGGATTAATGATATGGAATAATATTTTTAGTATGATGTGGAATATCCTAAGAGGGTTAGATTTACCAAGACCAATCTGAAGGGTCATGCTAGAATCTGGTGGAAGGGAGTATAGCTAGACAAAAATATAAGAGGAAAAGAAAGGATAACAAGGTGGGAGAGGATGGTGGAGAATTTAAAGATATAGTTCATTCCAACTAATTATGAGTTGGTTTTACTGAATAAAATATTGGGTTTGAGACTGTCAGTTAAGTCTGTCAAAGAATACACAAAGGAGTTCTACAAGATTTTAATCATAACATGCTATTTTGAGGCCAACAAGGAGAAGGTAGCTCGTTATATAAATGGGTTGAGAGAAAGTATCCAAGAGGAGCTGAGTCTAGTCAAGATTATCACCATAGAGGATTCTTATTAGTTTGCCTTGAAGTTAGAAGAGAAGCTAAATAGAAGATTTGAAAGAAAACAGAGAGGAAGAGGGTGTGGTGGAAGTACTAGTAGGAGAAATGGAGGGTTAAATGAATATCGAAAGAAGAATGGAGAAGCTAGCAACAGTCAAGACCAGAAAGGAGATAATGCTTACCACCCCCATGAGTATAATAATGGTTACCAAAGAGGAAGAGCAAGGTCTAGACGAGGTTCTAGAAGAGGATTTCGTGGAATCTATTTTCAATGTGGGAAAGAAGAACATCGAGCATACAAGTGTCCACAACACCAAGAGAGGAAGAATAAGAGGCCTGAAGGTAATTCCTGAGATGCTATTTTAATAAAGGTGTTGAGTCTAAAAATTCTAAAGAAGAAAAAAGAGGAGAATATCTTGTCACAAGGAGAGACTTTTTGAATGAGGAGAAAGATCTAGATCATAGGAAGAGTTTATTCCACACAAGGTGTAAATGTGCAAGTAATATTTGTAATGTTATCATTGATAATGGTAGCACTAATAACCTAGTTTCAGAAGGAATGGTTGCCAAATTATAGTTAGAGAGAAGGAGGCCCTCGCATCCATATCGGATTGCATGGTTACAGAAGGACCATAGGGCTTTGGTTAGTGAGAAATACTTAGTAAAGTTCAATATTTGGAGTTACTATGATGAGGTCATGTGTCACATCCTGCCTATGTATTGGGAAGGTCATGGTAGTTTGATCGATGTACAATACATGATGGACATGCCAACACTTACTTCCTAACAAAGAATGGAGTACGCCACAAGATAAAGCCCTTTAAGGAGGCAGAATAAAAGGTATTTAGCAGTACCAAAAATAATTTAGTTTATGGTAGAAATTTTTTTGATGGTCTGAAGCACGAGCATATGTGTTATGCATTAATTCCTTGATTTAAGGAAGAACAATTCAAAGATATCCCAATAGAATTCTTAGGTCTATTAGAATAATTCCTAGATATTATATCAGATAATGTACCTGGGGGTTTACCACTAGTAAGGAAGATTAGTCACTAAATAGATTTGGTATCGGGAGCTAGTTTACCAAATAAGGCATCCCATAAAATGACTCTTGCAAAAAGGGAGCTAAACAAAAAAGTGCAAGAGCTACTAAAAATGGGACTGATTTGGGAGAGCTTGAGTCCATGTGCAGTACTTGCGATACTAGCACCAAAGAAATATGGGGAGTGAAGAATGTGTATAGATTCTTTAGCTATTAATAAAATCACCATCAAATATAAATTTCCATTGCCAAGGATGGATGACATTATGGACTGTTTGAGTGGAGCCAAGTACTTCACAAATATTGACCTGAAGAGTGGGAACCATCAGATTTGTATCAGATAAAAAGATGAGTGGAAGAAAATATTCAAGACCAGAAAGGGTTTTTACGAGTGGTTGTTCATACCATTTGGGCTAACCAATGCACTAAGCAAATTCATGCAGAGATTTTTTAGGAAAATTTTCATTGTCTATTTAGATGACATTTGAATTTTTAGTAAGACCTTGAAGTTGCACCTGATGCATATTCTATGAGTTTTTGAGAATCTGAGGGAGGAGCAGTTGATGATTAATTTGAAGAAGTGCAGTTTTGTGAAGAAATTGGTGTACTTGGAATTTTTCATCTCAGTTGAATGTCTTGATATGGACCCAAAAAAAAGTGAGGGCTATTATTGAATGGCCTACCCCAATGAGCATGACTGAGGTAATATCATTCCATGGTCTAGCAAGTTTTTACAAAAAGTTTATTAAGAATTTTAATAGTATTTGTGCACCCCTAATGGAGACAATGAGAGGGGATAAGGATTTTAAGTGGACTTCATGAGCAGATAAGAGTTTTGATATGTTGAAGAAGAAATTCACAGAGCAACCTATTTTGGCACTTCTATTTTTCAAAAAGGTATTTCAGGTATATTGTGATGCTAGTGGTAGTGCCATAGGAGTTGTATTGAGTCAAGAAGGTAAGTATATTTCCTATTTTAGTAAGAATATTAATGATGCTAGGAAGAAGTATAATGTCTATGATCAAGATTTTTTATGCTATAGTTCAAGCTTTGAATAAATGGAGATATTATATGTTGCCAAAAGAGTTTTTTTTATATACAGATCATCAGGCCTTGCAGTATATTAATAGTCAAGGAAATTTAAATCAGAGGTACTTAAAATGGATTGATTTTCTACAAAGTTATACCTTTGTGTTGAATCAAAGGATTGGGAAGTCAAACAAAGTTGCAGATGCCTTAAGGAGAAGGTAGAATTTGTTTATAGAAATGAAGGTGGAGTTTATAGGGTTTGATGAACATAAGAGTTTGTACCTTGAAGATCTAAATTTTTTAGAGGCTTGTAGAGCTTTCTTGGTACCAGTTACTTTGGATAGAACTAAATGGTTGGATTTCCTAATCCAATATGGAATATTTTTTAAAGGAAACTAGTTGTGCATTCCAAGGAGTTCAATGAGAGAGAATCTAGTCAAGGAGAAGATAGTTGAGGGTTAGTTGGTAACTTTGTTCGATATAAGACCATTGCCCTCTTTAGTAATAACTACTATTGGCCATAGTTATAATATGTGAAGAGATTTGTACAAAGTTATAGAGTATGCTATATGGCCAAGGGTGTGAGGTAGAACACCAGATTATATCAACCATTACCTATACCAAATAAACCATGGGAAGACATCACTATGAATTTTTTTCTTGGTCTACCAAGGACACATAGGGGGAATCAATCCATATTTGTGGTGGTAGATAGGGTTTCAAATATGGCATATTTCATTCTCTGCCAGAAAACTAATGGTGTAGTTCATGTTGTAGGGTTTTTTTTCAAAGAGGTGGTACGACTACATGTTCTACCAAAGGGTATCATTTCAGATATAGATACCAAATTTATTGGGTATTTTTGGAGGACCTTATGGAAGAATTTGAAGATAGATTTGAAATTTAGTTTTGCATACCACAAACAAACTGATGCACAAAAAGAGGTGGTGAATAGGATTTTTGGTAACCTACTGAGATGCTTGGTAGGAGATAAGTCCAAGGGGTGGGATTTGGTTTTATCATAGGAAGAGTTTGTTTACAATAATTATTTCAATAGGAGTACTAATAAATTTCCATTTCAAATTGTATATGGGAGCAGCTCAAGGAATACTTCTTATTTTAGGGATATGGATAGAGGGGAAAAGAGCAATGTTGAGGTTGAGGACTTTGTAGAGCACCTAAAGAGCTTGCATGAAGAAGTAAAGAAATATATTACTAATATGAACACTCAATACAGGAAAAGGGTATACCAGAAGCGGTGGTTTAAGGAATTCCAAGTGGGAGATAAAGTTATGGTTCACCTGAGAAAAGAAAGGTTCCCTACTAAAACTTATAACAAGCTAAAAATAAATAAATTTGGACCATGCAGGATCATAAAGAAATAGGATTCAGGAAATGCATATGAATTAGAATTATCAAGTGGTCTTAACATATCACCTATGTTCAATATTTTTTATTTGGCAAAGTGTCATGAAGGAGACAATGATGATGGACCAATAGTAGAATTTTACAATATAGCAACATCTACTCTAGAGAAGGAAGAAATAGAACAAATCTTGGATACCAGCATCAATAAAAGTACAAGAAACGGGTAGTATGAATAATATCTAGTTAATTGGAAGGGCAAGCCCATTGAATATTCATCTTGGTTGTCAAAGATAGAGTTTGGACATATTGGTTTTCCTCAAACACTAGAGAAGTGAAGGTCAGTTCTCAATTTACCCTGGGTGTCTAATGTAGGAGCATCCAGTGGTGTAAGACTGATATTGCATCATTAAAATTTGTATTTGTTTTATTCTATTCTAAATTTTATTTAGTTGTTTATGGGATGGATAAATATACCTAATGGTGAAATAATCACCCCAATATCTTGAGCGGTTTGGGAGATATGTAAATTTTATGGTAAAAACCCTACCAAAATGGTGAAAATCCTACCACTAAAACTTAAAGTGAATTATGAATGCCTTAGAGGTCTCGTAGAGGGGTGAAAATTAAGCTTTAAGTCCTTTTGGACATTATTTCATTGTATGTATTTTCAAGAGCTTTCCAAAAACATGCACTAATAGTCAATCCGAGCAACGATCAAGGAGTTATGACCCCGGGAACATTTGCCTCCAAAATTCAAATTTCAAATGAATAGTTTTAGGCAAGAAAAGGGGAATTTCAAAATTATAAAATGGTTTCTAGTCTATATCCTCATTTTCATGAAAAGTAATAGGAAATATCAAGCACTTTTTTGCAAATTTCTCTACTTAGGAAGTGAATTATGGGAAAAATGGTGCACCTAACAATGCTAAACAAGATGCATCTATCGCTAGTGTTGAATAAGCATTACAAAGGAAGCATTCAAGTAAGAATGATAAGATAAAAAAAAATGTGGAAAATGAAGTTTTATTTTATTATTTGATGGATAAAACCATGGTTACATAAATGTTCTCTTGAGGGCTCTATATTGATACAATTGTTACAAAATGGGACCAAATGATCAAATCCTTTCAATGACTTTAATTCACTTCCAATGTCCTTCCTTGTAACCACAATCAAAGTGGGTGGGTCTACGATGCCACCAATTTTTTCTTTGATGTTCAGATCCTATTCTCCTTCCTCATGTGTTGTAAAACCTGCACCTACACACAAAGAAACCTAATTTTATCAATAGCAAGTGCAGATTGTGAAACATGCAAAAGAAATACATGCAACGAAAGGCTAGAAAGTGTAAACCATCTAAAACAACTCCAAATAATTCAAAATTTTATATGCATGCATAAAATATGATTTTGGAAATATATAATTGAAAACAGAATAGAAATTGCATTTGAATCCATGTCGCATTTTCAATGTACCTATGAAGCCTACAAAACATAAAATGAGCAATTTTTGGCCCTAAACATATCCAAATCAAACCAAACTTGGAAAAAATATATAATATAATATTTAGAGAGAACCCATGTGAATGAGAATTATAATTCATAGAATATATATTACTTTACAAAAATATTACAATTTATAAGATGGAAAGAAACGAATTTGGGCTCAACAAAATATGGAGCCCCATTATTCTCTCAACCTAAATCAACTAATACGAGCACATTCCCTAACATAGACAAAGCTCAATTAAAGACCTATATGCTCTCAATTCTAACTTACCTCTATATTAGCCAAAGCTAATAAAAGGATTTAACCTATTAACAATTAATATCAAACCTAGATACTATGGAAGAATATCAATTATTCCAAAATTCTCTGCCTTGATGCTAAATACACTCATGCTAAAAACATTTCTCTTACATTTCCTCCAATATTGAATCAAGAAATTAAAATTTTTAAAATACTTGTGGTGGCACTCCTTCCACTCTTCATGTGGGATCTCCTTCATATTTGATGTTGCTCCTCCATAACACAAATGCTTGAGTGCCTTATTTTGTTGATTAGCTCCCCCTTCAACAAAAGTATCTCCTCTTGTGGTGTTCAACAACCACTCTCTTACATCTTTATCATTATGGTATTGAAACCATATTCTCACATTTTGATCTTTATTTACATATTCAACACTAAACAATACTCCACATGAGTATTTACAATTAATCATCTCACATAGATGATTATACAATACAACTCTTTCACATATTTCCACAAAAAATATCACAAAAAATATGGCCATATAATGACCAACTACATATGCAATGTAAAGTTGCTCTTCACACAAATGTTCTCTCAAAACAATGGCTTTACAATATTCCTTCTCCCAAGGAATTTTAAACAAAAAATACAGCCAACACATATCCATGGTTTTCATCACCATGTTATCCATGTCCTTTGTAAATGAAATAACTTCATCCAAAGATGTCTCTACAAGACAATAATCTCTCAATAATGCCTTTTTAAGACATTCTCCTCCTTTATTCAAATACATGTTCACAAAAAACAAATCATTAATCATAAAACCATTACCTCCAATGTGATTAGATTTTATGCTCCCCATAAATCTATTTTGAAGAATTTCCCCTTCATTGTATGTTGCTTCAATATCAACCATCAACTCTTGACTAAAATTTCTCCTACTTTGTTCAATCCATGTTGGTGTGTTGAAACACCATTCATTTAAACAATCATACATTGTTGTCTTTTCAAGACCACTTTATTTCTTCAATGTAGTCACTCTAATTGAGTGTTCTTCATCCACAATTTCCTCTTCAAGACAATTCTCAATCTCCTTTGATGATGCCTCCTTTACACCATGAAGTCCATTAATGACTATCTCACTATTTTCTATCTCCTCCTTGAGATAGTTTTTCTCATAATTTTCTTTGTATTTTATTATCTCATCCATGATATAATCTTCATTATAGAGAATGAAACTTATTCCCTTCATCTCTTCTTCCTTTTCTACACTACGGTAATCATCCCACATAACTTGATTAGCTCTTTTAAGAGAGCACACATCCATTCCAAGTGAATGGTCTTCAAGATAAGTGAGCCAATGGTCTTCCATGAACATTGCTTCTCCATCATCATCCCACAAAACTTCACAATAAAAATCATTCCCATAGAATGATATTTCAACAATTGTCTCTTCAATGAGACATTCATCCTCTTTTTCATCAATGGGAATGCTTTCTAAGCATGCCATTCCTACAAGGGATTCATCAACACAATTTTGCTTTTCATCATCATATTCTCCCTCTAAAATAGAGAATTGATACTTACAAGTTTCCATGCCTTCACAAGTAATGTCTTCATCAATGAGAGTCTCCCTTGGTTTCTCAAAACAATATTCAGATGAGTCTTCATAAGACTCCAAAAGGATCTTCTAGAGAACAAGATTCTCTCTTGAAAAAATCTTCATCATAACTCTCTTCAATGAGAATTGTACAAGGCTCCTTCTCATCCTCTTCTCCATGAAGGGATTCTTTACTCTCTTCCACACAAGACTCTTCTTCAAATATGTCTTCCTCTTCAAGGAAGAATTCTCCATTACAAAGCATGTCTTCATATGAGTATTTACAAGACTCTTCAAAAACTCCTTCAAAAGGATCTAATTCAAAAACTTCTTCAAGGAAGCAAGGTTCCTCCTTGCTTAAACAATCTTCATGATTGTCACACATGACTTTATGAGTGTCCTAATCCAACCCATAAGCATGCTTCAATACTTTCCATGCCATTTTAGCTGATCTACAATTGGCTATGAGATGGAAAACACTCTTTTCCATTCCTCTCCTCAAATCCATAAGGGCTAAGCAATTTTTATATTGCTTCCCTTTCTTCTCTTTTCTCTCCTCTCCTTGTAGCTTGCTCCAAGTGGGTTCCTCATATCCTTTTTCTACAATGCTCCAAAGGTCTTTGGCCATCAACAAGGTTTTCATCCTTATGCTCCAATAAGCATAATATTCTCCATTGAAACTTGGCACCTTCAAGTCTTCATACATATTTTCCATCACAATACTTTCTTTGTAAAAAATTGTCTATAATCTCTACAAAACTCTAGTTGGTTCTTAGCAACAAATATTTTATTCTTCAATAACTTTCAACTCCACAAACAAGGCAAGATGCTTACAAACAAAGAAGATTACAGATTTAGATCGAACCTCATTCTATCAATTCTCTCATGGAGATCTTGCTCTACTTCCATAGGTTCACCTATTTCTTCAATGATAAAATTGTCAGCTACTGAATCACTGTCATCACTAACAATTACTATTTTAGGAGTATGTGGTTCAAGCTCCACTAGCTCAACAAAATCACTATCACTGATACAAATGATTTTAGGTACCTGTGGTGCAAACTCAATAGATACAAACTGGTTAGATTCAAACTCCTCAGGTTCGTAATATTTATCCTCACTATCACTTGGAGTGGGTCCGCTATCAAAAGATTCGTTACCTTAAAAATCACCGTCGTAATTAGGATTAGGTACTAGTTGGTTCTCAATTACATAATTTTGGAGTCGACTAAAGACTGTATCAAGACCATACACATGCACTTATTCATCAAATTCTTCAGTATCCTCACTGACTAGAAGAGAATGAAGATCAAGGTAACATCCTTGTGATCTTATCATAATATTTCAATGGCTCAAATGATACCTGCATTATGCTTACTATAAAGATAACAATTTGTTGCCAAAATATCTTGCTTTGAAACATGCAGTTTGTTGCTTAAAACTTTCTACTAGACCTATCTCTTGTCTCAACAAGCTATATATATTACTGCATTCATTACTACATGAAGTTTTTTTTTAAATTATTACCTTATGTTGTGTGCTCAATGTTCCTTTGAGCAGCAGTAGATTCAAATGACCTATAGTCAATTGTTCGCTATAGGTAATCTCTTCCACTCAGTTATTGGTGCAAATGCTTCCTGTATTTTCTTTCATCTAGACGATTGCTTTGAATAGAATTTCCATAGAGATGTCACTTCTTACCACAAAATAGGAGAAATTCTCCTCGTTGCCTTATTTAATAGCAAAGCGGTCTCCTCTTAACAACAACATCCATACATATTAGCAAATCAAGTCTCACGGTGTTGACATGGATCTCCTTTCACACCGGTCTCCTCTAATATGTTAGACATTGTCTCCTTTACTATTGGCTCAGCTAGTTTAAAAAAATAGTTCTCTTCAAATAGACATTGATCTATCTCTATGCAGATGTCAGCATCATGGGATATTCACCAATAATCATGCACAATAGTACTCATTTGTGGCATCAATAAACTATCATGGCTCCTTTAACATAACTATGAAAAAAAACATAGTCTTATTCCAATGCAACACCTCCATACATTAGGTTGGTTCTTCTCAGGTTCCATGTTTGAAAATACATGGGACCTTTAAGTGTGTCACAACAAATCAAATGCTCACTACATGATTCTTATTTGTGTTTTCTCATAGGCATTCATTAGCAGTTCATAGGTATACACCATATGTCATACTCCAAGATTCTTTCACAGTATCCAATCAACATACACCATGCATAGTATCCAATCATATGCACAGATTTTAATACGGGTTGTCTATACCATATGTGCATATGCTATTACACCATTGATATGCTACACTAGGTGATCTACCATTATTTATCAGGAACCAAAAATGGGGCGAGTGATTAATTTCTCTAGCATTACAAATATGCTCTTAACAGGAATGCTGATCTCCATGCTCAATGCGCATCCCAACCTATACATGAGAATGAACTTTGCAAGATCCTCCAGACGTTGTCGGAAGTCTATGTAGACTTTACATATTGTCTATGCACTTTTCATGTAATGTAAACTACTCTCACGAATCACCTTTCTGTAATGTGTAGTCAGCCAGTAACTCACGCACTTCTTCATAGCATATTTTGGTGATGTTCCAAATGCATCGTGGTTTCTCCTTGCATACCTCTCTATGGTAAATTGTAGCAATAGCAAATCAAGTGCATTCATGATTTTTCACCTACAAAACTCCTCCCTTCAACATATCCTCCTCACGACAGCATGATCTCCATGACAGGCGATTTACGTAGACAACTAGAGTTTCACACAGAATCTCACACAACATTGGTCATCGCTCCTTATATAGCTTTCATACAAAATTTCACTCCTTACGTAGCTTCCATTTGTATGTTCCTCAACAACACACAACTCATAGCAATAAAATGACGTCCTCCGATATGCGTAGATTTATTCTCCAACTTCGAATGATTTTTTTTCTTTCTACGTGACGTCAACACAATGGCACAACACGATCATCCATAGGTGTCTTTCAATGATCAACTACAAAGAACTCATCCATGATCATAGAAAAAATAGTCTCTCCTCGATGTGCTTCCAACGTTCTCTCATTACGCATAGATTGACTCTCCTTGTATAGTCTCCTGCTCGCCAGGCTCCTCTCATGCCTTCGTGGTCACCTTTCAACAGCTCTCAGCTTTGAGTGCCTCCTTCAATGTATCTCAATGCACAAGTTTAAAAAAAATACAATGCTGGTCCAATCATAGGAAGAACTTCCTTTCACTATGTTTGGCAATACGCAGATTCACCACAGATATCTGCACTTCCAAAAGACAACAATTGGTATTGAACTCACTAATGGTGATGGACAATCCACAGGTCCTCCTTATCTCGTTCTGATACCAATTGAGAATTCTAATTCATAGAATCTATATTACTTTGCAAAATGATTACAATTTATAGGATGGGAAGAAACGAATTTGGTCTCAACAAAATATGGAGCCCCATTATTCTCTCAACCCTAAATCAACTAATACGAGCACATTCCCTAACATAGAAAAAGCTCAAATAAATGCCTATATGCTCTCAATTCTAACTTACCTCTATATTAGCAAAAGCTAATACAAGGATTTAACCTATTAACAATTAATATCAAACCTAGATACCATGGAAGAATATCAATTATTTCAATAGTGAATAGATTAGCAAGATTGATCACAGATTCATGTGCACCTTCATATGGGCCAAGTAGAATTGCAAAATACTAAAAATACAATAACTCACTCGACATAACTCTAAATTGTATGAAATTTGAACAGCAGGTTTCTAGACAATCTGATAATATGACTATTTAAAAATAGTAGAAAAAGCATACTTCAATATATCACCATCCCTTGCAGGGATAATGGTGACAGTCACAGAATGGGGACCATCCTAGGATGGGACGACCACCAGTTATGTTGCTTATTTGTACCAATTTCTCTGTGAATTGGTCAAAACCCTCTCAATAGTATTTTTTGTCAAATTTGGTGGTGAAATTCACTCAATTGGTTAAGTTTTGCAATATAATTGTTCCTCTTGAATCACTTGAGAACCTCCTTCACTTGGTATATATTTCTAAGGAAAAAGGCATATAAGGGTCAGGGGAAATCTTGGCAGCACTTTGTTGCTATGTCTCAAAAAACCTCTCCATATTTTGGGTGGAAAATGGATCCACTTTATAGCTAAAATATGCTCATGGGAAAATAGGAGTGTAAATACATGCATGGTAAGAGGCGCCACTTGTCCAAATTTTAGCATGCATTGGAAGGGGAAGATAATATCCCTTTTTGGCCTCCATTCTACAACATGTTATAAGGATTCTATGCCCTGAGGTCTGAATTATTTAATAGGTAGGGTAAATGGTAGTTTATGGGTTCCATTTGTCCCAATTTTGACTTTTTCTGGGTCAAATACCCCCACCATCCCACCCAAGGATGGTGGCTTGTGAGCATCCCTAGGTGGGATGGTGGTGATCAGCCCTTGTCCCTAGGTGGGACGGTGGTGCCTATATGGCCTAAAACTTCCCAAAATTTGGGTATAGCCTTCTAGGGTGGTCAGTACCATTGTGTAACCTTTGAGGGCTGCCCAAGGGGGCCATATGATGTCATCTTAGCCATTGATTTTGGTCACCTAATCATATTGACATGATTTTAGTGTGTACAGATGCCTCTTTTTGAGATGTGTTGTGTGTAGCACAATGGTGAGAAAAAATATATGACTAAACTATTGAATGATTAGGGTTATTCAATAACCTAACCAACTTTTGATGCCCCAATCATAGAAAGAGTATGTGTTCTTGAATCTTTGCTTCTGGCAAGCTAAGGAACTTGATCCAAGTACAACCTCTCTAGTAAGGCTTACTTGATCTTGGAAATTTTTTAATAATGAAGCAGTGAAGCCTATATTCCCTCATGATTCTATAATACCAAGCTTTTTTTTAATTAAAAATTTTACTTGTTTTCTGCCCCAAGTAGGGGCGTGATTGCCTTTGTCACTAATTCATTGAACAAACACAATTTGCATGATTGAGTGTTTGATTGTTGATTTTGATTATGAATTTGTAAGGTATGACTACCCCTCAAGTTATGAGTCAATGATGGAATAACCAGTGATAAAATTTATGATTTACTTGACCCATATGACTTGGTTAGGGGTTTCCTCCAGTTTTACCCATTGAAAGATGAAGCATTTTTTAGAGGATTTTGGTGACTTTGTTGATGTTGCATGGAAGAAGAGAGATAAAAACCTCATTCCCATGGGTATTTCTGGACAAAATGGACTTATTAGGGTGTTAAGTAAATAATTTTCCATTTATCCATGAGCAATTTGGGTACATATTGATCCCTAATGAAATTTGATCAAATTTGAGCTATTTTTGGTGGGTTTTGGACCCTTTTTGGTGCATTTTTGAGCTGTTTTGATGTGATTTTTTGGTGGCCATCCCAGGGTGGGATGGTGGCACACTTTATGACCATCCTAGGCTGGGATGGTCAGCCAATTAACCGCTCATCCCACCCAGGGAAGGTCATGGCTCTTGGAGGGTTATTTAAGCAAAAAATGGGGCACTTGGGCTCATTTGTGCATTTCTAACTTTGCAGTCTGGGAGGTGAGGATGAGGAGAGTTATTCTATGTAGTAGATTGCTACCAAAATAATCCTAAAATCACCATGATCCAGCATTCAGACTCGTCTCGCTATGGAACCGGTGCAAGATGAGTAAGAATTGAATTTCTTACTGCACTATGCTAGTGTTAGAAGTGTAATTATGGCTTGTTTTTTATTGTTCATAGAACACACTAAATACTAAATAATTGAACCTAATTAGTGATGTGCTACAATTTTATATGTTTTTTTTTGAGTTTTTGTGTAATTTTATTACTTTTTATTGTATTATTTTGATGTTTTTTTTATTGTTTTTGGTGGCTGGGAGGGCCAATTTTGGCCCAATTTGAGGATCATACCTGGGTGGTATGGATAGCCTGGTCTATTTAGGGGCCATACCTATATGGGAATTTCACATATTTAGTGATCATACTTTGGTGGGATGATCATAAAATGGCCTAAAAAAGAGGCCATTTTGGTCTTTTCTGGGTGTTTTTGAGCAATTTTGAAGCATTTTGGTGCTTGTTATTGACCAGCTTACCGTTGTAAGATGGTTAAGAGTCAATATCAAGTTTTTACTCTATTTGAGACCATGAGAGACTTATTTATAGAGGTGGGCTATGAATGGCTTGATGCTATTGGCATCAAGCATGTGATGTGGTTAGAGCCCGTGATGGGTGGTCGTGCTTATTTGACTGCTCTTATTAACTTATGGTATCCGTGTACCAACACCTTCCACCTAATGATAGGGGATATGATGGTGATATTGGAGAATGTCTATCAGATTTTGCACATTCCTATAGAGGGTTAAATGATTGTATCTACTCACCATGATCAAAGAGAGGTTGCGATGGAGAGATACTTTTCTAGGGACTCAAAAGAGGCAGTACGTGACTCACTTAGTGGGGGTATACTGGTGGGGATGTGGTATGAGGCTGAGGCATTGAGGACTAGGTATGCTTTTCAATGACACTAATCTCTAATATGCTACTACCAAACTCATCAGGAGCCAGGTTTCCTTGGAACCTTTTGGATTTAGTGTTTACTCTCATAGAGTGCACTATGGAGTGACCATTAGTGATGGTTTGGGATATGACATTATTGGCACAGTTGTACAATGAGTTGTACAAGATCTAATATCATGGGAAAAATAGCTTAGGATGTAGCTTTCTACTACAAGTGTGGAGGTGGTAGCATATAGTTGTGGATCAACTGCAGGGATTGCCTTGGATGTCACAGGCACATATAGCAGAGAGGGAAATAGGTTATGAGATCCTATGGCAACAGTCCTAGGAGGTAGGGAAAATTAATCATTGGATGGACAATGTGGACCATTATACATAATAATTTTCATGAATTATGGTAGCATATATGCTTTGGATATTGTACCATGATTTTCTAGTGTGGTCTGATTTTGAGGGATAGCTCCATAGGATGATGGTTGGGTGACATGGGACTAATCAGGAGTACTTTTCATACACTCAGGTCATGCAAAATTTTGGGCTACATCAGGGGTTTCCTAGTGATCCAGTTTTCTATTGGAATCACGGGGATAAGAGGACACTAATTTGGTCGATAGTGGCAGTAGTGGGGGAGGATGTAGATACTGTAGTGGACATTACAAACTTGGACAATGTCAGTACTACAAAGGAGTATGACTCATGGTGGGTGATGCACCAGTGGTGGGGATAGGGTCCACTAGGGGATGATGTAGTAGGGGCAGCGAAGGAGGCTCAACAGGATGCTCCTAATGAGGATCAGGTAGAGGCACGCAAGTGACATGCGCATCGTCATATGGTAGATGAGCGGATAAACCTCCTGGACTTAGGAGATCAAGATGACTTCGATGAGGATAACTCTGAGGATTAATGGGTGTAGGTAAAGTAGGTCATATGATGTGAGATAGGTACTGAGCTATAGGATGAGTTGGTTAGGGTTAGGTAGGAGAGAGATCTCTTGCAGGTACATTTATAGAGTGCACATACTAATATTGATAGGCAAGAAATAGATATAGTGGCTTTACAGATATAGGTTAGATCACGGAGTCCTATTCAGGATGACTTTATATGTGGTGATGTGGGAGGCAGTTGCACAACTCTAGTCTCTAGTGGGAGCCTTCTATGATCATTTCCAAGAGGAGCGGACCTAAACTGAGGAGTTGGAGGATAAGATAGTTTGTCTTAGGGGGCACTTACCAGCTTGTTCATTTGCTAGTGGGTCATACCAAATTTGAATAAGTGTTACAGGGTATTCTTCAGCAAGGATGGAGGCACATAGCTCTACATATATGGCACTCAATATAGGAGGTAGCAAGTCTGGGAGTTCTTGGTAGGCTTCGACTAAGGGTGGGGGTGAGAGTCATAGTACTAGTCCTGCATGACCATAGTTGGTGATACTCTTATGGCTATTTTTGTTTTTAGATTTTGGGAGTGTGAGGTCTGAGGACCCACTTTATTGTAGCCTATGGGTAGTTCGAGGATTATGATGTATATTTTTACCCCATACATATACATATATCTATGATATTTTTTATTTATCATCATGTGTTTCATTATTACTTAATGAGATGTGTGCAATGGATTTATTTACATTATGATATTGTGATGGATGCTTATCATGTATGCATATGTTTTGTACTATGATATTTTTGATGATATGGATATGTGTGGATGCATAATGTGATGGATTATTTATTAAACTAGATGATGAAATATGGATACTATATGACATATTATGTTACCACCATAGACTGTATAGAATTCATCGATTCATTTGTAATGTTGGTATGTGATGGATTATGGAAATATAGACTAATTAAAATGTGATAAAATGGAATGAATAAAATGAATGTTATAGAATATCTATGAGGTTTTCATGAGACTCAAACACTCTAGTTAATTGATCAAAAGTTATATACTAACCATGCAAGACTTTTTACAAGGTATGAATCTACTAGGATGACCAAGATACTCAATATCCTTGTGTGTGCAGGTGAGTTAATTTTGTGATAAGAGTAAGGTTACCCCAATGCCAAACATTATTAATGCATTCCATCTATACTGAAGATCACCCTATCAGTATCATGGTCCTAGGTTGTGTACGTAGTTGGATTAGACCACTAGGTAGTATAGGCTACACAAATCTAGCTCATCTACATGCAAACATTGGTCTATACACATGCAAATTTCTAAAGTGACATACATATCGTCATGCATAAGGATACCACCATTGCCAGACAAGCTTGATGCCACCTAACCTGTAATGAGGATCACCTTATGGTTTATCAAATACTAAGAATTCTAGGGATTCAAGTTCAATAATCCCTTCTTTTATTTGATTTGATTTGGTATATTTGCACATACTTAGTGGTGAAAACCATTGTATTTTTTGTATTTTGTTGTCTTTGAGCAAGGGATTCATTTAGTGATGAAAATCACTATTTAATTTTCTTTTGATTTTTGCTTTGTGGGATTTTTCTTTATTGATAGTGGTGAAAACCATTTTTTATTTTGGGGAATTGGGTAAGAAGGATCTTATCCTTTTGTCAATCCTCAGCATTTTTGAACCATTCATATATGGGTATGAGAAAGATAAAATTTTCACTTAAGGTAACCTAGACCACTTTTTAGGTTTCATCTTTCCTTGTGCAAAACTTGGATTTAATGTGAAAAATATTTTGGGATTTTGAAATATACAAGGTAAAATCAAAGCAATACTCTACCTCCTAAAAATCATGATAGCTTTCTACAAAATTTAAAAAGAAAACTAGAGATGTTTGAGTGACCAAAAACTCTAATGACATTCTAGAACAAATGACTAGGTGAAGGGAAATGGACACAAATATGAAAAATGGAAAATGTAGATGGAAATTATAACTATAACATGAAATTATGCTAATGATGACTTTGAAAAAATTTATTTTGAATGATGAGTAATGTATAGTAATAGTTCTAGACATGTATGAGCAACTCTAAAATGTAAAGTGCAATGATGAGTATACCTAATGCAAGTGATGATATAATGCAATGGTGTGCAATTTGATGTAGTGCAATATTCTTGTATTTTTTTGATGTTTTGATGATTTTTTTGAGTTTTTATTGGTATATATGTATATAAATGTTACCAATGGTATTAGTGGATGCAATTGGGTCTTTTTGGGTGACCTAGATGGTCATAGACCACCTAGGAGCATTTTAGGGTGACCTAGATGGTCATAGACCGCCTAGGAGAATTTTAGGGTGACCTAGATGGTCTTAGACCACCTAGGAGCATTTTTGGTTGACCACATGATTTGTAAATACCCTTGGAGAATTATGGGGTGACCTATATGGTCATAGACCATCTAGAAGTGTTTTGAGTTGACCAAGCAGTTTTTAGATACCCTTATAGCATTTTGGGGTGACCTAGATGGTCGTAGACAACCTAGGAATATTTTGGGTTGACCAAGCAGTTTGTAGATACCCTTGGAGAATTTTGGAGTGACCTAGATGGTTTTAGAATACCTAGGAGCATTTTGGGTTGACCAAGCAGTTTGAATATACCCTTAGAGCATTTTGGGGTGACCTATAGTCATAGACCACCTAGGAGTGTTTTAGGCCTTTGATGGCTTGGTGGTTCTAGAAGGAAAGTGTGGTACATTGTGTACCTCCAATGCACCATGTGTTTCATGTACTATTATTGTATTGGCTATGAGGGATGATAGAAATCAAACCCCCCTACTGTGAGGTGTAATTTTGTGTAGTTCCAATGTCCCTATGGGGTGATACGGGTAAAGTTGAAATATTGGATGATATCGCACATTGCATAGATCGATTGTGGTATTCATGCTACTCTATTACAACATCGATCATACCTACAAACCTGTAGTAAGGTGGATTAATGTACACCTATTTGGGTTTCTTGACTTGATAGCTAGGTTTTGTGTTTCCTTTATGGGAAGGCAAGGGTTCTTGGAAGACTCTTATCTAAAGTCCTTGCCTCTCGATCATATCATGGACTAAATTTCTAAATATGTAACATGTTTGGATATCATGACCCATTTATCGATGATAAAGACAATAAAGTTTTTGCTTATGTGGCTTTGACCTATGCCTATTAGGCTTCAAAAAATAGATTGGATGGAGCATGATTGCTTGTGCCTCATATAGTCGATTGAAGATCGATGCTAAGGGCTCTAACAAATGGGTATATTTTCACTATGATGGATGGCCTTGGCACCTTTGCCTCATGCTCTATTTAGGGTGGACAAGTGACTGTATAGGAGGGGGTTGGTCTTAACAATCAAGGGATTGAGTGTTGAAATGAATCACCTATAACTTGATGCTTGTGATTTTATTCAAGATATATTGTAAATAATTGTGTTATTGTCTCACTTTTAACTCCAGGTTATCTAGTCTATCCAAGATATACTGTGTGAGAAGTGTAGGCTATGACAATATGGATATCAAGGAAGTCATATGGAAAATGACAGGTGGTGGATCCATGCCTGGCATATCTTCGTAGGACCATACAAAAGTTACCTTCTTCTTTGTGAGAAGATCTATGTAATCCGCTCACTCGAAAGGGGACAAGTTTTCCCCTAACTTGATACATTGAGGATTCTCAGGATCCGATTCAATATCTTTGTCAATCTTTGGCTCAATTGACATATGTGATCCCTCCAAAAATATATGGGTAGTAGGGATTAGATGAATGCCATATGTTGGGTTTATATCATCAATGGGAATACCAAGTTCCTCCTCAAAATGAAAGACATCATGAGTAAGCCTTGGGGAGAAGTCAAATGGTTGTAGTATCTCATCACAAGACCAATACTCGAAAGGTGATGGCGGAGAATCTCCCTAATCAAAGTAAATTATCCCCAAGTTGATGTGGAGTGGCTTCAATGGGTTATCTATATCTTGCATAGGGGAAAAAATGTCTATGGAAATCATGTTAATGGATGGATGATTTTCCATAGGTGGATGATGGTATCTATTGAAATCTAGATGTTGCAATACTTATGGAGGTGGTTACGATGGAGGCAGGATGACTGGAGGTGGTTGGTGTAATTGTGGGAGAACTTGATCCTCTAAAGGTAGGAGTTGTCATCGGATAGGATGGTTTAGTGGTAACCTATGTAGATAGAACTCATCTTCATCATCCATAGGGATGACCCATGGGTATTCTCCATCTGAACTATAAGAGTCAATAGGCACTAATATATAATTTGACTCATCGTTAGACATCCATTCATAGGTAGAATCTTGATATTCTTCCTCATTGTCATGTAGAAGGATATGTAAACTTTCACCTGTCATAATATTGGTTGATCTCCTAGGGTATCTCTTGATCACACATGGGTTCAAGAAAGTAGTCTCCCAATTAATAGAATTGATTGGGGTTGGTGTAGGGATCGCACGTAAGATCATCCCTAAAGTTGAGGGTCATGCGCTCTAAGTTATCAATAAGAACATCAAGAGGTATAGGCTTGTTGTATCCTAAACCATACTTGTCATAAGGCATTTCATATTATGACTGGTAAGGAACATAGATGTCTTGCTCATACAAGCCTAATCCATATTTATGACATTTGTAGATATGAAGATATCTCATGGTAAAGGTAGGATTGGACATGTATTTAATATCCTCAAAAATGGTTTTGAATCCTATTCCTTCTACTAATAGGGCTCTATGCCATAGTTGAGACCCCCATAAATGAAATTTGTATGATTTGGAGGTAATCCAAGAGGTACGATAGTGCCTATGGGAATATGTGGTCTACCCATATCTTGCACTAATTCGATGGCATGAGTAGCTGTTAAGTACCTAACCAAGTATTCTCCTAGACTAGTGGTAGCTAGATGCACTATGACTTGTGATAATGAAGAAGGAGGATGAGGGAGCGAGTTTTGAATTGATTCAATGTTTACCTCATGGGGTGGCTCCTCATCCACTGGGCTAGGAATATAACTTGTGGAGATGGTGGATATTGTCAAAGGGTTCTCATAAATAGGACTTGTCCCCATGTTCCTTAGTGGAGGATTCAATGATGATGATGGCATGTCTAGGGGAGCTGATCATGAGGATGGTATAGCATGAGATGATGATGGAATAATGGAATATAACGATGAAGGATTTGGACCTTGGTTGGATGCATTCGATAGAATATAAATATGGGTTGACAACAAGGTCGACTCAAGGATTTGCTGCACCAAGTTATAGTACTTAAAGGTATCAAGGTCTACAGATATGACATTGAATTTCTCTTCATAGGTGTAATTGAGACACTAGTGAGTGATGGATGGTACACACTTCATGTCCCTGATCCAAGGTCTATCTAGTAATATATTGTATACCATCTCACCCTCCAAGATGTGGCACAGTTTTGCTATAGTATTTTTTCCCACCTGGATAGGTAGGACTATCATACCAACTCTAGAGTATATGGTATCATTAAATTCTTGAAGAGTGTAGGTAAACACAACAATATGAGATGTTAGGATCCCAAGATGTTTGAGAGTTGTTGTAGTGATGATGTTTCTAGGAGATACAGTATCAATCAAGACTCTCTTATAGAGTGCCCCATGAATTTGTTAAAGGAGTTTGACTCATGGGGTTGTAGCTTGATCGCCTTGAGGTTGATATTGTTGAATGAGCTCATAGATGGATATATAGGAAGATATTGTTCTCAGGATCTGAGTGATCTTACTCTTTATTATGACCACAGGTTGAGGTGGGAGGCTTGGCACTAGAGGCGATAAAGGCTGTGACATTGAGGTAATGTCTCTTGGAGCTGTAGGTGGTGCGATTGGACTTGGGTACCACCTATTCCTTGTCATAATGTTGATAATACCAATGTAACCTTTCTTAGGGGGTGTGTGATGGACCTCATTCACTTGTGGCACTGGCTTTGCCTATTCTACGTGGGTAGGAAATGGGTCCTTAAAAACACCCATTTATTGATTGTTTAATGTAATAGGGTTATTAACCTTAATGTCATTCCTATCGATTATATCTTGTACCATATGTTTGAACTTATAGCACATCTACACATCATACCTATTTTCCCTATGAAACTTATAGTATAGGTCTTCTCGGTATCCTTTGGGATTTGGTGCATTTGGATTGATGCGTTGACTCTCATGTAGATTAATTGCATTTACTACACAAAGGTTCTCAAACAAAGATTCCATGGACTCTACAATGGGTGTAAACTATCACTTAGGGAAACATTGTTGATTTTGCCCTTGGTTTGGTTGATTATCCTTGTTATATTTCCCAAGGGTATCCTGATAATTAGGTTTTTGAGGTGGCACTAGTTGCATAGACCCTGGGACACTAATGGCAACCTGATTGACTAATGTTGGCTTAGGTTACACTGGTTTGTTCTTGGAATTCTTGTTCCACTCCTTGCGAGGCTTCACAATATTTTCCTCTTGAATCTTGATGTATTCGATTGTTCTAGCTTGCTCTAGATCATCTTTAAAAGTGGGATATTTTTGGAGTTGTAGCAACAAGGAGATCCGATTTAAGAAGATCTTAGAAAATATTTGAGTTGACTCTATCATGGGAAGTAAATATGGTAGTTTGGAAAGCAATTCTCACCACCTATTGCCATAGTTTGTTATTGAATAATCATCATATTGTTTCAACCCTACAAAAGAAACTAGTGTCACCTTTTTCTTGGTATTAAAGGTGAAAAATTCTAGGAATGTGTCTATGAGTTGATCTAAATTGTGGATGCTATGCTTTGAGAGTTGGGTGTACCACTCTGTAACTGGGCTGGAGAGGGTAGTCAATAATATCCTCAAAATAAAATCATCATTGTCTTGTATACCAAAGCATTGGCTCAGGAACTTGGTAACGTGCTCCTGCACATATTTTTCTCCCTTAAGGGTAGCCATATGAGGCATCTTAAACTACTCTATACAAGAAGGGATAGGTACTGAATGATGGATTGATTGACTACACAACTGGTGCAAAGTTTGATTTTGGGACCCAAATTTAGAGATCTTGCTCTCCACTGATTCTAAGCATTCTAGCAATACTCTATATGCATCAAAGGACTTTATTTACTCTTCTTTGCTTCTATCCTATGGTGGAGGGTGAAGAACCTCAGGCCTATTGCAAGGTGGTGGAACATCACTCCATTTCCTCTATAACGTATTTCCAAATATTCTACTTCTGGGTCATGCTTGGTGTAAGCCCTATAAGGCATCTCCTAAATTGGCCTATAAAGAGGGGTAACTTCCTGCTGTAGGTGCCCTATGTTTGGCCTGGGATGCAAGTCCTAATTTTACCTAGGAGGTCATGGAGGTAACATTGGATAAGTCCTAGGAGACCTATCTCGAATGATAGTAGGTTACCTCTGATAGATCTCTTATCTGTGGGTACTAGGGGTAAGAACCCTCTCATGTAAGGTTTTCTAGAATAGCTTGTTTGTATGTTACTCAATCCTTTATTTTTCTATCTAATTCAAGTAGTCCAAGCATTATTTTTCTATCCTACGCTACTTGAATTGCACTTGGTATTATGCATATCTTGCGACCGCTTGATTTATCTATTCCATTATGCAGGGCGTAGGAGGTCTAGCAGCATCACACTAAGGTATATCTCACTCAAGATGGTCTAAGATATCAATATGCATTTCCCTTGATCAAGGGTAGTTTTTTTCACTTGAGGTTTTGGTTTAAGCATGTAATATTTATACTTAGTTGGCGTAGAGTCACATTGTGATCGTGTAGTATCCTGGTCTTGAATATAATCAAGAATTTCCCCATACCTCCCTTCATTGATGAGAAAGGGAAGGGTTGAGTTTGCTCATCTTGAGTGATGAGTATCATACTCATCTTAGTATCTAGGCTATGGTAAACTATTAATGTGGTTTAAGGGAAAAGTATGATCAATTGGCCCTGCCCAATGTGTGTACTCTTACTCTTGTCCATAAGCGAGCATGTTAGACCTAGCAAGCATGTGGATGCTTGGTACTTCTCTATACACTAGCACATCAGTGCATGGTTTCTTTTAACAAAATAAGGCATGTGAAGTATCTAAATATTGGAAATATGCTCTCAGATTAATATCAAAACCTATAGGGGTGTACCACATAGGGCTCCCTTGTAGGTGATGTTCTTGACTTGTTATTCTGGGACTTGGATGAGTAGAAGGCTGCCAAGGAGGTATGACCAGGTCCTTGGGGCTAAATCGGAGATGACTTGTATCTCAGGTCTACTCTCTGTAGCTTCCACCCTTGAGTGGGTTTGGTTGCAGGTACACACCATTGCTATTCCCTACCAAATCCTAGATGATTATCTCCTTTACAAATTTCTTAATAAAGTAGAACATAAGAATGGAAACCTACAAGTAAAACAAGTGTTTATCTCTTTTAAGGATTATGTGTGTTCCCAAGTTGTTTTGTGTGTTTAGATGTATTTTTTGTAAAGAAGACATTTTGTCATGTGTTTTTCTCTTGTTGGATGATAATCTTGTGTTTAATTGGATTTCATGTGTATGCTTGCATCTCGACAACCGATAATGAATGTTCAGTCATGCAAACCCACCAAAGTATGGAGATGAATCCTATACCTAATCAAGGAGCACAAGTCCTACCAGTCCTCACCCAGTTCATTCACAATCTATGATATACCTCTTTGGAGAGCATTATGTGCTATATCCCATGGGCTATGACATATTTTGGAGCCGATCTTGGAAAAAAATGGGGTTCATGGGATTTGAGACAATGGGAGGAGGTGAAACACACCGTCGTTGATCTCTACTAGTGGTTAGTGATGAAATCCAACTCATTAGTGTTCAAGTGGAACATGGTGTGTGTGGTTCTTTTTAAGCTTCAAGAAAGTAAACAATGAAGTACCCAATGATCTTTCACTAAATCCAAGGAAAGGTAAATTTTACTTTTAGAAAAGCTAGATAAAAAACAACCTATAAAATGCATGTCCTAAATGATAACCTACCCATTAGGTAGGATACAAGAAAGCAAGCCATAGAAATGCATTCCTACTTAGTTAATTTTCATTTTTTCTTCTTTTTGTGTTGTTTTTGCAATTATGGAAAAGTAAAAACCTATCTTTCTACCTTTCAAGCAAACAAGGGAAGTAAGAAAAACCAAATTTTAGCAAATTTGAATAGTAGAAATGAAAACTAAAGGTTCAGGCACTTACCTTGATAGCCTATAAGCTTGTTGTTTTTGGAATTTTGAGCAGAAAAACTTGTATTTTCTTACCATCCCAGGGTGGGACGGTGGCCAGTTTGATGATGGTCCCATGGTGGGATGGTTGTGCAACCATATCTGGGTGGCACAAGGAGTAGTATAGAGGTCATTTCAGGCCAGAATGACCATTTCCTACAATATAATGAAAACAAAAGAAGGTTAAATATTCAACCAAATCAATAGGAATAGGGTCCCACGATGATTTCCACTGATGTATGGGAAAAATGGTGCACCTAACAATGCTAAATAAGATGCATCTATCGCTAGTTTCTAATAAGCATTACAAAGGAAGCATTCAAGTAAGCATGATAAGATAAACAAATGCAAGAAATGAAGTTTTCTTTTATTATTTTATGGATCAAACCATGGTTACATAAATGTTCCCTTGAGGGCTCTAGATTGATACACTTGTTACAAAATGGGGCCAAAGGATCAAATCCTTTCAATGAATCTAGCACACTTTCAATGTTCTTCCTCGTACCCACAATCGAAGTGGGTGGGTCTATGATGCCATCGCTCTGGTCTTTGATTTCTTGATCCTATTCTCCTTTATCATGCACTGTAAAATCTACAACTACACATAAGGAAACCAGATTTTCTCAATAGCAACTGCAAATTGTGAAACATGCAAAAGCAATACATGCAATGAAAGCGTAGAAAGTATAAATATGCAATGTGACCATCTAAAATAATTCCAAATGATTCAAAATTTTAGAGGCATCCATAAAATATAATTTTGGGAATATATAATTGAAAACAGGAAATTGCATCCGAATCTGTGTCGCATTCACGGGGTACCTATGAATCCTAGAAAACCCAAAATGAGTGATTTTTGGCCCTAAACATCTCCAAATCAAACCAAAATTTTACATCATATATAAAATGTTATTTAGAGAGAACCAATTTGAATATATTAGCAATATTGATCACAAATTCATGTTCACCTTCATATGGGCCAAGTAGACCTGTAATATACTAAAAATGTAATAACTCATTCAATATAACTCCAAATTACATGAAATATAACTAGTAGGTTCCTAGACTATCATAGAAAATGCTTATTTAAAAATAGTAGTGTTGTGGCTGCTCCACAACGTACCCCAAAATTGGGGACCCACCTTTTTTTGCATGTTTTCCAAGAAGACCGAAGAGGCCCATATGCTAAAGATCAACGAAAAAGCAAAATACCACAAGGAGAAAAAGTGTCGTGATATCGCAACATGTTTTAGTTTCACGGTCCAATGCAAAGGGAGAGAGCAAGGATGAAAAAATGTCGTGATATCGCGACATGTTGCAGTTTCATGGTCAAAAGAGAAAAAGTGTCGTGATATCGCGACATGTTGCACAGTCGCAGCCAAAAGAGAAAACGTGTCGCGATATCGTGACATGTTGCACCGTCGCAGCCAAAAGATGAAAAAGTGTCTCGCTATCACGACATGTTGCACCATAGCAGACAAAAGAGAAAAAGTGTCGCGATATCGCGACATGTTGCACTGTTGTGGCCAAAAGAGAAAAAGTGTCGCGATATCACGAAATGTTACACTATCGCGGCCAAAGGAGGAAAATGTGTCACGATATTGTGACATGTTGCATGGCCATAGTCAAAAGAGAAAAAGTGTCACAATATCGCGACATGTTGCATTTTCACGACCAAAAGAGGAGAGAAAGAATGAGGAAGAAAAAGTGTCGTGATATCGCGACATGTTGCATTTTTGCGGCACAAAGCAAAGAGAAAGAGCAAGGAGAAAAAGTGTCGCGATATCGTGACATGTGTTTTCATGGCCAAACAAGAAAAAGTGTCGTGATATTGCGACATGTTGCATTTTCGCGGTCAAACAGGAAAAAGTGTCGCGATATCATGACATGTTGCATTTTTGCGACCAAACAAGAAAAGAAAGAACTAGAAAGAAAAGTCTCGCGATATCATGACATGTTAAATTTTTGTGGCTAAAAGCAACAAAAGAGAGAAAGGAGGCAAAATTGTCATGATATCACGACATGTTCCATTTTTGCCAAGGTAACGAACCTGCATAGTGACGTGGACATAAGGACAAAATCCAATGAACAAGACAAAGCGTTACATAAGGAATATTTAATGATTTGAAATCATTTAATATGGTCCTTACACATGGAGGGAAACAGACGCAAGCCCATGTGGATAAAATGCAGCGAAGGGCCACAAAATGGAAACCAAAGCACACGCATACAAGGGAAGGTGAAACGAACAGTCAGAGAAGAAGAAGTGAACAACCATCGAAAAACGAAACAAACCATCATGGAAGGAGAAACAATTTTTCCAGAAGTTTAAATACGCCATTCAAAGATGCTAGAAAGGGGGGTGGAAACCGCTACAAGCAGAGTTGTAGAGTTGAATGCGAGAAGGCCATTCTAGACCTATTTGAGTTGTTTTTTCTTCCACAGACTAGTTTGGGAAAACTAGAAATTCTGCTATTGTAAAATGACATATTTCTAAAGTAGAAGTTTTCAAAAATTTACATCTTGTGGGAAAGAAAGAAAGAGATTTTCTTTGCATGCTAGGGATTTAATGTTTATTCTTTCATTTTTTCAGATTTCGAATTTATAGATAATGTTAATGCCATTTTTTTTGGGTTACATTAGGTGAATATTTGAAATCTGAATTTTATTTCGTACCCTAGGAACCAGCACTTAGTCTATGGGGATTGTGCTTGTTTTGCAAGTCCAATAGGTTAGGTTGCATGCATGGAGACCTCACATCTTCGGTTTTGTCGAAACAGGATAGCATCATACTGAGTGCATTTTATTTTTAGTTTTTTGCATTTCATTTTCATTTTCTGCATTTTATTTTTTCCATAAATTTTAACTTATTTTAAATTCTCAGGCATTAAAATAAACATTTAAAAATTTCAAAATCCAAAAAAACAATGAACAATCACTAAAGTTTCATGGTTAAATAAACCAACATTGCCCCTTGTTTACAGTTACTTGCAATCACTAAGGTGTTCCAAGCATTTAAATTGAATATCTTTATTTGAGATCACTAATACACATATGCAAATGCTAATACAGCAGAGACCTTGGAGAATTTGTTTGTTTAACTTCTTTGGAAGATGGGATTTGGAACCCAAATCCTAAAGGAAAGTGTACTTTCACAACTGGGTGAAAATACCGCTCAACAGATTGGCGCTAGAAGGAGGGCCTGAATTGGTTTATTTCAGTGTGATTTAAATGCTATAGGGATTTAAATTTTGAATATTTCATGCCCTATTGATTATTATCTTTAGACCTCTTTTAACAACACAACATTGTACTGTTAAAATGAGGACATGAATTGCTATGCATTGTTCTAACACTTTTGATTGTTCATACAGGAATAATGTGTTTTGATTTGATTTAAAAAAAAAAAAAATTGGTCTTGACTAACGAGGTTGTCTCCATGCAATTAATTTCATTCAATTTTAATGGATAAATCTCTTGGTTGATGCTAATTTGTAAGTAATTATTGTCTAAAAAAATATTTGTTGTCGGTATTATGCTCTTCACCTGCGCGTAATGCGATCTTGTGAATCAGAAAGCCTACAACAGTAGGAGTATACTCTTCACTTGCGCATATGCGATTTGGTGAATCTGAAACTTACATTTTTAGAATACTACTTTGTCAAGGTTCCTTCTTTCATGACTAACGAATTGATTTTGAATTTATTCTTTGAATTTCATTAATTGTAGGATTTTATGTTTTTTGCAGGTTTTCTTTGAGGTACTAAGATTTTTGTCAGGTTCTTGTAGGGTTATCATCATCGATTTTGAATCAAATGGCCCAACCTCCACCACCTCCTTGGTATGGAGCCCATAACATTCCTTTGAATATTGTAGGGAATATTCACGAGATCTCTAAGAATATAGAGATATTTTTGCTCGAATACAAATTGGATGGCCCAAGGACCGTAGAAGAACATATTCAGGCCTATAGGGATGTTTTGATAATATTGCAAGTTCAACATGAAGATGTGGCTTGTAGACTCTTCCCCATGAGCCTAGACCAAGTGGCATACAAATGGTAGATTTGCTTACCTACTGGTTCCATTACGTCATGGAAGCAAATGGATAATGCTTTTGTCAACCAATTTAGGTCACCATTAGATCCCACAATCATCTATAATCAGTTCATTACATGCAAAAAAGACCAGGGTGATCCAATCGGAACTTTTAATCAGAGATTTCAAAATTTCTATAATAGAGTAATTTGATATTTTTCCATTGATCCCACAGTAGCTTTGCAAATATATTTTGGGGTATTGGATCCTATGACAACAATGTTTGCAAGGCAAAATCCTCAAGTTACCATGCTTGCTCTAGCCTACAATGAAGATATGAACATTGAACAACAAATGACACCATAGGGTTATGGGTTTTACTAGATGCCTATGGTAGGACAATATGGTCCATATGGTCAAGCTCCTATGATGAATCAGATTATGGCACCACAATGCTTTGCCTTATCAAAAACCATATTCATAAACACCCACTTACGCACCCAATCCAATTTTGATTCAAATTGTGAATCCCTACGCAAATCAAGTGGCTCAAAATCCAACTCAAATGTTAAGTCAAGATCTCACCAATTACGCAAATCCTACTGGAACTAGCAATAACATAACTCAACTAAAAGAGATTTATTCATAGGTTGAAGAGCTCAAAAGGATGGTTCAAAAATTGAGTAATGATTTAGTTCAAAAATAGAAGTATGAATCCCATGCCCCTCACCCAAATCAAAACTCCAATGATAGAGGGATACAGTGGAATACAAATCCAAAAAGTGGGGGTGTGCCTTCCCCTATTGCTAATCAAATAGATACTTTTGCAGGACCAAGTCACTCTAGTTCCATTCTTAATATTTCTAATTTTGCATGGGAAAAGGGGTGTAGATTGCATAATACAAAGGAGCATAATGAAAGGAATTGTCCCGAAATGGCTAGGTATACCCATTGTCTCCAAGCTCAAGTGGATGATTGGAACTTGTGCCAGTTAATGGTCCACCCCAACATCAATAAGGAGAGGACAACATTTTGGTGGTGGAAACTCTATATCGTCAAGAGAGTGAGAATGAGGAAGGTGAAGATGAATGGGATGAGAAACATGTTGATGAATCAGAAGATGAAGAAGAAGTACTTGAGCATCACAATTTGAACTTGGAGGATACTATAAATCCTGTACAATTTGAGAAAGTTTTGGAAGAGGAATTCGAATCTCATCAAATTTTGGAATATGATAAGGATTATACAACCATGAATCAAGAAATAGAGTCATTTTCTTTAGATTCCTTTGAAGGAAAAGAAATTGAAAATCTTGATCCACTTACTTGTGCTACAATGATTATGCCATTTCAAAATGAGAAAATTACAAAACCTAAATCGTTTGTGTTTGATGTCATTGATGATCCAATTGAAAATATCACATTACCCAAAACAACCCAAGTGATTGATCATGGAAATGTGTTAGTTAACCCACCCCTAGATAGACAAGAATTATGGTTTGAAAGGGATGGACATATTTTCAATTGGGTACCTAAGTTTGGTTTCTTTGATAAACAAGTCATGGAGAAAGAACAAGTGCTACATGATGATGAATGTCATGAGAGAAAAGAGGAATTTTCAAATCCACTTCAAGTAAGGTCAAATGAAAACATGCCAAAGGTAAAATCTCACCTTTTTGGTTTCACCATGCAAAATTCGAATGAAGGTTTGCCTAATGAATGGTTTGATTCAAATATTATTAATTTTATGGCTTTATTGAATGAAAATGAAAGCTTATTTCTACACCATGAATCAAAGTGCGGAAAGGACATCTTAAAGAATAGACATAAAGGAATTGAATATCAATCATTGTCTAATCAATTTGAAAATTGGAAACTCCACCATAGGATTATTAATGAAACTAAATCAAATTGGTATGGTGATAGGGGCAAGTGGAAGTTTGTTTCTTTGTTTGGTTTGATCTTTTTTTTTTTGGATTCCTACAAAACTTGGTGTGCGTATTACGTCATACATATTTTAAAGAATTCCAATCAGGTTTGGGATCCAGGAAAATGATAATCCAAACTTTTGCACCATCTTGCATTATATTGTACATTTGTATATACTTTTGGTTTTTGTGTTTTGGTTTTGGATTGGATTTCATTTTGGTTTTAAGTTTTGTGTGTTGGTCCTTATGAATGTTGACTAAGACTAGGAGAATATGAAACATCGAAATTGTATTGCAAAAATCTCCACAAGTATCGCAAACACATTAAAGAGTATCGTTTGGAACTTGTGATGCATGAAGTTGTCAGTTTTATACATTATGGTAAAGTAGGTGATATATACTCCATCCGCATTTCAAAAGGAGCAATGCATTTCAAAAGGAGCAATGCATTCATATCTCATATTACATTTTGCATTGCATAAACATTTCATCTCAGTTGCATATTCATTTCATATACAATCATTGAAAAGGTGTCGAATCCTCTTAGGGTTATTACATAACATATACTAAAAGGATCCTAAGGTTGGGAATTGATGCCCGAACTATCTTGAACCAAGCACGTTCTACGCATATTAAAGAGAATCTTGAGCAAAATGGTCAAAACCGTACTTGGAAGAAAAGGTGAGGTGAAAGGAGTATTTCGTGTCTATCCTATCATGCAACATAATCCTTAAAATAGTGGTTTTTACCACTCCCATAATGCTTAAATCCTAAAATCAGAGTAGTAATGATAGGTTTAAATCCTCATCGAACTTAGGTTGAGGATCCAACTCCCCAAAGCTCTGATTTGACCTTCATGGAGTAGTAAGGATAGGGTCTAATTCTCATCTCGCTTAGGTTGAGGATTCGATTCCCCAAAGCTTCTATTTTACCCATTCAAGAACTTGAAATTCCAAAGCAAATATTTTTAATTTCTTTATTAATATTGGATTGGAAGGATCGTACTACATGTCCCTTGCAAGGATGGGTAGTCATCCCCAAGGTTCAAGAAATCAAATGTAAAGTCAAATCCTGGATTATGGGGTTAATCTCCATCGAGGATATAGACGTCTGGCTGGCAGTGGAGTATGCTCATGTGTGGCAACATGTCTTGTCTAAAAGCAAGACCACTGACTGCTCAAACGGATAGGCTAGCCTGACAGTTTCATCCATAACAGGTTAAATTATTTTGTTCAAGATGAGGTAATGAACTCCATATCATAGTACCAAGGATAGGGTTAAATTCCCATCTCACTTAGGTTGGGAATCTGATTTCCCAAAGCTCTAATTTCACTCACACTTGCACATGGGTTCAAGATGGTAGTGACACAACCAACTTTGGGATCTAGTAAATTAATTTAGTATACATATATTTTGTCCTAAGAGGGTTTGACAGTTTTAATATGTTTGTTCATGATACTAGAAGGTCTGAGCCATTGCAAAGCAGGTTGTTATATCTCTAGCATCTTCATCATACATCAAATCCTGCACAAATCATTCATAGCCTTGCATACGAATCATAAGTGAAACTGACAATGGAATGTTGAACGAGTTTCAAATGATAGGGAATGAAGCACGTTGCACACACCGAGCTAATGCTTAATAATTCTAATGCTTCATGTATTTCTCATCTAGTTTCATTCTTGGGATATTTTTTGACGCTTGTATTTGATTCTGTATTTTTAGGTTGAGTTCTCACCGAAATGCTCAGGAGCATTTCCCAGTAGAGTCACCATTTGTTGTGGCTACTCCACAACATACCCCAAAATTGGGGACCCACATTTTTTTGCATGTTTTCCAAGAAGACCGAAGTGGCCCATATGCTAAAGATCAAAGAAAAATCAAAATACCACAAGGAGAAAAAGTGTCGCGATATCGCGACATGTTGTAGTTTCGCGGTCCAAGGCAAAGGGAGAGAGCAAGGATGAAAAAGTGTCATGATATCGCGACATGTTGCAATTTCACATACAAAAGAGAAAAAGTTTTGCGATATCGTGACATGTTGCATAGTCGCGGCCAAAAGAGAAAAAGTGTTGCGATATCGTGACATGTTGCACCGTCACGGCCAAAATATGAAAAAGTGTCACGATATCATGACATGTTGCACCATCACGGCCAAAAGAGAAAAAGTATCATGATATCGTGACATGTTGCACTATCACGGCTAAAAGAGAAAAAGTGTCGCGATATCATGACATGTTGTACTATCACAGCCAAAGGAGGAAAAAATGTCATGATATCGCGACATGTTCCATTTTCGTGACCAAAATAGGAAAGAAAGAACGAGGAAGAAAAAGTTTCGCGATAACGCGAGATGTTGCATTTTCATGGCAAAACAAGAAAAAGTGTCGCGATATCGCGACATGTTACATTTTTGTGGCCAAACATGAAAATGTATCATGATATCGTGACATGTTGCATTTTTGCGACCAAATGAGAAAAGAAATAACTAGAAAGAAAAGTGTCGCGATATCACAACATGTTACATTTTTGTGGCTAAAAGCAACAAAAGAGAGCAAGGAGGCAAAAGTGTCATGATATCGCGACATGTTCCATTTTCACCAAGGTAACGGACCTGCATAGTGACATGGACATAAGGACAAAATCCAATGAACAAGACAAAGCGTTACATAAGGAATATTTAATGATTTGAAATCATTTAAGATGGTCGTTACACATGGAGGGAAACGGACACAAGCCCATGTGGAGAAAACGTAGCGAAGGGCCACAAAATGGAAACCAAAGCACACACATACAAGGGAAGGTGAAACGAACAGTCAAAGAAGGTGAAGCGAACAACCATCGAAAAACGAAACAAACCATCATGGAAGGAGAAATAATTTTTCCAAAAGTTTAAATACGCCATTCAAAGAGGCCAGAAAGGGGGGTGGAAACTGCTGCAAGCAAAGTTGCAGATTTGAAGGCGAGAAGGCCATTTTGGACCTGTTTGAGTTGTTTTTTCTTCCACAAACTGGTTTGGGAAAACTAGAAATTCTGCTATTGTAAAATGACATATTTTTTATGCAAAAGTTTTCAAAATTTTACATCTTGTGGGCAAGAAAGAAGAATATTTTCTTTACATGCTATGGATTTAATGTTTATTCTTTCATTTTTTTAGATTTCAAATTTATAGATAATGTTAATGCCATTTTTTTTGGGTTACATTAGGCGAATATTTGAAATCTGAATTTTATTTTGTACCATAGGAACCAACACTTAGTCTATGGGGATTGTGCTTGTTTTGCTAGTCCAATAGGTTAGGTTGCATGCATGGATACCTCACATCTTTGGTTTTGTCGGAACAAGATAACATCATACTGAGTGCATTTTATTTTCAGTTTTCTGCATTTCATTTTCATTTTCTACATTTTATTTTTTCCATAAATTTTAACTTATTTTAAATTCTCAGGCATTAAAATAAACATTTAAAAATTTCAAAATCCAAAAAAACAATGAACAATCACTAAAGTTTCATGGTGAAATAAACCAACATTGCCCCTTGTTTATAGTTACTTGCAATCACTAAGGTGTTCCAAGCATTTAAATTGAATATCTTTATTTGAGATCACTAATACACATATGCAAATGCTAATACAACGGAGACCTTGGAGAAGTTGTTTGTTTAACTTCTTTGCAAGAGGGTATTTGGAACCCAAATCCTAAAGGAGAGTGTACTTTCACAACTGGGTGAAAATACCACTCAACAAGTAGAAAAAGCATGCTTCAATATATCACTATCACTTGCAGGGATGTTGGTGACTATCACAGAATGGGGATCGTCTTGGGGTGGGATGACCACTAGTTATGTTGTTTATTTGCCACTAATTCCTCTGTGATTTGGTCAAAAAACCTCTCAATAGTATTTTTGTTGAATTTTGTGGTGAAATTCACTCAATTGGTTCACTTTTGCAAACTAATTGTGCCTATTGAATCACACAAGAACCTCCTTTGCTTGGTAGAGATTTCGAGGGAAAAAGGCACAAAAGGGTGAGGGAAAATCTTGGTAGCACTTCATTGTTATGTCTCAAAACTTCTCTCCATATTTTGGGTGGAAAATGGATCCTCTTTATAGCCAAATCAAGCTCATGGACAAATAGGCATGCAAAGACATGCAAGTTAAGAGGCATCACTTGTCCAAAGTTTAACATGCATTGGAAGGGGAAGAGAATCTCCATTTTTGGCCTCCATTATGTAGCATGTCATAAATATTCTACACCCTCAGGTCTACATGCTCGAATAGGAAGTGTAAATGGCATTTTTTGGGTGTCATTTATCCCAATTTTGACTTTTATGGGTCAAATACCCCCACCATATCACTCAGGGACGGTGGCCTATGACCGTACCTGGGTGGGACAGTGGTGATCTGCCCTAATCCTTGGGTGGGAAGGTGGTGCATATATGGCAAAAAAAATTCTAAAAGTTGTGTAGAGCCTTCCTAGAGTGGTTAGGACCACTGTGTAACCTTTTAGGGCTGTCCAATGGGGTCATATGATGTCAAATTAGCCATTGCTTTTGCTTGGCTAATTGGATTGACATGATTTTAGTGTCTATATGAAGGTTGTTTGTGTTATGTTGATTACAGTTCTGCTTCATATCCTCTTTTAGCCTTCGCAAGAACAATTTCAAATGTTTCAAATGGTCTTACTTGTTCTTACTAAATATCAAAATTCCACCTAAATAGAAAACCAAAAACTTTTCAAGGAATGGCTTCAACACTTTGTTCATCAATCGAATAAAAGTACTAGGTGTATTTGTCAATCCAAATGGCATAACCAACCACTCATACAATCCATCCTTTATCCTAATGTAGTATTCCACTCATCGCATTCCCTAATTTGGATTTGATGATAACAACTCTTCAAACCAAGTTTTGTAAAATAATTTGCTCCACTCAAGCAATCCATAAAATCATTCATATGTGGAAATGGAAATTGATACTTGATATCCATTCTCCACCCTTATTTGGTATACTTGGTACTGCATATGGGCTCAATATTTCCCTTATCAATCCCTTATCCAACAACTCTTGCACTTGTATATTTATTTCTTCATTCTCCATTGGTGTTAGCCTATATGCTACCTTATTGGGAAAGCTTGATCCAAGAATAAAATCAATGTGATGGCTAATACTCCTTTTTGGTGGTAATCAATCAAGCAATTATTTAGACAAAATTTTTGCATACTCCTCTAGAAAATCCTTCACCTTCCTTAGAATATCTTCCTTCATTTCTATCATATCACCCATTTTAGGTTTAGAAATCAAGGCAAAATGTGCTTTCTTTTTTTTTATCTCCTTCAAAAATTATTTTCGTAAAATCAAATATATTTTAGGACCACCATACTCTCTTTCATATTTATCTTTCAACAAATTCAATACAAGTTTCTTACCATATTTCATAATGGTGTAGGTGTTTTCCTACCATCATGTACTATCTTCCTATCAAATTGCCAAGGTATTTCCAACAACACATGGAAAACATTCGTATGTATAATGTCACATAAGACCTCATCCTTGTATGATCCTATCTAAAAATTTACCTTTCATTATTTTCTTACTAGAATTTGGTGTCTCTTTTGTAGCCAAGAGACCTTGTACGAACGAGGGTTTTCTAACCTTTTCAACCCCAAATTCTTTACCATATTGGTAGATATTGTATTATTTGTACTCCCACTGTCTACAATGACCTTGCAACATTTACCACTAGATTTGCACACTATTCTAAAAATATTTCTCCTTTGAATAAGTTCACATTCTTTATTATCTAGCTTCAATAGGACTCTTCATCATAAGAAATTCTCCTTGATCAGGCTCTTTTGTATGTCTTGGGGAAGCAACATTTTCTTCCTTAGCTTGCATAATATGATTCTTGATATCTTTTTCCTTATTTCTACTTTCTTGTGTAGTTGGACATTAATGTGTTATATGACCATATTCTCCACATCTATAACATCTTTCAGAGAATCCTCTACCCCTTCCTCAACCAAAACCTCCTTTTTATAATGAAGGATATTCACCTCCTCTAGTGTTTTAGCTTAAATAACTATGAGAAGTACTAGATTCTCCTTCATATTTATGTTGTCCTCTACTATTTTTTTCTTGTCCTTGTCCTCATGAGAACCATCCTCTTCCTATTTGATTATTTTTATGTTTTTGTAACAACTTATCCTCTACCTCCAAGGAATACTAGTAGGCTTCCTCTACCATTCTTATCCTTATCATACTAACTTCATCTTGAATGTAAAATAATAGTCTATTGATATACTTCAAAAAATTCTCTTCATTATCCTCTTTATGACGGGTCTGAATTGAGAGCCTATATAATTCTTGTATGTAATATTTTACGCTCATTTTATTGTCTTAAATTTTGTAGTTTCTATAAAAGACCCAATTGGTAATCTAACGGAAGGAATTTGGCCTTCAATTTGGTGATAATTTTATCCCATGTCTTATTTTTTCCTTTCATTTTCCTTACCTTTCGGTTTGAAAATGGTCTCACCATAGGGACACATGACATTTTAACTTTGTATAGGAAAATTTCACCCTCTTGGTATCTTCAATTGATTCAAAATTAAAATATTTTCACATCTTCACAATCCAATCAATGAGTTATTTGGGATTTAAAGTTCCATCATATGAAGGGATTTCTATCCTTGGATTTCTTCCCATATTAAAAATTGTTTGGATTAATATTTCTTCTAGATATATCCCTTATCCTTCATTGTGAAATTTTTCTTGTTACACTTCCTCATATTGACTATCACTTACATCATTTACATGAATACTGCTCCTTTGGTTAGTTTCAAGGGCATCTATTCAAGAAATGGCATGTCTCATCATCTCTACTATATCTATGACTCAAGGACCTCATTATCTTCTCCTTTACCATTGTGGCATATCTCCTTTGATACTTATTAATTCTCTAATATCTTTTACCTCTTCTAACAAAAATGATGCAACAATGAAGAGGGTTTTAATTTTATAACAATCTTTCATTTCTTACCACATTGTACGATTCAATTGGACTTCATAATATGAAAATTTTTGGTGGTAAATTTATGTTGGCACCTTATTTTATCCCTTTCATTAGGACACTCCAATGGTGGATACTTTTGTGATATAAGGTAATCCCTAATTATGAATACTTTACTAATGGAAGGGCACTTCATGACAACACTCCCCAATGATGGATACTTCCTTTATTGAAGAAAAATTTATGATTGAAAATCCCAATTATGACACTTCCCTATTGGTAATTCCTATTTCAAGCAATTCATATCTAATATTGTGATGATAATTCCCTCATGGTGTGAATTTATCCCATAAAAAACAATTATTTTCCATAATGGCATAAAAATAGGAGCGTTCTTTAGTTGGCAAGATGACAAGGGTTAAGGGGTGACTTATTTCATCTCCAAACATGGATAAATCATGATATGCTTCTTCACCTGCAACACTACACACACTAATCTAAGAAAACCCAAGAAAACTACAACATACAACATAGATAACACAAAGCAAAAATCATGTAAACATGCAATGGAGAAAATGTATTTATTCTATTTTCATTGGGAATACATGATAGAGATTTGCAATATTTTTTGTCTTTTTTTCCTTCCATTTCTCTTTTCTCCCACAAAGGCCTTGAGGGTTTGCCAAAAACCACTCAGTCATCCTAAAAGGCTCCAATCTCTCTTGTGAGTAGTTTGGTCAATCCAAAGGCCTCGAGGGTTTGAAAAAAACCACTCGGTCATCCTAAAAGGCTCCAAGCTATCTTATGAGTAGTTTGGTCAATCAAACTAAACATTTCAACTACTTAGATGATTAATATTCTAGTTAGGTTAGATGTTTTTTAATATGAATGATCTTGCATCAGTTTGTATTTGGATCTCCATATACAACTACAACTCCAATTCTTGCTCTTAATGACTTGGAAAATGACCATTGAGGCCCTTGGCAAATAAGGGAGTGAGGATGGAGGGATTTTTTTAAGTAGGCTTCACTTCGACATTGATAGCATATGGGATTTTACAAGTGAAGAAAAAGATAAGTTAAGTACTTTCACCCAAAATTATGCATTCAAGGTGATTTCACCCTTTTCTAGGTGAATTACTATTTTTAATTAAGTTTGGGGTAAAAATAATAAGTGGGCATTAGTCAAAGTCAATGTCACCCTAGAAATGTGCACAATTTATTTTCACCTCTCTTTTGGGTGAAATGCTATTTTAAGATAATTTTAGAGTGAAAGTATTGAGCAGGCATCATTTGGATGAAAGCATGTGTCGATCAAAGTCAAATTCGCTAAAAAATAAGCATGCAAGATGATGAAGGTGTTTCCTAGGTAATTTCACCTTATTTTTAGCAAATTTAAGGATTTCACCCAAGATGGGATGAAAGTAGTGAAAGTGCCCAAGTTCGAGCAAAAGTCTAGAAAAAGCATCCTCATGTGCCAATCAAATTCAAAGCTGCCCTGACATGGGATGAAACTTATTTTCGCCCTCATTTGGGGGAAAAAATCCATTTTTTATCCCTAATTCAAGTAAGATAGTATTTTGGGATGAAATTCCTAAGAGAATATGATTTCGGGGTGCAATTAACCAGATTGAAGGTGAAAGTACATTGATGGGCAAAAATACCAAATGAACTTCCATTTTTGCCCATGATTGCAATGAAAAGGTTTATCACCTGACTACTTGGGCAAAATAAAAATTTTGCATCTTTTTCTCAGCGAAGTTACTTTCGAAGGTGCCACTATTGTAGATAATTTTCAGGAAGGGCTAAAAATTAATGTAATTTAATTCTTGAGACAACGAAATTAATATTTCCATAATTTTTGCTAAAGATTTGTCGATATTAAATATTATGCTACTGATAACTATGTGATTTGGTTTATTCCCAAGGTGCCATACATTTATTTCATTCATTTTCAAAACAAATTTAATTTTTGGTGGGTCTTCCTGACAAAGATGAAATTCTAAGGTGCAATATGACAAAGTGGCAACCAATATTTAATGCTTGAACTCCTAATTTTTACGTAACATTGTTGCATTCCAATGCATCGAAATCTAGAATAGTTTTTACATCATCCATTTCTATTGATTTCCTATGCACTCTCTATGAAAGATAGATCACTGCTTCTTGAAGAATGTTTTGATTCAATCATTGTTGTTTTCGATGAGAGAATTGCTCTTGATGGTCTTTGACTAGCCAACATTTTATTTTCATGTGTATTTAATTTTAGAGGTGAAATCCTCTATAAATACTAAGCATTTTGATGTAAATGGAGGATAAACATTCTACTGAAAAAACTCTTTGAGTTTAAATTTCTTTCTTAATCAAAATATGCTTGACTCTGGTTCCTAGAGCAGTCTTTGTGTGTATGCTTTCTACCTATTATTTCTATTAAATTCATATCTTGGTTAGATAAATTAAATTCTACATCTAAATTTGATTTCTGATGAAGAGTGAATGTTGAAATGCTAATTGGAGGTTATCTTTGCAAGTTGTGATCGGTTTCTATGTTATTCTTTTGATTAAATGTTGGTAGAACTTGATGTGGTTGCTTAGCTTCTAGTTTATCCCCATCTTACATTTCTGGCTCATAGCCATATTTCCCATTCCTTTCTATCATTTCTTATATCTTTCTGTTACCCTAATCTTATGCCAATTGTTAGATTAGTATGGGAACCAGCCATATTTGGATATTTTCCCAAAGGACATCTCTTTCCTTCGGCCTTTCAATGTCGATTAGATCTAGGGTGCACATATATTTTTTACGTAGGCATATTCGTGACCAACACAAACATGTAATACATTGCGAATGCTTAAAGGATATTAATTAAAAAGTATGATATTCAATTTAATCTCCTAACACTATTTTATTTCTTCAAGAGATTCAAATCTAAATCATATGCTTGTTCCATATTATCATTTTTTTAGGTAGCATTGCAAGAATTGTATTAATTCCAAATTAGAAGTTACCACTATATGTTCAATTTACATTACTAAATTTTATCTAATTTATTCTTCCTCTAGTAGACACACAAGGATTATTTTCTTATGCATGTTGATTATTAATGATTGGTGTATGCTCCTTGTACTTCAATATTCACTCTATTTCTAATTGAATGATAAACATATCCTTCTTTATCATCGCATTTGTATATTCATTATTATGTTCTTATTTCAAATTTAGAAAAAAACATATTATAACCTTATGCTATTTTTAGTTACCTACCATATACCTTAGCTCATAATGAAGCCAAGAAAACTCACATAAGGTTGAACAACCATAATGCACATAAGCTAGTTAGCTATGCCCACTAAGACTTGAATTTAATATTTTGTCAATACCCAACTCAATATATTGAAATGCCATATTTAAAACTATGTAGAGGTAATCAATAATATGAGATTAGATTACATTGGATTTTTAAGCCTTACTACTACAAAATATCATAAGAAAGGAGCCACAATATTAAAGGTCAAAATATCAATAATGAAGAGTAGAATAATGGATGGTTCTACTACTCAAGACATCCACAAGATCAAATATGAAGCTATTTATTATTTTGGCTCCCTCCTTGGAGATGAGACCTAGTGCATGGCCACAGCCAAATACTCTATGTTGTAGTTCATTTCTTAATCTATAAATAATGACATAAACATGAAACTTAATCAATATTTCATGGATGAGGAAATCAGACTGGCCATGTTCTCCATGGACCCTGATAAGGCCTTGGGACTAGATGGATTCCCACCTAGGTTCTTGTAAACCTTATGGGATATAGTAGGGTTAGATGTTTGTTCAACCATCGAAGAATTCCAATCATCCAAGAACATTCCCCAGAGTTACAATTCAACATTCATTGCTCTCATCCCGAAAGGGTCTACCCCCAAATCTATGGTGGATTTTAGACCAATTATCCTGTGTAATATAATTTACAAAGTCCTCACCAAATTGATAGCAAATTGCATGAAAGAAGTTTTGCCTCTAATCATTGACACTTGCCAAAGAATCTTGATTCAAGGAAGGTCAATCATTGGAGTCATAACGGTCCATGAGGCCCTCCATTCAGTGTCTCAAACCAAAAATGTTGCTTTCACCTTAAAACTAGATATGAATAAGGCCTATGACCATATCAACTGGTATTGTGTGTATGCAATACTACTAAAATTTAGGTTCATCCAGAATGGGTTAGACTAATCAAAGGCTACATCTGCAAACCTTGGGTTTTGATCCTTTTTAATGGATCCATGATAGGGTACTTTCAGAGCAATAGAGGCCTCAAAAAAGGGGATCCAATTAGCCCTATAATTTTCATAATCATTGTAGAAGACCTGGGAAGGATAATCAAAGTTGCATGTTCTACGGACCTCATATTCAGGATTAAAATGACTTCCCTAACCAACCTGGTTATCCATCAGTAGTTTGTTGATGATACTTTGTTGCTAACTTTGGCTTCAATTGGAGAATCCAAGACCATAAAACATATCCTATGTCCTTATGATGAAGTTGCGGGTCAGAAGGTAAACTTCAATAAGAGTAAAATTTACTTTCTTAGCACCGTTGGCCCTAGGTAGGTCAAGATAGCTAGGATACTAGAGTACCCTATATCCAACCTCCCTATATCTTATTTGGGCCTCCCACTATTCATAGGCACTCTGACTGAAGTGATGTGGAATAATGTGCTGGAGAGAATTCAAAAGAAACTCACAGGGTGGAAAGGGAAACTCTTGTCCCAATTAAAGAAAGCAACTCTGACTATGTCCTCATTCCAAAGCATTCTAGTTTAATTCTTCTCACTGTTCAAGGTCCCGACCAAGGTGTTCAAAAAGATATATCAATACCAAAAAATATTCCTATGGTCATGATCATAAGTCAAGTAGAGAATACACATAGTTGGTTGGAACTAGGTTTGCCATCGAAGGATAATGGAGGACTAGGCCTTAGAATAGTATCCCACCTAAATACATCTTTACTGGATAAATCAGCCTAGCATGTGATTACCAAAATTGAGAATTATTGGACTGCGATCATGAAATTACCTTCAAGAAATAGAATTTTTGAGTAGCACAATTCCTAGCAGATTATCAGCCTTTTGTAAATCTATCCTGACAAGCAGAGATATAGTTGGCAAAGTCCTAAGGTGGATCTTGGGGAATGGCCAAAATATTAGGTTTTGGGAGGACAAGTGGCTAGAGGAGAAGCCCTCATTCAGGATCACTTTCTAGCTAGGTTCAAAATCCACACTGATGGTACTATGGGAAAAAATGTGGTGGACTTTGTTTGCCAGGACAAAAACAAGCCCAAATGGATACCAATAAATATCCAAGGTTTGGAGGCTGAATCTAATGCCCTAGAACTTATTTTGAGGTTGCAATTCATTTTGTGAGTGGGAGGAGAAGACCATATCCAATGGGCAAAAACAGAGAGTGGAGACCTCTCTGTTAAGTGAACATACAAGCTCTTATTAAATCATAAGCCCAACTAGTGTGGACTAAGAAGTTGATACCCAGGATATCCTTTTTATTGGCTTGTCATACAAGGTAAAATTCTCATCTTAGATAACATGATTAAGAGAGGAATTATGGTCCCTAATTGATGTTGTCTTTGCAAGGCATATTGGGATTCGATTCAACATTTATTCCTTGATTGTCTTGTCTCCTTAACCATCCTTAAAGGGTTGTTCCAATTCTTCGATATTATTGGGTTAAACTGGCCTCCACCTATGAGTTATTCCATCAATAGCCAAATCCTTTTGTCAACATTAGGCTTAGATTCATGTGGAAAATTTATCTCCATCATTTCCTATGGCAAATATGGTTGGAAAGAAATCACCAAGCCTTCTCTGAGTCTAAAAGGGATTCTGCATCTATCACTAACAAAATCCTTGCCTTCGCCAGGGAGAATGCTATTATACATCCTTTATCCTATCAATCAATTTCTTCTAGTGAGAAGTCTCTAGGACAATCCCTAAGTATCCACTTGAATATACCTCCCTTCCAGGTCCTACCAAGCTTAGATTAGAGTCTAAATGTAATCCTCCCTTGCTGGACTGGCTTAAGTTAAACTTCAATACAACTACCAAGGGTAACCTTGGCAGGGCTAGGGTAGGAGGATTTTTGAGAGACCATCAAGGTCGTATGGTGCTTGTAAAGCCTTGGGCTATCCAAAACAATAATGAAGTAGAATCCATGGCATTATGGAGAGGAGTGGAATTAGCAAAGGAGATTCAATGCAGACTAATAGTGGAAAGTGATTCTCTCAATATCATTAACCTCCTAAGGAACAATAGGAATCCTCCTTGGAGGATTGAGGCTTGCATCAAATATGTGAGGATCTTGATAGGGTCTAGAAGTGACACTGTGATTCAACACACCTTTAGAGAATCCGACAAGGTAGTAGATAATGTCACAAACCTAGGAGTGAATTCATATGGATTGATCACATGGACCCAGGGAGTGTTGCGTGATGTGGAGGAGCTCATTAATTATGAAGAAATATTATGTGGAGGATGTGGATCATGAGTGGGTTATGATCACACTCTCTTATTTTGTCCAAGTGGGTCCTCGTTATCAAGTCCCAAGGAAGAGATAATCATTTTTGGTTACCTCAATTTGTTAGGCTCTCAGGAGTGGACAACCTTAAAATTTGTAGAATTTGGCATATTCCTTGTGGGCACATTGATAAAGTGGGTTTCGTTTACCCCTATAGATCTAATCAATGTGGGATATGGTCCTGAGGAAAGCGGTGATAGGTTCTCTACCACATTCTTGGCGGAGCTACCTTTTTTGAAGGCCTTAATTTTCTTGCCAGACCTTTCATTTCAAATATATCCATGATTACCAAGATAGGAGATCCAAATAGTTACGATGTTTGGCACATTTGAATGATATTTTTACTGACAAAAAGTGCCAAGTGGATCACCATCCAGGTGGATTTTGGAGTAGCATGCATCCCAATGTTGAAAATATTCTTCCACTATGATCCAAATCCTAGCAACAAGGGCATCCAAAAAATTTATCTATCTTCTATTAAAATCAAGCTTGATGGCACATCGAGGAATATTTTAGATGCTAAGAATAAGGGCCTGGTGACCGTACTTGGCATCGATAAGAACTTTGAGTGTGAGATAACCATGATGTACCTAGATCTGAGTTGTGTAGAGATGGAGACCTTGGCAGAATCCATTATCATCGAGAGGGGCTTCACCCCTTTATTTAACATGTTCTCTAGAGCCGAGTATGATATCACTATAGCAATGCTGGAGTCATGGGATGGAGGCAGAGTTGTGGTCCAAGGGTAGGAATTTATAATTGATTTTAACCTTTTATCTACTATCATGAGATAGACGACCAAGGGAATCTCGATTCATAGGAAAAATCTAACTTGGAGGTGGAGTTAAAATAATTAAAAGATAAATCAAGAATTTACAAGGAAGCCAAAAATGGCTTGCTAAGTACTGACCTCCCTACCCCATGGAATTTTGTGATGAAGAATGTGATGGATTTCATCACTACTGAGGACCCCGATAAGGTCCTCATAAGCTTTCATTACACTTTCATAAACTTCTTCCGATATGTAAATCCCCTAAGCATCCCCCAATTCTCATTCAATTCAATGAACTACACTATCAACTATTGTAGAAAAAATAAAGGTTTAGACCTACCCATCCACCAAGGCTTGTATAATATCATTTAGAGTCATATTTTGGACAATTCCCCTTAGAATGAACCCCATGTTATTCCCCAAGATGAATGTTCCAAAGGTAAGGAAAGCCCTGGATTTCCCAAGCCTTACACGGTATCCCCGATGAATAAGAGGTTGGATTTTCCAACCAAAGGAGGGCCTACGAGGAAAAACGTGAATACTGAGGACATCGAAGACCCCACTAGATCATTGTAGTGACTAAAAAATAAGCAAATCTAGAGTAGCTCAAAAATCCTTGAGGTGGAGTCTGAGGAGAAGGATCATGATCTTACCAATATGGTCCTCAAGTGCTATGTCATTACGACTGTGGTGAACATGAGCCAACAAATGAAGGGACTCCTAGATGCACTGAATGCTATGTTATTCAACAAAGGGTAACAAGACCGAGGTGAGGCCAAGTTCATGGAGGCCAATTTTGAGGCGAATACAAAGGAGGAGGACAAGAATGATGAGAAGGATGAGGATGAAGATGAAAGCCTGAGTGATGCCCGAGATATTTTGTTTAGATTTTTATTGCTAGTTACCCTATGTGGAGCATTTTTTGTAGAATAGGTCTTAGTTTTGTTTGTCCTATTGGTTGTCTTGTTGAATTTAGGGGTGTCTTTTTGTTGCCTTTTGGCTTACGTTGGCTGTCAGGTGCTTGGATGTATTGTTCTATCGTGATTAAGATAACATAGTTAGATGCCCTATTGTATGGGCATTTCCTTATGAATTATAGTAGTGTTAGATGACTAAGGATACTCAGGTCCATAAGGATGTTATGCATCAGCTTTAAGCTATATTTTGTACAAAGGTTTTGGGTCAACCTGTAAAAACCCATGCTGAATGAAATCCTTAAATTTACAAAAAAATATATATGGTAAATTTAATATGTATATCAAGGCCTATATAATACTAAAAATAATATTTACTTATATAATCAAATATGAATCTAAATTGCCTAATTCATTTGTGAACCATGCATGAAGAAAATGTACAATATTAATTGCTCAAAATATGCATATAAATATTGTTCACTTTTCTTCCTCTTACAATTATATATTCAAATTCTCATTGGATAGTATTTAAATTATTTATCATGGAGTGTTATATTCATAATATAGCCATAGTAATGTGACTCTTCAAGTACTTGAATATTTCTCTCCATATGGCAAGTCCCATGACCTTTTGCTTGTCATCTTGCCACTTGCATACACGATTTTTCACTTTCTTGTTGCATGCACACTTTACTCTATGACACTTGTAGAATTCTACATGACTCTTGCACTTCTACATGCACTCCTAATATAATACACTCACATTACATATTTGCACTCTTACATACATGATAATTGTTCACATTCTCTCAATCTACACTTGCACTCTAACTTACATGACACTTGTGCGTTTCCTACACATTGACACTTACATGAAAAATAAAATATAAATCACATATTTAAACTAAATAATCAATCCTAATCATTTACATATTTAAAACTATACCATTAAGGTACCATGAAGGTGCATTACCATGTACCAAATAATGTAACATTCCTCAAAACTCCATTGTATTACGTTATTTGGTTATTGAAGACTTTAGTTTTCAATTTTGGTTTTCATCTTCAATATTCATCTTTGATCTTATTCAAGTGACATTTATCTGAATATTCAATTTACAAACCTTCTTTGATTTTTTATTCATGTCTTTCATTAGCTTTCCTTTTGTGTTTTCGTCTATTCTTATTATTTCCTCTTATCTTGTTCATATTTAGCTATGATGTACCTAATGGTGTAATTTCTAAATATTGAGTTAGTAAATCATCAAAATAATACATTATGAATTTCAATGTTTCCTCATTAAAGCTTACACAAGCTTCATTTGCATTGTATGAGTCATTATTGCTATCTTTATTTTATTGACCTTTTTATTAAAATATTTCAAAGGTAAGTAATGATAAATACATCATTAAGCATAATTTCAAGGAAAGTATTATGATGTTTTGTGAATTCACCATGTTCTAAAACATTTTTCATGATGATAACTTATAAGTATTGTAAATTTTTCATCCTTTGCATCCTTTAGAAATAAAGACATTTTTTCTTATAAAGCACTTGATATTTGCTTCTTTCCCTCAAAATAATCTATTAAGTATTGAGAATAAAATATACGTTTGTTCACTATTTCTTCAATATTTTCACTAAATACATTTCTAATAATTTCTTCCATGATATGTAATTCAATTCCTTTGTTGTTGTAAACCTTATATCTCCCAAGTTTAAATATGCACTCAAAAATATAAAATTTACAAATTTTAAAATTTCTAATCCTTTGATGTAGAAAACCTTTTAACTCCCTAATATATCAAATTTGTAAAATTTCAACTTTTTATTTAATTTTTCTAAAATTTGAAACAAAGCAAAAAGCTTGAAATTTCAAAAACTTAAAAAGTTGTAAAGCTTTAAAAAAAAATTAACTCCCGAACTTCCAAATCTTCACATTATTAAAAAATATTAAAAGCATACTAAATATTTAAATCCCTAAATACTTTCAAAACTTTAACTAAAGCTTTAATAACGTTTTTTTTTTATTTTAAGCGAAAAAACCCTTGTGGTGCCACATTGGTCTAAGAGACCATGAATAGGGGATTCTACATTGTCAAAATCACCCAAGATTCGTACCCAACCCTACCCACACCAACATTATCAATTGGATTTTGGGTACCCAATTCAGCTTTTTGTTAGGGTGGAGATTCGAACCTAGGACCTCCCTTGGAGGATTTCCCTCTCCTCTCCAACTCACCTACAACACTTGGGTAAGCCTAATAACATTTTAAACAAATTAAAATTGTATAATTACTTATCACTCCAAACCTTACAAATTAATTTCAAATTCAAATAATTAAATAAAGGAAAATAAACCTTTTGACTCCTTTCAAATTAATTTCAAAAAATATTTTTCCCTCAAAAATAATAACTAGTGCATAAATGAGTAATGTAAAGAACATTACATAAATAAAATCAGCTTGAATTCCACTATGACAAATTACATGCATGTAATTAGGGTAAACATTTTCAAAATGCTTGTATTCACTAACTTGTCCATATAAAGTAACGTTACCCTAGTTGTGGTTTGCTCATGCAAAATAAAAGTGCCTTAAAATATTTTGCTGATCTAGGTAGCAATTGACTAAAGATGCTTTGGCTCCATCATGGATCATACATTAATGTTTTGATTCAAGGTGCCTCTGGTTCCAATAACAATGCTAGTGCATTCGATCTTGGTATTGGTGCTTTCCTGTAATTCTCTCTTCTACCTTGTAACTAGTTCTTTTGTGCTTTTGGTAGTAATATAACTATTAATGGATTTATTGTCATTTATACTCCTAAATTCTATGATAGTAATTGTATTCTTTGATATTTTAGATACTCTCTCTTTGCTAGATTCATATGCAATGATACCGAGTATGATTTATTATACTATGTTGATCATGTACGCTTTTATTGATATCTTGGCTGCTTTAGGCTTCTAATATTATATTGGTTGCTTCAAGCTATTATTATAACATTGGTTGCTTTAAATTTGATGGCTTTGCCTTTTGTATTGGCCTCTTAGGCCTTTATCTCTTTTTTTATATCTTAAGTTTATTCCTATATGATGGCCAATTAGGCTTTGTATTATCTTTAATTTAGCTACGTAGGCTCTATTTTACTACGCTTTGATGCTTAGGCTATTCTCACTAAGCTAGGTTGCTTCCTCTATGTGCATGGTGGATCCACACAATAATAACTTTAACGTATATTAATATTCTCCTTTTTGTCTTCTATAAGATTCTATACAATGCTCTAATAACGCTCTTTTACTTTCTTAGCACTATTCTAAATACTATATAATAAGACTTTAAAAATCCCTCTTCAAAAATATGTCAAGGTCAATTTATCCTTTGTATTTTTATTCAATGTTCCTTTATCTTAGAAATATTACAATTCCTTCTTCTTTTATCTATGCTTACTACTTTTTGTGTTACTTCTCTATGTTTATAGGAAGCTTGAATGTTTCAAAATCTACTAGTTAATTTATGTAGGAAGCTTGAATGCATTTCAATACCTATAGGAAAATTGAATGCTTCTCAATTTCTATAGAAAGCTTTGATGCGTCTCAATATCTATAGGAATATTTCATTAGTTTCAATCTCTAAAATATTTTTCAATGTCTTAGGTCACACCTAAAAACCAAAGTATGATTCTCCTCCTTGTTATAGAATATAATATCAATATCAAGGTGACCATGAATGTCCTCAAACGAAACACTTTCTCCTGAGTTGACTTTCTTCCAATCTTCAAAACTGATTATCCTCTTCTTCTCTAGTGTATCGCTCCAAATTTTTCGCATCCCTACCTTCAGGCTATTGGATCCGTGCCCGGAAGGAGGATGGGAAAAGGATGTTGCAGTACCTCGGACTGAGAGGACTTTGCGAAGGTCCCGCCTTTCAAGGGAGGTGTATTTTGATGATTTTTCGATGGATGGTGGGTTCACCAGGAAACATTTAACGGCAGCTTCCACGCCTAGGTTTTGGAATGTGTTTTAGTGTGTTCGTTTTTAACCTTAAGCATTCATATCCTAGGTTTGGCCGAATGAATCTAGATTAATCTATATGAAAATGCAAATTCCATGAATACAGAAAACAAATTTAAAGACAAAAAACAGAGAGATTATAGAATGCAAATGAGGAATACCTGATCCGGATGTCTGAAGAAGATTTTGATGTTGAAGCAGTCAGGATCGTCTAGAATTCGACAGAATCGTCTGAGATCAGACAAGATCATCTGAGATCTGACGAATTCGTCAGACGAATTCGTCAGAGACCTGCAAGCAAGCAAATAGGTGCAAAATACAAAAAATACAACAATGATAATAGAGGGAAATGATATAAAATGGCAGCAATGTTATCAAACTGAAACTTAAGAACAGAAATAGAAATGAATCATGCTAATTAGATGATAATTAGGATTTAATTATGCACTTAATCTAAATGGGTGAACTCCAAATGCAAAATAACATAAAACACTGAATAGACTATCTAATTTGCAGAATAAAATGACAGAGAAAAGGTTGAGAAAGGCAAACTTCAGGCACTGATTGCCTTAATACGGACTGCAGTCGAGATCATCTCGCATCAGTACGAAATCGCCTCAAATTCGACAGGTTCGCCTCCGATCTGAACAGGTTCGTCGACGACGATGTGTGCTGGCTCCGACTGAAGAACAATGATGTACCTGCAACAAAATTGATATGGAACTAGTGCAAATGAAGAATAGGGATGATTTAACGTGAATGGAGTTAACTTGCAGAGAATTTCAGCCAGGGGGTGCTAAGGGAATAGTTTAGGATTAAATAGGCTTAGGGGAGTAGTTAGGAGGTTGGAGATCATCCCAATTTGGGAGATCTCCAACGGGGGAGGGTCCCAACGGTGCAGACACGCTTTTGCCCAGATTGGAGACCCGTTGGAACAGAATCCAACTTTGCAAAATCAGTTTTGCGACAAGATCGTCTGGACGTCCTAGCCCAGACGAAATCGTCAAATCTGGGGCGATATCGTCTGATCGGCGACGATATCGTCAAACGGTCAAAACAACCTCTAAAAATGGCACGAAAAAGGGGGAAACGGATTTCCCGACGGTTAACGGGCGGTTTGGGAGGTTAAATTTGAATTTTAAATTATTTACTAAGGTGAATGTAATTATTGTAATTTTACTGCGCCAATTTTAGGGTGCTACATTTTGCCCCCTCTTTAGCGAATTTTTCGAAGAAAATGCGTTAAAGATGAGTTCTTCTCAATCTACGAGAAAGCAAAAATTATTCCCATTTTTAGGCGACGATTCTTGGTCGAATCGTACGACAACTTACTATGGTGCCCCCTCCGTGTTTTTACCCAAATCGAACGTTTGAGGTAAAAACGCGGAAAAGCAAAATATTATTTTTGAATAAAATTAAGAAAAATAGGGTAAAACCCTAATTCATTTTTACTGTTCATTTTCTGGGTTTTTGGAGCTCTGAAGCAAAAATGGTGGAGACGACGCACAGATCGACAGAGGTCCGACGCGGTCTACGGGTAAGAGTCCAGACTGATCTATGATGCTTTAATTTAACTTTACATGCTTTGTAGGTAATTTTTAGATGATTTTTGAGCATCGCGGCCATTTTTGGGCCGTCGACGTCGTCGGGACGAAATCGTCCCGATTTCGACGAAATCGTCTCAATTTCGGCAATTTCGCCCGAGGGCGAAATCGTCGAAAGGGGGACGATTTCATCAAATTAGGGACGATTTCGAACTACGAAATCGGAGACGATTATGCTCAAATTTGGGACGATATCGTCCAATAGTGGGCGATATCATCAATTGTATAAAATTGAACTTTTAACTTGCATTATTGATTACTTGAATTGTTTATTAATGATTGCTTGTTGTTTTGTTGTTTATGTTTGCAGAGAGGATTACTAAAGAGCAGAGAATGGAAATACGGTGGGTTGAGAGATGACTTGGCCGCTCTCACACAGGCAGAGCGGGATCAGCTGGCACAGGCCGGCTTGCAGCATGTGGCAGAGATGCCACAAGTTTCTACAGACATGGGGCTACTGACGGCCCTAGCAGAGAGGTGGTATCCGGGCTCTTCATGTTTTTGGCTACCTACAGGGGAGATGACTCCCACTTTGGAGGATGTATGGAGGATTCTGAGAATCCCCATACAAGGACGATTGATTACTCCTACGGCCAATCAGGGCCATGCTATGGGACGACTGTGTGGTGACCCGAGCTTCGCCCTAGAGAAGGGCGGAGTTAACATCGAGGCACTGCGCCAGATGCCTGGGGCATCTACACTCACACGGGTTCTAGCTGGAGTAGTTGGTGGACTTCTGCTGTGCCACCAGAGCGGGTGCAGGGTGCCGTGGATGCTCGTAGATGTGATCTACGATATGCGGGACCACGGGTATAGGTTCTCATGGGGCAGTTTTGTACTATGCCGATTGTACAAGATCCTGTATGGGGTCGTGTACAAGGGCGGTCGATGTCTAGTTATGACATCGCTCCTACAGGTTTGGTGCTGGGAGCACATTGCGGTGCGGAGGCCGATAGGGCTTCCTCTGATAGGGGTTGATGGGGAGAGGCCCCGAGTCTTCTACTGGTGGCTCCGGAGAGGGGCACAGTGACGGATCGACCTGCCGATGTCCCGGAGGCTATTGGATGACCTAGTCCCGGACCAGATCACCTGGAGGCCATGGAGGGAGCATCCAGGGTGGGCCGAGGATGGACAGGAGTTGGCTCGCGTCAGGCGAGTCTCGCTGGCTAAGGATGGAGAGGGGAGAGGTGGAGCTCCACCGGTACGACCGAGTTTTGAGGCGGTTCGGTCTCATAGCGGGGGGATCCCATCTCCGAGGGATTACGAGTTTTCCTGGACTATCCGGGATAACACTACAGTTAGCGGGGTTCCCGACATGCAACGGTTCTGGAGCCAGGACGTAGATGATGCCCCCATCCAGCCAGTGGATGGGGACGACGTAGGGGTAGCCGATGGCTACGATGCCTGGTACGTAGGCATCCGCCCTCCTCGGATGACGAGGGCATAGGGTTCGATCCACGTGGTTGTGCATCGGATAGGGAGGCGGTGCCAGGCGGCGATGGAGGCAGCCCAGGGTCACGGTGGGAGAGAGGCGAGGAGGCCACAGGCACAGGAGAGGCCATGGCAGAGAGAGGGAGAGGAGGGAGGCGAGACCCCCATCTCCACAGAGGCCACCATCGCTCGATAAGGGCAAGGGTGTGGACACAGGAGAGAGTAGCGAGATGGCTACTCTCCGGGTGGAGAGAGATCGTCTGTAGGCCTAGGTGCAGACGCTACAGGATGCGGCTGCACGACACCGAGCTGAGGTGTCATAGCTGTGGGATGAGATTGCATGCCTCAGGGCACGGGGCGGAGGGGCGAGCTCTGGGGAGTTGACACGGGCTATCGCCCAACTGACATTCTACCAGACATTATACTATCCAACTGGTGCCAGAGGCGGATAGACTACCCCTGCCAGCTAACATCGCAGATCCGATCAGGATCGGGTCGTCGAGGACCACGTCCCGATCGAGGACGAGGACTACACAGACGGTGATGGGGCCACCTCGTCCACCTCAGGGCGGGGGAGGAGATGAGGCAGAGAGCTCGAGGGGCTCTCGAGGCTAGAGGGCTAGACATGGACATTGTATTATATTTGTTTTTGTTGATAGAGGATTGAGTATGCCGAGGTACAGATTGTGGCATACCAATCCAGTTTTGATGATGTACATATATTTGTGATATATATAGATGAGATATTTTTGATCATATGACTTGTCTTATGTATTTTTATGATGCTTTTAATGTTTTGATTGATTGATTTGATAATTGGATGTAATTATGTCGTTTGGAATATTATAATTTGGATGTCATGCGTGTAATATTTTAAATGAAATAATCTGATGTAACAAATTGATTTGTTGTAATGAAATGTAAAAAATAAAAAGAGACTTCTAACAATAATTTCAAAGGACATTGTCGCTATTATAGACCATTTCATGGAGTCGCTGCTCACTCGGTCGTCAAGCTAGTCCCATTTATAGAAATATTGTTAAAAAGTAAAAGAGTGCTTAAGAAACTGTCTTAAGACTTTGGTGCAATAGTGCAAATGGTGATGATGATGGTTTGTTTTCAGATTTTCATAAAAAATATTTGTGCATGAAATAATGTTTTAAAATGATTTTTGCTAGGCATAAATTCCTAAGTATGATAAAATTTTTGGATAATTCTTTAGGAATTATACCATCATTGCAAAATTGAAGGTTGACATAATGACATGAAATAATGAAAATGTGTTTGCTTTTGAAAAGCATAATTTGTGTAACATAATGAATTAAGTCATATGGTTTTCATGATTTTTAATAAATGGGGAATAAAATTGTTACAATGGTTTGCGCTAGGCATAGAATATGTAGGTATAGACTCATACCATCATCGCGAAAATCCAAAAAAGATAGTTTTATTGCATGGTTGATTTTTGATGAACAAAAAATATGAAAATGAGGACTTGCGCTAGGCATAAAATTCCAATTTTGGTTTTGAAACTATACCATCGTCGCGAAAGTCAACCAGATATATATGTATATGTTTTTTATTGTATATTTTGAAAGAAATTTTTGATTTTTGTATTATATAGTTGTCTTTATGGTAAACAACTGTACTTGATTTATTCCAAACAAGTTGCAAAAAATAATATTTCAAATTATTTTGAAGACAAAAGTTAGATTTATAAGGAATCCCATGTGCATATGTGAATTCATTTCCGATCTTGATTTATCATAATGATACACAAAATCTCTCAAATACAAATGTGTGTGCAATTGCATTGTTCTTTTACCAGTTTTGAGCAAGGTACTATGATACAAGTGATTTGAAGAAACCAAATAAGTGTTCATTATCCATGATGTAGATGCATATAACCATACTAGGCTACTATGTAGGTCGGATTATCAAGAGCTAGCTAATCCATAAGCAGACATAGGTCTGTACAAAAGAAGGTCGCTAATGTGACAGACATATCACCACGCTAGGAGTTACCCAAGGCCAAGCGGGTTGGGCACAAACCACCTGTTATGGGGCTTACCTCATAGTTTTCGAATAATTGAGAATTCCAGGGATTCAAGCTCATCAACCCTTCTTTTCTTTTCAAAGGGTAGGGAAAGGGATTTTATTGCTTTCTTGATTTCTGCTTTCTTTTGAACTTTTGCTTCTTTTTCTTTTTGTATTTTTTTTGCTTATTTAGATAATGCTTGGAATATTGCTGAATGATATAAAATAACATTTTTCTTTTCTCTCTTTTTCTTGAACTTTTCTTTTATTTTTTCTTTGCTAGGGATACTTGCTCGGATTAGCTGTAGAGCAAGGGATTTTTATTTCGGGTAGGGGTGAGCTTGTCCTTTTGCCAATTCTCAAAGATTCTAGACCATGTGCATGATAGGATAGCAGGGGAAACTTTTCGCTCAAGAAATCAGTTCTACTATGTAGCAAAACATGGAAATTACAAATATAATCATTTTATTGTGAAAAGATGTGCTTGGTTTAAGTAAATAACAAGATCAATTCTCTATGCTCAAACTTTATTTAATTGAATTTTGTGAACTTTGATATAAGAGAGATTAGTAATCATGCCAGATAAAATCAAGATATTTATTGTTGTGAGTGTGCAAGTGAGGGATTCCAAATAAATGCTAATTTATCCAAAAATAATTTGAAACATATAACTGCAATAATTGTAAGAAAATATATATAAACACTTTTGAGAAGTTTTGAGAATGTTGACTCTCGCTTTCTTCTTTATATTATTTGGTTTCGAAAGAGTCAAGCATATAGTTGTTATTATATTTTTATCATTATTTTGATTTTTGGTTTTTTTTTTGTTTTTGAGCTAAAAAATTTTAACAAGTGCTTTAAATAAATGCAATAGATAGTTTTGAAGATTTTTGGAGATTATGAATATTTTTGATGTTTTTGGATTTTTATAAATTTGAAAGAAATATAAGATTAATTTTGAAAACAAATATATACAAGGATGAAGAATGACCAAATTTATGCATAGTAACGTTTAAGATGCAAAATATTCATGGGTTCTTTAAGTTCTTTACCATCTAAGGTAGATAATTTGTATGCTCCTGATTCAAATTTAGCAGTAATAATGTATGGTCCAAGCCAATTGGGCTCGAATTTACCTTTAATGTCCTTAGTTGCATTTGTATTTTTTTGATTTTCTTTTAAAACAAGGTCACCGATCTCAAAGGATTCGATGATGAACTTTTTTAGCATATGATCTTTTAAGCTTGTTTTGGTAAGGAGATGCTCCAAAGATATATTTGATCCATGTTTAAAAAATCATCTTTACATCCTAATATCTCTAAAATCCTCCTACTTTGGTAGCTTCTTTCTATATATTTGAGATCATTTAATATATTATAAAATAACATTAATTTTTTTTGATAGTGATTTGGGATGATTTTTCAAGTTTTTTAGTTTAGTATCCGGATGGACCACTAGATGATGCATGACTACAGAAGGGTCTAGACCTGGCATATCTTCGTATGTCCAAGCGAAGACATCTTCATACTCTTTAAGGAATGCAATGTATTGTTCTTGTTTTTCTTGGCTTAATTCTGATCCAATATTGATTATGTGAGGATTATCCTCAGTTCCAATATTAATTTTAATGACGTTTTCTACCTCCATGTGTAGATCTCTTTCAAAATTAGGTGGGGCGGGTGAAACGCCCAATTCTTGTAATTCTTGTAAGGTTAATTTAGATAAGTCATCTTGAGGATTAGTGGCTTCAAGTTGAGCTATAGTTGGTATAGAACCATCAAAATAAAATCCATTGTGTAACATCTCTTCAACAGAGACATCATGGAAGATATCTCCTTCCAACTCTTCATCGGGGTCGGCAATCATTTCAGGGTATGCTATGGATAGCATGTTGCATGAAAACGACTGATTTTTAAGAGGCAAATCAACATGCCTATCCATATAATCTTGATAGCATATGAGATGATCATCATCCTCAAAAGGAAAGGGTTGACCCTTACTAGGAAATAGGCCCACGCCACAGCGGGCAGGCCATGGTTCTACCTCGAAAGGTTCTTTCATGCCATTTTGGGAAGGTCCCAAGCCTTTCCCTTCATATCCCATTTTAAGCATCATGGGTTTAGCTTTAATATAATCATTGGTAAAATAACACCGAGCATATCCTTCATGATGAGTTTTGATATTTCGAGGGATTCTTCCCCAATCATATCCTTTATAAATGAAGGCACAACTCCCGACTTGGTAAGTACTTCCCATAGGTTGTGGGAGGCCCAAAGTACGAGGAGATGGCGGTAAGTTATTTAAAAGGTTTGAATCTTGCATGAAAGCATTTGTTTTTTTTGATATTAAGGTTGTAGATAAATTTGGTAAGAGTTCATCAGAAAGGGCATAAGATGTAGAAGGCTTATTACCTATATCTTTAGATGTGGAAGGTATGATAGATGTGTCTACAGGTTTTGAATTTATAGGGATAGAACTTGAAGGATTGGTTGTAGATTTAAAATCTTTTTGAGGTTCTAAAATGATTTGTTTAGAGGGTTGTTGGTCTATATAGGAGGATGAAATTAATGGAGGGGAAATAGGTGAAGTTATGGGTTTATGTTTCATAGTTTTAGATGAAAAATAAGAACTAGGATGTGTGGATGACAGAGCAGGGCAAAATTGCACTCCAACGGGTTCTGCCAAAGCACACATATCAAAAGGTCTAGGGTCACCATGAATAGTGACCAACTGATTTTTAAACTCAAATTTAACACATTGGTGTAAAGTTGAGGGGACCGCTCGCATGGCGTTGATCCAAGGGCGACCCAAAAGTATATTGTACGATGCTGGACAATGTACAATAAACACGGTTGTTTCTAGGGTTCTAGGGCCAACTTGCAATGGGAGGGTAATAACTCCACACGTTTCTTGTGTTTCGTCATTAAAAGCTTTGATAATCATATCAGTTTTCTTCATTTCATCACTTCTAAAGCCAAATCGTTGGTAGAAGTCAAAGGTGCAAATGTTTAGAGATGAGCCATTATCAATCAAAACTCTTTTGACAGGTACATCTCCAATTAGAGCAAGTAATGTATAAGGGATTGTCCTTATGTAAACCGTGTTGTGGGATATCTTTATCCTGGAAGTCAATACAATCAATCTCTCGAGTGATGATAGTATTAGCCATAGCTTCAAGTTGAATGTTTTGAGGTACTATCATTTGGCTCAATGTAAGCATCAACTCATCCCTATGGGTGGGAGAGGATCTTAATAAATCTAAGAGGGAAATTCTGGCCGTAGTATTGGACAATTGCTCATTAATATTGTAAGGGGGTTTAGATTGAACAGTAGGAACATGATTCCCTTTATTGGGGTTTTTCAAAATGAATGGAGCTGATCCATCATTCTGGTTTGGTTCTTGTTGAGAATTTTGAGCTTGTTGTCGAGTAACGACTCCAATGGTACCTACAATGTTATAGTGAAGACGTTGAACTGGTCTCGGTTGAGCATTAATGGCTTCTTCATTAGAAAGGAATATATTAGAAGAGGGTCGAGTAGTGACTCTTCTAGGAAATGGTTCTTCTGGAACCATAGCATCTGTGACGGGTTGAATAGGGTCTGATTCATTTTTAGAACTATTTGATTGGTTTGAAGTAATGTCTAGTTCACTTTCACTATCTGATTCTATATCACTAGAATCAGAAGTTTGAAAATTATGTAAGGGCCTGGTCGTAACCAGGGATAAGGTCGTGTCAAATATTTGAGGATCCTGAATAGGTAATTGTCCGCTAATGGTTCCTACATATCGGGTAGGAGGGGGAACATTATGATGTTCGATTTGATTGGCTACCTCTTTACCATGTCTTGGTAAAGGGTGTTGAAATATGTCTAGAGTTTGATTGGCATTTTGATTTTGATTTTGAGGGAATGGTCTTTTGAGTATTATTAGGAGGGTTTTGTTTAGGTTGGAAGGCTTGCACTTCCATTTCATTATTGTCAATCAAATCTTGTATTTTATGTTTCAATATTTTACAAGCGTTGGTAGAATGTCCAGGTCCTCTATGGAAATCACAGTGCAAGTCAGCTCTATATCCGGGTATAGTTGGATCAGGTTCCCGGATGGTCGGTAATTGGATCAAACCTCTTTCGAGTAATTGAGGTAAAATAGTTGATAAGGGTTGGTTTAATCTAGTGAATTCTCGAGGAGGCTTGTCAGGAGGTTTCAATATGAATTTTTTTGTTGTCTTCGTTGCATTGATATTAGCAACATTTCTGCTGTCAGTGACTCCATCACCGACAACTTGTTTGTTTTTATATTGATTTCTGGATGTTTTCTCATCATCCTTCTTCCTGAGTTGGCCTCTCCTAATGAGGGCATCTTCTACTCTTCGAGCTAAATCTATAGCTTGATCGAAGGTAGTTAAAGTAGCAGTCGATAGCTCATAAGATATCTGTTCTTGTAAATTGTTGATGAAAATGTCCAACATTTCCCTATAAGGCAGCACAAAGTGCAGTTTTCCTATCAATTGCCTCCATCTAGCTAAGAAATCGGCAAAGCATTCATCCTTGTCTTGTTTTAAATTGTATAGGTCTTTAATAGTTACATGCCTCTCGATGTAGGCACTAAATTGATGGACAAATGATTCCGTTGTTTCTTCGAAGTTTCTCAAAGAATGAGTGGGCAATTGATAGTACCACTCTAATGCCATTCCACCTAAACTTTTGGGGAACATTTTTAGTAATAGCAAGTCGTCATGCGATATGTCGTGACATGCTATCCTAAACATGCGAAGATGCTCTATGGGATCTTCGGTTCCTTTATATATAGGCAGGACGGGCATGGGAAAATGCTTAGGGTATGGTTGAGCTACAACTATGGGATCCAAAGGTTGACTACAGATCTCTCGATAATTATACGAGGGACGGTAGGGATCTATCTCGGTCCATACGTGAAGCTAATTGTTTCACCATGGCTTCCAGATTACTAGTTTGCCCCCCATATTGGTTCGGTAGGGCATTGACATGAGTGTTATGGGCATATGATGGAGGAACATGAAGATTAGATGCCATGTTACTATTGTGTAAATTATTGGTAGGAAAAGTATTATGGAGGAATTTTGAAGTTGGATTATGTTGTATTCCGGATTGTTGAAAGTTTGTATTTGGCTTTGTTTTAGGTTTTTGCTTACTTGAAGCATATTGCTCAATAGTTTGGCGGAACAAAGTAGTGAAGGAAGGTTTCTTTTGTATGGGAGTGATTTTAGGTTGAATAACAGGGTCCTTAGGAGGTTGGGTAACCTGTTGTTTTGACATGTTTTGAGCCATAGTGACCATATCCGTATTGGATGGTCCAGCCTTGTCACTTTCTTGATCAATGAAAGACAAGGGATTAGTGCGCATATTGCACATATATTCCATGGCTGCTTGAGTGTTACTAATTTGCCCTTTATCAAGGCGAATTGCCACATTAAGGTCATCAATGTTATCCATGAGAAATTTCTTGAAATGCTCTACGCTTGTCAAAGGCAATAGTTCCATTTGGAGCTACTCTAGGGGATGAGGGTCCATCCTCTTTAACACTTCCTTCTTGTTCCTTATCTTCACCTAAGTCTTCGTCCGATTGACCTAGAGTTTCTCCTTCCGGATTTGAATCTCCAAGAAGGACATTTGGGTCTCTAGTTGTATCTTGTAACCAATCTTCTCCTTCTCCTAAAGTTTCTTTACCATTCCTAAGTTTAGGCATGGTGCTAAGTTTTGATTTCAGCAAATATATTATATATAAATATATATATATATATATATATATATATATATGCAACAAATTAAGAGGTATATATTTACTATATACCTACTACAATATTTGAAAAATGAAATGTTTAAGTTTTTGCTATGTTTTTGAGTTTTTTAGTTTTTTAGTTTTTTTGAAACAATATAATAAAGACAACAATTAACACAATAAATGCAAGAAATAATACTGAAAGTAATAATCTAGTTTTCTATAAACAATTTATGAATATCATTAATAGGTTCGAGTTGTTCCAGAGTCATGAAGTGTTCTTCTTCAAATTGAAAGTTTTCTTTTAAAAATTTGATGAAAAGAGCTATAGTGATGTTGTCTGTCTCAGATGCTGGTTGATAAAAGTAAAGCTCGTGGCAATACTCTCGATATAACACAGCTCACGGAACTCTATTCCATCTTTCCCTATCTGTAAGAACAACCTCTTGGTCTTCTACACAACCTAGGAACTGGTGCACAATGGCTGCGTTCTCGAGGTATTCCTCGAAGGTGAACAACTCTGAAGATACTAGAGCTCTCCTATAGGCTAACCATCTATGGCAGGCTCTCTGAAGTTCATGATAAAAAACTAGTTGGTGAGGATCCAGGATTCTATCTAGGACTAGCCTCTTGATTTGCTTAAGTTGTGTGGACCTAGATGAGATGAGACTAAGTCTTCTATCAAGTTCGTTCCACAAGAATTGATTTCTACTTGTTTCAGGCACACTAAGGACAGAATTGACTTCTATGGCTGCCAATTGATTTTCTACATTTATAGTAACCGCTAACCTTTTCTTAGGAGCTACCATCTAAACATGATTTTCAAACTTAAATGTTTTAAAATGCATCTATGTTTTAGTTGTTCTATATATTTTTTTTTTTTTTTTTGTTTTTTGTTTTCAAAAGGTTATGATGCATTCACGTCGGGTTCACCAAAATGTATCGCTCCAAATTTTTCGCATCCCTACCTTCAAGCTATTGGATCCGTGCCCGGAAGGAGGATGGGAAAAGGATGTCGTGGTACCTCGGACTGAGAGGACTTTGCGAAGGTCCCGCCTCTCAAGGGAGGTGTATTTTGATGATTTTTCGACGGATGGTGGGTTCACCAGGAAACATTTAATGGCAGTTTCCACGCCTAGGTTTTGGAATGTGTTTTAGTGTGTTCATTTTTAACCTTAAGCATTCATATCCTAGGTTTGGCCGAATGAATCTAGATTAATCTATATGAAAATGCAAATTCCATGAATACAGAAAACAAGTTTAAAGACAGAAAATAGAGAGATTACAGAATGCAAATGAGGAATACCTGATCCGGATGTCTGAAGAAGATTCTGATGTTGAAGCGATCAGGATCATCCAGAATTCGACAGAATCATCTGAAATCAGACAAGATCGTTTGAGATCTGACGAATTCGTCAGACGAATTCTTCAGAGACCTACAAGCAACAGAAAATAGATGCAAAATACAAAAAGTACTACAGTGCTAATAGAGGGAAATGATATAAAATGGTAGCAATGTTATCAAACTGAAACTTAAGCACAGAGATAGGAATGAATCATGCTAATTAGATGATAATTAGGATTTAATTATGCACTTAATCTAAATGGGTGAACTCCAAATGCAAAATAACATAAAACACTGAATAGACTATCTAATTTGCAGAATAAAATGACAGAGAAAAGGTTGAGAAAGGCAAACTTCAGGCACTGATTGCCTTAATATGGACTGCAGTCGAGATCGTCTCGCATCAGTACGAAATCGCCTCGAATTCGACAGGTTCACCTCCGATCTGAACAGGTTCGTCGACGGCGATGATAGGTGCTGGCTCCGGCTGAAGAACAGTGATGTACCTGCAACAAAATTGATATGGAACTAGTGCAAATGAAGAATAGGGATGATTTAACGTGAATGGAGTTAACTTGCAGAGAATTTCGGCCAGGGGGGTGCTAAAGGAATAGTTTAGGATTAAATAGGCTTAGGGGAGTAGTTAGGAGGTTGGAGATCATCCCAATTTGGGAGATCTCCAACGGGGGAGGGTCCCAACGGCGCAGACACGCTTCTGCCCAGATTGGAGACCCGTTGGAACAGAATCCAACTTTGCAAAATTAGTTTTGCGACAAGATCGTCTGGACGTCCTAGTCCAGACGAAATCGTCAAATCTGGGGCGATATCGTCTGATCGGCGACGATATCGTCAAACGGTCAAAACAACCTCTAAAAATGGCGCGGAAAAGGGGGAAACGGATTACCCGACGGTTAACGGGCGGTTTGGGAGGTTAAATTTGAATTTTAAATTATTTACTAAGGTGAATGTAATTATTGTAATTTTACTGCGCCAATTTTAGGGTGCTACATCTAGAGAATCCAAAATATTATTAATGTGACTAAATATATCCCCAAAATTCCAACTTTCTTGTAAGTTGGTTATCTCCATCAAATGTCCAACTTTTCTTCTAAGGTGGTCCTTTCTATAAATATAGTTGATTCATAGTCTTCATTTTTTTTCCTTCAATCAAGTGGAAAGACCCTAGCATCAAAATTAGAGTGACTTGTCCTAATTCCCTTAATTTCTACTAAATAAGACCATTAAAAATAGAGTCCAAGTCTACACCGCCTTCAAAGTTGATAGAATCTAAATTAAATTTATCTAAAAATGAACAAAGTAATTTATGATAATGGCTAATAAAATAAATCTATCCAAATAAATAGGGCTAGGTGGTAGCAATGTTACAAATGTTGGCATTTTAAGCCTTACTACTACAAAATACCATAGGTCACAATATAAAAAAAAACACAATATTAAGGGTTAAAATTTTAATAATAAAGTGTAGAATAATATATATCAAGGCCTATATACTGCTGAAAATAAAATTCACTTATATAATCAAATATGAATGTAAATAGCCTAGTCATTCATGAACTATGCATGAAGAAAACTTAAAATATTAATTGCTCAAAATATGTATACAAGATTTATTCACTTTTCTTCCCCTTACAATCTTATATTTAGATTCTCATTTGATAGTATTTGATTTCTTTCACATGGAGCATTATCTCCATAACATAGTGATAGTAATGTAGCTCTTGAAGTACTTGGCTATTTCTCTTCATATGACAAGTCCCATGACCTTTTACTTATCATTTTACCACTTGCATACTAAACTATTTACTTTATTCTTGCATGCACGCTTCTACAAGAGTCTTACATGTATACATGCACTCCTAATCTAATATATTTGTGCACATCATAACTTTACATTACATCCTAACATGACACTTGTGCACATCATAATATTACATTACATACTAACCTAGCACTTGTGCACATTCTCTCAAATTAAACATGCACTCTAACTTACATGATAATTATGCATTTCTTGCACATTGCACTCTTACATGAAATTTGTACAATTCCTATACATTGACACTTATATGAAAGGTAAAATATAAATCACACATCTAAATTAAACACTCAACCCTAATCTATTACAAACTTATAATTGTACCATGAAGCTACATTAGCATGTACCAAATAATGTAATAGTCCTCAATAGATTGGATACATAATATTCATGCACTTATTCATAGGTCTATTGCCATATGATCCTTGATCCATGTATTAATGTAAATTTAATATCCATTTCCAAGTGTCCTCATGGCTCTACGTGTTTCTAATGGTGATAAATTCCTTACTCCACACCACTTATCCCAAATATTTTGAGAAAATTTTAGTCTTCTATTTGATCCTAGAGAATAGAAATCTTGAGTTCCTATAATGGTTTATTAAACATATTTTATATTTTTAATATATATTAAAATAATATAATTAAGAAAATATGTGTCATAAAATAAGATAAGAGATATTATATAAAAAAACTATTTCTTATAGGATACCCTAACAAAAATAGGTATTACTCTATAGTATTTAATACGTAATAAAAAACTCCAATTTAAAGCACATAAGACCATTGTTTATTAATGCTCTTTCTCCAAAATGCCTTAAATCCGACCCAGGTGTTGTAGGTGAGTTAGAGAGGAGAGGGCAATCCTCTAAGGGAGGTCCCAGGTTCAAATCTCCACCCTACCAAAATCTGAATTGGGTATCCAAAATCCAATTGATAATGTTGGTGCGGGCAGGGTCGGGTGCGATCCTCGGGTGACTTTGACGGTGTAGAACCCCCTATTCATGGTCTCTCGGGTGACTTTGACGGTGTAGAACCCCCTATTCATGGTGACTTTGACTTTGACTTTGACTTTGACTTTGACTTTGATCCAAGGATTTTTTTGCTTAAAAAAAAGATGCCTTAAATCCTCATCAATAACTTGGACCTCTAAATTTATTATAATTATTACATTAAAATTCTTAAACAAATAATATAATAAAAATATATAGCATATTATTAATATCAAGGACCTTGTCCTCTAGCTTATTGATAATTACTAGATATGTAAATATATTTTTATCAGGAAGTGACTTGATCATTGCATGGTTAAGAAAATGCATGGATCAAACACTTCCAATACCCAATCAATGGATGCTCAAGAATTCAATCAACCTATAAATTACATTCCCCTAGGAATTTTTATGCCTAACTCTTTATAACCTTCTATTTTAATAGGTAATCCCTAAAATAAATCATTATATCTAACTATTTTTTAATAAAATTGAAGCAACAAATACACTTTACTTTTGAATGGTTCAAAAAATATAAAATATGATAAAAATATTGTTCCAAAAATAGGGAATTAATGTTCAAAGAATAAATTATGTAAGATAAAACATAATTAAAAAACCTATATTACAATTTGACTAGAAATATGAATATAGGAAACCCCTAGTGGAAGAAAAATTCATAGATTATATAAACTAAAAAATGGGATTAATACATGTAAACCAATTTAACATTGTTTTACTATAATAAGAGTGTAAAATAATTTATATAACCCACATTTTCAAAATCATATCTTATAGTAGATGGAAAATAAATAACCTTAATTTATAACTTTTAATCAATGAAGGAAAGATAATAATATTAAATCCTAAATCTCATGCGCTTATTGAGGAATAACCCATGAGTGAACAATAAATTATCCTCCTCTTTGACAATACCTCATTAAAATGCACACTAATGACAATACAAAAACAAAAATTATGATTTTGAATGAAGCCTCATATACAAATTTATAAAATTATTTGAAGTAAAATTCTATTCCATTAGTTTTCTTCCTTCATCTACCTACCAAATAAAAAATTGTAGCCCTATATTTTTATAACACTAAGGTCATTGGTTAGCAAAGAAATAATGTTGTTTAGAAGAGGTACACTTATAATTAATAGAACAATTTAACTATTTTAAAAGGAATATAGTTGGTGCAAGTGGTAGTATTGGGTCATAAGATTTTCCATATCCATATGCTTCTAATATTATAAAATTATTACCTCCAACTAAATGATGCACCCGCAACATCCAATGACACTTTCCTGATTTAGTCGAATTAAAGTTCCAACTTCTCGGGGTCATAACTTTTGATCCGGGTGTCCGTTTGAGCTCGTTTTTTTAAAACACATAGAATTGAGTTGACCTCGTAGTTTTTAGCTACGTTGTCACTGAAGTGGCATTTCAACATGTTTTCAGGCCCTAAAACATCATCGTGTGGCCAAAAATGGGCTCAAAAGTTTTTGTTCCAATTTTTTTTTAGTTTTTCGATATTTAATATCTTTTGTTGCATGAGTCAGTCTAGGGAGATATTTTAGGAAAGTCTTAATTTTGGAATAACAGATGCATGATATTTTTTTTAGATCCATCCGAGTGATAGTTTAGAATTACTAAAAAAAGTAAGTCTTGATACTTACTAAAAATAGTAAGTTCATGTTAGGTTAGGTTTTTGGTGGATATTATATGTAGGAAGTGATTTCATTGTAAGGGATGGCGATCCAAGGAAATAATAAAATTCAAGTTGTAGAATTGTATTGATTTTACTTGTGTGTTTGAGAATAAATATGGATCTACATAATTGGGTATCAGAGCAGGTAATATCTCGCTAGTGGAGATATCATGCCGCATAGGAGAGGCCAAGCTAACTACACTTAGATGAATAGGCAGATAGAATATCTGCATGGGGAAGTAGCACGACTAACCAATGTGATTGACCACATGATGGAGAGACACCCCAACTTGCATTTAGATCTAGGGTCTACTAATGAGGGCATGGTAGGAGAGGGCAGGTCTGAAGCAGGCTCAGAAAACCCAAGAGAGGAGCCATATTTTGAAGAAAAATTGCTCCTAGCCTTGGATGGAATCCAAGGGAACCGAGATAATATTAAGATCAAGGTTTATAAATATGTTGGTGGGTTAAAACTAGAGGAGCTCATTGACTGGGTGAACAGTATGGAAAAATATTTTGAATGGAGTAATCTCACTAAGGAGAAGAGAGTGAGGCTTGCATGTACAAAAATAAAGGTACATCCACTGATTTGGTGGGACCATCTACAGAAGGAGTGATAGAATAATGGAAATAAAATATTAGGACCTAGGATAAGATGAAGAAGAAGCTTCAAGAGAAGTTTATACCTATCGATTATACCCAAACTTTATTTCGTAGGTCTCAGAACCTTTGACAGAGGGATCTCAGTGTGGAGGACTACACAAATAAGTTCTACAAGATATCTATATGGGTAGCACTTAATGAGACAAAAGATCAAAAGTCTGGGAGGTATGTGAATGGTCTAAGATATGCTATTCAATATGGGCCGCGCATGCATCACACTCCTACAGTAGATGTAGTATATGAGTTAGCCATGAGAGTTGAAGATAAGATAAAGAGTAGGCTGAGAAATCAAAAGAGGGGATCTACATATTCCTCAAGTCATGGGCGTGGTGGATCTAATTTTTCCAAGGGTGAATCTTCTATGCATGTAGAAAAATCACAACAAATTGGACTAGAGCATGATGCCTATCGAGGAGGTAGAGGAATCTCGAGAGGTAGAGGTAATGGGGGAGGTCACACTGGGAGTGGACCACACAGGACCTTTATTTGCTACAATTGTGGTGAGGAAGGTCATAGAGCATTTGAATGCCCCCATTATGATGCTAAAGAGTGGGGAGGCCAAGCTAGAGTTAATCTAGTTGAGGAAGAGGAGGAATATGAAACAAAAGTTTTTGTTGATATGGGTGAAAGTCACATGATACGAAGGACATTGATTGCTCCAAAGAAGGAAAAAATGCAGGTAGAAAATTGCGATGAATCATGGCTGTGTACAAACATTTTTAGAACAAGATGCATCTTAGGAGGAAAGGTATGTAAAGTGATTATTGATCCTGGTAGTTGTGAGAACATGGTATCAAATGTTATGGTTGAGAAAATGAATCTGCCATGTGAGAAGCACCCAAACCCCTATCGAGTTTCATGGGTTAAAAAGGGGAATGAGGTGACTATTGATAAGAGGTGTATGGTGAAATTCTCAGTTGGGAGTACCTATAAGGATGAAGTGTGGTGCGATGTGATTCCTATGGATGCATGCCATATTTTGCTGGGGAGGTCATGGGAATATGACAGGAAGACCTCCCATGATGGATTTCGAAACACATACACATTTTGGAAGGTCTGAAGGAATATGGATAGAGTGAAACTTTGCTTACTACAAATAATTTTTTTATAGAAGATAAAGAATTTGGTTGGTGTTATGCCTTAATAGCCAATAAGGTCACAAATGAAAAAACTATCATACCACCAGTGGTATCCAGGTTTTTGCAGGAATATGTTGATGTCATACCTGATGAATTACCAATTGGGCTACCACCGAAGAGGGACATCCAACATCATATCGACTTGATCCATGGGTCAACTCTTCCAAATCAAGTAGCCTACTGATTGAATCCAACACATAATGCCGATTTGAGCAAACAAGTAACAAAACTAATACAAAAGGGATTGGTCAGGAAGAGTATGATTCCTTGTGCGAATCCTACACTTTTAACCCTAAATAAATATGGATCATGGCAGATGTGCGTAGATAACATGAACATAAATAATATTACTATAAGATATAGGTTCCCAATACCAAGGATTTATTATATGATGGATGCTTTAGCAGGGGCTAATTATTTCAGTAAGATTGACCTATGAAGTGGCTATTACCAGATCAGGATCAGAGAAGAGGATGAGTGGAAGACAACTTTCAAGACTCGATATGGATTATATGAATGGTTGGTGATGCAATTCGGGTTATCTAATGACCCCAGTACCTTTATGTGATTGATGAACATAATGCTGTAGAAATATAATGGTAAGTTTGTGGTTATTTATTTTGATGATATCTTATTTTTCAGTAATACTAAAGCAGAGCATGTGCATCATTTGAGGTTGGTGCTAGATTTATTAAGAAAATAGAAACTATATGCCAATTTGAAGAAATGTAGATTCCTTCAAGAGAGTTTAGTATTTTTGGGGTTTGTAGTTTCAAGGGAAGGCCTCAGGATGGATGAGAAAAAGATAAAACCAATTGTTGAATGGCCTATCCCGAGAAATGTCACAGAGGTTAGAAGTTTTCATGGCTTGGCAACTTTTTATAGAAATTTCATTAGGAATTTCAGTAGCATTGTGGCTCCCACTATAGAATGCACCAAGGAGAAGGAATTCATATGGACAAAGGCACCAGGAGAAGACTTTGAGATTTTGAAAAAATGTAACCATCACACCTATTTTAGTGTTACCTAATTTTAGAAAATTATTTGAGGTTGATTGTGATGCATCACATATTGGAATTGGAGTTGTGTTGAGCCAATGAGGGCATCCAGTAGCATTCTTTAGTGAGAAATTAAATGAGGTCAGGAAAAATTACTCCACCTATGATGTTGAATTCTATGCTATTGTGCAAGCATTAAGATACTGGAGACATTACCTATTGTCTATAGAGTTTGTACCCTTCATGGACCATGAAGCATTAAGGTATGTGAATTCCTAGAAAAATTTGAATAGTAGACATGCAAAGTGGGTATCATATTTACAAGAGTATGAGTTTACTTTGAAGCATAAATCAGGAAAATAGAATAAGGTGGTAGATGCCTTAAGTAGGAAGGTAATGTTGCTGACTACCATGGAGAATGTTGTGGTAGGATTTGAGAGTATCAAGAATTTATGAGGTTGATGCTAATTTTGGACAGGTTGTGGCATAGTATAAGAATCTAGTAGGGGGTGTGTCTAGTAATATTTTTGCAGAATATGTTATGCAATATGGTTACCTATTTAGAGGTAAACAATTATGCATTCCTGTTGGTTCCATGAGGGAGAACATCTTGAGAGAGCTACATAGTGGAGGTTTAGCTGGACACTTTGGGGTGGATAAAATTATTGCTCTTGTGGTGGAGAAGTATTATTGGCCAAAGATACGAAGAGATATAACTAGGTTTATATCTCATTGTAGATTTTGTCAGATGGCTAAAGGCCATGCCTAGAATACTAGGTTGTATATGCCTTTACCAGTTCCCACAGGACCTTGGATTGACCTGAGCATGGACTTTGTGTTAGGACTTCCATGTACCCAACGAGGTAAGGATTCCATATTTTTTGTTGTTGATAGGTTCTCTAAGATGGCTCACTTTATCCCCTGCCATAAAACTTAATATGCCACAGGAGTTGCAGTCCTATTTTTTGATGAAATTGTGTGTTTGCATGGCATCCCAATATCTATCACTTTAGATCTATATGTCAAATTTTTGGGCCACTTTTAGAGGACATTATGGAAGAAGCTTGATGCCAAGCTCCAGTTCAGTAGTGTGTATCACCCACATACTAATGGACAAACAGAGGTAGTGAATTAGATTTTGGGTAATATTTTGAGGTGCATAGTTGGTACAAAGCCAAAATAGTGGGATCAAGCATTACCACAAGCAGAGTTTGCATTCAATAGCTCAGTAAATCGCTCGACAGGAAAGTCCCCATTTCAGAATTTTTATGGCCACAATCTCCATGGTGTGATTGATTTAGTGGAATTTTAAATTACTAAAACTGTTAGTGATGATGTAGAGGCTTTTGTAGAACATATAAAAAAATTGTAGGAGGAATTTCGATAGCGGTTACATGAGAGTAATGCAAAGTATAAAGCATCAACAAATTTACATAGACGAGCAAAGGTGTTTCAGGAAGGTGATTTGGTAATAGTCCACATTTGTAAAGGAATATTTCCAAAGGGCACATACAATAAGCTCAAAATGAATAATATTGGGCCCTGTAGGATTCTTCAAAAAAGGAATGACAATGCCTATGTGGTCGAATTGCCAGAAGACCTGGATATCTCATCGATCTTTAATGTCTCTGATCTATACCAATTTCATGGAGATGTAGGGGATTTTGAGATACTAGAAGTGATAAATTGGGCATAACATATTCCCAAGAAGAAGAAGGATCGTGTTGAGCGAGTCTTGGATAAGAATGTGATCACCACACGCAATGGCAACTACAACAAGTACTTGGTACTATGGGAAGGATTATCATCGGTTGAAAGTACCTAGATTTCTGAAGGAGAGCTGAAGAATATTGCATAGGATAAGCTTCAGGAGTTTCATATATAGAACTCACAGGAGCTGAGTTCTTTTCAACCAGAGGAGAATGATGCACCCACAACATCCAGTGACACTTTCCTGATTTAGCCGAATTAAAGTTCCAACTTCTCGAGGTCATAACTTTTGATTCGGGTGTCTGTTTGAGCTCATTTTTTTTAAATGCATAGAATTGAGTTGAACTCACCGTTTTTAGAAATTTTGTCATTGAAGTGGCCATTTCGACACGTTTTTAGGCCCTGAAACATCATCGGGTGGCCAAAAATGGGCTCGAAAGTTTTTGTTCCAATTTTTTTCAATTTTTTGGTATTTAATATCTTTTGTTGCATGAGCCAGTCTAGGGAAATATTTTAGGAAAGTCTTAATTTTGTAATAACAGATGCATGATCTTTTTTCAGATCCATCTGAGTGATATTTTAGACTTACTAAAAATAGTAAGTCCTGATACTTACTAAAAATAGTAAGTTCGTGTTAGGTTAGGTTTTTGGTGGATATTATATGTAGGAAGTGATTTCATTGTAAGGGGATGGAGATCCAAGGAAATAATAAAATTCGAGTTGCAGAATTGTTGTTTTCTCATTGATTTTTCTTGTGTGTTTGAGAATCAATACAGATCTACATCACTATAAATATAGAAAAAATGATGGTTAGAGCACTATCTAACTCTTGTTTTAATCATTATTTATATGAATTGAAAACCCATATATGCCTTCTAAAATCAAGCATGGAATTGCATTACATAAGTTTTCCACATCAACATTGACAACAAGGTAACTTAACACTAAATTTTTATGGTCTCTATAACAAAAAAAGCAAGGAACTCATCAACAATGTTATGGATGTAAATTTATATTTTAATATAGTTTATGTAATTATTATTATAATATTTTTATTCCAATTTAGTAGAAAATATTTTTAGAATAAATATTTCTACTACCTCTATGTGACTTGTCACTAATTTATAAATGAGGAAGTTTTCTTAATACATCTCTTGCTATAATTCGTAATATATGTACTAGAGGATCACCTTAACAATAATACAACATAAGATATGTCATATGATTTTGCTTGAGATTAACACTTCTTATGCAGATAAAAATTACATGTCACTCAATATTGCCATATGTAGGGAATTTTAGAACACTTAATCACACACAATTGGAAAGGTAAAAAGTCATCATGACAAGATTTGGACCCTTTATTTCTCATGTGGTTACTTAAATAGGTATGCAATTTCATAGGCATTATTTAAAAATATTGTAAGACTTTTTTTTTACTTTTTTATAATCATTCATGGTACGAATATAAGCATTATGCCTTCCTAATGATTCAAAGAGTTTTTTTTCCTTATGCTTTATTCCTTAGAAAATTGTATTTCTTCTTTCTATATTTTCTTCTTATGTACAATATTATAGAATGATTATTTTGGTTTATATTTTTATATTTGAAATGGTATCAAATTTAAATTATTGTTGATTATAACAACCCAAAAAGACACACTCAATTTTTTTTCAATAGCTTTGAGTCATTTGCCATCCATGGACCTTCACAAAACCCTCTAAAAAATAAAATTCTCAACCACATCTACACTACATGCATGGTAAAAATCCTAAACTAGTTCAACATTTCTTAATGCCTACCTACATACTACCACCCTCCCCTTTATTTGTTTTGGAAAGGTGTTTCTAGTAAACCAAATCTCTACCAAAGTCTTTAGATACATGAGTTTCCTTTTACCATATTTCAAAAGGAAACATCTAGCTCCTTGCACTACATAATTCACTTAGTGTACGTGAATCCATTCTCTATCCATTGAGAAGGACTATGTAGATCCTTGCAACCTCAAAGATCAATATTATGAGGTCGTACTATGCACTCATTGGAAGATTATCCCTCTTTCTATCAAGGGCTCAATCTACTTGGCGATATTCATCCATTCCAATTTTAGCCAAAAAGAACATTGAACACGATACACTTTTTTACTTCAAAGGTCACGGTTTCCTAAAGACTCAAGATTATTTCCCTTTACCCAAAGCATCCTTGTAAACTTAAATACACAAATACACTATAAATATAAAGCTAATCTAGCATCAAATAATTTTTTTGACCTGTGTGGCTCAGCCATTTGAGATGTGCGTAGATGTTTATGCACCCAAATCTCAAGGGTAACCTATGTTCTTCCTTTAAAAATTAAGGTTATTTCCCCTACAAGGTGAACACCACTCCAATTTCAGTTGCCCAACCCAAAAAAAACTCAACTATTATGAAAGCTTATCGCCAGTCCTCAAAGCAACACATGAGAGTTCAAAGTTAATCTAGATGTTCACTTGATACACACTCACACATTCGAAGGTCAAGCATGAATTTCCAAACCCATTTACAACATGAACCCACTCCCATATATTGAATAAAGACTCATTCATTTATTTAAATTAAAACCAATGCACAACACCATTTCTACTTAGGATAAATTTCAAAGACTACTAGAAACATAAACTATAATTTATTATCATATGATTTTCCATCAGAAGGCAAAAAAAATACCATAAAGGACTTTGGCATTACGTAACATCTTTTCCAATATACAACATAAAAATTATCCTCCATACGTTACATCCAGAAAGGTTCTATAACATTTTTTCATAGAGTTTACAAAGGTCGTACGCATAAGAAATTGATTACAAGATTTCATGTTTTTGTATACCCTCAACACAATTTATTTTTTTCAAAGTAAGCAACCAGGCACCAAATAAATTATATGGTGGGTACATTTATTGAAGAATCATACTCCCACTATAAACCAACAAATATTTTTCTCTCACAATCTCAAAAAAACTCTCAACTCAATATTTGGTATTGTAGCACCCTAAAATTGGCGCAGTAAAATTGGAATAATTACATTCACCTTAGTAAATAAATTTAAATTCAAATTTAACCTCCCAAACCACCCGTTAACCGCCGAGAAACCAATTTCCCATTTTTCCGTGCCATTTTTAGGAGTTGTTTTGACCGTTGGACGATATCGTCGCCGATTAGACGATATCGCCCCAGATTTGATGATTTCATCTGGACTAGGACGTCCAGACGATTTCGTCGTAAAACTGCATTTTCATAATTATACTCTGTTCCAACGGGTCTCCAATTCGGGCAGAAGCGTGTCTACGCCGTTGGGACCCTTCCCCCATTGGAGATCTCCCAAATTGGGAAGATATCCAACCTCCCAACAACTTTCCCTAAGCCTATTTAACTCTAAGACTTTTCCCTCCCCAACCCCTGGCTGAATTTTTATGTAAATCAACTCCCTATGTGCTAAAACACTTCAAATTTTCTCTTGCACTAGTCCTATATTAATTTTATTGCAGATACACCACTGGTTTTTAGTTGGAGCCAGCACCTATCGCAGCCGATGAACCTATCAAGATCGGAGGCGATCTCATCAAATTTGGGACGATCTCGTTCTGATGCGAGACGATTTCGACTGCAACACACATCGAGGCAATCAGTGCCTGGAGTTTGCTCTTCTTTCTCTTTTATCTGTCATTTTATGCTATAAATTAGATTTTCTATTCAGTTTTTATACTATATTACATCTGGAGTTCACCCATTTTGTCTAGTTTGCATATTAAGATCATATTCTACTATCTAAACACGATGATTTGCATTTACTTTTGTTCTTGTATATTGTTCAATACTCATATTACTTTTTCACATAGTTTGCCCCTGTTTACAAAATAGAATTTCTTGTATTTCGCATCTGCTTGCTGTTTTGCAGGTCTCTGATGAATTCGTCTGACAAATTCATCAGATTACAGATGATCCTGTCAGTTTAGACGATTTTATCAAATTGAAGGTGATTCTGTTGAATTGCAGATGATCCAGATTGCTACAAGTAATCAGAAACTTCATCAGACTTCCGGATCAGGTAATCTTCATTGGCCTCTTGCAAATTCTCTATTTCTGCTTTCTTTTCTGTTTGTTGTATTAATTTAAATTGCATTTTCATGTAGTTTAAGTTAGAATCATTCGGCCAAACCTAGGATGAATGTTTAAAAATAAAACGAACTCATAAAAACTCATTCCCAAAACCTAGGCGTGGAAACTGCCACCAAATTTTTCCTGGTGAACCCACCATCCATCGAAAAATCACCAAAATACACCTCCCTTGAGATGCGGGACCTTCGTGAAGTCCTCTCGTTCGAGGTACCGCACCATCCTTTTCCCATCCTCCTTCCGAGCGCGGATCCAATAGCCTGAAGGTAGAGATGCAAAAAATTTGGAGCGATACATTTTGGCGAACCCGACGTGAATGCATCATAACCTTTTGAAAACAAAAACAAAAAAATATATATGTGTGCAAAAAAAAATATAACAAAATCATCATTTCAAGTTTGTATGTTTTTAGATTCAATTCTAAATAGTAGATGCTAAATATTACTTTTAGAAGTACTAAAGAAACCATGAGTTTTTACTCAAATCAATATGAGCCCATTAGTAATGTTGGAAGAATTCATCCAAATACATTTGTTGATTATGACCAACCTCATCCCTATTCAACACCACCTCTATCACACTCTTCTTATTTTTCATCCATAACCCAACAAAACAATCCCTTTGCCAATCCTCTTCATAATGATATTATCTATTCTCCCATATATCCATATTATGTCTATCAACCCACATATAATCCTCCACCACCTTTTCAATACTCTTCTTTCAATACAACACATCCATTTCAACAAGAAAATACTTGTTCTTCCAATTCTACCATTCACTCACCTCCTACATCGCAATCTTCCTATCATAATTCTACCCAAAATGAAGAAAGTAGAGGTGAGAAACCATTAGGTCCTTTTATGATGAAATTCCTAAGGCATTTATCAAAAACCTCTCAAAAACCTTCATCACGTAAATTTACTAGGCTTAATCAACCAATGGATATAATTCTCAAGTATTTACTTGACACAAATAGGATTGAACTCCCTTCCATAAGACAACCTGATACCACATCAGATTGGTTTAAACCTGAGTTACATTGTGAATATCATAGAGTAGATGGACATATGACACAAAATTGTATTGATTTAAGATGTGCAATTCAAGATTTGATTGATAAGAATATTTTTAATATCAAGGAATTACAATCTACAACTGATTATAAATCTCCAGTAAACTATCAAACTCCTACACAAAAAATACCAATAATCAATCAAGACATGGGGATCTCCCAAGAACCCCTACTCAATTATCAACAACAAGAAACCAATCAAATATTGCATGTTAATGTGTCCCATCATGATGATATTATTAATATTATAACAAAAACTACAAATGAGCAACCTCAAATTCAATCAACCCAATCTGATATTCAAGAGATGGATTCCTCATTTGACCAACCTTCAAAACTATATTTGGCTATAGAGAATGATCCAAAATGGAATGTAAGCATAGAAAGCTCATCTTTAGAATCAAAATCTCAATCTGAAATCCACTTTGATAACCAACAACAAGTGATTAATCCTCAAGCAAAGATATCCCTTTTAGAAGTATTACAAATTGCTCTTAAGGAAATTTTGTTCAAAATACCTAGCCAACAATTTGTTCCTCATCATAATTTCTCTAAGAACATAATTAATGGTATAAACCCTCTTGAGGTTAACCATATTTCATTCTATGATGAGGATATTCCTTCCTCTACTCCACAACAAGACTCCTATCTTTACATTATCGGATCTCGTAAAGAAACACTTGTTAGAACTATCATGGTAGATAATGACTCTTCTCTTAATTTATGCACTTATCAATTATTTCAAAAACACAAATTAAAGGAAGAAGATAGTAATGAATCAAATGTTATTATAACATCTTTTAACAATGAAATTCAAGAACCTCAAGGTACTATAATTATTCCCCTTAATAGTGGATCCAAGATCTTGGATATTTTATTCTATGTAGGATATTGTCCTTCACCTTACAACCTATTTCTCCAGAGTCCTTGGATTCATACGATGAGGGTTTTCCCTTCCACTCTTCACCAATGTTTGAAGTTTGAACTTACAAATAAAATTGTTACCATACATGGTGACCCAAAACCATTTGAAGAATATTTAACGATTGAAACATCAAGTTCTATATATTATTTATTATCACAATTCTCTTCTATCCATCACTTTTTTTTATCCATATATGATCATCTTTGTTTACCAAATAACATCCATGCATATCTTTCACATATACTTTCTCTATCTTATCAATATTTGGAATATAGTGATAAGAATGAAGAACTTTCTTATCCTTCTTACATTTTATTTGGTAACATGATCAATTTTACACATATAAAAGTCAAATCTTTTTCTACATTATTCTACATTATAACAAATATTTTGTTATCACTACCTTTTATTTATCATCTTTTGTCCTTACCTTCACCTCAACCAAATTATCCTTCAAAACCTCCTTTGATTTTGAAGCAACCTTAGACATGTTATACTCAAATAACCTTGTATAGTGTATATAGATCATCTTGTATATACCACCAATTTCAATTCATAAATTAAAATCAAAATACAAAAAAAAAAAAAAAATCAAAATCCTCAAAATCTTCAAAAAAATACAAATGCAACCAAAGAACTTAAAGGTAAATTTGAGCCCAACTGGCTCGGACCATACATCATTACTGCAAAATTTGAATCAGGAGCATATAAATTATCTACCTTAGATGGTAAAGAACTTAAAGAACCCATGAATATTTTACATCTCAAACGTTATTATGCATAAATTTGATTATTTCATCCATGTATATATTTGTTCAAAATCATTATCGTGTATTTCTTTCAATTTATTCAAAAACCTCAAAAACATTCATAAAATCTTCAAAAATATTTATTGCATTTATTTAAAGCACTTGTAAAGTTCCTTTTGCTCCAAAACAAAAATCAACATAAAAATCCAAAAACAGCTATATTCTTGACTCTTTCGAAACCAAAACAATATATAGAATAAAGAGAGAGTCAACATTCTCAAAACTTTCTCAAAATCATTATTTTCTTACAATTATTGCAATTCTATGTTTCAACTTATTTTGGATAAAACTAGCATTTATTTGGCATCCCTCACTTGCACACTCACACAATAAATATCTTGATTTTATCTGTCATGATTACTAATCTCTCTTATATCAAAGTTCACAAAATTCAATTAAATAAATTTTGAGCATAGATAATTGATCTTGTTATTTACTTAAACCAAGCACATCTTTTCACAATAAAATGATTATATTTGTAATTTCCATGTTTTGCTACATAGTAGAACTGATTTCTTGAGTGAAAATTTTCCCTTGCTATCCTATCATGCACATGGTCTAGAATATTTGAGAATTGGCAAAAGGACAAGCTCACCCCTACCCAGAATAAAAATCCCTTGCTCTACAGCTAATCTGAGCAAGTATCCCTAGAAAAAGAAAAAGAAAAGAAAAATTCAAGAAAAAGAGAAAAGAAAAATGTTATGTCAGCAATGTTCCAAGCATTATCAAGCAAAAGAAATACAAAAATAAAAATAAGCAAAGTTCAAAAGAAAGCAAGAAAAGCAATAAAATCCCTTTCCCTACCCTTTGAAAAGAAAAGAAGGGTGAATGAGCTTGAATCCTTGGAATTCTCAATTATTCGAAAACTGTGAGGTAAGCCCCATAACAGGTGGTTTGTGCCCAACCTGCTTGGCCTTGGGTAACTCCTAGCATGGCGATATGTCTGTCACATTAGCGACCTTCTTTTGTATAGACCTATGTATGCTTATGGATTAGCTAGCTCTTGATAATACGATCTACATAGTAGCCTAGTATGGTTATATGCATCTACATCATGGTTAATGAACACTTATTTGGTTTCTTCAAATCACTTGTATCATAGTATCTTGCTCAAAACTGGTAAATGACCAATGCAATTGCACACACATTTGTATTTGAGAGATTTTGTCTATCGTTATGATAAATCAAGATTGGCAATGAATTCACTTATGCACATGGGATTCCTTATAAATGTAACTTTTTGTCTTCAAAATACTTTGAAATATTATTTTTGCAAACTTGTTTGGAATAAACCAAGTACAATTATTTACCACAAAGAAAACTATATAATAGAAAAAATCAAAAATTTCAATCAAAACATATCATATATATCTTATCGACTTTCGCAACGATGGCATAGTTTCAAAACCAAAATTGGAATTTTATGCTTAGCGCAAGTCCTCATTATCATATTTTCTGTTCATCAAAAATTAATCATGCAATAAAACTATCCTTTCTTTGATCTTCGCGATGATGGTATAAGTCTATACCTACATATTCTATGCCTAGCGCAAACCATTGTAACAATTTTATTTCCTGATTTATCAAAGATCATACAAAACATATGACTTCATTTTTTTTTACAAATTATGCTTTTCAAAAGCAAACACATTTTTATTATTTCATATCATTATGTCAACCTTTGCATTTTGCAATGATGGTATAATTCTTAAGGAATTATTCAACAATTTTTATCACACTTAGGAATTTATGCCTAGCAAAAATCATTTTACAAAAATTTCATGCATAATATTTTCATGGAAATCTGAAAACAAACCATCATCATCATCATCATTTGCATCATCACAACAAAGTCTTAAGACAGTCTCTTAAGCACTCTTTTCTTTTAGCAATATTTCTATCCTGGGACTAGCTTGACGACCGAGTGAGCAGCGACTCCATGAAATGGTCTATAATAGCGACAATGTCCTTTGAAATTATTGTTAGAAATCTCTTTTTATTTTTATCACATTTCATTACAACCAATCAATTTGTTACATCAGATTATTTCATTTAAAATATTTAAAGCATGACATCCAAGTTATAATATTTTCCAAAATGACATAATTACATGAATCATCAATAAAATCATTACATCAATCAACTCAATCAATCAATCAAACATAAAAAGCATCATAAGCATCACATAAGACAAGTCATATGATCAAAAATATCTCATCTATATATATCAACAGAATATATACATCATCAAAACTGGATTGGTATGCCACAATCTGTACCTCGGCATACTCAATCCTCTATCAATACAAGTATAATACAATATCAGTGGTAGTATCCCACCCTCTAGCCTTGAGAGCCTCTAGAGCTCTCGGCCTCATCTCCTCCCCCGCCCTGCGGAGGACGAGGTGGTCCCATCGCAGTATGTGTGGTACTGCGAGTCCTCATCGTCAACCGAGATGAGCTCCTCGTTGACCCTGTCCTGATAGGATCTGCTATGGCAGGTGGCACCTGTATCCTCTGGCCCTATGGCACCGCCTGGTAGTATAGCGCCTGATAGAATGCGATCTGAGAAATCGACCGCATCAGCTCCTGAGTGCTCACCCCTCCGCCTCGTGCCCTGAGATGAGAATTCTTGTCTCGTAGCTGCGACACCTCAGCCTGGTGCTGTGCAGCTACATCCTGTAACATTTGCACCTGAGCTCGCAGACGATCTCTCTCTGCCCAGAGAGTAGCCATCTCACTACTCTCGCCAATGTCCACACCCTTGCCCTTATCAAGCGATGGTGGCCTCTATGGATATGGGGGTCTCACCTCCCTCCTCTCCTTCTCCCTCTATCGCGGCCTCTCCTGTGCCTGTGGCCTCCTCTGCTCTCCTCTATCGTGACCCCGGGCTGCCTCTACCGCCGCCTGGTGCCGCCTCCCTATTCGATGCACAACTACGTGGATCGGTCCCTGAGCCCTCATCATCCGAGGAGGGTGAATGCCTACGTACCAGGCATCGTAGCCATCAGCTACCCCTACGTCGTCCCCATCCACTGGTTGAATGGGGGCATCGTCCATGTCCTGACTCCAAAATCACTGCATATCTAGAGCCCCGCTAATCGTGGTGTTATCCTAGATAGTCCGGGAAAACTCATAATCCCTGAGATATGGGATCCCCTGTTGTAGACCGAACTATCACAAAACTCGGTCGTAGCAATGGAGCTCCACCTCTCCCCTCTCTATCCTCAGCCAGCAGACTCACCTGATGCAAGCCAGCTCCTGTGCGTCCTCTGCCCACCCTGGATGCTGCCTCCATGGCCTCCAGGTGATCTGGTCTAGGACCAAGTCATCCAGTAGTCTCCGGGACACCGACAGGTCGATCTATCGCTGTGCCCCTCTTCGAAGCCACTAGTAGAAGACTCGGGGCCTCTCCCCGTAAACCCCTATCAATGGAAGCCCTACTGGCCTCCGCACCATAATGTGCTCCCACCACCAAACCTGTAGGAGCGATGTCATGACCAGACATCGCCCGCCCTTGTACATGACCCCGTAAAGGATCCTATACAGCCGACATAGAACAAAGTTGCCCCAAGAAAATCTATAGCCATGGTCGCGCATGTCGCAGATCACATCTACCAGCATCCATGGTACCCTGCATCCGCTCTGGTGGCACAGCAGAAGTCCACCAACCACCCCAGCCAAAACTTGTGTCAGTGTAGATGCCCCAGGCATCTGGCGTAGTGCCTCGATGTTCACTTCGCCCTTCTCCAGGGTGAAGCTCGGGTCACCGCAGAGTCATCCCATCATGTGGCCCTGATTGGCCACAGGTGTGATCATCCTCCCTTGTATGGGGATTCTAAGAATCCTCCATACATCCTCTAGTGTGGGAGTCATCTCCCCTATCGGTAATCGGAAGCATGAAGAGCCCGAGTACCACCTCTCTGCTAGGGTCGTCAGTAGCCCCATGTCAGTAGAAACCTGTGGCATCTCTGCCACATGCTGCAATTCGGCCTGTGCCAGAAGATCCCACTTTGCCTAGGTGAGAGCGGCCAAGTCGTCTCTCAGCCCGCCATATTTCCACTCTCTGCTCTTTAATAATCCTCTCTGCAAGCATAAACAATCAAAACAACAAACAATCATTAATAACAATTTTAGCAATCAATAATGCAACTTAAAGATCAAATTTTTACCATTGATGATATCATCCACTATTGGCCGATATCGTCCAAAATTTGAGCAAAATCGTCTCCGATTTCGCGTGTCGAAATCGTCTCTAATTTGACTAAATCGTCCCTTTTTCGCCGATTTCACCCTTGGGCGAAATTGACGAACTTGAGACGATTTCGTCGAACTAGGGACGATTTCGTTCGGACGACATCGATGGCCAAAAACGGTCGGGATGCTCAAAATTCATCCTAAAATTCATTTACAAAGCATGTAAATTCAAATTAAATCAATCTAAACTAAGTTTAAACCCCTACCCGTAGACCGCGGCGGACCTCTGCAGATCTGTGCGCTGTCTCTACCATTTTTGCTCCAGAGCTCTAAAAATAGTAAAATGAACAGTAACAATGAATTAGGGTTTTACCCTATTTTTTTTAATTTTATTCAAAATAATTCAACAATAATTTTTGCTTTTCTGTGTTTCTATCGCAAACGTTCGATTTGGGTAAAAACACGGAGGGGGCACCATAGTAAGCTATCGTACGATTCGACCAAGAATCGTCGCCTAAAAATGGGAATAAATTTTTGCTTTCTCGTAGATCGAGAAGAACTCATCTTTAACGCATTTTCTTCAGAAAATTTGCTAAAGAGGGGGCAAAATGTAGCACCCTAAAATTGGCGCAGTAAAATTGAAATAATTACATTCACCTTAGTAAATAAATTTAAATTCAAATTTAACCTCCCAAACCACCCGTTAACCGCCGAGAAACCCGTTTCCCCTTTTTCCGTGTCATTTTTAGGAGTTGTTTTGACCATTGGACGATATCGTCGCCGATCAGACGATATCACCCCAGATTTGACGATTTCGTCTGGACTAGGATGTCCAGACGATTTCGTCGTAAAACTGCATTTTCATAATTAGACTCTGTTCCAACGGGTCTCCAATTCGGGCAGAAGCGTGTCTGCATCGTTGGGACCCTTCCCCCATTGGAGATCTCCCAAATTGGGAAGATCTCCAACCTCCCAACAACTTTCCCTAAGCCTATTTAACTCTAAGACTTTTCCCTCCCCAACCCCTGGCTGAATTTTTATGTAAATCAACTCCCTATGCGCTAAAACACTTCAAATTTGCTCTTGCACTAGTCCTATATTAATTTTATTGCAGATACACCACTGGTTTTTAGTCGGAGCCAGCACCTATCGCAGCCGACGAACCTGTCAAGATCGAAAGTGATCTCGTCAAATTCGGGACGATCTCGTTATGATGCGAGACAATTTCGACTGTAGCACACATCGAGGCAATCAGTGCCTGGAGTTTGCTCTTCTTTCTCTTTTATCTGTCATTTTATGCTATAAATTAGATTTTCTATTCAGTTTTTATACTATATTGCATCTGGAGTTCACCCATTTTGTCTAGTTTGAATATTAAGATCATATTCTGCTATCTAAACACAATGATTTGCATTTACTTTTGTTCTTGTATATTGTTCAATACTCATATTACTTTTTCATATAGTTTGCCCCTGTTTACAAAATAGAATTTCTTGTATTTCGCATCTGTTTGATGTTTTGCAGGTCTCTGATGAATTTGTCTAATGAATTCGTCAGATTGCAGACGATCATGTCAGTTTAGACGATTTTATCAAATTGAAGGCGATTCTGTTGAATTGCGGACGATCCAGATCGCTACAAGTAATCAGAAACTTCATCAGACTTTCGGATCAGGTAATCTTCATTGGCCTCCTGCAAATTCTTTGTTTTTGCTTTCTTTTCTGTTTGCTATATTCATTTAAATTGCATTTTCATGTAGTTTAAGTTAGAATCATTTGGCCAAACCTAGGATGAATGTTTAAAAATAAAACAAACTCATCAAAACTCATTTCCAAAACCTATGCATGGAAACTGCCACCAAATGTTTCCTGGTGAACCCACCATCCATCGAAAAATCACCAAAATACACCTCCCTTGAGAGGTGGGACCTTCGTGAAGTCCTCTCGTCCGAGGTACCGCACCATCCTTTTCCCATCCTCCTTCCGAGCGTGGATCCAATAGCCTGAAGGTAGGGATGCAAAAAATTTGGAGCGATACAGGTATGCTATCCTCTACTCCTTACAATAACTATTTAAACTTTAGATTACCAATGTGGAGATGTCCTTGATCATCAAAATGGAAATGTCCATTCCTCGGGATCAGATATGACTCGATAATCTCAATTTATTTTTGCAAATTCATTTATGTAAACACTCTGCATGAAATAAATATGACCACAACACACCATACTTCTTCCTATTGAAGAATTCATTCAGCAAGGACATGAGAAATCACACTATTCCTTACATCTTGTAAAAATAAGAGTAAGTAAATCTTTATAAATAAACTTTTCTTTTTATTTTTAGGTGCTCTCAATACCAATTCAAATTTAAATTGATTACACATGTCCGGTTACCCTTCATCCAATTACAACACATATAACCTACTCAAACCAGAAAGTAACCAAGAATTAAATTTACAACCACCCAATGATTAGACTTCATTCTAGATTAAGAAGAATAATATTCAAAAAACAATCAACGTCCAAATGCAATACTATTTCCTTTCTACATGGATGTGATCCTTCATTCCTTATCATTATCTCTAGTGTTCTTAAAGATATCAAGTTTGATTAAACTCTGAAATCAAAAGTTCAAAGAACACTGTAGTGAAGTTTATACCAGACAACCATTTGTATCCAGTCTAAAATATGTGTTGAAGTTCAATATTGCATGGGAAAAATCCATTAGCTCACATCTAGTTTTAACAAATTTAAAAATTTCCCTCAAGTATATTTTATTGAACCATAGTTCATGGCTTAGAAAAATATTGCACAATAGCATGACACTCGTGGTATAAAGATAAAGCAATAGATTTACCAGCTACTATGTTCTTATTCACATGAACCAAACACAATTTCGTCAAACAATTTTTCACAACATTATAGAACCATCTATTTTATATTCAAGGAAACCTACCTAATGTTCTCCATCCATCATCGAGATTCCTTCCCTGCGCTTCCTCTTCTTTTCTCTGGATCATTTTTTTTCAAAAAGCACATCAAAAAAAATTGTTATTTCCCTTTTATATTTTTTTCCACTTCAAAAGAATCCTCCTTCCTTACTTTGCATGTTTCCTATTTTTCATCTGTTTCCATGTCCATTAATAGGAATACATTAAAATAAAACGTGAAGAGCAAAAAAAATCATACTTCTCATGATTTCACACCCAACCACCATCCTGTATTTCCCTCCAACAAAGCTAAGTTCACTCCATAAAGTTGACAATAATACCATCGTGGGTTAAAAAATCAAAGGTTAATACCTCGAGGAGCGAAGCACCTCTGCTTTTATTTCATTGAACAAGGAAAATCATAATTATTTTTAACTTTAAAAATAAATTATTCCTTTTCCTTACTTTACTCTAGAATGTATTTATTATTATTATTTTTAAATAAATACACATGCTTCCTTTCCCTAGAATGATCATTCAACAAACAAACATTCCAAAGTCACTTATCAATTTCAACCAAAGCAATCATTTAGAGATAAGCATTTTTTTTAGCTAAATATCAACATAAATGGTTTCTTTTATGCAAGTCATGTTATGCAACTCCATGAAAGAAGCACTTATTCATGTTGCTTCCAATTACTTCATCAAATAACCCATCACATCATTTCCCTTGGACATTCCCTTTTCTTGGTGACCAAGTCTTTCTACCACCAATAGCAACTCTTTCTTGCAAAAGTGATGTTCCATTAGCAACATCTTATTCTTTCATGAAAACTAGTCTTGCAAGAACTTAAACATGAAAATATGATCAATCAATTCATCACATAATTCAACCAAAATATATATTTACATGCTAAAAAAATAGATAGTCCATCATCTTATCATATTAAGCAATAGAAAGACATGAAACCTACTAAGTAGATAAAGCTAGCCACGGTAGGTTCATGACATAATACCCTCCTTAGGCTCAACATAGTCCTCTATGTCTCCAAAGTTTCGATTAAACAAACAAGTTAATTTTTTTTTTAAATTTACATGGTGGAATCGGTAGTCATCTCCAATCTGGGAAGACTCTCCAACTTTTATGGCCACCACATTACTATGTGTTGTCCACCTCAGAAGTCACCACATAGATCTTCACGTAATCTATCCCTATAACCACCATGCAAAAATCATTTTAAACCTTTTACGCTACTGAAAGCACCAGGAAAAGGACAAGTGTTCAATCCGATGGGGCCCAATATTTGAACCTTGGACCTCTGCCCCCCTTACGGGGTTTGGTAGAACCAATTGGTCTAACAAATAAGTTAATTACAAATGTTTTTGAAACAAAAAAAGAAAATAATTTTTCATATCTCCCACCCTCTCCTAGATAGCATTCCTCCCAGAATATCAGTACCACTATACTTTACATTGCTCCAACATTATCTTCCTCATTGACTTGGTTTGAAACTCAATAATTTTTATTGGTTGCACCTCTATAGTTGTGGGTTTCACCATCTATAATTTAGATAAATCCCACACATTCTAAATATTAGCAATGTATTTTCTAGGCAAATAAATATGAAAAGTGTTGTGAACCTTAGATAGATTAGGTGGTAAGGCAAGTTGATATGCCACATGATTAATATTCTCCATAATGCTAAAGGGTCCAACATAGCGAGGATCAAGTTTCATGGACTTGATTGCACTCTTCTTGGGTTTTACCCTTAAAAACACCTTGTCACCCTTTGCATACTATCTTGGCGTTCTTTTTAGATCAACATAACTCTTTTGTTGATCTGTAAATTCTTTTAAACATTCCCTGATCATTTTCAACTACTGATCCATATCTCTAACCATATCGGGTCCCAACACAATCCTATCCTTAGGATTATCCCACGTCAATGGTTTCCTACATATTCTTCCATATAATACCTTGAAAGATGGGATTCCTAGAGTTGAAGGATGTACATTATTGTAAGAAAACTCTACTAAGTGTAAATAATCCTCCCAATGAAATTTTTTATGCATACAATACATGCAAAGAATATCTTCTAACACCCGTTTTACTATTTATATTTACCCATTTTTCTTTGGGTGATAATCATATCTACGATTTAGTTTATTTCCAATGGAACGATGTAAAGCTTGCCAAAACTCAGAAGTAAATCTTGAGACTCTATCTCACATAATTACTTTTGGAAAACCATGAAGCCGAAATATCTCTTTGTCAAATCTATTAGCATCATCCTTAGTACTTCCAAATAAAACGTGTGTAACATTTGTCATTCTATCGACCGATACTAAAATTACATCATGTTGAAACCTATTTTTTGGATAGACCTACAATTAAATCCATTGAGATCACTTACCACTTTTTTCAGGTACGACATGCAGATAATTCTGCCAGGTGCCTATGCTCAATCTTAAGGTGTTGGCATTCAAGATATTGAGTGGCATATTCATTTATTTATATCTTAATTCTAGGCCAGGAGAAATATTTCTTCATTTTCTACCTCATCATTACTCCATGAGGATGATCATAATATGGGGATCTATGGGTTTCACTCACAATAATTTTTCTTAGATTACCAATTTTAGGTATTACTACTCTATCCTTGAAGCATAATAATCCATCCTTAATGTTAAAATATTTATTTACATCTAGTTTCTCACTCATTCCCTTCCAAACACAATAAGCATCCTTATCATGTCTCTCTTTAACTTGTTCTATCAAATCAAAATGGAAATGAGATAAAACAACAATGTTCTTTCTCATACTCAAAGCATCTACAACTCTATTCTCTTTTCCCTTTATATACTCAATTCCAAAATCATATTCTATGATAAATTACATCAATATTATTTGCCTTGCATTGAGTAAAGGTTGGGTAAAGATATATCACAGACTTTGCTGATCATTTCTTAGCTCAAAAGGTCTACCTACTAAATAATGTCATCAAATTTTGAGGGCAAAAACAATCACTGTCAACTCCAAATCATGGATTACATAATTCACCTCATGTTTTTTCAATTTGTAGGATCCATAGGTAACTACTCCTCCTTCTTGAGATATCACTCCCCTCAAGCCATCCATTCATGCATTCGTGTGTATTGAGAAACTTCCTTGTGGATCGGGTATCTTTAGTATTGGGGGTGTAGTAGGCTTTTGCTTAAGTAGTTAAAATGCTATTTTACACTTTTTAGTCCATATAAACTCTCCCTCTTTTATTTGTAAATTAGAAATTGATGTAGAAATTTTGACGTAATATTTTACATACCACCTGTAATATTAGTTAAATTCATGAAACATAAAACTTTTGTGACATTGGTTAGTGGTGGCTAGTTCAAAATTACCTCAAATTTTTAAGGTCTATTGTGATTCCATGTACTAACACAATGTAACCCAAGTATTTCAAACTTATCACATAGAATTCACACTTGGATAGGTTCCCATACAACTTGTTCTTCCTTAGAAGTTCCAACAATGTTTCGATATGTTTATCATGTTCTATTTCATTCTGAGAATATATCAAAATGTCATCCAAAAATACTAGAATTAACTTGTCCAACTGCTTCCTAAAGACAATATTCATTAGATTCATGAATTTTGTCAGAGCATTTTTTAATCCAAATGGAAGAATAGTAAATTTGCAATGGCCATACTAGGTCTTAAAAGTTTTTTTGTGAGTATCCACATCATGGATTCTTAGTTGATGATATTTGTATGTCAAATCAATGTTTGAGAAGATTGAGGTATCTTGAGTTGATCTAAGAGATATTCAATTTTAGGTAATGGATACTTATTTTTGATAGTATCTTTATTTAACATCTGGTAGTCTATGCATAGTCTTAAGGATCCATACATATTTTTCATAAACAAAACTAGTGTACCCCATAGTGACACACTTAGTCTAATTTATCATTTTTCCTTTAATCCTTGAAGTTGCACCTTCAACTCCTACATTTCAATAGGATTCATTCTATAGGAAGCCCTATGAAGAGGCTCTGTTACAGGTTGGATTTCGATAGAAAAGTCAAATATTTTTTAGGAGGTAATATGGGTAGATATTTTAGAAATACATCTTTAAAATCCTTTAGAATGGGGTGTCTCTCAAACACATCTTCCTTTTTCTCTTCTTCCAACTCATTTATCTTAACTATATATACCATTCCTCATTTTTGGATGGCTTTATTAAGTTGTAAATCTGATATAATTTGGGGTTGGAAAGACCCTTGTAGGCTATTCAATCTTTGAACTAGCCCATCATCCTCCATATAATCAATCCAATGATCTTGAAAATTAATCACTACTTTATGTGCTTACAACCAATCCATTCCTATCACTATGTCAAAGGCATGCAATGGTGCAAAATATAAACACCCTATGGTAGTTCCACTAGAAAAAGTGATTTTTGCCTTAGGGTAGCACTAATTTATGGAGTAAGTTTACCCTAATCTGTACTCAACCTTCCACCCATGTGTCAATATTTTTGGACGTGTAGAAATATTTTTAATTAAACTAGTGGAAATAAAACTATCTGTAGCACCACTATCAAATAAGATTCTAACATTTCTACCATAAAATTTACCTTTAATTACCAAGGGAGTAGCCTATCCATCCAGATTCTAATTTTCTATAGCTGCATATGATGCGTAGTCATTATACCATCATTAATTCTCAGTGAATCTGTCAATCCAGGGCAGTGTACAAGGCTATCTATGGAAGAAGTGAAACAACTATAACTTAGGTCAATCTAGAGAAACAAGTATTATTGGTGGAACCAGTTGTGTGGGGGGTTTTGGAACATTCCTATCTCTAAATTACATTAAATAAACCTTAATCTAAGTTGTAGAATTGGAAACTAATCATTAACTATAGAAATGAAGTCCTAATTACAATTGTAGAATGAGACCTAATTATATTGTAGAAATAACAGTTGCAGAATTGAAAGTCTGATCCTAATTGTAGAAAGGAAATTTAATTACTTTTGCAGTAATGAAATTATAGATCTAATGTGGAAATAAAAATTGTCAAAGCTCTGTAACAGAAGGTTGTCAATCTTTTGTGCAGGATTTGACAGCAAAACATAAAATGCAGGAAATTACTGAAAAACAGTAAATTTTGGAAATAACAGTCTGAAATAAAGTGGAAGCTTTGCTGAAAGTAGATATTACAACTAAAACATTAAGCACAAGTTTAATATAAACATAAATAAACTAAGATCACAAATATTGTCAGCTATTTACAAGCAATTGAAATAACAAGTTCTACAACTCATTCTACTACAGCAAAATCAGAATAAACCCTGTTGTTAGTCCTCCTCCTAGGTCTAGAAGTGGCCAGCCTCTTTGTACAAAAGAAGGTGTAAGTCTCTTTCTCTTTCTAAATATTAATCACACTCATTTACAAGCAATATGAAATAGAACTGGTGCACTTTATTGATTAAAATACATGATTACAATAATTCTGTTGAAAAATCTACAGGACTGTAACAATCAATTTCTATCTATTTTTTGCTTCTTCCTTACTTTCTACTTCCTCTGCCTCTATATCCTATATGCTACTACTCGGATCAACCTGAACAGAAGCAATATTTATAGATGTCCTAAGGTCTGATTACAAACAAAGAATATCTCAAAAGATCTAATCCTACAATGCTGCAACAAATTTTGGTTTTATCCTAGAAGAAGATTAAAACTTGATCTTTCCCTTAATGATGGCTTTGGTCAGCAATGATGGCAAAGACAGATGGAAGATATTTTACTTTACTTTTTTCAACCTTTATTTCCCTTTTTTTGGCTTCAAAAATCGATCAACAAGTCAAAAAGCACACTCTCTTTTCATTTCAAAGGTAAGTGGCTTCATTCTGAAGACAATGCAATTCTCATTCTGAAGATCGCTCATTTCGAAGATACTGCATTCTCATTCTGAAGATCACTCATTCTAAAGATACTACATGCTTCATTCTGAAGATCCGCTCATTCTGAAGACACTGCATTCTTTATTTCGAAGACGCTGTGTTCTTTCATTTCGAAGATATCTGTTCATTTCGAAGATACTTCGGAATGAACAAATGTATGCTTTTCCTATGATTTCTTTTGCATATCTCAGGTGGGTTATCTTCTAAGATCAATTTTCAATGGTCTTCATCCCTTTCCTCATGTGAATTCCATGCCTTGCTATTTATGGATAGTTGGTTAGAATTTACATGGGAAAGACCAGTTTTTGTTGCACAACAACAGTTTGCTTGCACTGTTGCCAAATTTAGGTGAAATCAATGCTTGAGACAAATCAAAACATGATTAGTGAAATGCTGCTATTATTTTAAGCATATTCCATTGTAGCAAATCATAGCAAAAATAACACAAAACTATGCAAAAAGCTGTAAAATTAGCATATAATATTTCAAATACATTGATCATACAAAATGGTTAATATACAGCATATTGAATCAACTTAACTAACTTATCAGATAAAACATAAGAGTTTATAAGAATTTTTAGTGTTCAAAACATGTTATGATTGAAGCATTTTCAGGCCTCATCATTTTCCCCCCAACTTATATTAATGCATGCCCTCATGCATTCTGTTGGGCTATGGAATCACATATGTCCATGTTTAGATTCCATGACCTGTAGAATAATTTTTTGCCTATGTAATACCCCCTGTTTTCCTGAATGTTTTTGAACCAATATTCAAATTGTTCATTAGGCTGGGCATCTTCCTCAAAGTAGAATGGAACTAGAGTAATGATGGTCAGAGGCCTAAATATGAGACCTATCTAGTTATGTTGCATGATTTGAATCAGCTGGATTACACCTTCTGCTCTTCTTCTGGACCATTCTAAGTTGATGGGGGATATAGGTTCTCTTTTCCTCAAAGACATGGAAATTTCAGCCCATCTATCTCTGCATACTGACAATGTTGGGAAGAAATTATGATCACATAAATTGTTAAATCTAGCCACATAGTCCCTCAAATTGTTCAAGTACATTCTCTTTATATCATCTCTGTTCATCATTGAGAAGTGTTTCCTGGAGATAACTAGGTGATTTGGATGGATTGCTCTGAGTAACAACTCAGCCTTTGTTTTAATCACTTTATTTTGCTTTTTCTCTTGATCCCAGTAAAGTTGATTCTGCAAAGTACACATAAATGCTCTCAACTGAACATCTCCAATGTATATTTGAGGATGAGAGTCAACTTCCTCTAGAATGAAGAAACTGTGTAAAAATAGTTCACACAGGGGATTTTTCTGCTCAAAAGGACTGTCAAAATATGCCTCCAAAAAATTTGCAATAGTGTCCAATTTATATGGGAGGTTTGAAGTAATCCTCATGACCTATCATCTGAGGTATTTTTCCTTCAAAATAAGGCTGTAAAATCTGGCTGGTCGTCTAAATTGGACTAAAAATTTAGCAATTTGGCATAAGTCAGACACCTTTTATTTTAATGCCTGAATTTTTGTGTCCTTGGCTTCTAGCTATTTTGCTTCCAATTTGAATTTTTTAGTTTTAGTGGAAAGCTTCTCATATCTAATTATCCAGCTAGCTATGTCTGCATTGTACTGCTCTAGAGACACAGTATTAGGTGGTCTTACTACAAGGGGGATCCTAGGCAACAAATTTATTTGAACTCCTTTTTTTTCCACTTCCACTGGCTGTTCATCTGTTAATAACTCTACTTGCACCCCCTTATTTGATATTTCTATGGGGTTGTCATCAGATAGTATTTCTACTTGTACCTCCTTATCTGTTGTTTCTACTGAAAGTGTAACAAGTTGAAATGTAGGGACCTCAATAGGAGTACTTGAACATTTTTTTGCTGTTGGGACTGTTCCTATGTTGGTGGGTCATATTCAACATCCTCTGCTATGCTCTTCACCATTTTTGAAGCATCATTAGAACAAGAAGGTAATGCTTCAGAATAATATGGTGCTGCTTCAGAATGAACAGGCACTTCTTCAAAATGAAGGAATGTTGTTTCAGGATGAACAGGCACTTCTTCAGAATGAAGGAGTGTTGTTTCAAGATGAACTCCTATGTCTGCCTCAATAGATTCATCTGCTCTTCATAGACCCAGAAGCAATTGAGCCAAATTGTCTTCATCATTGGATATAGTTGGCTATTTTTCAGATTGTGATAGCAGTTTTCTCAATTCTGCCACTTCCTGCTAAAGCTCTGCAATTTTTCTTTCTTGCATCTCAATGATGATTTCTTTCTCTGAAATCCACCTGGTCTGTGTTTTGACAACACTCCTTGCTGCCCTCGACCGCTCTCGTGATGTCTTTCACTTCGTTTCTGCTTCGTAGCTGATGCATACAAATCAGTTGCAGTTGGCTGCTCAACCAATATTTCCTCTTCTTCTACAACAATTTGTTCTTGTTCAAGAGGCTCTGTGAGACTGTCTATAAGGGTATCTATCATATCTGTAGCTTGTTGAACTATAGCCTCCTCCAAACCATCCTGTTCAATTTTTGCCTCAGCTATCTATTTAGGGAATTCTAAAAAGTTTTTAGATGTTGGTTGTATCTCTGTGACATCTGGGCTGCTTGGTCTATCTTCTTCCTCCATAACCTATTCTATTGTTTCTTTCAAATGAATTCTTGTAGACCTCCTAGTTCTAGATGCAAAATTCTTCTTTTTGCTCTATTTTTTGGTGATAGCAGGGGTCATGGGGTCAGTTTTAGATGTCGCTATTTCCCTTGTTATTTCTGCCTCTATTTGGTTAAGTGCTTCACTTCTTTGTTCTGACAAATTAGTTGTAGGTTCAGCAAAATGAACTTTTTTTTTTTTTTCTACTCTACTACCAGTTCCAGATCCTCTTCTCTTTTGTTTCTTAGCTCGTGAAGTTGAGGGTTCAGGAGCAAGGTTTTTTGCTGCTGCTGTGGGGTGTAGTTCTGTAACAGCTTTAGGGGCACCTTCTACAGTTTCTTCTGCAGCATCTTCTACAACATTTTCTGCAGTAGCTATTTCCTCTTCTACAACAACATCAACAGCATTTGGTTCTTCTTCTTCCTCACTTTCATCCCCAAAAATGACATCATTTAGGGTAGAGTAAAACCTATCAAAACTCCTAGGGTTCCCTCTAAAATGGTGTTGGCAAACTAATTTGATGAGGCCATGATGGCAAAGGCTTCCTTTACCCTCCTGATATCTCTTTGCCATGTTCTTTAACTCTTGATACAGATACAAGGGAAGATTTACCCTAACTTCTGGTTGTTGCCCACCATGTCTGATATGGTTCAAAATTCGTAGATGATGCCCTGATAACAGCACATACTGCCCTTCACAAGTTAGAAATTTAATTACCCAGGTGGCTACTTCATCCCAGGGTTCTTGCAGGCTAGCCCTTTTTAACCCTTTGCATGTGTTGTTATGGGTTAAGTACTCTGGTTCTCTATCATTTTCTTCTACAAACTGATTAACTACATTTGCCAATGTGTTCTTGCTAGATCTAGAAATTGAAATCATTTCTAATGGTAGCTCTGTAATCTGACTTAAAATTTTAGGGCTTACCTCAATAGTCATGTCATTAACATGTGCTTGGTTGTTTCTGAACGTATGGACGAACATGCCAGCCAAATCTTCAGAAGACCCATTGAATTTATCCAAAAATGACATAAACCCTCCATTTTCAAAAATTTGCACAACTGCCAGATTTTATCGGAGATAAGTGGTATCTATAGGCTCTATTTTGATCTTTTGCCCCATCTTTTATGTTAAAAAAATGTACACTACGACTGCTGTTATTTTGTTGGGTTTTTGGCTATTTAATGTTGCAGATTTGCAGAGTTTTTAGTTTAAAACCTTCATTGCCCTGTTTCTCATCTTCTTCTTTGGAATGAACCGTAACCTGAGCACTATACTTCACAAACACGTCTTCAAAAAGAAAGGTGGCACACATTTCTACTGTTGCACCGAACACCTATCCGTCAATGATTGCTTGGATGTCCTTACCCTCAGATCCACCTCATTTGGTTTTAATTTTTTTGTTTGGTCCACAAATTCTCACGTGCATGTGTATTGTCATTAAAAATTGGTGGCATATGGTTGGTCACATCCTTCGTATTTTCAATGGGTGCAAAAACCAACCATGTGCTGACTGACACGTGTTCCTTCATCGCATGCAACTAAAAAATTTGATTTTGTCATATATTGTCTTCTTGGATGCCACGTGGAAATGCTCTTTCCGAAGATTATAACTTATTGCACAGACAAAATTTCATTTCGAATATTATGACCTCATTTCGAAGACAAGTCTTCATTTCGAAGACAAATCCTCATTTCGAAGATTATGACTTCATTCCGAAGACAGGTCTTCATTCCGAAGACAAATCTTCTTTGCAAAATTTTCATTCCGAAGATTAATCCTCATTCCGAAGATCAATCCTCATTCCGAAGATCAGGCTGTATTGTGAAGGTAAATCGTCATTCCGAAGATAGACCCTCATTCCAAAGATAGATCCTCATTCCAAAGACAGATCTTCATTTCGAAGATAGATCTTCATTCCGAAGATGATGCAGCAAGTCGTCATTTTGAAGACCAAGTTTCATTCTGAAGACAAATTTTCATTTCGAAGAAAAAGTTTCTTTTTGAAGACAAAGTGCAACATTCATTTTTCTGTCATTCTAAAGACAATTTCATTCCGAAGATAATACAACAGGCACTATTTTTGGCATTCTTGTTCCAAAGATTAGGCAGAAATCAATATTTTCATTTTCAAAACATGTTTTAAATATGCCAAATCTTATGAGTACCTTTTATGCTAATGGTTAATTGTCATATACTATACACTAATCATTTTACAATGAAAAAATGTAAGAAATATATACCTGATAAAAACAGTTAATGCCAATTTTGAAGAATGACTGCCTTTGTTGATATTCTGCTGAAATTTTCTGCAACATTTCAAAACAAGTGCACTTGGTGAATTTGTACAATGATGGTTCAGAAATTTCTCAAGGTTATGCATGCCAAAAAATTGGTTTTCATGCATACCAACCCAGTAGTGCCTTAAGAAAATGTTTTCACTGCTGAGTTATTCATTTTTCTCTCTTATTTTTTCTTGATTTTCCCCTTTTTTTTTTTTTAACCTCTCCTTTTCTCTCTTTTTTTTCTCCCTTTTTTTTCTTGATCCTGACTATGCCCATGAAGGAATTTCATGATTTCCCCTAAAACCATGCCCATGAAGGAATTCATACTCAGAATTTATTCATATTTTTGTTTTCTATTTTTTTTTAATTTTTTTTTTTTGTATTTTCTGCTTTTTCTTGAAATCCACTGATCATGTTGATTGTTTTGAAGTGGAAGACGGAATCTCTTCCACCTATTATGTATCCAAACTATCAAGTTGCTACAAGAATTCATATTTAGTCAGAGGTGTATGGTATACCCTGAGGCGATGTCCATTCACTACCAAATTTCTTCGTGACCCATCAATAGGGGATAGACGAGCTGCTCCATTGTTAAATACCTCCTCAATCCAGTAAGGTCCCAACCATATAGTTCTCAGTTTCCTAGGGAAGTATTCATATTGAGAATCAAACAGTAAAGCCCAATCTCCTTGTTGAAGTTTCCTCTGTTGAATGTGACTGTCATGCCACAACTTTCTCTGCTCCTGAATTACCTCAGTTTGGTGCAGAGCATCCAATCTAAGTTCATCCAACGCATTCAGCTGTAGAATCCTGTCTGTCTATGCCTGTGACAATTCAATTCCAATTTCTAGTGCTGTGCGCAATGTTAGTAGCTCAAATTCAATAGGTAAGAGAGGCTTTTTACCAAAGACTAGTTCATAAGGTGTGAATCCAGTAGTGGACTTCCAAGTAGTATTGTAGACCCAAACTACTTCAAGTAATTTATCTAGCCAATTTTTCCTATGAAAAACTATTGTTTTTGTCAAGATGCGTTCTAGTTCCCTGTTTGTTACTTCAACCTGGCCATTTGCTTGTGGGTGGTAAGGTGATGATTTCCTATGTTTGATTTCATACAATTCTGTAAATGCCTTTATAACTTTGGATTCAAATTGAGGTCCTTGGTCTGTGGTGATAGACCATGCAAGCTACAAATCTTTGAAAAATTTGAGTATACAAGAAATCAATGACCTCTTCATGAGCATGTTTGAAAGCATGCACCTCTACCCACTTTGTCAGGTAATTAGTGCATACTAGAATATGCACCTTTCATTGAGATGGTGGATCAATAGGTCCTACAAAATCAAGCCCCCACCTCTCAAATGGTTCTAAAACCATTTGATGCTACAGTGGAATCTCATTTGTATGAGTGGGTTTCCCCATTCTTTGGCATGCATCACAATGCCTGATGTACTTTTTCACATCCTTGTGAAGAGATGGCCAATAATATCCTGTCCCTAAGATTTTCCTAACTATGCTTTTTACAGAATAGTGTCCACCTAAGGGTTCATCATGACAAGCTCTAAGGATATCATACACTTCATCCTTTCGGATGCACCTACGTAACACATGGTTAGGATTGCACTTAAAAAGCATACCCTTAATCCATTCAAAAGAAGAACTCTATTTGATCAATTGTTTTTTCTATTTTGAAGTGAAATGTGGAGGAAATTTCCCTATGACCAAATAATTGGCTATATCTGCAAACCAAGGTGATTGGACTGATATAGCAAATAGTTTTTCATCAGGAAAAGTGTCATCAACTAATTCCCCTTCATCTGTGTTCTGCAACCTGGACATGAAATCTGCCACAACATTAGCTTTTTCTGGTTTGTTGATTATAGTGATATCAAATTCTTGCAGCAATAGCAACCAATGAATAATTCTTGCACTTACCATAGGTTTATTCATCAAATACTTAATGGTTGTATGATCTGTGTGAATAAATATTTGATAACCTATGATATAATGCTTGAATTTGTTGATGGCATAAATTACTGCTAGGAATTCCTTCTCAGTTTTTGTATAATTTTTCTTGGCCCATATCAAGTTTTTGCTAATGTTGTAGATGGTATAATGTTCACCATTATCAATTTGTCCTAATGCTGCTCCAATTGCTATATTGGAGGCATTAGTCTGTATGTGAAATGGTAATGTCCAATTAGGTCCTCTGAGCATAGGTGGAGTTATCAATTTCTCTTTCAAAGCTTCAAATGCTTCCTGACACTTTGTAGTCCAATAGAATTCAGAATCTTTAGTCAATAGGGCAAACATAGGACTGGCTATTGTACTAAATTTGGGAATAAACCTACGGTAAAAACCAATGTGTCCTAGGAAGCTTCTGACATTAGTCTGAGTTTTAGGAGGAAGGAGATTCTTGATAATTTCAACCTTCTTTGGATCAACTTGGATCCCTTCAGGAGAGATGTGATGACCAAGAACTATCCATTCCTTCATCATCATGAAGCATTTTTTTGGATTCAAGGATAAGTGGTATGTTTCACAACGAGTTAAGACTTTGTCAAGATTTTCCAATGTAAAATCAAAAGTTTGTCCACATACTGTGAAATCATCCATGTAAATTTCAACACTTTCGGTGGTCAGATCAGCAAAAATTGCTAGGACTCGCTCATTGAAAAGTTCTTCGGGCATTACACAAACCAAAAGGTAAAACCCTATAGGCAAATGTTCCCCATGGACATGTAAAAGTTGTTTTTTCTTGATCTTCAGGTGCAATCTGAATTTGATTATATCCACTAAATCCATCAAGAAAACAAAAGTATCTTTTTCCAGCAAGAGTATCTAACACCTAATCTATGAAAGGTAATGGAAAATGGTATTTTTATGTCACCTTATTCAATTCTCTATAGTCTACACATAATCTCATTTTTCCATTTTTCTTCGGACCTATTACCAATGGAGAAACCCATTGGCTATTAGAAATTGGGTAAATGAATCCTACTTCCAGGAGTTTTTCAATTTCTTCTTTCACAATATCTCTTAAGGCAGGATTCAATCTTCTTTGAGGTTGTCTGACTGGCTTGAATTCTTCAGTATAGATTTTTTTGGTACATATATCAGGATGAACTCCTGACATATCTTTGTAGTTCCAAGCAAAAGCATGGACATGCTTCTGCAAGACAACTATTAGTTTTTCTTCCTCTTCCCTAGTAAGCTGGTTGTAGATGTTCAAAAATTTGCCTCGGCTAGACTTCTATTTGTTTTGTATTTAGAAGGACTGAATTCACTCCTTCATACCTGGTGATTAAGGGATTAAGAGGACATTGCTGAGATGGGAGAAAAGAAGCAGTTTCTATTTTATTGCTGCTTGAGGGAAGCATATCTTGTATAGAAAAGTGAGAAGGAAAAATTAGATGATGGTGCCATCCATATGGTAGTGAAACAGAGTTTTCCTATGATAGAACAGATGGTTCATCTTCAGATTTTTGATTCTCCTCATTACTTATCAACTATTGGATATTTGTTGTTTCCCCTTCTAAACCTTGTTCATGCAGAACATTCATCAGGATTGTTTCATTTTCTAAATTTTCTGTGTCACTGAGGTCTTCTGTGTGTTCTCTTACTACTAAGGTAGCTAGTGTAGAAATGACCTCTTTTGGTTACTCATCTGAATCAAAAAACCATATCTGACCTAAAAATTTGCTAGATGGTTTTGCAGGAGGATATAAAGAAATCTGTTTCAAATCAATACCATTTGAAATAGTCATATTTCTAGATCTACAGTCTATGAAGGCTGTTGCAATTGCAAGCCAAGGTCTTCCCAAAATAATGGGATATCCATGTGCTAAATTTCTTGGCTATAAAACCAAAAAATCTACAGGGAGTTCCCAAGAAGAAACTTTTATAGGGACATCTTCAATGATTCCTTCAGGCTTTGCAACTGACCTATCAACCATTTCTAAAACTGTAAATGTGGGGCTGAGATGTTTGAGCTATAATTGTTCCATTGTATCCTTGGTCATGATATTTATTGCAGGTCCTAAATCCACTAAAAAATTTGATATTGGTACTGAACCTATGGTAACTGTGATAACTGAACTTCTTGGGTCACTATACTTTGGAGGTAGTAGTTTTCTAGATAAGAGATCAGCTATCTTTCCTTCAACCTGCATAGTCTTGGGAAATGCTTTCTTCTTTCTTCCTGTTCTTTTAATGCACAAATTTTGGACAATACTGTTAATCTCTAGTATTTCCTTAATGGCTTGCAATAAGGGCAATGATATAGTCAACTTTTTGAGTTCTTTGACCAATTCTGACTTAGAATTTTCTAGTATTGCATTAAGTCTTTCAGGATATGGAATTATCCTTGGTAATTGTTCTGCTTGTGTCTCTTTCTCTATTGTTGGTTCCAATTTTTTTTTCTGTCTCCATTGTTGGTTGGAATTTCTCTGGTTTTGATTATTCTTGCTCTTCATTTTCTTTGATTTCAATTGAAACTGGTTCAGGTACAATTTTCCCTGAATGAAGTTGGATGTTACTACAATCAAGAACATTAATTTCAACATTTTCTTTAGCTTCAACCACATAGACAAGAGGTGTCTGTCTCACATTGTTTGGATTAGTGACTAGTTAAGCTGGCAATTGAGGTTGTTTCACTTGTTGTGTTTGCTATTGTTTTTCTTGAAAATTTTGATTAGGTGCAGGCAACAAATGCTGAGTTTGACCTTGATTCCTTTGCTGCCTTGGATAGGACTGGTATTGCTAATTCCACTATGGTTGGTTTTGCATCCAATGTGGATTAGTCTGATTTTGATTCCAAGTCTGGATTATTTTGATTCCAAGATGGGTTGTTTTGATTACATGAGGGGTTGTTTTGATTCTGATTCCAGGCTGGGTTACTCCAATTTGATTGTGGCCATTCTTGGGAATTTTTCCATTGAGGATAATTCCAAGGACATTGGGGTGGTTTTGATTGTCCCCAAGGCATAGTACCAGGATTATGCCCCCAATTTGTAGGAAAATGAGGGAGATTTTGATATTGAGAAAAATTTCCCCCTTGTTTTGGTCCAATATAGTTGAGTTTCTCAGTTTGGTTTTCTAACACAGTTTTGAGTTGTGGTAGCAGGTGGCATTGATAAATTGAATGCATTTTTGAACAGATACTACAAATTGCTGAGATAGATGTTTTATTCAAAGGACATTCCTATAAAGCATGTTTATTTCTACATCTTGGGCAATAAATTGCCAAAGGTTCTGTGTTTTTTGCTTTTGCAGACATTTCCCCTAAAGTAGTGTTTAAGTGCACTAGAATATCATTTTTGAAATTTGCAAGTTCCTCTATCAGGTCCTTTACATCAGTGCCATTTGTGCGGCTTTTTCTTCTTCTCTACTTAGTGCGAGAGTAATTCCTACAGATATCTATAATTTCCTCATTAATAAGAGTGGTTACATCCCCTTTTCCCATCAAATCCATAACTTCTCTGGATTCATCTTGCAATCCTCTCAAAAATATGGTTTTACATAATTCTGGTTCTACAAGTCCACATCTCCTTTGAACAAAGGAAAACTTATCAAGATAATATTCCAATGTCTCATCATCTTCCTGCTTGATTTTGAATAACTCATCTTTTTTATTCCTTACATGGCAATATTCCTGATATTTATCTAAAAAGATAGTCTCCATTTGATCCCAGGTTCTTATGGAATTTGGCTTAAAGCTCATGAACCAGCGCAATGCTAAATCCTTAAGAGTTGAGGGAAAAATCTTATGTTTTTGATTGTAATTTATATAATCATAGGTCTTACACACTACCTTGAATTCAAACAAAAACTAGTCAGGATCTTCAGATACAACACCTCGAAAGGTTGGAAGTACTAAAGGTGAAATGGTCTTCATGGGAGAGTTTTGTGTTGGATTCAGATGAATAGGATATTCAAATGTTATGGACGGTTGGAGTATATCCTGATCATATCCTTCATTATGAACATAGTCATGTTGGCCATCTATATTGCCTCCTTCTGCCATAGTTTCCTGTTTTTTGGGAGAAGTTAAAGCTTCCCAAATTATTCTCTCAAGAGGTCCAAGCCTCTTTGTTGATGATGAGTTTGATGAATTGTATTTCTTAGGATATTTTGATGATGATAAAATTGGTGATTTTCCTATCTCAGAATGTTCTAGTGATGGTGAGACTGGTGATTTTTTTATCAATCTTTCTGGTAATTCAAACACAGGTGATTCACCCCTTAGGCATGAATATATCCTTAATGGAACAAGCCAGGGATCCTTTGGGGTATTTCTACCTTTTTCATCCCTAGACTTACTCATTCATGTTTACTCCTAAATAACATAAATTAAGTTAATAGTTGTTATCTTCCTCAGCTGTTATATTCAGATTTTAACCTGAATGTTCACAGTTTAGTCTGATTACAATTGTTGGACTGTTTGTTTTCTTCTAACAACACTAATCCTTAACAACAATGCCAAAATGATGCGTAGTTATTATACCATCATTAATTCTCAATGAATCTATCAATCCAGGGCAGTGTACAAGGTTATCTGCGAAAGAAGAAGTGAAACAACTATAACTTAGGTCAATCTAGAGAAACAAGTCTTATTGGTGGAACCGATTGTGTGGGGGATTTTGGAACATTCCTATCTCTAAATTGTATGAAATAAACCTTAATATAAGTTGCAGAATTGAAAACTAATCATTAACTATAGAAATGAAGTCCTAATTACAATTACAGAATGAGACCTAATTATATTGTAGAAATAACAGTTGCAAAATTGAAAGTATGATCCTAATTGCAGAAAGAAAATTTAATTACTTTTGCAGTAATGAAATTTTAAATCTAATGTGGAAATAAAAACTATCAAAGCTCTGTAACAGAAGGTTGTCAATATTCTATGCAGGATTTGACAGCAAAACATAAAATGCAAGAAATTGCTGAAAAACAATAAATTCTGGAAATAACAGTCTGAAATAAAGTGGAAGCTTTGCTGAAAGTAGAGATTACAACTAAAACATTAAGCACAATTTTAATCTAAATATAAATAAACTAAGATCACAAATATTGTCAGTTTTTTACAAACAATTAAAATAACAAGTTCTACAACTCATTCTGCTGCAGCAAAATCAAAATAAAACCTGCTGTTAGTCCTCCTCCTAGGTCTAGAAGTGGCCAGCCTCTTTGTACAGAAGAAGGTGTAAGTCTCTTTCTCTTTCTAAATCTTAATCACACTCATTTACAAGCAATATGAAATAGAACTGGTGCACTTTATTGATTAAAAGACATGATTACAATAATTTTGCTGAAAAACTGTTACAGGATTGTAACAGTCAATTTCTATCTATTTTTTGCTTCTTCCTTACTTTCTACTTCCTCTGCCTCTATATCCTATATGCTACTACTCGGCTCAACCTGAATGAGAGCAATATTTATAGATGTCCTAAGGTCTGATTACAAACAAAGAATATCTCAAAAGATCTAATCCTACAATGCTGCAACAAATTCTGGTTTTATCCTAGAAGAATATTAAAACTTGATCTTTCCCTTAATGATGGCTTTGGTCGGAAATGATGACAAATACAGATGGAATATCTTTTCCTTTACTTTTTCCAACCTTTATTTCCCTTTTTACGACTTCAAAAATCAATCAACAAGTCAAAAAGCACACTATGTTTTCATTTCAAAGATAAGTGGCTTCATTCCGAAGACAATGCAATTCTCATTTTGAAGATCGCTCATTTTGAAGATACTGCATTCTCATTCTAAAGATCAATAATTCTGAAGATACTGCATGCTTCATTACAAAGATCCGCTCATTTCAAAGTCGTCGCGTTCTTCATTCTGAATATCCGCTCATGTCGAAGACGCTATGTTCTTTTATTTCGAAGATATTTGTTCATTTCGAAGATACTTCAGAATGAACAAATATATGCTTTTACAGTGATTTCTTCTGCATCTCTCAGGTGGGTTATCTCCTAAGATCAATTTTCAATGGTCTTCATCCCTTTTCTCATGTGAATTTCATGCCTTGCTATTTATGGACAGTTGGCTAGAATTTACATGGGAAAGACCAGTTTTTGCTGCATAACAACAGTTTGCTTGCACTATTGCCAGATTTAGGTGAAATAAATGCTTAAGACAAATCAAAACATGATTAGTGAAATGCTGCTATTATTCTAAGCATATCCCATTGTAGCAAATCATAGCAAAAAGAACACAAAACTATGCAAAAAGTCTGTAAAATCAGCATATAATATTTCAAATACATTGATCATGCAAAATGGTTAATATACGGCATATTGAATCAACTTAACTAACATATCAGATAAAACATAAGAGTTTATAGGCATTTTTAGTGTTCAAAACATGTTATGATTGAGGCATTTCCAGGCCTCATCAACGATATATCCTGTGTGTTGGTTCCTTAGATATTGTGTCTTTGTTCATTAGTTCCTTTCCTTTCAAACTCATCCCTGCTCTTTGTGGATAATTTGTGGCATAATGAGCTCCTTTACAAAGAAAACATTCTTACTTTGGTCTAGGATGTTATTTTTGTTTTTATCTCCTGCTATTACTTCTTCCTTGGGCAGGTTAATTTGTCCCTATGGTGTTCTATTATCACTATTACCACGATTATTGCATCCATGTTTCCTTCCCCAAAACCATTTTTTGAACATACCTTGCTTATTGCCTTCTTTTTCTTCTTTTTTAGGAACGCTCTTGCTAATTTGATCATGTTTCCACTTCATGAACCCTAAACTATTTCTCTTCCTTAATGTCTCCTTACCTTTCTCACCCAACCCCCCATAATAAAAGTAGGGTTTAAGGTACATTTCATCTTTCCTTACTAACTCATAGTTTCTTTACAAATATTCTAGGTTCTCACATGTCCACTTCTTATCCTATCCTAGGATCAACTCCAAGTTTAAACTTGTGGATCTTCATCTTTTCAGTGTAAGCGGGTACATATTTCATCAAATTTATAAATTTTTGATAATATTTTTCTACTATTATAATCCCATAATAAATTTTGGAGAATTCGTCATACTTTTGGGAGTAGAAATATTTCATTAGAAATATTTCCTTAAAATTTTTAACAAACTCTTCCTATTTCAAGTCAACTGCTATAGCTAATTTTTGTTCCTCACTAAGGGTTTTCCACCAGGCTAAACCATGTCCTTGCAAATGTAGTCTAGCATAAGATGATCGAGTATCGAAAGAAAAGTTCTTCATTATGTAGTATGTCTCTATCTCCTTCAACCAAGCCTTAGCTTTATATTTATCCCCATCTTTCTCTCTAGTAAACTTGGAATATTTAAGATTTTTCATTTCCTTAACCAGTTTAGCCTCCAATCGAACTCTTGCCATTTGTGCTTCTATAAGGGGTTCATCTACTTGTTCCCCTATAGGGTTACCATACTATATTTATTGACATAACATAGCCTCCAACAACTACTTTTGAGTCTCTACTTGCTCATGAAGTAGAGCTACTATTTTAGTACGACTCCTTTCCATCAGAGTTTTATGTTCCAACATTAGGTGCTCTATTATTTATGTTGGTTCCTTGAGTTACCCTTGTTGATGTAATAATATTTCCTCTCCTTTTTTATGGTATTTTTCCCTTACCACACACAAGAGAAGTAGTAGAAATCAATTTCCAATGACCTTTTGGTAGACTTCACCTATCAACTACCTTCTAGGATAAATAGTTGGATTTTTCCTTTTCTTAAAATAACAAAAAACCAAGGCAGGCTCCTCACCAAGTAAGCCTACGATAAAACATTCCCAAATAAGTTTACATAATGAGCCATTTATCCTTTTGAACCATGCTCTGATACCAAATGTAACACCTCAAAAAGATACACTCAATTTTGTTTTCCAATAGCTTTGAGTCATTTTCCATCTATGGACCTTCACACAACCCTCTAAAACATTGAATTCTCAATCACATATGCACTACAGGCATATAATAAATCCTTAACTAATTTAATATTTTTTAATGCCTACCTATGGACTACCACCCTTCACTTTCTTTATTTTGAAAATGTGTTTCTAGTAAACCATATCTCTATCAAAGTATTTAGATAAAGGAGTTTTATTTTACCATATTTTGAAAGGAAACATTTAGATCCTTGCACTACAATATTCTTTTAGTGTAGACAACTCCCTTATCTATCCATTGATAAGGACTGTGCAAATCCCTACTACCTCAAAGGTCAATCTTATGAGGTTGCATTATCCACTCATTGGAAATGTATCCCTCTTTATATAAAGAGCTCAATATACTCGACAATATTCGCCCATACCTATTTTAGCCAAAAAGAACATTGAACACAATACACTTATCTCCTTTGAATGTCCTAGACTTATAAAGACTTGTTGAGTGGTATTTTCACCCAATTGTGAAAGTACACTCTCCTTTAGGATTTGGGTTCCAAATCCCCTCTTGCAAAGAAGTTAAACAAACAACTTCTCCAAGGTCTCCGCTATATTAGCATTTGCATATGTGTATTAGTAATCTCAAATAAAGATATTCAATTTGAATGCTTGGAACACCTTAGTGATTGCAAGTAACTGTAAACAAGGGGCAATGTTGGTTTATTTTACCATGAAACTTCAGTGATTGTTCATTGAACCAAAGTAAAGCAAATGTGAGTTGGCCCTCATATGACCAAGATGTAGTGCCTTAATTCCTTTTATCTTGAGGGTTTTAAAATAGATTTTATCTTGCATTAAATCCTCAATGATGAATATGGTCTTCAAATATAGCTTCAAAATGTCACAATAATTATCCTTCTTAAATGAAATCAGATTTTCATCAAGACGAATAATTTAGTGCATTGATTGCTCCCAAAATGGTAATTTGCAAAGTGCCATAAAACACGACTCCTTCATTGAAATTAGAATTTTCATGAAGGGAATGTCATCATAGGCTCATTGAATGAAACATGAAACTGAAAAAATGAAATTCGGCCCAAAAATGGAAATTTTCTATTTTCGAAATTTTCAAAATATATAATAGAAATAGCAACTTCAATGAATTTTTAAAAATACTAAACAACTCCAAAAATGAAATTTCAAAGTGCGTATTGGAAGTATGAAGTATAGCCTACGCAATGGTGAAATTGTTTTTGGATTTTGAAATTTTTTAAATGTTTATTTTAATGCCTGAAAATTTAAAATAAGTTAAAATTTCTGGAAAAATAAAATGCAGAGAAATGAAAATGAAATGCAAAAAATTGAAAATAAAATGCATTCAATATGATGCTATCCTATTTCGACAAAACCAAAGATGTGAGGTTTCCATGCATGCAACCTAACCTATTGGACTTGCAAAACAAGCACAATCCCCATAGACTAAGTGTTGGTTCCTAGGGTTTAAAATAAATTTCAAGTTCAAGCATTCACATGAAGCAACCAAGCAAACTTGCATTAACTCCATCTACAAACTCCAAATCTGAAAAAGAGAAAAGAAATAGACATTAAATCCATAGCATGCAAAGAGAATCTCCTTCTTTCTTGCCCACAAGATGCAAATTTTTGAAAACTCCTGCATTAAAAATTTGTCATTTTACAATAGCAAAATTTATGGTTTTCCCAAACCAGTCCATGGAAGAAAAATGACTCAAACAGGTCCAGAATGGCCCTCTTGCCTTCAAATCTACAACTTTTCTCGCAGCAGTTTCCAACCCCCTTCAAAGCATCCTTGCCTGGCGTATTTAAAACTTTCAGGAAGATGTTCATTTCATTTTCCAATGGTTGTTTCGTTTTCTCCTTCCCTTGTGCAAAAATGTGTTTTGTTTTCCAAAAAGGCTTTTTGTTTCTATTTTGTGGCCCTTCGTTTCATTTTCTCCACATGGGCTTGCATCTGTTTCCTTCCATATGTAACGACCATCTTAAATGATTTCAAATCATTAAATATTCCTTATGTAATTTTTTGTCTTATTCATTGGATTTTGTCCTTATGTCCACGTCACTATGCAGTCTTCAATTTCATTGTCCTGGTGTTCATCACTAATATCAGACGCACTGTCAACTACTCTGTTCCCTTGGTGAAAATGCAACATGTCACGATATCGTGACACTTTTGCCTCCTTGCTCTCTTTTGTTGCTTTTAGCCGTGAAAATGTAACATGTCACGATATCGCGACACTTTTTCTTTCTTGTTCTTCTTTCTTCTCTTTTGGCCACGAAAATGCAACATGTCGCGATATCGCGACACTTTTCTCTTTTGGTTTGGCCGCAAAAATGCAACATGTCACGATATCACGAAACTTTTTTTCTTCTCTTTTGGCCGTGAAAATGCAACATGTCGTGATATCGCGACACTTTTTCTCTTTTGGCCATGAAAATGCAACATGTCGCGATATCGCGACACTTTTTCTCTTTTGGCCGTGAAAATGCAACATGTCGCGATATCGCGACACTTTTTCTCTTTTGGCTGCGACAATGCAACATGTTGCGATATCGTGACACTTTTTCTCTTTTGGCCGTGAAAATGCAACATGTCGTGATATCAGGACACTTTTTCTCTTTTGGCCGTGACAATGCAACATGTCACGATATCGTGACACTCTTTCTCTTTTGGCCGCGACAATGCAACATGTCGCGATATCACGACACTTTTTCTCTTTTGGCCGTGAAAATGCAACATGTCGCGATATTGCGACACTTTTTCTCTTTTGGCCATGAAAATGCAACATGTCACGATATCGCAACACTTTTTCTCTTTTGGCCATGACAATGCAACATGTCGTGATATCGCGACACTTTCTTTCCTCTCTCCCTTTGCTTTGGACCACGAAAATGCAACATGTCGCGATATCGCGACACTTTTTCTCCTTGCGGTGTTTTGTTTTTATTTGATCTTTAGCATATGGGCCACTTCGGTCTTCTTGGAAAACATGCAAAAAAGGTGGGTCCCCAATTTTGGGGCACGTTGTGGAGCAGCCACAACAAATGGTGACTCTGCTGGGAAATGCTCCTGAGCATTTAGGTGAAAACTCAACCTGAAAACACACAAACTCAAATACAAGCGTCAACAAATATCCCAAGAATGAAACTAGACGAGAAATACATGAAGCATTAAAATTATTAAGCATCAACTTGGTGTGTGCAATGTGCTTCATTCCCTATCATTTGAAACTCGTTCAACTTTCCATTGTCAGTTTCACTTATGATTCGTATGCAAGGCTATGAATGATTTGTGCAGGATTTGATGTATGACAACTATGTTAGAGATATAACAACCTGCTTTGCAAAGGCTCAAAATTTCTAGTATCATGAACAAACATATTAAAACTGTCAAACCCTCTTAGGACCAAATATATGTATATTGAATTAATTTACTAGATCCCAAAGTTGGTTATGTGCCCCTACCATCTTGAACCCATGTGCAAGTGTGAGTGAAATCAAAGCTTTGGGGAATAGGATTCCCAACCTAAGCAAGATGGGAATTTAACCCTATCCTTGCTACTCTGATTTGGAGTTCATTACCTCATCTTGAACAAAATGATTTAACATGCTATGGATGAAACTATCAGGCTAGTCTGTCCATTTGAGTAGTCACTGGTCTTGCCTTTAGACAATACATGTTGCCACGCATGAGCATACTCCACTACCAGTCAGGCGTCTATAGCCTCGGTGGAGATCAACCTCATAATCTAGGATTTGACTTTACTTTTGATTACTTGAACCTTGGGGATGACTACCCATCCTTGCAAGGGACATGTAGTATGATCCTTCTAATCCAATATCAATGATGCAATGAAAGTAGAATGAAAAATATTTGCTTTGGAATTTCAAGTTCTTGAGTGGGCAAAATAGAAGCTTTGGGGAATCGGATTCTCAACCTAAGCGAGATGAGAATTAGACCCTATCCTTACTACTCCATGAAGGTCAAATCAAATATTTGGGGAGTTGGATCCTCAACCTAAGTTTGATGAGGATTTAACCCTATCCTTACTACTCTGATTTTAGGCTTTAAGCACTATGGGAGTGGTAAAAACCACTATTTTAAGGATTATGTTGCATAATAGGACAGACACGAAATACTCCTTTCGCCTCACCTTTTCTTCCAAATATGGTTTTGACCATTTTACTCAAGATCCTCTTTAATATGTGTAGAACATGCTTGGTTCAAAATAGTTCGGGCATCAGTTCCCAATCTTAGGATCCTTTTAATATACGTTATATAATAACCCTAAGAGGATTCGACACATTTTCAATGATTGTATTTGAAATGTAGATGCAACTAAGATGAAATGTATATGCAATGTGGAATGTAACATGAGATATGGATGAATGCATTGCTCTTTTTGAAATGCGGATGGAGTATATCACCTACTTTGCCATAATTTGTGAAACTAACAACTTCATGCATCACAAGTTCCAAACGATATTCTTTAATGTGTTTGCGATACTCGTGGAGCTTTCTACAATACAATTCTGATGTTTCATATTCTCCTAGTCTTAGTCAACATTCATAAGGACATAAGCTGACAAACCAAAAGTGTCCAAAGGAACCACACACAACTTTAAAACCAAAATTGAAATCAAATCCAAAACCAAAACATGAAAACCCAAAGTATATACAAATGTACAATATAATACAATATGGTGCAAATTTTGGATTATCATTTTCCCAGATCCCAAACCTGATTAGAATTCTTTAAAAGACATATGACGTGATACACATGCCAAATGTGGAAGGAATCAAACAAGAACAAGACTAGATCAAACAATGCAACCAACTTCAACTTTCCTCTCTCACCCCACCAATTAGATTTAGTTCCATTAGTATTCTCATAGGTGAGATTCAAATTACCAAATTGATTAGACAATGGTTGATTTTCAATTCTTTCTTGTCTATTCTTTAAGGTGCAAATTTCATAGTTCCATTCATGATGTAGAACTAGGCTTTCTTTATCCAAAATGAAATTTTGTAAGCAAGAGCCTATTTCTAAAAATTTCAAAGCCAATTCATTTTCCATGTTCTTATAATAAAATTGTGAACAATTTACAAGCATCTAGGATATTTATAAATGGGGATCATTAGAAGTTTTTATCCTAGGTTCAAGAATTAATTGTTGATGAATTTGATTTAGCAATTTAGGTGCATCAAACTCCTTTTACTTCATTAAAGTAATGTTATCAAAGGTGTTGTTAGCAATTAATCCTTGTTCTTCATTCACCTTCAATGGCATTTCATCATCAATAAAAAAATATGTTTCAATTATTTACCAAAAGTTGGTGAGTTTTTGAATTCCACATTTACCTCAAGGCTATCATAGTCCAGATACTTGGTCACAAACAACCAAAATTATCAATTGAAACATGCACATCCTTTTGAAGGGTCAAAATATTCTTGGTCAAAGTGTATTTCAAGAACTCATCTCAGATCAATCACGTATTCTTCCAATAGATCAAGTGGTGAAACTTTATCATTCTTCAAATTCCAATTCATTGGTTCACTATCCATGGTATCTCTTCACTTTCAATCCTCAACCACTAATCATCCAAACTTGGTAGGTTCGGAATCTTCAATCGACATTTATATTCAAACATGGTTGAATTTAGAACCCCTTCATCTAAATGATCATGTATCTCTATGAAGTAGAATATCAATCTCATATAAATTGAATAAGGCTTCATCAATAGTGGATGTAGAATTAGCAATTTGCAATCTTCCCATTGAAATACTTCCAAAGTGGGGAACTACATGGTAAGGTGGTATGTAACACTTGGACCTTCAAATTCATCAATTCACTTGATCATTTGACCTTAGGTAGTAAATTAAAAAAAACATCCTCAAATTGGAGAGGAGGGTGCTAACATTTGATGGTTGGTGTAGGTTGTCATCGTATATCCAAAAAGTACAAAAGTCTCATGAGAACATTTTGGGTGAACATGTAGTCTTCCTCTTCTTCAAAAACTTTTTCTACCTTTTCCAAGATCTCATAGATTGTCTCTAGAGACAGGTCATCCAAGTTTTTCTTTAAAGATGTAACAAGTTTGGGGTGTATGGCTCCCATGTATACTTGAATAGCTTCCCCTTCTGATGTGTTAAAATTTTCCCACATTTGGGAGTGCAACTCATGAAATCTTCCATTGAATTGACTCAAGGATTCATTAGGCTCATTACGTATGGAGGTAAACTGATTTTTCAACATCTCTAAGTCAACTTGATTACCAAAATGATAAAGATAGGTTGCTTCTAGTTGTATCCAAGAAGTCCTAACCTCCATGGGTAGTTGACCATACCAAAAGAATGGTCTATCATCCATAATGTATGCAAATAACTTACAAGCCACCTCCTCATAGAAAATTTGTAATTGACATAATGTATTCTTGTAGACATACAATTTTTGCAAGTATCCTAGTGGCACCTCTTGATTAAAATGTCGTAGAAACTCCAATAACATTTTAGTAATTTGATAAGGTATCCCATGTATAGACAGACCCTTATAATGATCCTCCATCGTAGATACCATTCTTTCTCTTAGGGACATCACTTCTTCTCTTGATACAATTTCCTCGTATGTCGTCATTAGTAAAACTCAAAATATAACTTCAAAACCAATTTGTTAGTCATGAATAAAAGAAGGAACCATGACAAAGCAATATTCTAAAAAATGTAAATTAGTTTCTGATTCACCAGATCGCATATGCGCAAGTGAAGAGCATACTCCTAATGTTGAAGGCTTTCTAATTCACAAGATCGTATTACATGCAAGTGAAGAGCATAATACCGACGGAACAAATACATTTTAGACAAAATAATTCCTTACAAATAAGCATGAAATGACTAGAAAATATCAAGCATGTAATGTATTAATAATCATGTTAACATCAACCAAGAGATGTATCCATTAAAATCAAATGAAAGTAATTGCATGGAGACAACCTCGTTAGTCGAGACCAAAAATTTTCAGAATCAAATCAAAACACATTATTCCTGTACGAACAGTCAAAAGCATTAGAACAATGCATAGCGATTCATGTCCCCCTTTTAACACTACAAGGTTGTATTGTTAAAAGAGGGCTAAAGATAATAATCAATAGGGCATGAAATATTCAAAATTTAAATTCTTATAGCATTTAAATCACACTAAAATAAACCAATTCAGGCCATCCTTCTAGCGCAAATATTTTGAGTGGTATTTTCACCCAACTGTGAAAGTACACTCTCCTTTAGGATTTGGGTTCCAAATCCCCTCTTGCAAAGAAGTTAAACAAACAACTTCTCCAAGGTCTTCGCTATATTAGCATTTGCATATGTGTATTAGTAATCTCAAATAAAGATATTCAATTTGAATGCTTGGAACACCTTAGTGATTGCAAGTAACTGTAAACAAGGGGCAATGTTGGTTTATTTTACCATGAAACTTCAATGATTGTTCATTGAACCAAAATAAAGCAAATGTGAGTTGGCCCTCATATGACCAAGATGTAGTGCCTTAATTCCTTTTATCTTGAGGGTTTTAAAATATTTATCCAAACGTTTTAAAATAGATTTTATCCTCCATAAAAACCCCAATAAAAAAAAAGGCCTAAAAGTCTTCAAATGTGATCGCTCACTATAATTATCCTTCTTAAATGAAATCAGATTTTCATCAAGACGAAGGGCATATTTTAGTGCCTCCCAAAATGGTAATTTGCAAAGTGCCATAAAACACGACTCCTTCGTTGAAATTAGAATTTTCATGAAGGGAATGTCATCATAGGCTCATTGAATGAAACATGAAACTGAAAAAAATGAAATTCGGCCCAAAAATGGAAATTTTCTATTTTCGGGATTTTTCAAAATCTGTAATAGAAACAACAACTTCGATGAATTTTTAAAAATACTAAACAAATATGAAAATGAAATTTCAAAGTGCGTATTGGAAGTATGAAGTATAGCCTACGCAATGGTGAAATTGTTTTTGGATTTTGAAAATTTTTAAATGTTTATTTTAATGCCTGAAAATTTAAAATAAGTTAAAATTTCTGGAAAAATAAAATGTAGAGAAATGAAAATGAAATGCAGAAAACTGAAAATAAAATGCATTCAGTATGATGCTATCCTATTTCGACAAAACCGAATATGTGAGGTTTCCATGCATGCAACCTAACCTATTGGACTTGCAAAACAAGCACAATCCCCATACACTAAGTGCTAGTTCCTAGGGTTTAAAATAAATTTTAGGTTCAAGCATTCACATGAAGCAACCAAAAAAATTTGCATTAACTCCCTCAAAATCTAAAAAAGAGAAAAGAAATAGACATTAAATCCATAGCATGCAAAGAGAATCTCCTTCTTTCTTTCCCACAAGATGCAAATTTCTGAAAACTCCTGCATTAAAAATGTGTCATTTTACAATAGCAAAATTTTTGGTTTTCCCAAACCAGTCCATGGAAGAAAAATGACTCAAACAGGTCCAAAATGGCCCTCTTGCCTTCAAATCTACAACTCTGCTCGCAGCAGTTTCCAACCCCCTTCAAAGCATCCTTGCCTGGCATATTTAAAACTTTTAGGAAGCTTTTCGTTTCATTTTCCAATGGTTGTTCGTTTCACCCTTCCCTTGTGCATACATGTGTTTTGTTTTCCAAAAAGGCTTTTCGTTTCTATTTTGTGGCCCTTCGTTTCATTTTCTCCACATGGGCTTGCGTCCGTTTCCTTCCGTGTGTAATGACCATCTTAAATGATTTCAAATCATTAAATATTCCTTATGTAATGTTTTGTCTTATTCATTGGATTTTGTCCTTATGTCCACGTCACTATGTAGTCTTCAGTTTCACTATCCTGGTGTTCATCACTAATATCAGACGCACTATCAACTACTCTGTTCCCTTGGCGAAAATGCAACATGTCGCGATATCGCGACACTTTTGCCTCCTTGCTCTCTTTTGTTTCTTTTAGCCACGAAAATGTAACATGTCGTGATATCACGACACTTTTTCTTTCTTGTTCTTCTTTCTTCTCTTTTGGCCGCAAAAATGCAACATGTCGCGATATCGCGACACTTTTCTCTTTTGGCCGTGAAAATGCAACATGTCGCGATATCGCAACACTTTTTCTCTTTTGGCCACGAAAATGCAACATGTCGCGATATCGCGACACTTTTTCTCTTTTGGCCACGAAAATGCAACATGTCGCGATATCGCGACACTTTTTCTCTTTTGGCCACGAAAATGCAACATGTCGCGATATCGCGACACTTTTTCTCTTTTGGCCGTGACAATGCAACATGTCACGATATCGCGACACTTTTTCTCTTTTTGCCGCGAAAATGCAACATGTCGCGATATCGCGACACTTTTTCTCTTTTGGCCGCGACGATGCAACATGTCGCAATATCGCGACACTTTTTCTCTTTTGGCCGTGACAATGCAACATGTCACGATATCGCGACACTTTTTCTCTTTTGGCCGTGACAATGCAACATGTCATGATATCGCGACACTTTTTCTCTCTCCTTGATTTGAACCGTGAAAATGCAACATGTCGCGATATCGCGACACTTTTTCCTCCTTGCGGTGTTTTGCTTTTTCTTTGATCTTTAGCATATGGGCCACTTCGGTCTTCTTGGAAACTATGCAAAAGGGGGGTCCCTAATTTTTGGGTACATTGTGGATCAGCCACAACAAGACTCAAGCTTATTTCCCTTTACCCAAAGCATCCTTTAAAAATAAAATATGCAAAGATACTCTAGATAAAAATCTAGTCTAGCATTAAACAATTTGTTTAGACCTACGTGGCTTAGCCGTTTGAGCTCTACACAACTATTTTTGCACCTAGCTCTCAAGGGTAACCTATGTTATTCTATTAAAACACAAGGTTATTTCTCCTACAAGGTGAAATCCACTCTAAGTTTGATTTCCCATCATAAATAATTCAACTATTTTTAAAGCTTATCATCAGTTTTCAAAGCAATGCATGAGTGTTCAAAGTTAATATAGACGTCTGCTTGATACACACTCACACATTGAAAGGTCAAACATGAATTTATGAGTGACTTTACAACATGAATCTACTCCCATTTTTTTAATAAAGAATCATTAATTTATTTCAATTAAACCCAATGCACAACACTATTTCTACTTGGGATAAATTTCATAGACTATTGGCAACATAAACTATAATTAATTCTCATATGATTTTTCATCAGAAAGCAAAACAATGAACATAAAGGACTCTACCATTATGTAACATCTCTTCCACATACAACATAAAAATTATCCTCCATACATTACATTTGGAAAGGTTCTATAACATTTTTTCATAGAGTTTACGAAGGTGGTACACATAAGAAATTGATTACAAGATTTCATATTTCCGTATACCCTCAAAACAATTTGCTTCTTTTTCAAATTAAGTGACCAGGTACCAAATAAATTATCTAGTGGGTAAATTTCATGATGAATTAAACTCCCACTATTCACCACTAGAGATTTTTGTCTTGCAGTCCCAGTAAAACTCTCGACTCTATATTTGGTACATTTTCCTCCTCTGCTACTTATAACAGCTATCTAAACTTTAGGTTACCAAAGGAGAGATTTCCTTGGTCACTGAAAGGGAAATATTCATTCCTTGATATCAGAGATGGATGCACGATCTCAATTTTACTTTGAAAATTCATTTATGTAACACTATGCATGAAAAAAATATGACTACAACACACCATACTTCTTCCTATCGAAGCATTCATTTAGCAGGAACATGAGAAATCATACTATTCCTTACATCTTGTAAAAATAAGAGCAAGTAAATATTTATAAATAAACTTTTATTTTTCTTTTTACATGCTCTCAATGCCAATTCAAATATAAAAGGATTACACATATTCATTCACCCTTCATCCAATTACCACACATATAACCTACTCAAATCAACAAGTAACAAAGAATTAAATTTACAACAATCCAATGATCAAACTTCATTCTAGATTAGGAAGACCAATATTCAAAAAAACAACTGATGTCTAGTTGCAATACCACTTTATTTCTATGTAGATGCGGTCCTTCATCCCCTATAATTAGCTATAGTGATTCCTAAAGACCTCAAGCTTACAAGGTAAAAATCCATTAGCTCACATCCAATTTACTAATAAATTTAAAACATTCCCTCAAGTATATTTTTCTCAAAACCAAAATTCACAACTTCGAAGAATATTGCACAAAATCATGGCAATAATGGTATAAAGAGAATGCAACATATTTACTAGCTACTATGTTCCTATTCATGTGAACCATGCGCAATTTCATCAAACAGTTTTACATAGCATTATAGAACCATCTATTTTCTCTTCAATAAAACCTACCTAATTCTCATTGCCCATCATCGAGCTTCCTTTACTGTGCTTCCCTTTCCTTCACTGTGCTTCCTCTTCTTTTCTCGAAATCTTTTTTTTTTCAAAAAGCACATCGCCAAAAACCGTTTTTTCCTTTTTACCTTTTTTTCCACTTCGAAAGCATCCTCATTCCTTACTAGGCATGTTCCCCAATTTTTTGTCTGCCTCCATGGCCATTAACCAGAATACATTAAAAAAAAAACTTGGAGAGCAAAACAAACTCATACTTATCATGATTGCACACCCAACCACCATCCTGAATTTTGCTCCAACAGAGCTAAGTTCACTCCAAGAAGTTGACAATAATACCACCATGGGTTAAAAAATCAAAGGTTAATACCTCGAGGAGTGAAGCACCTCTTTTTTTCTTTCATGGAACAAGGAAAATCATAATTAATTTTATCTCTAAAAGCAAAATCTTCCTTTTCCTTACTTTACTCTAGAATGTACATATTCTATTTTTTTTTTAATAAATACACATGCTTCCTTTTCCTAGAATTATCATTTAGTAAAAAAAACAATCCAAAGTCACATATCAATTTCAACCAAAACAATCATTTAGAGATAAGCATTTTCTTTAGCTAAATATCAACATAAATGGTTTCTTTTATGCAATTCATGTTATGCAACTCCATGAAAGAAGCAATTATTTGTGTTGCTTCCAATTTCTTCGTCAAATAACCCATCACATCATTTCCCTTGGACATTCCCTTTTCTTGGTGACCAAGTATTTCTGCCACCAATAGCAACTCTTTCCTGCAAAAGTGATGTTCCATTAGTAGCATCTTATTCTTTCATGAAAACTAGGCTTGCAAGAACTTAAACATGAAAAGATGATCAATCAATTCATCACATAATTTAACCAAAATATATATTTACATGCTAAAAAAATAGATAGTCCATCATCTTATTAGAAGAAGCACTAGAAAAACATGAAACCTACTAAGCAAACAAAGTTAGCCATGGGAGGGTCATGATGGATATTCTTATGCATTATTTTATATGCATTGAAAGAATAGTTTATTTCTTTTTTTTCTTTCCTCTAACTTTGATTATAATTAAATAGAAGGATTTGGGATTCCAATTTCAATTCACACTAAGGGTGTCCTCAATATACCCCCAAATTTTCAACATATTTAAAAAATTATTAATATTGTAGTATTTTGGAGACAAATAGACAATTATTTTTTGAAAATCCCTTTAATACCAAGAATAAAATATTTCTTGGACGCAATTATTTTCAATTCTATTGTTTTTTAAATATTTTTTAGATCCTTTTGGATACATCAATTAATTCTTCTTGAAGGAATAAGCTTTGCATTTTAGTCCATGTACCATCTACTATAACATTGAATATATTATTTACAACTTGTTGCTATTATATAATGTATATTAATATTTCCATCTGTTATATCAAAAAAGTGATTGAATTTGTGCCCTTCAAAATTAATTTTGATAATTTTTTTCTCCATTATTGGTATTTTATTAGTTACTCAAGATAATATGTTACATTTTTAGTTACATAGTCCAACAAGTGTTATTTTTCCAATAACCATAAATTTTGTGTATATATTAACTTACCTTTGATAATACACATTTGTTGGTCAAATATCTGCCTAATCAACAAAAACTACGTTTGTGCGCCCTAGATACGACCAACATTGAAAGGTCGAGAGGAAAGGAATGTCCTCCGTGCCAATCTCCAGAGAGGGCTGGTTCCCTTACTAATCCTAAACTGGTTGAAGACTAGGGATGCAGGAAAGAAATTGGAAAAATAATAGAAAGAAAGGGAAATATGGCCACAGGCCGAAATGTAGGATTTGGGGTAGACTAGTAGCAAGAATTCCACCAAGTGTTATAACAACATGTAACAGAAAGAAAGCAGCAGAATTTTACTTACACCTTTGCAGAGACAACCTCCAGATTGCATTCCAAAACTAACTCATTCACCAACAATGTTTTAAATCCAGAAATAGAATTTTAAACTCAACAGTAGGAACATGAGCATAAACAGAAATGCTTAAAAATAGAAGGAAATCACACACATAAGAATGCTTGCAAATTTTAGAAGCCAAGTCTCTTCTATTGATGCAGAAGACTTAGAAAGTTTTCTTGCAGAATGTCCAACCTCCTTTACAATAGAAATTTCATTAGTATTTATAGAGGATTTCACCTCTTTCATTAAATGCACATGAGAACAAAATGATCGTAGATCAGGAACAAGAGTGAGGAAATTCCTCCTTGGAATCATTAAAAATCCATCCTTTTGGGGCAGCGATCCATCTTTCAGGAGAACATTTCCAGGAAATCAGCAACTTGGGCGTCGGTGCACAGAGAATCAGGAGACATTCAATATCTTGGAAACGCACTCCTGCCTTGAAAATCATGAAAAATACTCCCTGCATTTCCATACGACTTCTTCCTTCACTCGGGATCCACAATTCGAATTACTTATTGCCACCATTATTTAATGCTTGCAAATCTGGCGCTCTTGAAGTTTTGACCATAATTCTTTTCACCCAAAAATTACATTCGCCCTTTGACAAAAATCAGCTTCGCCCGATCATATATTATCTAGCATGCTTGCATGACTTTCCTTTAAGAACATGTTCACCCATGGGAGGGGTGAACAGGATGTTCACCCCTCAACCGGGGTGAACGTGATTACATTCTGCTTCCAAGGTACGTTCACCCATGGGAGGGGCGAACGGGATGTTCACTCCTCCACCGGGGCGAACGTGATTGCACTTTATCTTTGGGTGAACGCAATCGTGTTGGAGTGCATTCACCCATGGGAGGGGTGAACGGGATGTTCGCCCCTCAACTAGGGTGAACGCGATTGCATTTTATCGCACCCTTTCTTTGAATTTTTGAACTCCCTTTTGTCTTCTTTTGATATTTCATTCGCCCCAACATGGGGCGAATGGGGCATTCACCCTATCTTTGGGGTGAACGCACCGACGCTTTCAAAAATTTTAAGCCCCTTAAGTTTTTCAACTTAATCCTTCTTTTTTTACGAGCCCAAAGACACCTTCATTTTGATGCATTTATAGTATGGCGAACTCAAATCCCGAATGAAGTTTACAAAACATTTATAATGTCGATGCAAAAAGAATACATATGTAAACAAAATAGGAACATATGAAATTACTTTCAAAATAAATGTTGCTATATACAATCAAAATATTCATCAAAATATTGTATCAAAATACTCCAACAAAATTCCCAATGTGGCATAGTGCAAAATTGCCAATATTTTTGGTGACTCATGGGGTATCCAGCTCGCATGGATGCAAGTGATCCCAAGCCTTTATTCATTGGGCTATGGAGTCTTTTTTCCTAGCCGCCTTGGTTGGCACCTTCACTGATGTCGTAGATGCCTTCTGATGTGCCTCCTCCTCAGCACGCTCCTTTTCTTCTGCTACAACTGCTACCTTTAGCACTTCGGCTCGTTTCGCTTCCTCCGCTACTTTCTCTACCACCATGCACTCCACTGTTGCCTGCTCTTCCTATTCTTTGAGGCTCTCAGACATGACCTCATAAACTATTATGACATCTTTCTAGGCATGAGTCATAAATAAGCATGGGACACTGAGAGATTCATAAACGAAGTGAAGATTATGAACATCTATCAAATTGAGGTGCTTCGCCAGTTGAGCCAACTCATACAAGGACAACTCCAAGCACGTATATTTTTGCATCAAGGGCAATACCTATGCTTCCATGAGAGGCTCTTCCCATGCATCAATCTCAGAGGTATCTTCCATAAACTTCTTCCATAGCGCCTCTAGTTGTTCCATTGGCAAGGGTTCACCCCACTCATCTATAAAGGTCAAAAATCCCAACTCGACAATAGTCTCAAAATGAGACATGGAAATGGTATGCTCATGCTCGATAGTGTTGAGAATTGTCCACCCTTCCCTTACCAGGTCCATTCTTTGGAAATAACTACGTAGTGTAACCTTGGCCTTGGACCAGGCATGATCCATTTCGTTGAGAGGGCGAATGTGCAAATTGGCATTAGCTAGGGCTTGGATCTTTACCGCCATTTCCATGTGTGGTGATAGCATCTCCTCCATGGTGTCAATTAGTTACTACCCTAGTTATATCTATATCTGCACCTCCCACAAATAGTGCAACACCTTAATAGCTTGCATGACCAACTTCTCATAGTTTTGTGCAGAGTGAAGATGGGTTCCCTTGATGTTGTCTAGCAAAAAACCAGCAGCCTATACTACTTTCTCTACTAACTACTTCCTCATATCATCAAGATGCTACTAGAGTTTATGCATTTCAATCCTAGTGGTATCTCATTCCTTCAAGTGTACTTTGACCTATTGGTGCAAATATTCATTTTTAGTGGCAGTCTTCTCCTCTTGCGCTCTACTTTTTGCTAGGGCAGTTTCGAGCTCAATAATCTTATTTTCATTTTCAAAATACTTCTCTTTAAAATGCTCACCATGCAAATACACTGAGCTCATATCAACTTGAATATTACCCATTTTTTCCATAGGATCAATCCACGTGAGGTCTTCTATTATAGTCTCAGAAATAAGATCACCCGAACAACAATTCTCCTTGAGGCTTCTGAACCAATGGAGTAATTGTGGTGATATGAGCCTCCATTGCAACAGGATCAAAAGCAACCTTCTTAATCGGTCGAGTTGGAGCCAAGGCCTCCTTGCACCGCATACTCTTCAACCACTATGAAGAGCTCAAGTGTGCCCGATTAATCTTCTCTACGTTGGGCTGCTTGCGGGCCACCTGTACATCAAGAACTATCTGCAACTCCAAAAATGGGGTGAATGGAACCAAAACATCTGAGTGACTGGGCCCAGTAGAAGCGGATGATACGGCCAAAAGGGGTGGAATGGAAATAGTAGACTGGATGGAGGAACTGGGTTTAGCTATAGTTACGCTCACTCTGGGAGGAGCTTGCATGCTTACAACTTCAATGGTAGTGGTGGTGGCAACGAAAGGGGAAGGGTGCAAAAAGGGATTGGGCTTTGATGCATACGAACTAAAAGAAATGGAAGATGAAGGAATGGGAATAGAAGGAGCAGTAGTGACTTCGGGGGTGGAAGAAGATGGAAGCGAAATGGATGTAGATGGCATACCAAATGGTGGAGAAATGGAGACCGATGATGATGGAAGTGAAATAGATGAAAATGAAATAGAAATCACTGCATGCTCCAAAGAAGAGGAAGAGGGAAGAGAAAATGTACCTTCGGGTGTAGGCATCATGTGATGTGGTGATGAGGGTGGCTAAGAAATTACTTCCTCTTGTTGTGCTTCCACCCTCTCCTGAAAGTTCACATTCTCTTCACCATCCATGACTTCCACGTGAGAGATTTCTAACTGATGATCTTCCTCCTATTCTTGAATCATCAAAACACTCTGCAACTTTAGTCGAGAGCTCTTCCGCATGAAGGATTTACAACTATCGTCGACACATTAGTAACTATAGGAACCATTACAACTAGAACTATAGAAACCATAACAACTGAAACCTCAATAGTAGAAGTCACAACTACACTCGTCCTTGGTCTTTTGGCCACCTTTGGAAATGGAGGTGCCTTCAGGATATTTTGCTTTTCTAGCATAGGTGCCTCTTCCACCTTTCGCTTTGTTCGTTGAGATCTCCATTTAAACACATATTGTTGTTCTTCTTCCTCTAGAGTCTCCTCTTCAACAGTTGGATGCTCTTGTTCAGTTTTGCCTTCACCACTATCAAAGTGTTGGAAGCTTTATGGAAAAATATTGGTAAAGGTGATAGGCTGATATGAATCGACATAATCATCATAATTTTCTAAAAATTGCTCATCCAATTTCAGCCCATAAGGAGTAGTAGGCTTCCCGTGATGAATCCGCATTATCCACCAATTCATTATCTTCTCTTCAGTCCAGGTGGGCTCACTTTCTTGAACTTGACTGAATAAACCCGGTGGAGGAATTTGGGTCTTATATTTGGCTGGATTATATTCTACCTCCTGCTCATAATAATCATGCCAAGGTGGGAGCGTTGTCATCTTCTCAATGTGCCAGTTCATGTCCGGCCCATCAAAATTATTTCTATTCCTCTGGATATCTAGTCGAGGGCAACAATGAAATGATTTAGCCTTCACAATAGCTAAAAATTTACCTAGAGGGTCATATCTCCAACGTTGCGGTAGTTCTATCAAGCCCAAATCTTGTAGCGCCATTGTCAGGAGCTGATTCTATCCAACTTGGCTCACCTCTATACTACCGAATTTGAATGACATATTGCATGTGGTCTTCTTTCCATGCCCAGCTCCATATACATCATTTACATAATCTGATTGGTGCACAACTTCCATGGCGAACACATGCTCTATGGCAAAATATGGCAACAAAAATGGCTTACCCATGAAACCAAAAATTCTCACAACTACACCCTGGGTAAGCAGAAAAATATCACCCTTTTCCTATGCAACAACTGCATCTCTTAAATTCTATGGCACTCTTTCACACGTACCGCAAAGCAATTCTATTATCGGTCCCAAAAACTAGCTATTAAAGTTGTAAAATGACTCCCTTCTTGACAAAATGGGAGTCCACATATAAACTAGTAGGGGTTCATTTTTCTCGCCCACCTACGTTACTGCAATAAAAGAGAAGTGTCGTTGTAGTTGAAAGAAGAAAAACCATACCAAAAATGAAGTATGCTTGAATGATTTTGACTCTCCAGTTTGCATCTTCTCCAATTGAAAATTTAACCTCTGAGAAATATAGTCTACCCAATCGAAGAAAATGGGGTTGTTGCCTTACCTCATGGTTGCGGGAGAATAAAATTCAACTTTACAAATACATTGTGCCAAGGCCGCCTGCCATTTATGCATAGTCTCATCCGAAGGCAACCCAACGACCCATGCCAACATCGAATATATGTCCAAGCTTTTAAAATCTGAAAGCAGCTTCGACAAATTGGGAAGTTGCCCCATCGATGGCTCTTTAATTAGCTGAGTCTCCATAAATTGGTGCATTGTCACCATGGAGACATATCTATCCTCTTGTTCATCAGTGTGCAGTTTCTTATTAACTACATATGAAGGGGGCTTCAATCCACAAGCAAAAGCTTCCCGAACCTCATCTGGAGTGATGGTGAACAAAATTTCTCTTCTAGCATTTCTGACAGCCCTAGTAAATGGATCATAGAACTGGGCAATGAGCTGCACCAACTCAGGGCATGGATGAACTGGAGACATAAATACTAGAACAACTATGAATGGTAGGGCACTATCAACCAGTTGTTCGATGTTACCCCTTGGCTCACCACCATTTCTACATCCTACCTTAACCTTTCCACTCCTTTGTGAGTAATGAGGTAGTCGCCAATTTCTGCCATAGTGTCCTCGTATGGGTCCAAATCGACATAGTCATTTTTTGAGCCCTTTTTGCTCTAGAGCCTCCTTCCTTTTTCTTTGACTTCTTGGGCTCTATAGCCTCTACGACTTCCTTGGGCTCCTTGCTTCATTTCCCCATTATTTTCCTCTAAATCTGACAAAAATTCTGAGCACTCTCTAAACTCCTCTACAGCTACAATGCGAAACACAACAGTAAAATTTTTAAAAGGAAAATAAACTACAAGCTTTTACCTCATCATTTATATAGAGCCCTTCCACAACTACCACAATAAATGTTGAATTAATTTTGGGTACTTTCGAGAGAAAGAGAGTATTGATTCGCTAGCCCGACACCATTCCCAATATTTCATCAGTTTCTCCTTTGATTCGTTGCCAAATCTTCCTAGAAAAGCGTGCCCTTTTCGTTGTATAATTTCATTGTAAATCGTTCCCTGGCACTTGAAGCTTGCTAGGAAAGCTAAATCAGCTGTTTAACAACCAATAATAAATATTTGCTGCTCCTTGGGAAAATAAACATTCGACACAGTGCACATTTTAAATTAAATGCCCTTTTACCTGCACTCCAGCTCTCCAATTACTACCACATATCCAAGGGCGCAATTTGTTTTACAATGTGCTTCCAAAATTGATGCAACTACTCCCTTCTTTAAGTGAAATTACTTTGGGCACTGAGCAATTTCATCTCTTTTCCTGGCAACTTCAAAACTCAGAGTAACATGTCATACTTCCTCATTCCAGGGTGCCTTTGAACTGCTTGGAAATTCCATGGTGAATAGCCTTCTTAAAAAAAACTCTCATCTGCTTTCACTTTTTCACCCATATTTAGATTTTCTAAAAACAACTTACAACTTTTTCCCTCTTTTGCTTTTCCTTCACTTATCCTTTTTAAAAGTTTAGGGAAATCATCATTAAAGCAACTTGGCTTTTTTTTCCTTTTATTTTTGTTGTTTTTTTTATTAAATATTCAAAACCTTTATCGCTCCATCATTCCAAACCAACATGTTCACCCAAACTAAGGGTGAACGACCCATTCGCCCATCATCCGAGGTGAACGCAATTCCAATCTCACACTTGCTATCACCGAACATGACATTCAAATATCCTCATAAAATTTATCAAATTGCTTTGTCACCTCATCCTTAGATCAAATGGTCACATCACCCCCACTTTGGGTGAACGTGACTTGCACCTGATGTATTGCTTCATCTTTGTTCTTCCACCCAAAAAAAACATTGCCTTAGCCAATGCACCCATTACTTGGGTGAACGCATCCTTGAGAGTTAACATCACCTGCTCTTAACCCTTAAAAGGCACTTCCTAGGAATCATACCACACCACTCTTTTTTTTTTTTATATTTTTTTATATATATATATATGCTAAAATAGCATCAACAATTAAAATAAAATAACACACTGAAAAGGATATTTACATATGTACAAAGTAGTACCTCATCAGAACATCATCTTTGAATATAGGCCTTTAGATGAAGACCATTTACTGGAATAGGAAGGTCATAACCCTCCAGATCATGAAGGTAAAAAGCATTCACCAAATTTACTATAACAATTTGAAAAGGTCCTTCCCAGATAGCATCAAACTTATGGTGTTTTCCTGGCTTGGCCTTCTTTTCATTCCATTTTAAAACTAAATCTCCCACTTGGAAACTGTGTTCAGTTGTTTTCTTACCAAACCACTTCTGCATCTCTTTTGTGTGCTCAACAAATGCTTGATAAGACTTCTCCCTATCCTCCTCTAACTACAACAACTATGCCAACCTTGCACTCATAGGATCATATTCTTCATCTTCATCCTGGAATAACTACAATGTTTGAAGTACCGACAACTCAATATGAGTGGGAAGAATAGCTTCTTTCCCATAAACCAAGGCATATGGAGAAGTTTTGATAGATTTCTTCACTGAGATATGATCCACCCAAAGCGCTTGGTTCAACAACAAGTGCTAACTTCTCTTATTACTGCCCATAGTCCTTTTTAAAATTCATAACAAATTTTTATTGGTAGATTCGGCCAACCCATTCCCTTGTGGATAATAGTTGGATGATGTCTTCAAATAAATGCCATATTTTCTAGCGAACTCCATGATTTTGGCCCCAATGAATGGAGTGCCATTATCAGTTACAATTGAATCTGGGATGCCAAAATGAGTGATGATCCCTTCTAAGAAAGAAATAATAGTAGCCTGATCAGCCTTCTTGGTAGGAATGGCCTCCGCCCATCTAGTGAAATAGTCCATCACCGTTAAGATATACTTGTGCTCTATGGAAGAGTGTGGATCAATAACTCCGATGAAGTCAAGACCCCACTATTGAAAAGGTGCTTCCACTTGAATTGGGCGTAGGGGCAGAGCTCCTCTTCTGATTCTGCCAACGTATCATTGACAACTATCACAATGTTGACTTACTTTATGAGCATCGATGAATAGAGTGGGCCAATAATAGCCTGCTCGGATAATATTTAAAGCCATGGGCCTCCCTGCATAGTGACCACCAGATAGTCCATAGTGAAATTCCTCCAATATTTTCTCCTTCTCGAAATCTTTCACACACCTGAGAAGAACTCCATCAATGTTCTTGTGATACAATCCATTAGGCAATAGAACGTACTTGAGCGCTTGCAACCTAAACCTCCGATATTGTGAAGCATCAAGGTGAGTTGGGCATCTCCCAGAAGTAAAATAGTCAATCAACTCTTCTGTCCAATCATGGTTGCTCATAGTATGATTGACGTAGATGCTTTCACCCATGTCCTCCTCATGCAGTGCATCCAATGGCTCAGAGGTAGCACTTTTAGCTAACTCTTGACATAAAGCTCACCCATGAACTAGCTTTGTTGGTCGGATCTCCACATCATATTCTTGAATTTTTGAGACCCAACCTGCCCTTTTATCACCTAGTTCTCCTTGGAGTATAAAATTTTGAACATCAGGATGAATAACATAAACAACAGTTTTGCTCTGAGAAACAAAGTGTCGAAACTTCTTCAATGATTTCATTACTGCATAAACCTGCTTCTCAATAAAGTTATACTTCTCCTGATGTGGTGCGATAACTTGGCTCAAGAAGGCAATTGGCTTCTCTTCTCCATCTTCTTGCTTCTGTGTCAACACTGCAACATAGCTTTCTTGCTCACCCACTGCATAGAGAATGAAATCTTTTGAATAATCAAGATTAATTAAAACTGGAGCTTGTGTGATTCTTTCTTTGATTTCTTGAAAAGCTCACCTCCTAGCTTCCATCCACTTAAATTCAGTATTCTTTTTTAAAAGCTCAGTCATGGGCTTCACAACCTGAGCGAAGTCGACAATAAATTTGTGGATGAAATTTATTTGATCGAAGAAATATTGTAGGTCCTTCTTGTTAGCAGGTAGTGACAACTTCATGAGTGCTTCGGCTCTTGCAGGATCGATTGCCAATCCTTCCTGTGAGATCACATGACCCAACAATTTCCCTTCTTTAACAGCAAATATTGACTTCTTTGGATTAATGGAGATCCCGAACTCGTGGCACTTCTCGAACACCTACCTCAAATGAGCGACATGGTCTTCTCTACGATGCGAAAACATAGTCATATCATCAAGATATATCACAATAATTCTATTCAATAACTCACCGAAAGCGATGTCCATGGCTCTCTGGAAGGTAGCACCAGCATTTGAGAGCCCGAAGGGCATCCGTTGGTAGGAAAATGTGCCCCACTTGGTGGTGAATGTTATTTTATATTGGTCCTCATCCTTCACCCAGATTTGATTATATCCAGAGAAGCCATCCAATAGTGAGAACCTTTGTGCACTAGCAACCACATGAAGAATTTGATCAATTTATGGTAGAGGATAATGATATTTTAATGATGCCTGATTCAAGTTGTGAAAATTGACACACAACCGAATATCTCCATTCTTCTTCCGAACTAGGACTAGATTCGCCACCCATGTTGAGTGCTTGATCGGATAAATTATCTTTACCTCCAACATCTTCAACAATTATGCCTTCATGAGTACTTCAATTTTGGGATTGACAGGGCATTACTTTTGCCAAAAAGGTTTTACCCCCTCCTACAACTCAATGGTATGTTGGATCACATTCTTGTCATATCCCTTTAAATCTTGATAGCTCCATGCCACAATGTTGGGGTACTCATAGCACAAGTTTTTAATGCCTTCCAGTTCATCCGACACACAATCGGTTCCAATTTTGATAACCTTTTTAGGTTCCAACTGTAATTCCTTGTATTCCCTGGCATCTACCTTAATCCTATGCTTTTTAGCTCTATCATTTTGATCAAATAAACTCTCCAATGAAATTAAGCCTCTAGGAATATGGTTATTCTTCAATTGAATCATTCCTTCTTTCTCTTCTTCAACAAGCACTCTATCATCTACGCTAGCAGCTTCTCTAAGCAAAAAATTAACTATTTGTTCATCATTGTCAAATACTTGCCAATAAATATTCTTATCCAGAATCGAAGGTCTATAGATCACTCTAACAATCTTGGGCTTTCGAACCACTTGCTCTATGGGAGAATAATTTGCACCAAGAGAGGCTAAAATATCTGCATGTTTATTCTGCTCCTAGGAAATCGCTTGAATGTTCAAAGTGGTGAAGGATTCAAACAAATCCCAGACTCTATTGTGATAGGCTTTTAGGTAATGTTACTTTGACACACATTTATTAGTGGTCTGATTGACAATAAGCTCAGAGTCACAAAAAATCTATAGCTGTTTAATGCCCAACTTTTCAGCTTTCTTCAACCCAAGGCATAATACCTCATATTCAACTGCATTATTTGTGCAACTCCAAGTCAACCTATAAGAATAAGTCTTTTGTAACCCTTTAGGAGAAATCAACATGACACCAACCCCTATGCCATTCTTACATCTGGCACCATCAAAATATAATTTCCATAACTGATCCATGTCAGAATCCTAGGAATCGAGGACTTCTTCTTCAGTTTGCTCGGGCTTAGTTATTGAATAACAACCAATGTCTATTCTGATCATTGCATTAAAATCCATGAGTAAAAACTCATCTTCGAGGTGAAGCTCACCCAATGCTTCTTCCATCAAATCAACCTCTTCTAGCTCCTCAATCATCATGTTAACTGCACCTGGAGCTTCTTCTTCCTCTTCCAACTTTTCAATGTGAAAAGGTGAGGGCTTTTCATTATGGATACGAATCCTCTTTCCTTTGAATGGTATCTCCAAATATGAGTAATCTAAGGAGAGATATCCTCCCAGCTTAGTCATGAACTCCCTTGAGAGGCACATGCTAAAGTATGGCTCCAGGTCAACTACTACCACTTCCTGGATAACCATGATTTGTGGCATACTATGAAGGACAATAGGAATGTCTTTGATTACTCCCACTATCTTGACTGGAGTCCCATCTAGATGTAACACTCCTGGGCTACTCCTTGTATATTCCATCCCCATCACTTCACATACTGCCTTTGGCATGACAGTAGTTGCAGCTCCAGAGTCGATCATACAGTTGTGTACAATCCACCCTTCCATTCTGAGTGACAAATAAAATGGGGGAGGCCTATTTTTTCCTATCGCTGAAGTTGGTAGTGCTTGCACTAGGACTATTTGAGAAGGATCCTTCTTCTGATCTTTAGCAGTCTTCAAGGACTCTTGCAACAAGTCAATTTTCCTCAATAACTGTAATGCATCATACAAGCTAACTTTTTTGGTATCTTCTTCATCTCTTCCACAATATTGTAACTTGAGATGGCTAAAACCTTCTCTTATGTAACCCATTCATACTTTTCCTGATACTACTGAGTAGCTTCTACTCTTTGTCTCTTTGTTAATGATGGGTACTTGAGTCACTCCTTGGCCTGCTCTTTTATCTCATTCGATGCTTGAGAAGCTACTACGGGTTGTAAAGTTGATGCCTTAGTTTACACCTTTTCTTGAGCTTGCTTAGGCAATAAATCTCTTAACTTGATAGAATCCTGCTCCTTAGTCCTTACACTAGGCACTTTCATTGGAGCTTGTCATTTTTCATCCTACACCTTTGGCTCTATAGGCACCTTCAAAGGTTCGAGCTCAGCTGGATCTACCATTATTGGCTTCTTCTCAGATCTCGTAAGAACCAAAACTTGCTCCAAAGAAGGCATCATAAGATTGTGATCAGCTTCCCTAATCATATTAACTTGTTCACCAGTCGAACTCTCTGCTAGCATTTGTACATAATTCATATGCACCATGCAGGTTTCTTCTCCATGAGGATCATTGCATGTTGAACACCAATACACCTTTTCTATTGTGCTAGTCTCCTCATTTTCTAGCACTATTGTGCTTTTCTCAAGGCCTCTACTGGAAGACGCTTGCTCTCGAGTAATCGATGGAGTTTGAAATCTTCATGATCAAAAATCAGCCTCAGCTTGCTTCTTCCTCACCATCGTAAGCTCATTTGATATCATCCTTAAGGCTGAGTTATTAGATTTTACTTCTTGCAATAATGTCGTAAGGGGATCAAGATTAGAAGATGTGGTTGGTACTAGCAAGGGTAAAGGTACTTGCGGCATAGGTAATGGCAATGAGGTCGAAGGTACTAGCAATGTTGGGAAAGGAACAGGTGCTAGAAACTAGGGTACTGATTGATTGGGCAACTATGGAAAACTTGGAGCTAGACATTGTGGGGTAGGGATCAGAGCCATATGAGGTGGGCTAGAACTCCATGAGGGAACTAGGTACATGGAAGGCATGGGTTGCAAAAATGTACTTGAATACAAATACTATGGGAGATCAGGAAGAATGGGCATAGTCATTTTTGAGGAAGCCTACCTACTGCGATCATATCAGATTCAGCCTTCTGGGCTTGCGTGTACAAATCTGGGAATGTAGTCACATTGGCCTACCGCATGACCATACCAATTTTAGTGCTAAATACCCTGAGATAGTAAAACGTAGCTTGCTCATGTGTGGGCCGTAATCCATCAAGAATTCTCTACCAGCTTCATGTGAACCTGACATTAAAGTCAACTATCTCTTCTTGTGGATGCCTTTGAATTGTTGTAAACTGATGCAACAAGGAGTATGGATCAGCTTGTTCATGAAAATTTTTAATCAACAACTCTACCAACTGATCCCATGAGGTAATAGTGCCTGGTTGTAGCGATCGGTACCAATACAACAATTTCCCTCTCAACGACAATACCAACAACTTTATCATTACATCTTCATCTATTATGTCATGGATGGTCACCAAAGATGCTACATCTTGAATATGTTCATAGGTTGTTTTACCAGTGCCATCATAGGTCGGCAAAGCCTTCAAAGCTGCTTGAGGCACTAGATTTTATGCTTGTAAGTTCAAAGCTCCTGAGCTATTCCATGCTGGGAACTACCTTGGTGGAGGATTCTGAGCCATATGGACTGGTATATGAGGTGTAGTGTGAGGAAGGCTCATGGTCGTGTGAGGCGGAGGTTGAGGAAAACTCGTGGTAGTACTTACTGGACTTACAAGAGCGGAGAATACACCAGCTAATCTTGAGGATGTGACAGATGGTATATGAGATATGTGGGGTAATGAGGATGTACATCAAAAAGTGGCTAATTGAGGATGTTCCCCTAGCCTTTGAATATCAAGCTCATAGAACTCAATTTGATGATCTAGATTTTTGGCCTTCGATCTTGTATTCATGAGACACAACTTTCATTGTACTCACATTTGGAGATTTTTGGGTGAAATCGAGTCACCAGATGTTCTAATTTCATAGCACAAAGGTGAACATCAAACCTTAATACTATCGAAAATGGAACTTTTAAGTCCCATCGGGCGTGCCAAAAATTGTTGGTCAAATATCTGCCTAATCAACAAAAACTACGTTTGTGCACCCTAGATACGACCAACATTGAAAGGCCAGAGGAAAGGAATGTCCTCCATGCCAATCTCTAGAGAGGGTTGGTTCCCTTACTAATCCTAAACTGGTTGAAGACTAGGGATGCAGGAAAGAAATTGGAAAAATAACAGAAAGAAAGGGAAATATGGCCATAGGCCGAAATGTAGGATTTGGGGTAGACTAGTAGCAAGAATTCCACCAAGTGTTATAACAACATGTAACAGAAAGAAAGCAAAGAATTTTACTTACACCTTTGCAGAGACAACCTCCAGATTGCATTCCAAAACTAACTCATTCACCAACAATGTTTTAAATCCAAAAATAGAATTTTAAACTCAACAACAGGAACATGAGCATAAACAGAAATGCTTAAAAATAGAAGGAAATCACACACATAAGAATGCTTGCAAATTTTAGAAGCCAAGTCTCTTCTATTGATGCAGAAGACTTAGAAAGTTTTCTTGCAGAATGTCCAACCTCCTTTACAATAGAAATTTGATTAGTATTTATAGAGGATTTCACCTCTTTCATTAAATGCACATGAGAACAAAATGATCACAGATCAGGAACAAGAGTGAGGAAATTCCTCCTTGGAATCATTAAAAATCCATCCTTTTGGGGCAGTGATCCATATTTCAGGAGAACATTTCCAAGAAATCAACAACTTGGGCGTCGGTGCACAGAGAATCAGGAGACATTCAATATCTTGGAAATGCACTCCTACCTTGAAAATCATGAAAAATACTCCTTGCATTTCCATACAACTTCTTCCTTCACTTGGGATCCACAATTCGAATTACTTATTGCCACCATTATTTAATGCTTGCAAATCTAGCGCTCTTGAAGTTTTGACCATAATTCTTTTCACCCAAAAATTACATTCGCCCTTTGACAAAAATCAGCTTCGCCCGATCATATATTATCTAGCATGCTCGTGCGACTTTCCTTTAAGAACGTGTTCACCCATGGGAGGGGCGAACAGGATGTTCACCCCTCAACCGGGGTGAACGCGATAACATTCTACTTCCAAGGTACGTTCACCCATGGGAGGGGCGAACGGGATGTTCACCCCTCAACCGGGGTGAACGCGATTGCACTTTATCTTTGGGTGAACGCAATCAATGTTGGAGCACGTTCACCCATGGGAGGGGCGAACGGGATGTTCACCCCTCAACCGAGGTGAACGCGATTGCATTTTTCCGCACCCTTTCTTTGGATTTTTGAACTCCCTTTTGTCTTCTTTTGATATTTCGTTCGCCCCAACATGGGGCGAATGGGGCGTTCGCCCTATCTTTGGGGCGAATGCACTGGTGCTTTCAAAACTGTTAAGCCCCTTAAGTTTTTCAACTTAATCCTTCTTTATTTTTTGTTTTTACGAGCCCAAAGACACCTTCATTTTGATGCATTTATAGTATGGCGAACTCAAATCCCGAATGAAGTTTACAAAACATTTACAATGCCGATGCAAAAGAGAATACATATGTAAACAAAATAGGAACATATGAAATTACTTTCGAAATAAATGTTGCCATATACAATCAAAATATTCATCAAAATATTGTATCAAAATACTCCAACAAAATTCCCAATGTGGCATAGTGCAAAATTGCCAACAACATCCTATATATGTTTTTTGATTTAATATAATTTTAATAATAATATATGTTCCAAAAGTTAATATAATTTGGAATATCTCTCTTCTCTTATCTTTAATAATTTCCTCCATATTATCTTCATCATCTATACAACCCCACAAAATATAGACCTCTATTGTAGAATTTAAAACATGTTTTACAATTTGAGTGGATCTAACAAGGAATACTTTGAAACTTCAAATAGGAAGTCAAGGATTCAAATCTAAAAAAGTAAGGTTTTACACCATAATTCAATATAAGTGGAAAAATAATTGGATAACCACATCATCTTATATAAATTATGGTCTCATGGACGTTAAATTCTACTCTAACTCACAAAGTATAAATTAATATATTCTTTATTAATTGAATGTCAATGTTTTTTACTTTCTTGTGTTAGTGCATTGTATGTTTTGCATGTGATATAATTTAGTTTGAATTTTTGTAATCGATAAGTGATCAATGAAAGGAATTGTTTGAGAATACTAAGTTTTGGTTTTCCTTTATTGTCAAAGTGATGGATGCTATGAATCTCTCGTTTTGTCCATATTTTTCCAAGCTATTGTTTAAGTTGTAGAACTCTAATTTTATGTTGTTAATTATTATTTTTCTATGCACATGGTTGAATAATTTGATTTTATATGTTTGGTTGAATAATTTTATTTTATATGTTTGTGGATGAATTAAATTTTTTTAAATATAAGTAAAATTATCAAATATTTTTTTTTTTTTATGTTATCTATTTTACTATAGAAGACATTTCCTTGGAAATAATAGTTGACAAAATGTTTAGAAATAGATAATGTTTATAGATTCATTGGTTGTTGTAAATTTGACAATTGTGTTAGTTTCTACAAAACTAGAATTTATATTAATTATAATAGTTACAATTGACATGTGAGTTATTATATATTTGATGAACACTATAGTGCTAAGAAATTTTCTATAATCCAACTTTGAAACCAACTATCTCATTTTTTTTTCAATGGGTTATATGGGATTGAAATGATCCCCACCCATCTAACATTATCGCCACATAGTTGTATTACAACAAAGATTTGATATTATCCATGTATTTTTTGGCAAGACTTAAACATAGGTATCATCCTTGGAATATCAAAAAATATAACTAGTCGAGCTAATGCCACTAGATGTCTTGGTTTAATTATTAGTGAACCATTTTCAATGAATTTTTACTATATGGAAAGTTTGTTGTGTTGGGTTAGTTGGCTAGGTTATCTAAGTTCCATGAAGTTAATTATTATAATTTTTTTAACCATTTTATTTTTAAGAATATTTAATTTTATTATTCCTAACAAATAAACCTTTTTTTAATATAGTTTCATATTCAATAAAATAGACACAAATGTTATTGTTAGATAGCTAAATCTGTTGGCTAGTACTTTACAAAATTTTCCATGTAGTTAATTCAAAATATATTTTTGCAAATAATTTTCTAAGAATCTATTTTTTTGAAACATAGAATCTATTATTTGATATCATGTTATAAAGTTAAGAATTTTCCATTAGGTCAAGTTAGTTGAATAAATTATACTGCATGTTCTATTATTATATTATAACTTTCACTCTTGTACAAGAGTATTCCTACTTTTAAAAAAAAGTGTGCTGGATTATTCTAGTTGTTTTATAGAGAAGGGTTCACTTTGTCTAATCTAATAAAGGGTTTGTTCACAAGGAACAATGGACAACTACATCCATTATATCTAGGTTGCTTTATTTTCCTATACAAATTTACTTATATCATGATTGAATTCTACATGATGTGAACATAATATTTTTCTATTTTCATCAATACAATATAATTTCTACAATGTACAGTTGATTGTATTAGTAGATAATTTTAGTCAGAGATCTCTAGAATGTAGGTCTTCTTGGTTTTGTACATTCTTTTGAACTTATTGTATTAGAATCTTAGGTTCTATACTTATTCAAACCCATGCATCTTTACATGTTGAAATATATTTGTATCATGATTTAATAATCACTTCAATCCATGATCAACTTTTTTACAATATAATGATTTTATTGACTTTTATATTCAAATGGATACTTTCCACCCTATTAAGGTGATTTTATTACAATATTTTATTAAAATAAACATTAATATTTTTTCTTTCATCTTGTCCTAAGTTCACTTGCAATTTGGGTAGCCCATGAGACCATTAATTTGGTCATAAAAATGATAATAATTATTTTCCAATAGTAATATTATTATTATATTTATTGACACCTTCCTTCTCATCTACTTTATATTATATATTATTTCTTTTTGAATGATAAGTTATTCTATTTATTTTTGGAAAGTAATGCTAAATCTAACATGGTATTAGAATGAATAAAATTATCCATTACTCAATTGTTAATAATTAAATAACTCCATGGTCATTCTAGCTATAGTAAAACATTAATTGAAATCATATAATTATAACAACCCCACTACAATCTCATAGAAATATCAAGGAATAACAAGAGCATATTTTACATCCAATTGATTGAATTGAAGATTACCATATGAAGAGATAGATGGAAACTTGTATTTTTTATTCTTAGCTTTATTTTTGCTTGTAAAATTTTAGGAGTTCTACACTAGAAATAATGAGAGTATAGTCCACATAATCTCTAAAGAACTAAAAGTGATGAAGCTTTTATCATGTCAAATTATCAGGAAATTTATGAGAACATGTCAAAATAATAAAAATACCTCCAATTACACTTGATAAAGATGTAAAATTAGTTTGAAATTTTTTATATTGCATTGGTGAGAGATGATAGTTGATAATTTTTTTTTAAAGAAAAGGTTATATAATGTAAACTATCATGGGCATGAATGCACCATTAACATTTTTATTTTTAACAAAAAAAATCAATATTCACCTAGTTTAGCACTTTCCATAAAAGGTTGCACCTAATACCATCTTATTTCCTCCAAAAAAATCAGTTTCTTCCTCATTTCTATCAACACTTCAAATATAAAACATGGAAAATTCCTAACAATGTTTGGAAATGAGTGACAAAAGGGAGGTAAATGTGAAATGATACACTTATTGAGAATATGTTTGTAGAAAATATTTTTGTGTTGGGTTTGAACCTTCATCAAGTAACATGAATCAATGGAATTTAAAAAAATAAATTGTTGAGGTTGTTGATTTCACTCCTTGTGACCTCCATAAAATTATTCCATCTCCACAAGTATGCAATAAAAGTCTGAAGAAGGTCATGTGGATTCCCAAGAATGTATGGTCCTTTCCACTATGGCTAATAAGAACTTGTATTATGGGAAAATTACTTTTCAACTTACATGTCAGAAGGGAATATTGGATAAGGCAATGGTGGATGAGTGGTTTAGTTCTAGAGATAAAAAATTTAACCCTCATAAACACTTTTTGTTGTAGGGTAAGATGTTGTAGGAATTTAAATTGATATTATAATAGACTAAATATTCAACATGGCAACTAATATTGGTTCCACATTTTTAGATTTCTAATATGACAATACTGAGTTGGATTGATGGACCTCACTTACAAAACATATATAAAACTATTTATATATATGAGTACCTTAATATTGATAATTACTTTTGCTTGATTTTTTTGGAATAAGTGTAAGCACTTAGGTGAGTGTTTATCGCAATTTTGGCTCTTTGGAATCTATTTTGGAGGGTTTTAAAGGAGGTTACATGTTAGCACTCCATGCCAACTCCCTCATACTTTATTCTAAGTACAGAACGAGATACCACATGCAACTAGTATGCCTTGCATATATATGGAGATATCTAAATGTATTACATTACAAGATGCGTGAGTTCCATTCTTTTCCAATATTTATTTCATTGTTTCATTGTGTTCATGTATGCTTTGAGGTAATGTGGAACAATTGATCAACATAGCGCTTTGTGGAAGTGCAAAACATATTTTTTGAGTATGTAAACAGTTTTACCCAATCACCAAGGAATATATTGTATGTTGAAAGATCATAATTGTTAATTCAATAGACCAATAAATAATTTATTTAGTGCTTAGGTTTAAAATAATTTCATCATGACAATGACATGTGATAATCTATGGCTTGTTGAGTCCATTCCAAGTGAACTACATAGTCAACACAAAGGCTATATTTATTTTTTTATTTAGAGGTTACATTATATTAGGTAATTTATCGAGTCAAGAAATAATGACATAACCAATTAGTAGATAGGTGTATTTTGTTTGTTTGATCATCCACATGTGGTAACCAAAAAATACTCCAGGTATTTTTTTCTATATTTGATTTAGTTTCATTTTAAAGATTTCAAGGACCAAAATGTTTGCATTAAAAAATGTTTTTAGCCTTTTTATTTAAATTGCCAAGGTGACATTGAATCTAATATTGGTTCCTCATTTATATATTGCCAAGGTGATAGTATTGATATGGATTTATGGACCTCACTTACAATGCATATATAAAACTATTTTTTATATATGAGTACCTCAATATTGATATGAGTTTTTCTTGATTGTTATGGCATTATGTATAAGCACTTAGGTGAATTTTTATCATAATTTTTACTTATAGGAATATTTTTTTGAGGATTTTAAAGAGGGTTACAAGCTAGCAATCCATAGCATCTCCCTTATGCTTTATTCTAAGTACACAACTAGATGCCACATGCAACTAGTATGTCTTACATCTAGATGGAGATATCTAAAGGTATTACATTAAAATATGCATGATTTTGATTCCCTTATGAGATTTCTTGCATGGTTTAATTATGTTAAAGTATACCTTGAGGTAATTTGGAATAATTGATCAATATAGTGCTTTGTGGAAGTGCTAAAAATATTTTTTGAGTATATAAAGAGTTTATACAATCACCAAGGAACATATTGCATGTTGATAGCTCATAATAGAATAGTCATCAAACTAATCAATAATCGATTCAGTGCTTAGGTTAACATCCTTTTCTCATGATAATTACATGTGATCATCTATGGTTTGTTGAGTTAATTCTAGGTGAACTACATAGTCAACATAGATTCTACATTTAATTATTTATTTTTATGTTATGTTATAGTAGGTAATTTATTGAGTCATTAAATAATGACATATCTAATTAGTAGATAGGTGGATTTTATTTTTTTGACCATCCATATGTGGTAGCAAAAAAATGGCAAAAGTGTTTTCTCTATATTTGATTTATTTTCATTTTAATGATTTTAAGGACCATAACTTTTGCATAAAAAAATGTTTTTTTGCCTTTTTATTTAAATAACATGGTATTTTGAGCTCTTTTTTGTCAATATTTATAGGAAATTATACCTATAAGGATTAATAGGATTGAAAAAAAATTATCTATAACAATTATACTTGGAGGTGAACAATCCTTAAACCATCAAAATTTTGAATGGGAGCATGTGGTGGATGATTTTTTTGGAACCATGTCTAAGGATGCAAACCGACCTAGATCCAAGTGGGAGAGATATCCTCAATTTGAATTTTGAACTAGGTTTAGGCAATAATTCCTCTAGCTCAAACTCTTCCAAGTTTGATGTGCCTCCTATAGGTGTTATGCAGTTCGACCTAAATCAAAGCAAGAGAAAAGCCTTGGACATAACATTTAAAGTAGGCATTGGTAGTAATACCTCTAATATAAGTGAGAGAGTATGGGTTGTTTCATTTTGGAGTTCCTCTATGGGATAGAGATTTTCCATCTCTAGTTCCAATTCGTATGCTAATTCCATACATGAGATATTTATTTTTTTCCATGGCATCTATAGTATTTTGACCTTCACCCTAGTAAGGGTGATCTCCATCTTCCTTCAACAATTATGAAATTTGTTGTATCCCATGATGTAGGTTCTTTAGTATGTAAATTCTTGGGTTCATGCCTTGACATAGATTCTATCAAGCAATGGGTTCTCTCTAAATGGAAGGCTTAGGAGAAAATGGAGATAGTGACCCTTCCTAGATATTTTTTCCTCATCAAATTACACTTATTTGAAGACTCAACTTGCATCCTCAAAGGAGGACCGTAGTTCTATGGTATATATGGTCTCTTCCTAAGAAATTGGGGTTCAAAATTTGATCCAAACACCCAATTCATTAATTTTTCTCTAATTTAGATCAAACTTCCTATTGTGTTATTTTAGTTCTAGCATGAAGATATTATCATTGGTATTGTGAGAGCCTGTGGGAATCTATTTTCATTTGATATAGCTACCAAATCAAAGTCTAAAATGATCTATATCAGAGTTTGCATCCTTGCAAATATGGAGTAAATACTACCAAAATACATTAAGCTGGTCTCTATTTTTTCCACATGGAATCAAGATATTGAGTATGATAACAATATTTCTATTTGCAATTTTTGAAAAAATATTGGACACCTATCCCCCTACTATCCATATTCAAATACCCAACCCTTTAGAGATGCTCCTCAAGATCCTACCCCTGCCTTCCTACTCCTACTAACCCTACTATAGAGGTATCCTCTACAGTTACTTCTTGGGATCCTACCCCTACCTCCCTTATTTTTATTAACCCTAATTTGGAGGTGTCCTATAGAACCATCATTCAACCATATCCTACCTCCCTTGCCTTGCAAATCACCCTTTGGAACTTCTCTCCAACATCCTATTTCCTTGTTATCACCATCTAGAAACCCTCTTCAAGAAGTCTATCAAGTGTGAGAGTCTCTTTGTCTCTAAGAATTTATCTAAAACTCAACTAGAAGATCCATATCCACTTGTCAAGAAGAATAAATCTAGTAACAAAAGAGATCTTATTTTTAGAACCCCAAACTTAGGAAATGCAACTGTTGATACTAATAAAAATGAATGCCAAGATTTGATCCAATCCTCAAAGAAAATAGAATCTCAAAATATCACATTAGAGGCCCAAAAATTGGAGCTACTAGCCACCATGAACAAAATATTAAGGTAAGGTAGATCTTGATGTGGAATCCCTCATGTGATTTCCATGTCTTTATTTTTAATTTTGGGTTCTCCTATTTTAGTTTAGTATCAGGTTTGTGTTTGGGATACTACTCTATAACTTCCTATTCGAGGGTCTTTTCTTATTGTAATACCACTTTGTAGGTTTCTCTCTAAGGGAATTCCCGTGTTGTAAAGGTTCACAGATCCTTTCAAAACCCCTTCCTTCAAATCAATCCAAAAAAATTATATAAATTTATTGAATGGATAAAACTATTTTGTTTTGTAGGATAAAATAGAGGAATTATTATGCAACAAAGATCTTATGAATATGTTAATTAAGGGATCAAATATATATATCCATATAAAATAAGACACTGTATAATATTATATATATAGGGTGATTTTTCTATATATTGATATAAAATAGGAGGGATATAGTTCTCATAAAAATAATTCAAAAAAATTCTTGATTATTTTATCTAGTGGTATGATCCTACCAATAATTTTCTATTTAATAACTTAATATTGAGGAATATAATTTTCTTATATTATTAAACATATACTTTCCCTAAGCAATATTCTCTTAGTTCCAAGGAAAATAGTAAAGGTATAACCTACCATAGACTCAAATCCATGTAAAGGATAAATTTAAATAAAATAAAAATTATGAAGATAAATTGTATGATTATATAGAAAGTAATGCTCTTTAACACATATGAGTGGATTGCACACTCAACATTTGACAAAAAATCATATCCTTTTGACCGAGTATATGAAAAGGGTCTATTTGAATTAAAATTTCATTATTGATCAATCTTACATGATAGTTGTTGGGAGTGGAAAATTTATTCTTGCATATTCATCACTCAAGAATATCTATATACTATGTTTGAAATCCAATCTTGTTAAATCTATAATACTACTTATATGACCAAAAATGTTAAATTTTTTATAAATAAATAGTTTGTTAGTGCTATTGATGATGAATAAAGGTTTTTTGCTTCTTATTATATTTATGAGTCTGATCAAATGTATAATCTTAGTACACATCCCTAATTTGACCCTCTCTTCAAGGATATTTTTTTCTAGTGGTTTTAAGGTTAGTATTGATAAAATTCAAAATTGTTTGTGTACTATCACTCATTCTTTGAGATAAATTGTTTGGATGTATTATGCTCATTTCTTGTTTTTAAGTATTTCTTGGGATGTGATATTTTTTAGAGTTATTTATATAATGTGCTGCCTAATTTATGTATGCAGCGGGAAAACCTCATGTTCTTTTCCCCTTTTAATATAATTAAAGTCAAGTATGTGCGGGGAAGATTCATCAAAATATTTTCTTCCCCACTTGAGGACCTCTTTCCAAAATATATCCCAAGGATATATGAATCCTCAACACAACTAGACCCCTACGGTTCATAAATTATCAAGGTCATGAAAGGTTGATGTAATACTTGTTTTGCGGTGTTTTATGTGTTCAATTAGGATAATCACCTAAAAGTTTTGGATCCTTAGTAATATTGAATCTTTATCAAGCCTTAATGGTTATTTGAACTTAAATCATCAAAACCATCTAAAATGCAAATATTAGCTTAATTCACACAAATGCAAGAAAACAAGAGCTATCCTAGATGCAATTCAAGTTTTGAATGCACTAATCTAAGGAGGTTTTCATTTTTAGGGTAAAAAAAGAAGGATGCAATCAAACAATATTAGCCTAATGCAACTAAATGCAATTTAGATTTCTTGCCTAAGTACTTAATTATAAAATATATGCTAAAATAGGATCTAGGGTTCTTTAATTAACTTGTCCTTAAATATTTTGTGAGGAAATTGCTAAGTTTTTGTAAAGAAATTACTATATTTTGTAAAGGTTTGTCTATGTTTTGTAAAGAAATTACTATGTTTAGTAAAGAAATTTCTAAGTTTTGTAAAGGTTTGTATAGGTTTTTATCTATGTTTTGTAAAGGAATTTTTATATTTTTGTAAAATTTTTTGTCTATGTTTTGTAATGAAATTATGAAGGTTTACAAACAATATTGTGTTTTAATCTAGGTTCCTTAATTTCCCAAAGTAGGTATGTCTTAGGTTTTAGAAATGCAAAAATAATGCATAGAAGGGAAATTATAGATCTAAGGAAGGTCCAAGTGACCGGGTTACGTCTATCAGACCCTATCTTCTAGATTCATCATAGTACAAATCCAATTTGCCACTCGAGCCAAATTCGCCAGAAGAGCAACATATTTGTTAAACCTACACAAAAACAAAAAAAATAGGGTTTTTTTTTGGGGGGCCTATTTTAGGGCAATGAGGTTGATAAGATATCTCTTCTACTAATCAAACCCCCTTTTATGCAAAAAAATTGAGTATGAATACATATTTTTGGAGTAATTTTGGCGTATTACCAAATTCACCACTGGGTTCTACCAAATTTACCACTGGTGAATTTCGTCTGAAATGGCGAATCTGGTTCTATGAAATAGACTATGAAATTCACCATAGAGGTGGAAAATTTGGTCTTAGGAAAAAAAAAATTGAGTTTCAAGGCCAATTTTAGTGGCTTCTACTACTTTTTTCGAGCTAAAATTTGGTGAAAGAGTCTTGATTGAAGTCTAGAGGATTTGTGAGTGGAAAAAGTACTATCTCAGAAGTTCGATTTTACCAAATTCACCATAGGATGGAAAATATGGTTCTAAGCATAATTTTAAAAATTTCATAGATAAATTGAGGGTATATTTGAGTTTGGTCTGGTGGGAGATTGACATGAAAGGGTCCTCACACACTCTAGAAGGTCTGTATGTAAAGAAATCAGGGGATTAAGCTTGTAATTTAGATGATTTATAGAATAAGTTTATGTTTATAGTGGAAAAGGATGAAATCCCCAAGGGGGAAGTCTGCAAATATGAAACATCAGGTTTATAACAAGTTGTGGGAGTAGGGCATAGGCTTAGGAAATTCTAATGTAAGGTGAGACCAATTCCTAGTGATGCTATAAGGAAGAAATGGAGGATTAATTTTAATATTAGGTAGAATGTTTCAAGAAACTTGTACAATTTTACAAAATAAATGAGCAAGAACAAGTGAATGTATGAAACTAAAAATGAAACTCATATGAAACAAAATTGCATGTAAAATTAGATGTTATATAATAGGAAATGCTACCTAAATCCAAACAAAAGGATGAGTAATTTCCTAGTATAAAATAGATCTTCACATATGAAATTGAAAAGACCATAAATGAAATGCATGCAATGAAGAAATAATATGTAAGAGAAGAATGCTAAATCTGAGAAAGTAGAATAACATGGAAGGAAACAAGATATGTTAGTATGCTATAGGAAGAATAAAAGAGCTTGTAAACAAAAGGGTTAGTGAAGATCTTATACAAATATGCAAGTAAGAATATAGCAAAAACCTTGCAAAATGGAGGATTAGAGCCAAAACAAAGTAAAGGAAATGGTAAACTAAGATAGCCTGCAAGAGAAATATGTAAGAGATGATAATATAGGAGAAAAATACATAAAAAGGAGGTTGTAAAAAATATAGTTAGAGTGCTACAAAAACAACGTTAGAGGCTTCCAAAGAAAATGTTAGATAAAATATCATGAAAAACTAAGTATATGAAAGTAAATGCACAAAATAAAGTGAGATATATTAATCTAGCAAGGCTAAGACCATGGGGGGGGAATATTTTGGAACCAAGGTGAAGAGAGAGACTAAGGGAGCAAGGAGAGATTCCCTCCTTACCTCCAATGGTGAAATCCTAGCCTTGCTTGGCTTACCTCAAATGCTTGTAAAAACTACTATAATACTTGAGAAAAATTATGCTATTGCTTGAGAAGAGCCAAGATAAAAAAATGCAAATACTAGAATTATGTGGTTAGAGCTTTTGATATAGTAGAAAACATTTCCAAATGCCCACCCAAGGAGACCCTTAAATAGAATTTGGAGGTGGGATTGGAGAGAGAATTGGATAAGAATACATTCAAAATAGAAAATATTAGACCTTTTTGGAGCATGTGGGATCAATGGTGGAGGTGGAAATATGCTCAATACGCATCTACCTGGTCCGTGTGAAAGTTTATTTGTCATTTTTCCAAATTCGCCACTATTTGTAAAATTTACCATATGTGTGGTAAATTTGGTTCAAAGTGGTAAATTTGGTAAGAAATCAGATTAGATTCATGAAAGTTGAATTTTGAAAAGGGTTTCCAAATTCACCACTAGCCAAATTTGCCATAGGTGTGGTGAATTTCATAAAAACTAACTTTTAGAGAAAAAAACCCTAATTCTAAAGTTTTGCTAAATTTTCCACTTGGCTTGGTTAGAATGGAAAATTTGATAAAGGTATTTTGAAGAGTTTGGATTTATGGAGAATTATGATTTTGAAGTTTTGTGAAGGTTAGAATGAATTTTGAGAAGTTTTGGTGTGATTTGGACTAGTTTTGAGAAGTTGCAATGAGCGTATCAAAATTGGGTGTCTACATTTTACCATATTTTTGACATGATATCTGAGATGTTACATCAAAATTTAAGTTGTGATGCCCAATTTTGACATTGTGCCATGTTGGAATGATTATTTATTGTTGTGTGAGACTGGTTGAATATTTTAGTTGGTTTGGAAGGAATTGTATATATATACATCTCATTTTGCATCCCCGATATTTGACTAAAATATTTGTGAAAATTTTATTTTGGAAAAATAATTTTTCGAAACCCACATGCTAGATTATAGATTTTGGTGCGAGTTTTTAATATGAGGAGTGTTTTGATTTAATTAGGGTTTTAGGGTATAAAGGCTAAAAGAGAGGTGAAAGTAACCTCATTTGTACTTTTATCCTTTTTTAGAGAGTTGGAGAGAGTGGAGTGGAGTTATCAGAGGAGATGGCAAGTATCCAAGGATGGATGCATCATGTTGACACGATTCAAGGAACAATTGAGGTGTCAGATAGAGACCGAGCAATATGCCCTAATATTGATGCTAAAATTTATTTTTCTAGGGTGTATTTTTTGTGATTTTTGAAATTTGTGGTGAATTTGGTACTAGGGGCAATTTTGGTAGAGGTTCCACTAGAAATTTTTCTCTTAGTGGTAAATTTAGCACTAGTGAATTTGGCACCAATGCTAAATTTGGTCAAAATGGTCTAATTTTGTTTTACGCCTTTTAACCTCGATATGCAAGCAAATATAGTCATATTTATACTTGCTAGAAATCTCTCTTTGAGGGATATGCAATGGTAGTATTTTTATGAAATTGTGAAATGATTTGAGTCTTGTTTCACTTATTATTTGTGGTGTATTTTTATAGTGATGAAGGTTTTGAACAGTGGGGAGCATCATCCTAAGTTCTTGGGGAGCATCTTAGGGGCTTATTAGAGAGTTGAGGATGCAACACTATTATCAATGGTGGGGTTGTATTATGTTGGATATATGTGAAAGTTGGAGTTTGATCATTCATTGCTGATAGCTCTCATGGAGAGGTGGTACCCGTCCACCAACAATTTTAGGTTGTCGACGGGTGACATGATAGTCATTTTATAGGATGTATGACACATTATTTGAGTACCGATTTAGGGAGTTTCCATTCATGTGGGAATGAATTTAGCCATAGTGAGATTTGTGTTTTTAGAGGATGATGATTTCTTGGGCATGCAGAAGGGTTTGAGGATCAATGATGCCTACATTAAAAGACACATTAATAGTAGCATGACAATTTTGGCTATGATAGGATTGGGGCTGATGATGAGTGATACTAGCAAGATTTTCATGCCATGGGGATGAGGACACATCATAGCAAGGATGAGAGATATTCAGATAGTTTATGCCTAGTCTCTAGCTATTTTGACTACATTATACCATACCATATATAGAGTGGTTTATCAACAGGGTGAAATCTTTACCTATTGTACCTTACTCTAGGTTTGGGCTTGGGAAAATATATCTATTTGACAACCTATACTGGTGGATAGGAGGATTGACCATGAGCTTCCTATAGTTTATCGATGGAATGGGTACATCTTATCTTCATATTGTAATCTAGTTTGGGCAAGGTATCTCATTTATAATGTAGATAGCTCATGTTAGCTTGCATCCTTGGAGAAGGGTGTATGTGTAGTCTACGGACCACAAGGAGTTGTCTAGAGTGAGGTGAGTTAGATGATGGGAATAAGGTTTTCAAGTTATATCATTATGATCACGTGACTTGTAAATTTGGAGAGGTACAGGGGATACCATCTAAGGGAGAGGTTTGGATATGATGAGTGCATCATGATACTTGATGGGATCCTATGGATCCTCTCACTTTTTTGGAGGTCAACGAGGATGATCGTATGGTATTGAATACTGCACTGGATTATGTAGGTGTGATTTTTGGATTACATTAGTTGATGTAAAATATTTAGACCCCATCGTATAATTTTAGGACCACCATCATGTGATCGGAGGTAGATACTCTTGGACATACTGAGTGATTTATGAGCAACTAGGCACCATGCTGGGAGAGAGGGATGGCCAAGGAGGATGGGTAGATAGAGTGTGAGGATATCATCTCCTTTAGATGTGACTCACTTGGTTTCTATACCTCTCTTATGTGCCTCAACTAGTGGAGGGGAATCAGGTTCATGAGGGCAAGATGCTGGTGTAGTAGGTCCAAATTTTTGTGAAGATGCAGGTTTGAGTAGGGAGGATGTGGATGTTATAGTGGTGGATTTGAGAGTACTATGCCAAAATTTGTAGGATATGAGGGACGAGTTAGCAGATTTGAAGGCCCTAGTATTTGCATAGATAGCTCAGATTAGATATGAGATGGTGCAGGCATAGATGAAAATTAGAGATGAGATGGTGCTCAAGGCCATTTTGCCAAATTCACCACAAGTGTGGTGAATTTTGTTTAGAGTTGCAAATTTGGTAACCAGTCAAATTAGATTTAGGAAATTTGAATTTTGAAAAGGGTTGCCAAATTTTCCACTAGAAAAATTCACCATAGGTGTGGAAAATTTGGTGAAAACTATCTTTTGGAGAAAAAACCCTAATTTTGTAGTTTTACCAAATTTGCCACTTGACTTGCCAAATTCGCCACTAGCAAATTTTGTCAAAATGAAAAATTTATTAAAGGTGTTTTTAAATATCTATTTTGATGGGGAATGATTATTTTGAAGTTTTGTGAAGGTTAAAACAAATTTTAAAAATTTTTGGTGTGATTTGGACTAGTTTTGGGAAGTTGCAATAAGCATGTCAAAATTGGGTGTCTACAATTACAAACCATAATAAAAACATTACTTGTGATGATAATTTAATTGTGATATTGATGGGAAGGTGCCATTTTTACCTTTATATTTATGACCATATCATCATAAAGGGCTTGATATAATTTATTCTGGTAATTGGGTTATGATATTGTGATATTGGAGCATTTAATAAAACATATATTTTTAGTATTATTCATGAAGTCATCTAATGGATTTTATGATCAAGGTCACAACCAAAAAATTTCTTGTTCACATGTTCAAGTACACTAGTGTTAGAGGGGGAGACATCTAACCATGGTTATGCCAAAGGAATATCTTCACCATATACTAAAACTTTGTGGACTGGGAAAATGGGATGAATAGTAAAGATCTCTCTCCATGTCCCTTATCCAACATAAGGGGGTATATTGATAATATATTGTGTTGTAATTTAATATTTATTTGATGCCATGGCCATTATTTTATAATGTAGTGATTAGATTAACTTGTATAGTCCAATGGGATCTTTCCACCTTCTAAAGATGAGATTAGCATAATATATTATTAAAATAATCCTTAAGGTCAATTCTTAAAACTTGACGGAAGGTCATTTATAATTTGTTAATTATACCACATGAGACATTCATTTTTTCATTAGAGTGATTAATTTTTGTTTCTAGTAGTGATAATATTTTGGCAGCTATGAACACCATCAATATCATTGGATTGATATGTTTTCTATATTGCATTTATTACTTCTAGGAAATTATTTGATTCTATTATTTTCAAGAAATTAATGCTAAATTTAACACAATATTCCCATTTTATTATTTTATGAAAATTATCTCCTTGTTATAATATCTTCTTATCTTTTAAATCCTTCGCACAATAGGAATTGTTTGCTTGAAACTCTAATGTTCCAATAGAGGAAAGTATTGCAAGATCAAATCTAACTAGGAATTTCTCCCTTATGTTAGATGAAATATGTTTTGCTTTCATAAAATTCAATAGTGTGGGGATGAATATGGATAATAGACATAAATAATAAAGGTTTTAGGACCACTAGTAACATTCAATTATTCTTTCTTTTCAAATTGGTAACATAGAACTCTTTCTCTGTAGTTTATATAGTTTTATCTTTAAATATATTCTATCTCTTTTTCCCTAGTATGTACATCCATAATAGGTAATAAAATATTAGCGACATTTTTTGTCACTCATAATGGATAATACCTTATCCAAACCAAGGATCTCATATTGAGAATTTAAATATTATATCAATGACTTGTCATATTTTATGCTATTATTATGGAAGATGTCAAGATTTTAAATATCTATTGCATATTAATGTTAGCAATATACATCACAAGATATATATTATTATTTTCATTGGATTTTACATGGTAGATTCACTACTTTCATAGAATATATCATTTAGAGCATGAATCATAGAAGAGATAGCAAAGTGATACTTTTTCAATAATTTCACATGAATGGTGTGACTATAGTAGTTAAAAATAATACACCTATAGGACTATGGAAACAAAATCCAACTATATCATAACAAATAGCTACAAATTTTGTAGACACCTAAAACCCATCATGTTTAGGAGGCTAGTCATATTGATACCTTTGCAGACCATATGAATAATCTTAGACCTTTCCAAGACCCAATAGTGGTTCTAACCATTCTTTTAGGGTAACCTAGTCTTATGTAGTTCTATTTGTTGACATCAACAACAACTATGATCATAGCCACTAACTATTAGATAATATAAGATCTATTTGTACATATCAATAGTGGCTATAAGAAACTTGCTGATGCAGGAGCATCCGGCGACAGTAGGGCAATCTTGCATCTTCCAAATTTTTTTTTAGATTTTTCTAAGTATTTTTCTTCAGGGGAAGTTTCAGTAAAGCAAGGGGGAAGGGGGTTGCGAAATTGTGACATGTCACGATTTCGTGACATGTCATGAAATCGTGACCTCAACAGCTGTAGCATAGCAAGGGTGAGTTTTCGTCGCGATATCACGACGTCACGATATCGCAACGTCTCGATATCGCGACGATATCTCGAAGCTGGGCGTTGGGGGGAATCCTGTCGTGATATCGTGACTAGTGGAAAGTTGCCACGTGGCGTGGTAATGAAAATAGTTAAAACAAAGCAAAGTCGGTAAAAGCGAATGCGGAGAGCAAATAAAGCAAGGCAAGTTTTCGGCAAGAGAAGGCTGAGGGAGGGGGTTGTGAAATCGCGACCCCAAAGGCGAATTTGGTACGGAGAGGAGTTTGCATCGCGATATCGCGACGTCGCGATATTGCGACATCGCGATGTCGTGATGCTTAGTAGCAAAGGTTCGGAGGGAGATTTCAATAGCGATTTCGCTACGACTTTGGCGAACAAAGGCAAGGCACCAGTTTGGTCGTGATATCGCGACATGTCACGATATCGTGACATGTCGTGATTTCGTGGCCGGTTGAAGACATTTTGAAAGTGGACACGTGGATGGTCCCGCACGTGGGAAAAGAGGTAGCGGGTACAGTTGGAATGTTCTGACAAGCATCTGTTCCTGAGAGACAGTCTGGAAGTGGCGGTTGCAGGTCAAGGGGAGTCTTTAATGCAAGCTCCAATAGGGGATCGGGGCAGTGGCCCATTGATGAGGAGATTCGACAACTTGCAGAAGAAGGGGATTTTTTTTTTTAAATTTTTGGATTTTGCGCTAGTGGGCATTAATTGCCTAGGGGACCGAGACTCCGTTATAAAACTCAAAATTTTTGTATTAGAGAAGGGGGGATGGTGGACTGGAAGAGGGGAGGTGTTGCATACCAGAGAAGCTCTGGCCATTGTAAAGCCTGCGGGCTATTTTATTTAGATGCATGTAAATATTTTTTAGCAGATTTTAATGAGAAATTTGAATTTGTGAAAGTGTTGATCTTTCGGTCCCCGTCACTTGCCCATAGTAATGCCTCTCGATAGTGGCTAACTCTTTAACTAACTTGGGTTACCAAAGATGAGTGAAATCCATTGTGCGTAATGAATTTTTGGATGGTTAGGATATCGAAGATTATGGATGCATCTTGTCAAATGCATAAACGTAACTACTTCTTGATATTGGTTTTCCTATATATCCAAGGCAAGGGGATTGGGTGTCTATTTAAGACCCCAATTTTTGATACCAAATCTTGAAGAAATTGAGGTGCAAATATCATATAAAATCTCTACTAGATTGAATAGAGAATCAAAATCCCTCTAAGGCATTGTGAAGACCTACCAAATTGCACAATGACACCTTTTTTTCCACCATTGGATATTGCCCTAGCTTGAAGATTAACCTAGTTTTTCAAGTACCTAATTATGATGGATTGAAGTTAATTTCACCATAAAACCATGTGCCAAGACATAAGCAACCCTTGAACATAAATTATATAGTATAATCGATCGATACCAGGTAAATATTTAGAGTAGAGCCCTCATCCCATGGTGGTTATTTTTGATAGTGTCACGTAGGTGTAGCTGTCGATGTTGAGAGTGGCTAGCAAAGCTGACTGCTATGATCATTAGTGACTAGGGTCTGGTTTATCTTTTTTTTGCATTTAGTCCATATATTTCTAATTCTTTGCATTTATTTCATTTTGTCTAACATAAATTAGCTATTTTCAATACATTTACATGCTTTATTTCCATTTTTATATGCATATTTATGCTCCTTTATGTATTTTCATGCATTATCTTCATTATTTGCATATTTAAAGATATTAACCTGATTTTGAGAGGTTTACAATGCTATTAATATATTTTAGGATCTTTGTGTGCTGGTGACAGGGACAATCAAGGATCAAAGACCATCAATATTCAAGATCTTGACATCAAGAAGTGGAGGTGGCTTTATAAATCCTCCATAATCAAATTGGTTGAGATATAGAGAGGTCGTAAAATACATCGCATTCCTTGCTTGGGGTAAATAAACAAAATATCAAAAAAAAAATCAAACAAACTAGGTAGCTTGTTTTCTAATCACCACCAAGGCTAGGATTAGACTTAAGATTATCTCCTAATTGCAACTAAGGCTAGGATTTGACTTAAGCTTGTATCCTAATTTCCACTAAGGCTAGGATTTGACATAAGCATGTCTCCTAATTGCTGCCAAGACTAGGATTAAACTTAAGCTTATCTCCTAAACACCATTAAGGCTAGGATTTGACTTAAGATTGTCTCCTAATCACCACTAAGGCTAGGATTTGACTTAATCTTATCTCCTAATTGCCACCAAGTCTAGGATTTGACTTAAGCTTATCTTCGACTTGCCACCAAAGCTACGATTTGACTTAATATTATCTCCTAATTAATGCCAAGGCTAGGTTTGGACTTAATATTATATATTAATCACCATAAAGGCTAGGATTAGACTTAAGCTAGTTTTCCAATACCACAAAATTTGCCAAAATCAAGTTCTTCAACTTTTTGAAAGGAATGATTCAAATATGCATGATATTTCATGATTAGGGCATCTAAAGTTGACCAGATCAATGAACATTAGTCAACCTACGATATGGATTTAGATTATTTGTTTTTTCTCAATGTTGTGTTTTCTTGCAACACATGTCAAGGATCATTCAAACAATGGTACATTCTAGAAAGAGTTAAAGAATCAACTACTAATCAGACTAATAAAACATTATCCTATCCTTTTCTAAAGGATTGTGTGATCAGACTAATCATGTTTCCGAGGCTCAAAGCATGTGGAGAGGATTAAGTTTAACCAAGGAGTACTATACAAGACTTATTGTTGAAGGGGATTCCCTCAACATTATCAAATACCTCAAGAATAGAAACAATAGAGCTTCATGAAAAGTCAGAGAATACATTTAATAAGCTAGGATCCTTGTACTCAACATCTAGGAATTTTTCTACCAACACACCCTTAGAGAATAGAATACGGTTGCAGACAAGCTAGCCAATATCAGGGTCAATTCAGCTAATCTTCAAAATTAGCTCCATAATGTCCCAAAAGAATTCAAAGGTACTGATGATCAATAAAAATGATATATTAGCCTTTCTCAGTAGGAAGTCCCTCCTCACAGCAGTCAATGGCATCCTCATGTATAAGTATTTTTTTTTTCTAGTCATGTTAAGTTCCACGTGTCATTGGATTATAGTCATTGGCTTCCCTCCAATGTTATTTACAAAAGTAATGACCATATTTTTATTCACGTAGCCTACTTCCCCCATAGCCCTTCACCTACCACCACAAACCCCCATCACCAATCCCATTGGCCTCGCTCTGTTAACATCCATTATCCCAACCACCCTCATCCATTTTCCACTGACTGCCACCTCACAAACTCCCATTGCGGTTGTTTTTTGGGAATACACGCTAATTTAGTTACCATATTTTGGTACATTCATTTCAAAATTTGCAGGTTTTGAAGCATGGTTTCTATCTTGGAAAGAAAGAAAAAGGTGAAGGAAGTGCTTTGGTCGAGTAATTCCCAGATTAATCGAAGCCAAAACCTTCCCAATCATGAAGACAAATTTACCTCTTATCGATCCATTGTAGACTCTCATGAAGAAGGCACACACCTCAAGCTCGATGATATGACATGGAAGATGAACACTATCTCCAACAAGTTTAACTGTCAAGATAGGCTAGACTTGCCCACCTTAAAACACTCCACTTCCTTTTTCTTGGGATGTGTACCTTTACTTTTTTGCTCCCCGAAGTCTCTCCCAATGGGTAGTTATGTCAGCAACAAATTTTATAAGCCCACCTTGTGCACTACTATGTGTTTTTGCCCATGGTTTTTACCACGTCTCACATGTGTTCCCTCCTTTCACCATGTGCCTCCTTTCCCTAGCCTTTATGCTTGATATCCCCTTTCCAAACCTCCCAACACTCGTATGGTTTCTCCACATTGCCTAGCCCCCACCACCATCCATCTCATTTTAAACCTTGAATTCTCACTTTTTATCCATCCTTGGCTCATTTCTGTAGAAATTTTTTTCTATCATTGTCTACACCTTTTATCCAAAATCCTTGTCCCCACCATGTCCAATGACTTCGTGGAGCCCGATTCCCTTGATTGTGATGAAATTGCTAAAAGGTTCCTCCAGGACAAAGTTTCTATCCTTTTTCCAACCATTCTCTGGCAATGACCTCAAAATCACCATGGCTTTCCTTGAGACCTGGGATAACGAGGTTGTCTCTGTCCAGGGCAAAAACTTTGTGGTCGATGTCCACCTTCTAGAATCCATTACTGGTCATATCTCTATAGGTAGATCCATTCACCACCACAAGCATAATTGGGAAATGGAATTAGCTAAATTCCAAGGGAACAACAAGATTATTAAAAAACCAAGAGTTACAACCTCTACAAAATTGGTTTCCATTCTCCTTTGGACTCAGTAATTAAATCTATTATGGAGTTTGTGATAGTTGATAATCTTGACAAACCCTTCAAGACCTATCACCTGGATTTTATTAATCATTACAGAGAAATCAAACACCTTAGCATTCCCATATTCCTCCTCAATTCATAAACCACGCCATTCCTAACAATTGGGAGAAATTTAGCCCTGACCTCCCCTAGCACCTGGGTTTATACAAAGTCATTTACTCTTACATCCTTGCCAAAAACCCTAAGCCTGATCCTTCCAAACCTAGCTCGACCAAAAATCTGGCTAAACTTCCTCTTATTGAGAGGAAAAGGAAGGCTATGCAAGATGTTGCTATATTAAGGGCCAAATAAAAGCATCAATCGGGAAAACATTGAAGGTCTAGTAAGGAAGTATATAAGAATCTGAAATATGACCACCAGGAGGAATGTTATTGATATTTCAAATGAGGAGGAATAAACAAATGATGAGAAAAAATAGCTGAAGGACTTCATAATTGCTTCCACCATGGCAATGATGAACTCTATGGTAAACTACATAATGGATATCAGAGAAGGCCTACAAACTCTTTTCTACGGTGGCCAGCCTGACCCAAAAGTGGAAGTGGAGTAAGGCTCTGAAGCAGAGAAGACTACAGTGAAGACAAAACCTAAGGGCGATAAGGTCGAGGTCGGTGAGGAAGATGCTAACAAGGAAGAAGAGAAAACCTCAGCTAAGGAATAACTTTCTATTATTTTGAGTTTTCCTAGGTTAACTAGTTTGATTTAGGCCTTACTTGTTTTTTTATCTCTTTTCCTATATGGGAGTTAGCATGTCTGCAAGTTATCCTAGTTTTATACAAATAGGTTCTATCCTTTTTTTTATTTCCTCAAGATAGAGGTAGGGTCCTCGTTATCTAAACTTATGATCATTTTCATAGATTTTTTGAATTTGAGGCTGCATCCTCACACTTTGCTTTTATCAATTCAGATTTTTCTTCAGTCTGTAAGTACCTCTATTACTATGTCTATGTCATTCGATTACTTTTGTAATCAAGTTAAAGGATCCTTAAAAATCCTTTATTAATATAAATCTCCTTATTTACCAAAAAAAAAAGAATCAACTACTATATAAGCATTAGCTAATCTTGATTCAAAATTTTATTTATTTTTTATCAATTGTATCTTTATCTATGTTTTTATAGATGCAAGGCTTGATAAAAAATCAAAATAGACTACCTACTTGAAAAATATGAGTAGAAAAAAATACATACTCTTAAAGACCAACCACTTTAGATAATCAAAAACCTGTTTAGTATGTCTTACATCTACATAGAGACTTACTAATGATCTCAACATATTTGATTATCTCATTTAGACCCCATAGTCTATAGTAGACACGAAAAATATCCCATCATCAATTTTACTTAACTTCCATGGGTTGAATAGTAAGGATCCAAATACTTTTTTATATATATATTTGATATGATCTATAGAAGTTATGGTTATCAATGGTACTCAAAAGTTAAAACTATTCTTGCTACATTGAACAATGTAACACTTTTATAGTTTATAGAAGTGAGATAAAATAACATTTACACTTTGGATTATATAAAGGAGAATATTCTAAACAAATATCATACAAGGTATATGACACGAAGGATAGGATCTTAAATATGACTCAAATGAAATATGAGGTATTGGTGTAATATATGAAAATATCTCAATATAATTTGTAGAGGTCAAAGTAATCCAAAATAGATTAAAATTATTTGATGTTGGTTTTCCCAATATGTATATAAGAGGATTTTATAGAAGAAATTCATCCCATGAGAGGTAGAGACGTAAGAAAGGTGACCTTTAAAAATATTTGCAGTATTAAAAAAATTACTCAATATTTGTAATGAGGAAAAGGCTTGTTATGATATAAATATAATATCATTTATAAAAGTTTCAAATTGTGTTACATGATATGAGATCAAAAAATTGCTAGACAATCTTGAACTATATATTCTTATCTCACTAACAACTCAAGTGGATACTCTTCATAGGAAAATAAAGCAAGAGAAGAAAAATAATGGAATTCTAGTACTCTATCTAAAATGCATCAAAAGGAATTTAATTCATGAGTGCTCCTTTGATAGGATCAAATTTGTACCATTTTTTAGAGGGGTTGCCCCATTTATAAATATCACCCATTTCTTGGATGAGAGAAAATATGACAAAATAATATTTATGTTCCTACTTTTAAAGTACATCCTTATACAAATATCTATCTTTATCATTGGACTTACACCTAGTTTGATTTGTATCTCTTTTAGCTTTTCTCCTTAATTTTTTTTCTTGTTCTTCAATTTTTCTATTTTATTCTTTCTAGGCATGGTCTTGATCTTTCCTTGTTGTCCTTCTAAAGTATCTTCTCTTGTATCCTAATTTTATATAACATTTGCAACATTATTATCTTCAATATTCTTCGAAGAATGACTATATTCATTAACCAAGAGTTTTATTGTAGGAGCTTTGAATTAATTTAATTCAGATGTTTATTCTAATTTTGATTTTCATGAATTTCTTGGACTAAATTTCCTTTTTTATTTTCTTTTCCATATTGTAGTTGTTGCTATGTGGACAACCATATTGATATTGTGATTGATACTGATGTGTTGATAATGAGGTTCAAAATAAGGGTTTTCATGGTTGATTATATCAATACTGAGATTGATATTGTCCTTGTTTAACTATTTTATTCACTTGATTACTTTGATTTATACTCATCTAATTTTCTTGATTATATCTACAAAAATTTGTACTAGGACCCTTTCTCTTACATATATATCAAATCATCTAATTCCATTTAAACCTATACCTTGATGTTGAAACAATATTGCTTGGTATATTTTCTTTAGATACCAAGGCATTATCAGTCATTTCATCTTTGAATAATTTCTCTACTTCATACTCCTAAAAAATATTGGATAAATCATCAAATGTAGTGTCCTTGCTTAGAACTTGCATAGAAGTAATTAAATATTTAAAATTTTCTAGAAGTTCCCTTAGTGTAACTTGAACAAGAAATTTATATTCTACTTTTCTTCCAAAGTTAATATTTTTTCTTTTATATCTACTACTTTTCAAAGAAAGAGTTCTATAATTTCTCCACTATGACCATTTAAGGAGTATAATTGAGATTGTAAATTTATGATTGTTGCTTTATTTTCCCCTTCAAATAGTTTATAGAATGTATTCCATGCATCTATAGAAGTTTATGCTCCACTCAAGTATGGTTGTATTTCATCAATTATTTCAAATATTATCAACATGAATGCATTTGCATTACCTTATTCAAATTTTTATATTTCTCTTTCATCCTCACTAGGTTTTTTCTTTGTTTTGTTTACTATATATCCCATAGTTTTTCTATAGTAAGGGTGGATTTAATTTTGTTATTCCATCATGTAAATTTTAGTCCTTTCAAAATATGAGATTCAATTTTTTTTTTTTTTATTTGGCATAATGGGACTCATTCAAGAACAAATTTTTGAAGTAGTAAGCCTTATATATCCCAAGTTTAAACAATTAATCAAATAATAAATTTTCAAATTTTATATTATTATAAATATTTAATGTAGAAATCCTTTTAACTCACTAAGTTAGAAAAGTTTCTCAAAAATTTAGAAAATTAAAATATCGTCGAATTTCAAAAATCTTAAAAACTTTTGACTCCCTACTTTCAAATCTTCATGTTCTTAGAAAATTAAAATCACTCTAAAGTGTCAGATCATAATACTTAATGAAATCCTTAATAAAATTTAAAATCTTCTAAACTAGTAGCATTCCTTATCACTCCAAAATTAAAAAACTTTAAAGTTTAGTAGAAAGTCGTATATCTCCCACATAAGAATTAAATCTTAAAAAAAATTGAACTTCATCAACAATAATAAAAACATATAATTAGGCTAAGGGAATAATGAATACCTTTTATTCCACATTTTATAATTTAGGTTGTTTCCAAGCTCTAGTGCTTCTTCTATGAACACTTTTCTTATGTATGATCTTCTCTAACCTCTAGTGTTTTTTTGAAACACTTTTCTTATGATTGGTCTTTTCCAAGATTTGATGATTTTTATTTGAGTTACAACTATATCAGGCTTGAATGGTTCTTCTCTTATACTTGACCTTTATCAGGATTGAGAAATTTTGTTCTATTATTGAACTATTAGTAGGCTTAACAATTCATCTATTCCTTTAACTTTAATGATTATTGTAACTTTTCTTACCCTATGCTTTAAGCTATAAAATAATTTGTAATATTAGTGGAAAGTAACTATTTCTATTCTTTTTACCATACTATAGGTTCTATTTGAGTTATTACCAAAAAAAATTGATCTCTAGAAGCTTGTATTGCTTCTAAATCCTATGGAAGCTATGATGTTTCTCTATTATATAGGAGTCGTAAAACTCCTTAAATTTCTTAGAGCTTTGATTATCTTCAATTCTATAATACCTTAGGTTTTACCTAATAACAATATAATTCTCCTCTTTTCTAGAGAATTCAAAATTAGTATTATGGTGACTATGAATGTCCCCTCATGTCAAAATATCTCCTAAGTTGGCTCTCTTAATTAATTCATGTTGAGTCCTAGTCTCCATTGGTTTTACTTCAACAAATAATAAAGATCGTAGTATTCAAATCAAGGTAACTATTATCTATTCACTTAATATCTACTCAATCAAACCATTAAAATAGATTCCAAGTCTTCAATAATTTAAATCTATCAAGAATGAACAAAAATAAATAATGATGGTTGTGGATAATAAAAATAACTCTATCAAAAATAGAAAGAGTTAAGTGGTAGTTCTGATACCATTATTGGCTTTTAATCCTTACTACCATAGAATATCATAGGTCCCAATATAAAGAAGCCATAATATTAAAGATCAAAATACCAATAATGAAGAGCATAATTATATATGAACAATCTAATATGTATATCAAGGCCAAGATAATAATGAAAAAAATTCACTTAGAATATAAAATATCAATGTAAATGGATAGATTCATTCATGTACTATGTATGAAGAAAACTTAAAATATTAATTGCTCAAAATATGTATGCAATATTTATTAACTTTTTTGTCTCCATTCTTACAATTGGATAATAAAATAAAATTGTTATATCTTCATGGAACTTTATCTCCATAATATAGAAATAGAAGATGAATCTTTATGTACTTGACTATTACCCTCCATATGACAAGTACTGTGATATTTAGCTTATCATAATACCATTTGCATATTAGATTCTTCACTTTATTATTACATGGACACTTGAATCTATGACTCTATCACACTTGCACACTTCTGCATGCCACTATACTTCTACATGTACTTATAGTACAAGGTACTTGTGCACTTCCTATTTATTGATACTTACATGAAAGGGAAAATATAAATTAGTCACCTGAACTATAGACTCAATCATAATCTAGTTTATATTTAAAGGTACCATGGGGTACATTAACATATACCAAATAATGTAATATTCCTCAATAGACCATTGCAAAAAAGCATAAATATTTTATTATCCTCGAATGTCAAGAAATTATAGAAAGGAAAAAAAAAAAAGTCTAAAAAAATACACGAATAAAGATCAAATGTCATAGACTATAAGTATAGTATAAGGTTATCATTCAATCAAGTTTTTATAAGGTGGTATCTAGATGTTTTGAAGGCCTCGTCCATTTAAATCATCTAGAATAATGGAAAATGTAAGGTCATGTCATCAAATTGAGAGGACATGAGCTTCATTGATCCTAAATTTTCTATATATAAGTGATGTAATAATAATTTTATAAACAGTAAGAGAATAAAGTGTGTGGTTAATGTGATTTTGATGGCATGGATATACAATTTGGATAGTGAGTCTTATATCAAATGGGATTCTAATGTTTTAGGTTATCAAAAATATAGATGTAAGTATTATGATTAACACTTAGGAGGCAATAAAAAATAAGATATAGTTGGATCATAGGTCCAATTACAAAAAAAAAATTACCTCTACTTTTTTTTTAAAATGAAAAATTCCTTGTAGGCCCGCCTTGGTCTAAGAGACCACGATCAGGGGGTTCTACAATGTTAAATTCACCTGGAAGTCACACTTTTCCCTGACCACACCAACATTATCAATTGGATTTTGGGTACCCAATTCAACTTCTTGGTAGGGTGAACATTCAAACTTGGAACCTCCCTTGGAGGATTGCCCTCTCCTCTCAAACTCACCTACAACACCTAGGTGCAAAATATACCTCTACTTAATTTATAATAAAATAGAATAGTTTTTAAAATCAAACCTCAAAATAACTTGGACTAACCTTCTAAATTATCCATATTGGAAGCATTTTAAAAACTCTGAACATTATAGACTTATCTAATTGCTTAAGAATTGTATAATTACATGTCTAAATAGCCAAAGTACCACATATGAGATAAAATACTTAACTTTTATGTTTTTTTCAAAATTGTCATGTTCATTATAAATTACAAAATTAGAATTTGTGATCTTAATTATATTAATTTAAAGACAAATTCCCTAAAGGTATCATCAAATAATTAATTTTTATAATTTTATCAAAATTAATATTTGAAATGTAAAATGCTCTTTATTTTTATTAATAGTAGAAGGGGTTTTAAAAGGATCCCTGAACCTATTACAATTAGGATTTTGAAAGGCACCCCAAACCTTAGATCTAGAAATAAGACATCAAGAAATACTGAGCTAGATTCCATGAATCAAACCCTAAAATCCAATGAAACAACCTCCTAAAAAATAAGCTAGAGATTTTTATCAAGAAAATACAAGAGATTATCCCATGGTCAAATACAAATGTGAAATGCTCATTGATATTATTGGAGTATAGCTATTTTATAAGCCCAGATTAGAGATTTTTTAAAAACTAATATAAATATTTTTTATACATTTATATTAGTGTATAAAATATAAGTTAATCATAATTGAGGTTATATAATTCAATAATTTATTAACATGATTTTGTTAAAACATTTAATTTACTGTCAAATAAAATTTACTATTGATTCACGTGGAAAAGTTTAGAACATTCAATTGTTACAAATATAGTCTATTAAAAACTTTAAACATTTTACAATTAGCTTTAACAATGTATTTATGATTATTTGTAATTATGCCATGTGCAATCCAATATTTGATTTTCATGTCTTCAATCTATATATTTTCATGTCTTTATTATCAAGACCTTTACAGTAACATTGTAGCTAGAAACTATTTGTTCTAGATACCCTTATTGATTACAAAAAATAAGAATTCAATATATCAACTCATGTCTTGCAGGTGATTTAGAGAGGGTAGGGCAATCCTCCAAGGGAGGTCCCTGGTTCGAATATCCACTCTACAAAATTCACATCGAGTACCCAAAATCTAGTTGATCATGCTTGTGCAGTCAAGGTCCTGGCACGACTCTCAGGTGATTTTGGTGGTGTAGAACATCCTGATCATGGATTTTAAGACCAAGGCAGCCCTGCAAAGTGTTTTTTGCTAAATTTAAAAAAAAATCAGTAAATCATATTAATGTTATTCCTTTTAATTATGTTATTAGGGGAATTTATTTCCATGTGACCACATTCTAATATAATTCAAACACAATGTTCATGATGTAATTAATTGTAAATCAAAATAATATTGATTGTATTTAGCGTTGCTTCTCTCCTATGTAACCTTCCTACAATAAATAAATGTACACATGCTACATGCACTCTAATACATATAAAATATTTCATATGATAATACTATTAGTGGTGTTTAATATTTCCCACTAATGCATTGCTAATAGATCTTAATAAATAAATAAACCATGGATCTTGAACATAATCTAGCTAACAAATGGTGGGAATTACCATGAATGCAAACTAGTTGTCAAGTTTGTCTATGTGGAAGGCAAATTGGAGTAAAGGATATTCTATTTGAGCTAGTTCAAGATATTTTATAATAAGAAGCTCAATAAAAATATATATTTGTAATATTTTTTATGAATAGGGACATTCCCTAAATTGGTTGGATGGGGTTTCAACAATTTTTTAACATACCTTGTGAATTTTATTTTATTTTTTAATGTACATTACCTTGATTTGGCTAGGGTTTTTAGTACATATTTTAAAGTATGTTAATTTTTTCTAGACGATGTCAAAAGAAAATGAATTTTTATAAATATCATGCACAAGGGATTTTATATTTCATAAATTCTATCAATGAAAAAGCATAAGGGTTTTCCATTAAGATTTTTGTAAACAAAGTAAATAATTAATGTAATTTATGTTGACAGTTGATGAAAAGTTAAATTGCATTATAATTATAGAAAATAAAGAAAATAATTAATTCCTTTCTACATGATAATTGAGAAAAATAGATGCATTAATTTACCTAATTAAGAAAATTAAATTGCATTGGAATGGTGCTAAACAACACATTGATTTGTCAAAAAAATAAAAATAAATTAAAAAAAATAAAGCATGTAGTTGCAAAAAAAAAACATCAAGAATTAAAGCCCTGCCTAGATGGTTCAAGAAAAGTATTTTGTTTACATGCATAATCATGGAAAAAGGTGGTTGCATAGCTAGATGTCATATGTAGTAACTAGTTGTTTAACTAAATAATTGGTAGAATATTGTTCTATGCAATAGAGTAAGGGTCTAATAACAACGTAAATGACATATCAAGAAATAAATGATGACCTACCTTGCTTGAACATCTATATGACCACACACTTCCTATATTAATGCAAATTCAAAATATGTATGGCCGTACAAAATGTACTGTCATATACCTTTTATTTACAATGATACATATATGCTATAAATATTAGAATTATTCACTATTGAGTTGTCATTGATATCAAAGGTCAACTTGGTTGCTAGAAAATTGTGGGTGAATTATTCAATGCATATTTAAATATTATATGCATTTATAATAAGGTTATAGCACCCAAGTTAAGTAATGTTTAAATTTAAAATAAAAATATTAACAAGAAGTGTGTATGGGCCGACCTCATGGGTGCCAAAAGTAGGAGATGAAATAGTTTACATATAAATACAAAGTAAAGTATCATTTCACATTTTTAAAAAATATAACATCTGTTCGTTCAAATATGTGAAGGCAAAAATGATATCGGTGATTGTTGATAGTGATCAGGGAAGAGGTAGAAAGGCAAAATGAAGCAACGTCACGATTGAGAAAAATAAAAGGTGACATAGATCATTGGGTTCACATTTGTTTAGTTAATGTATTTGAATATCTTTATGAAATCATGCTCATGAGATATGTTCAATGAGAATGATATTATCTTGAGGAGATCCAATATTTGAAGAAGAGATCACAACTTTGAAATAAGCAAAATAGTTTCCAAGAAAGCAGATAGGCATAGGTAGATGGAAATATTTAGATATAGTTGAGGAATAATTTTAAAGTTTCAATAATAATTCAATATGCACTAGAGTTTATATTGGGTGGTCAAATAATGTTGAAGATACGATTCAGATGATTTGAGTGGACTGCATGTGGTGGTTAAGCTAGTTGTAAAAGCACATGGTAGAGGAATATAAAACCTCTTGCAGAGAGAAGAGAAATAACATGAACAACAAGCTTGAACTCATATGTTCTACGATGGGTTTGCAAGCATGAATGGTAGAAAATGCATAAAAATCAAGGGCCTTCACTGTATAGTCATGAGTGAGGAGATTCACCAAATTTTTAGGCACAATGTGTGGTAGAGTGAACGGAGGAAGTTGAACCGAGTAGGAAGAAGATTTGTTAAACCATCATAATTCATCAATAGTAGTTATTGAATCCATGGGAAGAGACATACGCAAGCCCTAAGTAACGTAGCAGTCAAGACATGTGGAAGGTGCATATATAGCAAGCATTTTTGATTGGAAAGATACAACATTCGTTAGTCTTAAAGCTAGCCACTGGATTCATTCACCGGATTCATGAAGGATCATTGTTGAGAAGCAAGTGAAATATAGCAATCGAAGCTGTGTGGAGTAATCATTTTTTTGGACACCATATAAGTTGAAAATTTTTTGTAAAAGGAACAAGTCAAATATTGTTGACCATAATTTGTGAATCCTAAAGCACCTAAAGAGGAATACAGTGAAGAGTGCAAAGCATCACAGGTGTGAATATAACTTCGAAGAAGTTGCTCAATCTATGGACGTCCAACATAAAGTTTACGTAGATCAAAGAGAGAGCCAAAGTTGCATTGAAAAGAAGGGGGAAGAGTTTATTATTTTGAAGTACACATAGGAACCAGTAAAAGAGTGGTAGCCACATACAAAAGGAAGGATATATTTGAAGCAAGTCAAGGCATCACATAGTGCACATAGCATCCAAGGATAGAGTGAAAGGATTAGTGCACTTATTCACCCAAGCATCCAATTGAATAAATAAGGACAAATCAGCCATCTACAAGAAGAAGAAAAGGTGCACAAGATAGTGAAAGAAGAGCAAGAAAAAAGCCCTCACAAATAGCATACACTCCATACAACTTGCTAATCGTAATCAACATTTACAAGGTGAGAAACATTCATTACTATATTGAAAGTTTGATATCCAAGTGCATTAGTAATTTGAAGAAAGAAAACTCAAGAAAAAGGAAGAATTTAAAGAGTAAAAGCAAGGTACAACAGGGATTATAATACCTTGATGAGTAGGGATTAGAGTGCAGATCCAAGAAGACCTTGTGACAAAATTATGTGCATAGAGTATACCTAAGGCAAGTTATGTCATTGAAGGCTGAATTTTGGAGCAGACCTGAGTGAGGTTGGTGCCTCAAGGATATTGGTGTCTCTCATAGGTTGGTGCCTACATTATTGTAACAAGGATATTGGTGTCTCCCGTAGGTTGGTGCCTACATTATTGTAACAAGGAGATTGGTGTCTCCCGTAGGTTGGTGCCTACGTTATTGTAATAAGGAGATTGGTGTCTCCCGTAGGTTGGTGCCTACGTATTTGTACAAGGGGATTGGTGTCTCCTGTGGGTTGGTGCCTACAAATATTTTGAAGTAATAAAAGCAATATTTTGTCGTGGTTTTCTCCCAAAAGGGTGTTTCCACGTAAAATCCTTGTCTCTTGTGTGTGTGGTGTTTTGTGCATTGATTCATTATTGCATTCATATTATTGCAGTTATTGTTTTGGAAAGAAAAGTTTTATCTTATATTGTTCACCCCTCCTCTCAGTATAAGCGTGTGTTTCTTCAATTGGTATCAGAGCAGGTTCCTTCATGAAAGCCTAACCGCTTGAAGGAAGATCTTACAAGAACACACATGGCTTACCAAGAAGGTTTTTCATCAAGTAGGGCTCCATTGTTCGATGGGACTAACTATGCCTTCTGGAGCATGAGGATGCGAACCTATTTGATGGCACATGGCTACGATATATGGCAATCCATTGTGGATGGGTTCACACCACCTACAACCCCTCCCATGGATCGAGATGGCAAGAAACCATTTGAACATAATGCCAAGGCAATGAATGCAATATTAAGTGGGTTATGTGAATCAGAGTTTGTAAAAGTCATGCACTGCACCTCTACAAAAGAAATATGGGACAAGTTACAAAGAACATATGAAGGAGATGACAAGGTTAAAATGGCAAAAATTCAAACCCACAGGAGGGAGTTTGAAGACTTAAAGATGAAGGATGAGGAAAATATTACCAAATATCTGCTCCGTGTTGATGAGATTGTCAACACCATTCATGGACTTGGAGAAAGTATTGATGACCCTAATATTGTTCAAAAAGTCTTAAGGTCACTCCCCATGAGGTTTGATGCGAAGGTCTCGATGATTGAAGAAATGAAGGATCTTAAAACTTTAAGCATGGATGAGCTACACGAAATTCTTACAACCTATGAGATGAGGACTAAAAAATATCAAACATCCAAATGGGAGGCCACATTTAAAGTTTCAAAGAAGACAAAGAATAAGGAACCAGAGTCAAGTGAAGGATCGAGCAATGGAGAAGAAGCCAACTTTGTGTGAAGGAATAAGAAGGGATCAAGTAAACACAAAGGTAAGTATACTTTGAAATGTTTTAATTGTGGTAACATTGGTCACTATGCAGCTAAGTGCCCACAAGCAGGAAGTTGTAGCAGTGAAGAAGAAGAGGAATACAAGAAAAAGAAGGAAAGAAAATATCATCATGAAAAGAAAAAGAGGCACGATCAAAGCAAGCATGAGAAGAAGATCTATCGAAGGCACAAGAAGAGTCTTTATGTTGAAGAAGCAAGTAGTTCTTCCAACAATAGTGATGAAAGCCTCTCCGATAGTGAAAGAGAAGAAATCCTATTTATGGCTATGGAGGTGAAAGAAGATGCTCCTGTTGTCGAAAACCAAGAAAAGGAGAAAGATCCAGAAAATGAAGAGGAAGCCATAGTTGACATAGAAGAGGAACTTATTTTTGCTCTTGAAGAGGTGAAGAGGCTTAGAAAGAAGAACTCAAGATTGAAGACTCAAGTACAAGAGGATGAGAAGACAAAGGTAAAGTTTTCACAAGATCTCATCGACTTAAAAGTTAAAATTGAAGAGGCAAAGTGAATTGAAGAAGTTATGACTGAGCAGTTAAAGGCAAAAGTGTTGGAATGTGAAAAACTGGAACATGAGATTGTCTCTCTGAGGAAGGAAGTGGAAAAATCTAATGATAAGCTACAACAAAATATTAGGTTTGAGAAAAGCACAAAAATCTTGGATGATATTATCAAAGCACAGAGATCTTCGTTTATAAAGACTGGACTTGGTTTTGAAGAAAGTCAAAAGAAACAAAAGAGGAGTCAAGCTCAAAAGGAACAGAGGCATCAAAGAAAATAATTAAAGAAGAGCCTAAGACCTATGCTGATGTGTTGAGAAGTGGAAGCATCAAGAAGGAAGAAAACAAAGCATCATCATGGACCAAGGTCCATCACAGAAACAACAATGAGAGAACCATGCGGTCATATCCTCCAAGGCAATCAGACAGGTTTCAATATTTCTTCTGGGGTTATTGCTTTTCATGTCACCAATTTGGTCATAAAGCTGTAAATTGTAGGGTTCATGCTAAAAATGATTTTGGCTTCACCAAGAGGAATTTCAATTCATTTGCACCTCTCATGGACTACAACATCATTTGTTACAAATGTAATAATTTTGGGCATAGAGCTAAATGGTGTAGAACGGTGTTCCCTGAACTTCCAAAATCAAGTAAGAAGGAGGATGGTCAAACTGTTCAAAAGGATATGTCCTCCAAAGTTTGGAAAAATAAAATGGAACAAGAAAAGGAGACATCTGAGTTGGGAGTAGTTTTACTCTCATCTCATCATTGAATGTCTCAGTTAGAGCAGTTAGTAAGGGGGAGTTGTCCAGTGCCTTATCCTTTAGCCCCGAGAAGCCTTTGCCATTGATGTCAAAGGGGGAGAATTTCAGTAAGGGGGAGCAACTTGTAATTTTAGTAAGGGGGAGCAACTTGTCAGGGGGAGCAGTTTGTGATCCTGTTGTAGTAAAGGATAGTTTCTTTGTAGGGTTGCCATCAATGACAAAGGGGGAGATTGTTAGAATTATTCACTATTGAGTTGTCATTGATGTCAAAGGCCGACTTGGTTGCTAGAAAATGTGGTGGGTGAATTATTCAAGGCATATTTAAATATTATATGCATTTATAATAAGGTTATATCACCCAACTTAAGTAATGTTTAAATTTAAAATAAAAATATTAACAAGAAGTGTGTATGGGCTGACCTCATGGGCGCTAAAAGCAGGAGATGAAATAGTTTACATATAAATACAAAGTAAAAGATCATTTCACATTTTGAAAAATATAATGTCTATTCGTTCAAATATGTGAAGGCAAAAATGATATCGATGATTATTGATGGTGATCAAGGAAGAGGTAGAAAGGCAAAATGAAGCAACGCCATGGTTGAGAAAAAAAAAGGTGACGTAGAGGATTTGGTTCACATTTTTTTAATTAATGTATTTGAATGTATTTATGATGTTGTGCTTGTGAGATACGTTCAATGATACTAAGGAAATTAGCTTGAGGAGGTCCAATATTTGAAGAGGAGATCACAATTTTGAAAGAAGAAAAATAGTTTTGAAGAAAGCAAATAGGAATAGGTAGACAAAAAAATTTATATATGGTTGAAGAACAATTTTGAAGTTTCAATAATCATTCAGTATGTGCCAGAGTTTACATTGGATGGTCAAAAAATGTTGAAGATACAGTTTAGAGTATTTGAGTGGATTGCATGCGGTGGTTAAGCCATTTGTGAATGTAGGTGGTGGAGGAACATAAATCCTCACGTACAGAGAAGAGAAATGGTATGAAAAATAGGCTCGAAATTAGATGTTCTACGATGGGTTTGCGAGCGTGAATGGTAGGAAACACAAAAAAATCAAGGACCTTCACTGTACAATCATCAGTGAGGAGATTCACCAAAGTTGTAGGTACAGTGTGTGGTAGAGTGAATGGAGGAAGTTGAATCGAGTAGGAAGAATATTTGTTAGACCATCATAATTCATCAATAGTAGTTGTTGAATCCATAGGAAGAGACATACGCAAGCCCTAAGTAACGTAGCGGTCAAGACATGTGGAAGGTGCATATATAGCAAGCGTTGTTGATTGGAAAGATACAACATCTATTAGTCTTAAATCTAGCCACTAGATTCATTCACCAGATTCATGAAGGATCATTGTTGAGAAGCAAGTGAAATATAGCAATCGAAGCTGTGTGGAGTAATCATTTTTTTGGACACCATATAAGTTGAAAAAATGTTGCAAAAGGAATATGTGAAACATTGTTGACCATAATTTGTGAATCCTAAAGCACCTAAAGAGGAATACAGTGAATATTGTAGAGCATCACAGGTGTGAAGATAACTCTAAAGAAGCTACTCAATCTATGGACGTCCAACATAAAGTTTACGTAGATCAAAGAGAGAGCCAAAGTTTCATTGAAAATAAGGGGGAAGAGTTTGTTGTTTTGAAGTACACATAGGAACCAACAAAAGAGTGGTGGCCACATACAAAAGGAAGGATAGATTTGAAGCAAGTCAAGGCATCACATAGTGCACATAGCATCCAAGGATAGAGTGAGAGGATTAGTGCACATATTCACCCAAGCATCCAATTGAAGAAATAAGGACAAATCAGCCATCTACAAGAAGAAGAAAAGGTGCACAAGATAGTGAAAGAAAAGCAAGAAAACAGCCCTCACAAATAGCATACACTCCATACAACTTGCTAATCAGAATCAACATTTACAAGGTGAGAAACATTCATTACTATATTGCAAGTTTGATATCCAAGTGCATTAGTAAGTTGAAGAAAGAAAACTCAAGAAAATGGAAGAATTTAAAGAGTAAAAGCAAGGTACAACAGGGATTATAATATCTTGATGAGCAGAGATTAGAGTGTAGATCCAAGAAGACCTTGTGAGAAGAATTATACTTGGACCATCTTAGCCAGTTTTCATCGATAGATTGGATTTTGGAGCAGATCTGAGTGAGGTTGGTGCCTCAAGGAGATTGGTGTCTCCCATAGGTTGGTGCCTACATTATTATAACAAGGATATTGGTGTCTCCCGTAGGTTGGTGCCTACATTATTATAACAAGGATATTGGTGTCTCCCATAGGTTGGTGCCTACGTTATTGTAATAAGGATATTGGTGTCTCCTCGTAGGTTGGTGCCTACATATTTGTACAAGGGGATTGGTGTCTCTTGTGGGTTGGTGCCTACAAATATTTTGAAGTAATAAAAGCAATATTTTGTCATGGTTTTCTTCCAAAAGGGTGTTTCCACATAAAATCCTTGTCTCTTGTGTGTGTGGTATTTTGTGCATTGATTCATTATTGCATTCATATTATTGCAATTATTGTTTTGGAAAGAAAATTTTTATCTTATATTGTTCACTTCCCCTCTCAATATAAGCATGTGTTTCATAAATAAATGCTTTGTGGGATAAAATGGAACATAGCTTTGTGTGTCCATAAAAAAGTGCTAAAAAAATTGTACAAAGAATTAATTTTTCATGGATTTTTGCCAATGGGGAGTCAAGTACATTATTATCACCCATTATGTGATAGTTGGATTATTTTTTTAAAATTTTCCATAATCTTGGTGCTAGGACTTAAACATTGGTTACACAAATAAATACAAATGAATAGGTTATGGTCTACAATAATAAATACAATTATTAGTAGAGGGATTCAAAGAATTCATTTCTTAAAATATGTAGATGGTGGATTTATGTTACAATCTTTGAGCAAGGCACACAATGTCAACAAAATATAAAGTTAATTTTCTTGTTCTTCTATTTTTTAAATTTTAATTATAATTTTTTTATAATTTTAATGTTTTAAATAAGATCATGAGGTCAAATAAATAATTTCCACATGGATATGACTATTTTTTTCCATCATTCAAACTTTCTTTGTTGTGTAAAAATATTCCTTCCTTGACAACTAAAAACCGCATTTTCATGACATGAATTGTTTATAACATTAAGCAAGACACATGGATAACATGCATGAAAGTTATAGTTGGTCAAAAAGTTGTTAAAATAAAAATAAATAGAATGATGTTTAATTTACATTTGTTTTTTAGACTATAAAGGTAACAATTTTGTTATAATTGTATTCAAAAGTAGAATTGAGATAACGAGGTGTATGTAAAGAGGTTAAGGGTTAAAGTATATTTGATATTCAATGATATCGAATTTCTTTGTCTATAAGTAATGTAATGGATTTAATATACTCATATTAGCTATCTCTATTTTTAATAGCGCAAGCCCTAGGTTTAGATAGTTGCCTCTTGAGCATTAAGGTTAGGGTTAATGATTGATTGTCTATAAATAATAAGTATTACATGCTATTTGGAATCATATTAATAGTGTTTATTGTCCATATGAGACTTTGACCTCTTCAAGTTGCTATGAGACGTCACCCTCTCTAAGTGGCTAATGTTTTACATTGATTTGACTTAGTGTTTATTATTGTATATTTGATTTTCTGAGAATTAGAACTGAATTATTGTTATCATTGGGTATTGTTATTTGTGTATTATTAGTTTGGTACTACTATTGCTATAATTCTTGAATTTGTTTTACAACAACTGGTATAAGATATTTAATATTAGCTCTCTATGGGGTGCAAATTTCTAGGAAAATGTCACACAAATCATTCCAAAAAGTATGTTTAATATTATTGTTGCATGTTTCCTAGTATTTTTTTGTAAATATTTTTTTAATTCATCATTCAATGCAATTATCTTCTAGAATATCATGAGTTTACTAGTTACTTCCTTTTCCCAAAGCCTCTTAAGAAAAAAATTATTTGGTGTCACTAGATCCTTATGAAAGACTTATCCCATTGTGATCATATCTTTGAGAGGATCAAAATAAATGGTATTTTCAACAATATTTTTTCTGAAAGGTGAGTGTGTGTGATCCCTTGTAGGAAACCTATCTATTTACAATTGCTTCATCAAATTGATCAAAGCAAGAGGTTTTTCTCATAATATCTTTTAGTATTATTCCAATTATGTTTAGGATTTGCAACTACCCCTACTAGATGAATCAACCTACTACCAGTCTAGTGGATCATTATTTAACAATCAATTATAGGGTATTTGATCATTTAGAGGATGTGTATATGAATAGAAAGAAGCACCAACCCAAAATAAATTTCTAAGCATCACAACACCCTTATTAATATCAATAGTATTGACTAATATCTTCTTTCTAACTTAAAAATTATGGCTTCACCTACCCCTAACATCTCTAGTTCATCCTCTCATTCTTCCAATAACCCTCCCCATATCACTCCTCATGTTACCTATCTTGAAAATCATCAAGAGAATATTACTTCCATTTCCAAGTCCTTAGATAAATTTAAAGATTCCTATAGATATTTGATACTTCATCTCCTATTATAAATGGGTTGTAACAAAATACTATGCAATATCCTATGATCATTTATTAAGCACCAAATATAAAGGATAGTATAATTATTCCACAACCACCATATGTTCATAGTCCTCTAAATTCCTATATGGGTGGTTATGTCCTAGGTTTTACTTTTGATTTGGATTCCTTTGTATGATGTGCTTCTAATTTACTTGATTGACCTCATGAATTTTTTATTCCTTGCATCAACATATCCACATTTGAGGGTATAAATCCACACGAGTGGTTTTCTAATATGGATAAAAATATCCACCTATACATATTACTAAAGTAGGTTGTGTAACATTAATGGTTATTAAGTTGGGAATATAAGCTCATAAATGGTTGTTGTGGAAGTTTCACCAACATGGGGATCTTATTTTATGGCTTGTGTTAAATAAAATATTTCACTAAATATTTGACGGAGGATCTTCTATATTGTATGTAGTTTGTTTAATGCTGAAGATATAAAAAACAATAGTGGAAGAGTATTACATTGAGTTCATAAGTATATCAATTGAATTCAATGTTTGTGGTATCAACCTTTTGCTATGGTCTTAAATATAAAATTCAATGGAAATTCAATATCCTTGACCCTTGTACACTTGAAAATGCTCAATGTATAGCTTTGGAAGTGAAATAAAATCTCAAGATTCTATTCCCCAACATAGATGTGACTTCAACTCTCAATAAATTTTGGATTTCCTCATCAAGTGCTAGGGCATTTTTAAATATATTTTGGGGATCCAAAGAACATTCTTTAGTAGTTTTTATCTTTAGGTATAATGCTTTCTAAGGGGGACCATGTAATGGCTCCAATATAGCCATAACAATTTCCTTTATTTTCTTAACTCAAACACTAGGTTTAGGTATTCAACCCTTAAGCCTAGGTTAGGATTAATTATTGATTTAGTCTATAAATAATAGGATTTAGGTGGTTTTTAGAATCATTTTTTTCATATTCAAATATTAATAGTATTTACTATACATTTGAGACTTCTTCCTATCCAAGTGGCTATGACACTTCACCCTCTCTAAGTGGCTAAGGATTTTTATTAGTTTGAATCTATGATTTGATCATTGCATATTTATTTTTGTGGTGATTGAATTTGAATCATTACTATAATTGAATATTATTATTTGTGCATTATTGATTTTCTACTACTATTGCTATACTTTAATTTATTTCATAACAACATCACCAAAAAAATAATTAGAATAAAATAGGAGAAAAAATACAAGGTGCTTAATTTTGATACTTTGAAGGTAAATTATGTCTTATAAATAAGTTTCTATAGGCTCTATGATTGACATGATGTAAGTGCAATAAAATAGATATAGAATTTAAGTTAAAATAAATAAATGAGATAATAGATATTTAATGTTGACAATTTTAAAACAAGTTGTTTTATTATGATGATTTATGTGTAAGAATAAAAATAAAATGAAAATTAAAAATAAACATTTGAGATAAGATATACTTAATGTTGACAATTTAAAGATAAGATATATTACAAAATAATTATTTATAAAGCTTATGATGAATGTGATTATCATTATGTAATTGTAAGAGAACAAACATAGAATAAAATACAAAAATAAATATTTTGATTTACAAATAAAATTTTAATACTTGAAATATTGATGCGAAGTGTTTAGATCATGCAAAATTTAGTCATGTGTCTAATAGTCACACATACAATTTAAAGAAATGCAAAAAATACAATATCCAAGAAGCAACATAATTAAAATAATATTAATACAAATATCATTTCGAGACCATAAATTTTGATTACTACAAAATATGACCATAACTAATTCCTAGAATGATAAATACATTTTTTTGTGCAATTATTAGTCATAACCCTAAAAATAATTATCTAATTTTATCATAGTAAAATTTAACTTTAACTAACAATCATATGTACATAGAGTTCGTAATGTCCAAACTGTAATGGTCATGATAGTACATGATGAAAGTTTCTCCTTTGAAAAATCATCATCCTCAATGCTTGTCTGTCTTAGATTCTTCTATACAAAACTTCATTCAATTTTTTTACTCATTTCATGAATCATGATGTAAGGACAGTTACATTCTAAAAAATATATATATTCTTATTTTTATACATCACAAATATGTGCAAGAAAATTTACTTATTTTTATACATCACAAGGAACACATTGGATAATAGAGATCTTATTACAATTTATTTCTATGTTTTTTATTTACAAGGTTAAATGCATTACAAGAAAACTCAAACTAAAGATTTCAACTTATTTTTAGTCATTATTATTTTTTTTCTATTAAACATCTGGAACTTTATATTAAAACAAACTACTACATCAGAAGCTCATAGCATCATAATAGGCTAAAACCAAGAATTACAGATAACTAGAAGGATTCCAGTCATAACAACTATAAAATAGTCATAGAGTGTTCTTGTTTTTAACATACAAAGTGTTACATCTTATAAAAAAATTACAAAACCATTTATATACATCAGGATCATGAATATCATCAAACATGAAGCATATAGCCCAATCATTTGTCTTCAATTGATCCAAGTACTAAAAAAATTTCTTTGATTTGCAGCTGCCCTTCAATGTCCATAGTGACCTTTTGACCTACAATAATATTTTGAAGCGTATGAGTCTCAAATGAGACCCAGTATGATTTCTATAATGCCGGTAAAAAACTTCATCATTACGACATCTCCATATCATTTTTTTTGCAACTGCTGAATATGCCCACAAATAACTTGCATTTTAAACTCAATTGAGTTACAATTCTAGCCAAGAATACTAGAGCAAAAAAGAAGCCATATTTCTTTAGCATATACACAATCAAAAAAGATATGACAAATAGTATCCGAAAATTTACATAAAGAGCATATAACCAAACTGTTAGGATCAACCATAGTAGGCAGCCTGTATAACAGAAGAAGCCATCTAAAAAAACTTTTTTTGGTTCAAGATGCTTGGACCATATATGTTGTAGAATAAAAGAGTAATGACTACTAGATAAACTAAAACCCCATTTAGTGATAATGTGCTGATAAATAATATATGTATTAGTAAGAATAAGATACAGCTGCTTAGACTTAGGCTTTATGAATTTACAACCAGCATTCCAACAGATAAAATCAAAAATTTGCTGCTCATAAAAAAAAAATCCAGGATTGATCAGTTGTCTAAAACATTTTTGAAGCATAGAGTAAGTTCTCTGCTGGGAATCAGGCAGATGAAATTCCTATTTCAACATTTCCCAAGACTTCAAACCAGTAGGACATAGAATATGCTCAAAAAAATAGATACCATTTTGAGCCCAACTACGAGCTGAACAACCTTGTAAAAGGGCTAAAGGCTTATTTTTATGTTTCAAGTTCCACCAAACATAACTCTTCACATATGTTTTAAATCTAGAATATATAGGCTGAAACCAACCCTACAAATTAGATGTCACTTGTTGCCAAGATTTCTATATTGTTCTAAAAAAAACCGAACCAGCTGGAACACTACTAAAAGTGCCAAAAAGAACATCAAAAAAGGATAATCCATGCCAAAACTTCCTTTTGTGAGGAACATCAACACAAATATTATGCCTAATTAAAAATTTCCATGGTTCCACACCATTAATGCACTTCATTATCCATTTAATAGCAAGAGTCATACCCTATTTACGCAAGTCAATTAAACCCAAACCTCCTCTGAATTTGCATAAAGCAACCCAATCCCATTTAACCATATGCCTTTTCTTAATCCCATAATCACCAGCCCACAGGAACTGTTTAATATATTTATGAATTTTAAAAAATTTATTAGCATTAAAAGACCAAACTGAAGCATAATAAACAGTATAGGAGGATAAGATTTTTTGACATATCTGAAACCTGCTAGCCAAAGAAATCTATTTATTCTTCCATTTATCCAGTTTTAGAAAAACTTTCTCCTTGACCCAGCTCCACATATTCCTTAAATTGGGTTGAACAACAAAAGGTATCCCAAGATATCTTACCTAAACATTAGGTCCACACCATTGAAGCTCATATTTGTTCAACCAAATAGGAGGATTAAAATCTTAACTCAAAATTTTGGACTTAGAATTAGAAATTTTAGCTGCAAAAGCATTACAAAAAAGATCAAGTTTATGAAAGATATTAGCAAAATTATCCTCCACTAACTCCACAAAAAGCATAGTATCATCCACAAATTGCATATTAATGAGCTTTTGAGAAGAAGGTAAAATAACACCTCTAATAGAAGGACCCGATGAGTTATCTCTTAACAAGTAATAGAGAAGGTCATTAGCAATAACAAACAATGCAGGAGCAAGGGAACAACCCTGCCTGATTGATCTTTACAAAACAATAGGATTAGATAAACTTCCATTAACATCAATCCGTATAACAACATCAGTCATAAGAGTTTTAACCATTATGTAAAAATTGTCAGGGAACCCAAAAGCAACCAAAAGAGCCATAATATACCCCCATTCTGTTCTATCATTAGCCTTCTCAAAATCAAGAAGAATCATGCCAATATTTTGACCACATCTATGAGCCCAATCCATAGCCTCGCATCCAATAATCATATTTTCTATAATATATCTACCTTTGATAAAATTGATCTGGGTAAAATTGATAAATTTAGGTAAAATATCCATAAATCTAAGTGCCAAATTTTTTACCAATATCTTATAAGAGACATCCAAAAGAGTATTTTATGTTGGATTCGAATAGGGATGTGATCCGGATTTATTATATGATGTTTTCAATCTAATCAAGCATAATTATTTGATGAATGTATCGGTCTTCCTATTTCAATCCCTGAAGAAGTCCATGCATGGATTTAAAAGAGATAAAGGGCTAGATCCATTACACCAGGGTTTAATCCTACTAAATTTTGAGTTTGTGGTAAACTATAGAAAATCAAATTTTATTTAATTCCCTCCTTTAGTGGAGTCTTTTTCATGTTCTAAATCTAAGGAGGTTTCAATATTAGAGGATGATGATTTCTCCTCCTCACACCCTAAATTGAAAGGTAGGGGTTTGAAGTCTAAGAAGTCTTCGAAGTTCCTAGGGACTCCTACTCCTAGTACTGCACAAAGGTCTATTCGACTCTTTGTATGGATGACCAAGGATTTGGATCCTCTTGTTTCAATTGTTTCTTCTAACTCAAAGGGAGGTTCGCTTGCTCGTAAGATTTTCAGAGGTTCTTTGCTACTTGATAGTGCTCACATTTTTGTTGAGCCTTCAACCTTTCTTCTTTTGGGTTCTTGGATTATTTTAGGCATGCTTGAACGTAAGCATCAGATCCTTTTGGGGTCAATCCATGTGGTCATTACTTTCATCAATAACCTTGGTTTATTTTATGAATGCTTGAATGTAAGCATCAGGTCCTTTCAGGGTCAATCCATGTGGTCATTACTTTCATCAATGCGATCAGGGATATTGTTAAGATCCATATGGAGAACTCTTTTCCATAGTTGTTTGTGTATTTGTGTCTTCCTCTATGGTTTGGCTCATCCTTGGGATGTTGTGCTTTCTTTCTGGTTTCTTACCTAGTATTTTTCCTTTTTTTTGGGATTCATCAGTTTAGTTATGTTGCTCATCTCTTATAGGGGTTGATGCTTTTGAATTGAACTTAGATTTTGTTCATTTTCTTTGTCTAATAGACTTATATTAGGTTTCAGATCCTATCAAAACCCCTTTCTTTAACTAATAAAAATAACTTATACCTTTATAATTTTATGTTTTTGCTTGTAATTTATGTTTGTATCAAAAATCATCTTTACCATTAAACATTTATATTTAAGTATATTATAAATTATATGCATTCACTTTTTATTTTTAAATTTTTATCATTATAGATGATATGAAACTAAAGGTATAATTTCATTAGAAAATTTATTTGTTTGTTATTAATTTAAAATATCTTAACTTCACTCCAATATTAAAAAAAAAAAAAAATACTAGACTATAAATTCTTAAAAGCTGAGTTATAACCATTTAACATTAAAAAATGATCGGCCATAATGGAAACATTATTTTTTAATTTTATTTTAGTTTCCAATGTCTACTAACTTGTTCAGTTAGTGTTTTGAATATATGTTATAAAGTATGCTAATTTATTATATAGGATGTCAAAAGAAAATAAATTTTGGCACAGATAATGCGCAAGGGTTTTAAGACTTGAACTGAACTTTGATCATATATTTACTTTCCGTTCATAAACATATAAGAAAATCAAATTATATATGCATGCATACCAATTAAAAAAAAAAAAACAAATATATAAAAATATACTTGCGTTGATAAATTTTCACCGTGACTCGGATTTTTACAATAATACAACCCATCATATTATAATTTATTTTATATTATAACATTATTTTAATATCATGGTTTATTTTATATTATAATATAATTAATTAAACTATTTTAAATAAAATCATAATATAATAATATTGAGATTGTTTTAACTCCATGCTAATGAATGTAAAATATCACCTACATGGTTCAAGTGAGCTTTAACTATTTTGTAATAAATTATAAGGTCCATGATTTGTAATAAACTACAAGGTCCATGATATGGTGAGTGAGGACGCTTCAACTATGGTTTAAACTATATTTAATATTTTTCACATTATATTTAATTTAATAATAAATAAAACATTTTTATTTAAAAACTAAATATTTAATTTTATAAAGATTTTTATTATATATTTATTTTTAAACTTAAATAATAAATAATATAAAAATTAAAAATCTTCTAATAAAAACATTTAAATTTAAAAACCTATCACAAATTAAAATAGTTATGAAAAAAATTTGAAAATAAATATCTTTATTTAACTTCTAATCTTATGTGTATCCAACACATTTCCAATACACATCACCTGAAAGATGCTTAGGTATTATTAGGTGCTACACTTCCCTTAGTCAAGCATCATCATTTTGTCACTCAACATGTTATAACTAATGTGTTTATTGATCAAACATAATAATAATAACTTAAATTCTAATGTTACTGTGGCAAAACGTCTTAAATTAACTTAAATAGAGCCACTACGTGGACCACGCTGATACTAACATGTCAACCGTGGGGACAATGTATGAATGATTAAACTTGAACTTTGACAAAGTCCATGTTTTTTTTCTTTCCCTCCATCTTATTAGCCATTGCATGTCCAAGATAATCAGCGTATTTTATCTTCCTGTACAAGCACGGATGAGCTTCATCTACGCTATCAGGCCAAGGAAAGATTTCTCTTTCGACTTCCAAAAGATTGACGAACGTTGCAACCGATATTCTTGGCTTGTATTTGTTTGTCACAGCTCGATGCTCGATGCTCTTATATCTTCCATTTGTTATTATCTATCATTTAAAAGCATACAATTTATCCGTTAGAAATTAAATTATTTGTTATCGGGAGAACCAACTTCCTGTACACGATGTCCAGAAGCATTTATAACAAAATAAAAACATACAACTACTATTTCTTTAGCAAAGAATTTGACAAGATATGATTTCCACGTCTATAACAAGCGTAAATCAATAACTTCTACAACATATGAATGCTTACCTCCAAGGCGTCTCCAATATTGACGACCAAAGCATTCGGAATGGGACGAACGGAGATCCATTTTTCATCTTTTCGAATCTGCAAGCCCTCTGTTTCATGGTCTTGGAGAAGCAATGTTATCGTATTGAAGTCAGAGTGTGGGCTTATGCCCATGACAAGATCCGGCCGACTACAAGGAGGATAGTAATTCATTCGAGTGCTTACGATCGTTTCCCCAATTATCTCATTTAAGTCCGTCTTAAACCGCATGTTCTCTGAGAAAATGCTTAGCAATTCCTTGGCAACTTTTTGGACATGAACAGCATATTCCTCCAATGTTTCCCTGCAAATACAAGAGGGTTAATGCAACTCTCATGAAAAAACGAAGGACTAATATGGATTCCATGCTACCTTTCTACCTCAACTCTGAAGGTCTAGTCGGCCAGAAGCTTAGATTTCGAAAAGGCTGTGGCAACAAATTCAAAAACATCATGTCTCCCCATTCAAGCTTTTGGTCCTCCGAGACAACGCAGACCTGACCATAGCCCTGCAAATCATCAGGAGCTTGGGCATATCGCTTCTTCTCCTCCAGTGGAAGGTCAAAGAAATCTCCAACTGTTTTCCTCATTCTCTCAAGCAGAGATTGAGGGATCCCATGGTTCACCATCTGTATAATCCATCTAAAAGTCCATAAAAATAGCAGCTTAAGCATGGAACAAAGGGCGAAAAAAGTAGAAGCCTACATACCTGGAAAAATCCCCATTCTCGACACGCCATGTCAAGCTTGGACTTTTCCTGCGACAGGGAAATGAGAGACATGTCGATTACAGGAATCTCCAAAGAAGAAGAGGAGAAATCTGTTGAGGATGGCCTCTCATCTTCTGTTCGAATGTATCGCGCCGGAATTATTTGAGGATCGTTGCGCACCAGCTCCTGCACACTTGGAACGGGTAAAGACTTGCCCCAGTTTGGCTGCTTGTTCGAAACATTCCCGGCTGCCATTTCTAACCTCTTAAGCTCTTTAGTTTGTTCTCCTTCTTTCTGGGTTACAGAAAGCCTGCTATATGAACAAGCTGAACACCAAATGTTTGCGATGGTGTGTATACATTAAAAGTTTTATATATTTATACGTATGGGTTAATATTTGCCGGTCATAAGAGAAACTCACAGAAAAAATATAAATCTAGACCGAATATCCATTTGTCGAGATCCGCTTCTAGACGCCCACTATCCGACAAATAATGTTGACTGGATACATTTCCTGTTACACACAGAATAATACATTTTTTAAGGATGTATGGTATGTTTATTTAAATTAGTCGATTATGATGTATTTATGGTGTTGTGCACATGGGTGTTGAGTGCATGGTTGTTGGTATTCTGCATATGGTTTGTGAACATGGATTATAAAAAGAAAGAGGAAGGTACAAGAATTGTTTCTTATTTCTGGAAGGTTATGAGTGGAATTTGGTTGTTAATTTAAATAACAGGAAAAGGATAGGACGAGGTAGGAAGGAGTGGAAATGGACCAATAAAGACCGATAAGAGGTTAAAAATTGTTTTTATTTGTTGAAAGGTTATGAGTGGAATTTGGTTGGGAAAGGATTGGACGAGGTAGTAAGGAGATGGAAATAGAATAATAAAGATCGATAAGTGTTAACAAGGATTTGGGATGAATGGTAAAGTGTGTCTAAAAATGATTAGTCAAGGTTATAATTAGTTAGCAAGGGATCAACAAGGATTTATAAGTGATTGGCAAGGGACCAATAAGAGACTAGTAAGGGTTTCGACAAGGATCCGGGATAATGGGTAAGGAATTGGCTAAGGACAACAAGATATTGGTAAGATAATGCCCATAAGATTATCAAAGAAAATTCAAATGGTATTTGTGGAGATAACTTTCAGTATTAGGTTGAGGATTAGGTAGTCATTCGAGCATTGGTCAGACATAGTATTCTGAGCTTATCAAACTTAGATCTCAATAATAGGCTAGGGAATTAATGTCCTTTTGGGATTTCACTGAACCAAAATATTTCGACCTCTTGGTTTCATGTTTGTTGACCTTTGATCTCGTTTGTTGACCTTTGATCTCTAGCCAGGTGATTGGTCATTCTCTATCTCTCTCATGGGTGTGGCTCTTCTGACAACATCCTTCTTTTATGGATTGGACATTTTCTATCTTGTTAGGTATGATTTCTCTAATATTATTGAGTCTTGGTCATTTTTCCACATGCATGTGCTAGAACCTTTGGACCACCTTCGACTCCAACTGGTTGTAAAACCTCGGGTCACTTCTAAGACAAGCTAGACATATACACCTTCACTGGGCTTCAACTGAGTGCAATTATTTTCGCCATGATGAACTTCTTAGTTTGATCAGATATTCAAGCTATTTTTGGATCCTGGTCGAGGACAAAACTTCCAGTCTACCTTGGACATGGCAAACTCAGACTTTGTTATCAGATCAAGTCTTCAGGATGTTTCTAGGCTTCGACCAAGTGCAAAATCTTTGATCATATCTAAAATTAGCAGATTCACATTCCCTCGTTGGGTCAAATATCCAAGGTTATGTTGGTTTTTGTTTGGGTACAAAGTCTTCGACCATCTCCAGACTTAGTCAAATATGCCTTAAATGCATAAATTTCTAGTTTTTTTTTTGTAAGATTAAGATATGGGGGTTTTAACCAAGAATCCCCCAACCTGTTACAACAAATCCACCAGGGATACACTCACCCACCCCCTCACACACTCACTCATGCCCGAGTTTGAACCTTGCACTCAAACCCCGATTTGTTATCTATGCTCTATAAAGTTAATGATTTTGACTTCTTGAAGGCAAAGCATATCAATACCGATAAATTTGATCTTGATTTTATCCAAACCTTGACACGCTATGTACTTGTGCATAGAATATGTTAAACGCTTGACATTACAAGACATGCACTTCATGAGACACAATCAAGGAACATATTTCCTTTGATGACCTCAGAATCCTCAAAATATACCAAAGATTCAAAGGTGTTTTTGAGAAACCTATTATGGTTTTCATAGAAAAATGTATCTATTGTTGCTTCTCCAAAGGGATGCAGGAGGTCTCCATAACTGGACTATGAGAGCAATGAGGGTTTCATGAGGGAAATTTGCTAGGAATATTAGGTGGAGAGACAAGGCATCCACTATAGGGGATGGACTCTAGAATATCTGATGGTTTATCTGACTAGTAGAGTTGAAGAGTTGGGGAATTTTTTTTTTATTACCACTAGAGGCAACTAAAGGAAGAGACATAGAAGTTTCTTCTATAGAGGTTGCATGAGAGCTCCTTAATTGAGATCTCGGTTGAGACTCTATTTTACCAGCACCCACAAAAGGTTACTATCAATTTCCTTTATTGTTCTTCCTCCCATCTATTAGAGGGAGAGGAAGATTTAGTTCTATTTGAAGGTGCTGAAGTCTCTATTGGAAATCGATTGTTTAATCAACTCTCTATAAGAGGTTAGTATTTTATCTTGTGAGCTGCCAACTGACATCGATACTAGGTAATGGAGAGATTGATATAAACTACCTGTTGTTGGAAATATGTCTCACCAACTTAAATATCAATAGAATCTTTAAGGTCCCTTTGAGAGATCAATTTTAATGCAAATGCATTTGTATGGCCACATAACATAGAATTTCCATGATTCCATGCACAAAAACAACCAATGGGTGCAACACGTTGTGCTAAGAATGACCAAAGGGTTAAAGGAAGACCCAATAATTCCACCCAAATAGGGATACATAGGGAAAAATCAGCAAAAACTATAAAATTCTGATGCCAAGGATGAAGAATTAAAGGGTATTTCTAACATACCAAGGACCTTTGCTCATAACTACAATGACATGCTACAAATTGATAAACTAAAAATGAAAAAACCTTTAGTAAGGTTTTGAATATGGTCAACTTTTATGCCATATGGATGTTAGACTTGTTGAATCCATTGACAAATTAGCGAGTCACTAGGAATCCTCCCTAGAAAGTACCCAACTAAGGTGTGACTCTCAAGCTAGTTGCAAGCTTTGTCAAAATTCTACATGGGTAGGACTATGTTCAGCACAGAGGAACTACCTTAATGATAAACTTTTTAGATCATTTTACTAGTGTTATGGCTCTCCGCAACTGCAACTTCACTAACTAGTGAAATGGTATCCTGAGAGGCAACCATTAAAAGGAAAGGAGCTCCTCGCTCGAGGTAGAGTAGTTACATAGAATAACACAATATGTTTAGATATTATAGGGACATTAACGGTATGATAACCGATGAAAAAACAATCATACGGCAACAACATACGAACGAAAAACCCTAACAAAACCTCCATAAAAAACCTTAACAACAACAAAAACATCCTCAAACAAAAATATTAATTAAAATTATTCTTTAACTTTATAAAACAAAAATCTCAAAATAAGCATATTTATTTAACTTCTAATCTTATGTGTATCCAACACATTTCCACACTAAGCATCACGTGAAAGATGCTTAGGTATTAGGTACTACACTTCCCTTAGTCAAGCATCATTCTTCTGTCGCTCAACATGTTATAACTAATGTGTTCATTGATCAAACATCATAATAATAATAACTTAAATTCTATTATAACTGTGGCAAAACGTCTTAAATAAACTTAAATAAACCCACTACATGGACCACGGTGATACTAACATGTCAACCGTCGGCAAAATGTCTGATGAGCTTCATCTACGCTATCAGGCCAAGGAAAGATTTCTTTTTCGACTTCGAAAAGATTGACGAACGTTGCAACCGATATTTCTTGGCTTGTATCTGTTTGTAGCATGTCGATTACAGGAATCTCCAAAAAAGAAAACGATAAATCTGTTGAGGATGGCCTCTCATCGTTTGTTAGAATATATCTCTCCGAAACTATTTGAGGATCGTTGCGCACCAGCTCCTGCACGCTTCAGCTGCATGTTCGAAACGTTCCAGGCTGCCATTTCTAACCTCTTAACCTCCTTAGTTTGTTCTCCGTCTTTCTGGCTTAAAAAGTGCCTGCTATATGAAGAAGCTGAACACCAAATGTTCTCGACGGTGTGTGGCTATAAATTAAAAGTTTTAATATTTATACGTATGAGATAAAATTTGCCGGTCATAAGAGAAACTCACAGCAAAACTCTAAATCTAGACCGAATATCCAGTTGTCGAGGTCCGCTTGTAGACGCCACTATCCGACAAATAATGTTTACTGAATACATTTACATTTCCTACTGCACATAAAATCATACATTTTTAAGGATGTATCGTTTGTTTATTTAATTATGAGTTGATTATCAATGGTATACACCTTACATCTTTTAGATTTAAATTTTAAATTTATTTTTTAAAATTTCAAAACCTTTTCCATTAAATTTATTTAAATCTTAATAAAAGACGGTGTTAAAAGTAGAGAGCCTGTTGGATGGTCCGGCCAACCCATTCTATGTTATAGAACGAAATTCTTGAGGCAGCATCGAGATAATGTGTTCCTTAAAGTACAGCCATATTAATCATATCTTTGGTTAATTTGTCAACAAAGAGAACGAGAAGCTGGAGAGGTGGTGCAACGGAAGATAAGGTCCCATATAAGGTCAATGTTTTGTTTTTATGATTCAAACTTTCTTTGTTGTCAAAAAAAAACCCTCTTGGATAAAGTTTTGAAGATATGAATCGTTTATAATATTAGATAAAGTCATGCATAGCGTCCATGTGGATTAGTGTTTTATTTTTTGTGCACATGGTTTGTGGATTAGTGTTTTGTTTTTTTGAACATGGTTGTTGGTTATGGTGTTGTGCACATGGTCTCATGATTAGTGTTTTGTTTTTTTGTGTACATGGTCTTAAGATTAGTGTTTTGTTTTTTGTGTTTAGTGTTTTGTTTTTTGTGTTTATAGGCGAGCACATGGTTGTTGGTCTTGTGCACATGGTGTTTTGGACATGGTTTGTGTACATAATTTTTAAATTTTTGATTGGCTATGAAAAGAAAGAAAAGAGGAAGGTACACGAATTTCTATTTTTTTAGAATTGTTTCTCAATACTAGAAGGTCATGAGTGGAATTTGGTTGTTAATTTCAATAATAGAAAAATGATAGGACAAGGTCGTAAGGAGATGGCAATGGGTCAATAAATACCGATAAGGGGTCAACAAGGATTTGGGACAACTAACAAAGAGGGTCTAAAAATGACCAGTGAAGATCGTAATTAGTTAGGAAGCGAAGGACCTATAAGTGGTTGGCAAGGGATCAATAAGAGCCTAGTAAGAGTTTTGATAAGGATCTAGGAAAATGGATAAGGACTCAATAAGGGCTAGCAAGATATTGGTAAGGGAATGCCGATAAGATCATCAAAGAAAACTCACATATTGTGGATATAAATTGTGAAGTTTATGGTAACTATGGTCACATTGTTATTTTTTTTAATTTAGCAAAAAATCCATTGTGAGGCTACCTTGGTCTGATAAACCATGACCACCGGGTTCTACACCATCAAAATGGCCACATTGTTATTTATGGTAAATATGTCTACGATAATAATGGCCACTATGAAACTATGTAATGACTTATGTTACAATTAAGATATAAAAATAATGTTGTGTTGGCATAAAGATGTCTAAGCTGCTAGAAGAGGTTGTCTTTAATTTGGTCCCCTCCTTTAGATTACATCAAATAGAATCAAAATTAAGGTTTAATTCTTCATGATGTAGGAGAAGCATGGTGGACCTATAACCCACAAGTCCTAGGATTAAAACCTAAAGTTTTTGCCAAAAACAATGAGTGGCTTGAATGAGAATTTTGTTATAAGAGCTCTATGAGTAGGAGCTCAAATTTTCTTGTTACATGGGGTGTTTGACATAAGAGCATCCAAGAGGGGTAAATATTTTGATTTTTATGCACAATTTTATTGGTTATGGTGTTGTGTACATGGTTATGAACATGGGTGTTGTCCATATTGTTGTGCACATGGATGTTGATTTTGTGCACATGGTTTTGGTATCTTTCATTAGCTATACAAAGGAAGATGAAGAGAAACAACTTTCCATTTTCTAGCATTGTATCTCATTGTTAGAAATTCATGAGTGGAGATATGGTTTTTAATTCTAGTGACTAGAAAGGAACAAAACAAGGCCATAAGGAAATAATAGGGGACCGATAAGGGGTCAACAATGGATTGACAAGAGATTGGTAGGGCAGTTTGTAAGGATCTAGAATAACTATAAAAGGGGATAAAAAATAATTGAATAAGACATTAATAAGTCAGCAACAGACCGATAAGGATTGATAAGTGGTTGTCAAGAGACTGATAAAAGACTAGAAAGAGTGTTAGCAATGATCTAGGATGATCAACAAGCAGTTGGAAAGGGCTAATGAGTGATTAGAAATGGAACACTAATAGGACCATCAAAAAATATCAAATGGTTGTTGTAATGGTTGTTATGGAGAGATATTATGAATGTTGTGGTAACTATGGCCAAATTGTTACTTGTGGTAGATATATTTATGGTAACTATTGCCACTATAAAATTTTATAATGGCTAATGTTGTAGTTAACATATACAAATAGTATTCTATGTTTCTATTTTTTTAATATGTTCTTTATAATTTTGTGTGTGTTGGCATGGAAATGTTTGGGCTACTAGAAGGATCTAGGATGAATATAAAAAGGGATAAAAAAATTGAAGGTCATAATAAGTTAGCAACAGGTGGACAAGGATTGATAAGTAGTTGTGAAGATACTGATAAAATACTATAAAGGGAGTTAGCAATGATCTAGGATGATCGACAAGGAGTCAGCAAGGATCAATGCGTGATTGAAAAGGGGACACCAATAGGACCATCAAATAAAGATCAAATGGTTGTTGTAATGGTGGTTATGGAGAGATATTGTGAAGTTTGTAGCAATTATGACCATATTGTTATTTGTGGTAAATATATTTATGGTAACTATGTCCACTATGAAATTGTATAATGGCTAATGTTGTAGTTGGTAAGGATCTAGGATTACTGTGAAAGGGGATAAAAAAAGAATTGAAGAAGGCCATAATAAGTCAACAACGGACCAACAAGGATTGATAAGTAGTTGTGAAGAGATTGATAAAAGACTAGAAATGGAGTTAACAATGATATAGGATGATCGACAAGGAGTTGGCAAGAGCCAATTAGTGATTGGAAAGGGGACAACAATAGGACCATCAAAGAAATATCAAATGGTTAATGTAATGGTTGTTATGGAGATATATTGTGAATTTTGTGGTAACTATTACCATATTATTATTTTAGGTAAGAATATTTATGGTAACTATGGCCCCTATAAAATTTTAAATTTGGCTAATGTTGTAGTTAATATATACAAATAGTGTTCTATGTTTCTATTTTTTATTGTGTTCTTTACAGTTTTATGTGTGTTGGCATGGAAATGTTTGCGCTACTAGAATATGTTGTCTTTCATTATACCTCCTCCTCTAGAATACATCACAAATTCATATGGATAGCATGCATGAATGTCATATATGTTGAAAAAGTTGTTAAGAGTGACTTATAAAATAAAAATAAAAAGAGTGATGAAAAACCTATACTTATTTTTGAGATTATAAAGGCAATGATTATAAATACAGTAAAAAATGCATCATGTCAATAAGTGAAGCCTAATATCACATATTTGGACATTGTTTAATTTTTATAAAGTGACATGAAAATAAACTCTTAAAAGTGTTTCCTCATAGGGCACTCTCTTACTCTAAGTCAGTATCATAATTGCACAAAATAAACCTTGGAAATGACCTTTATTATGATATCAATTATTTGCTCCATTGATAATATATAAACTAGATAAAACATCCCATGAATGCCAAGCCATAAAATATAGTGCATCTAAACTTTGATGTGTTTAATCTATTGATCAAATATTAGATTATGGATAAGCTTGATGGATATTTGATTATCATGATAAAGGGTTACAAATTAGTGATACAAAATAGTCTAGTACTTTAATATCGTAAGCATCCATAAAAGGTTTTTGGAAACCTCATTGACAACATCATATGTATATTTTATAGAATATATATAAATAATGGTCTGCCATCTACAAAACCAAGATACAAGATAATCCTAATGGTGAAGCAACATTGGTCCACATAAATAGACCAATGTACATTTAAAATTTGTCCAACTTAGAGGTGGTCTATTGAAGTAGTGAATACCCATTTGATATGCACCTCTAATAGATTTAAGGATCCCCTTATTGATTTTAAATGAATCTCATAGGATACATACAAATACATAGAACAATGATATGTATCAAATGCAATATTTGGTAAAGCATGGGTGTGATTGCAAATATCCTTAACAAGTGATAATATAGGGTGGTATCAATCAAGTTTACCATCCTCCATTTTAAATTATTGTAGAAGATCCAATGCTTATTTGGGCTAGTAAATAATGATCATGAAAGTTGACTAATTGATTTAAATCTTAAATAAATAGTGGAGTCCAAAATTTAGCATTTATATCACAAATATGACCCTTACAAAGGCTACATGGATTAATTAGCTATATTTATTTATTTTTTGTATATTTATAAACAATTATTTGATATAGTAAAAGGGAAAGTCATCCTTGTCTAGTCATTGATAATCAACTATAATGAAATATGGCTAAATTAAAGGTAAAACAAGGTCATTTGTATATTTTACTCTATAGTCATGGAATCAATGAAATTTTAATTATTACTACAAACCAAAAATATTATATATAACTCTTTGAGATAGCCTTGTTGATGATATGAAATTTGACATCAATAAACACATCTTATCCAAACAATACTCTAAGATCATTTTTCTAATCTATCATGAAGGGACTAATGTTGTTCATAGTGTTAATAACTATAGATAATCAACCTCTAAGATTCATCAATTTGTCATTATATGGATGATGAGTACTTCATTATAATACCATATTAAATTATTTTTTCAAAAAATGTGTTTATCATATACATATGTATTTAAATAAATGCTATAAAGTCATTCAATTAATACAAAAATAGTAAAAAATTTATGATAATGAAATTTACACAAGGGCCCAAAATCAAAATTTTATTCAATATTGAAATAATATATTTAAATTTAAATAAAATCTAATTTTTTTTTTTTGAAAAAATTTGAAAAAACTTGTATTAAAACAAAGATCATTTACAAGTTGGGAAGAGACTTTTCCCAGCCTTAGTCAGATAGAACACATGCTTACAACAGTAAAAGAATATTTGCAATGGAGCCAAATCTCTTAAACCATTAACCAGCTAATAGGAGAGACGGCGAATCTGACATTCAAGAGTGGAGAGACTCCTTCCCCAATGGCCTGAGGCACGATCCTACAGGTTTCAATGTTCACACAATGTGAGATGTTGCCAGGGGGATTGGTTTGCTCTATTTATGCAACTTGTCACGATATCGTGACACTTTTTCCTTCTTCTCATTTGGCCACAAAAATGCAACATGTCATGATATCGCGACACGTTTCTCATTTTGCTACGAAAATGCAACATGTCGTGATATCGCGACACTTTTTCCTCTTCTGGCCGCGACGTTGCAACATGTCGTGATATCGTGACACTTTTTCCTCCTTTGGCCATGACAAAGCAACATGTCATGATATCGCGATACTTTTATATTTTGGTCACGATGATGCAACATGTCGCGATATCACGACACTTTTTCTCTTTGGCCGCAACGATGCAACATGTCACGATATCGTGACACTTTTTCCTCCATTGGCCGTGGCAATGCAACATGTCGTGATATCGTGACACTTTTTCTCCTTGGGCCACGAACTTGCAACATGTCACGATATCGTGACATCTTTTCCTCCTTTGGCCGCGACGAAGCAACATGTCGTGATATCGCAACACTTTCTCTTTTGGTCGTGATGTCACAACATGTCATGATATCGTGACACCTTTTCCTCCTTTGGCCGCGACGAAGCAACATGTCACGATATCATGAAACTTTTTCTCTTTTGGCCGCAACGATGCAACATGTCGTGAAATCGTGATACTTTTTCTCCATTGGCCACAACGATGCAACATGTCACGATATCACGACACTTTTTCTCCTTTGGCTGCGATGATGCAATATGTCATGATATCGTGACATTTTTTCTCATTTGGCTGCGATGATGCAACATGTCACGATATCGTGACACATTTTCTCTCTTGGCCGTGATGATGCAACATGTCGCGATATCGCGACACTTTTTCTCTCTTGGCCGCGATGATGCAACATGTCATGATATCACAACATTTTTCTCCTTTGGCCATGACAATGCAACATGTCATGATATCATGACACTTTTTCTCCTTTGGCTGCACAATGCAACATGTCACGATATCATGACACCTTTCCTCCCTTGGCAGTGACGAAGCAACATGTCGTGATATCGCGACACCTTTCCTCCTTTGGCCATGACGGTGGAACATGTCACGATATCACAACACCTTTCCTCCCTTGGCTGCGATGAAGCAACATGTCATGATATCGCGACACCTTTCCTCCTATGGCCGTGACGGTGTAACATGAAATGAAATCGTGACACCTTTCCTCCCTTGGTCACGATGAAGCAACATGTCGTGATATCACTACACCTTTCCTCCCTTTGTTTTTTCTTTGGTCATTATCTCAGGGACCTTTCAAGACCCTGCCTAATCTCCTCATCCTCAATAGCCATGTCACTATGCAACTAAACCCTTACCTCCTTCTCAGCACCCATATTAGCCAGGAAGTTAGCCACTTTATTTAAATCTCTACTCACATAAACTGGAATCACATCATCTAATTCCCTCCATAATTCCTTAATTTGAGTGACAAGAATCCTCAACCTCCATGATTTCAAAGTAAAGTTCCTCATGCAATCTAGAGCTCCAACCATTATTTGAGAATTTGATTCAAGTAGTATCCTCCTATGGCCTTGTTTTACTGCCCAAATAGAAGCAAATTTGATAGCTATGGCTTCTGATTCATTATTTATGGCTCTTCCCAAGCCTTGCAGTTCCCAATAGAGCATTGTTTCAACATGATTCCGACAAACCACTCCAATTTCGGCTCTAACCGGATTGCCTTTTGTAGCTCCATCAGTATTAATTTAATCCAACCTTCTGGGGGTGGTTTCCAACTAGCTCTGTCCTACCCCTCTTGCACTTCAACTTCCTCTTCCATTGCCCCAATAACAAACTGAATTTCCTCTTTAGCATAGACGGCCACAATTTTTGTGACTTTGCTCCAAATGACCTGCCAAATGACCTGGCTACATGGATTAATTAGCTATATTTATTTATTTTTTGTATATTTATAAACAATTATTTGATATAGTAAAAGGGAAAGTCATCCTTGTCTAGTCATTGATAATCAGCTATAATGAAATATGGGTAAATTAAAGGTAAAACAAGGTCATCTATATATTTTACTCTATAGTCATGGAATGAATGAAATTTTAATTATTACTACAAACCAAAAATATTATATATAACCCTTTGAGATAGCCTTGTTGATGATATCAAATTTGACATCAATAAACACATCTTATCCAAACAATACTCTAAGATCAATTTGCTAATCTATCATGAAGGGACTAATGTTGTTCATAGTGTTAATAACTATAGATAATCAACCTCTAAGATTCATCAATTTGTCATTATATGGATGATGAGTACTTCATTATAATACCATATTAAATTATTTTTTCAAAAAATGTGTTTATCATATATATATGTATTTAAATAAATGCTATAAAGTCCTTCAATTAATACAAAAATAGTAAAAACTTTATGATAATGAAATTTACACTAGGGCCCAAAATCAAAATTTTATTCAATATTGAAATAATATATTTAAATTTAAATAGCATCTAAAATTTTAAATAATTATTATTATTTGAAATAATACACACACACATCATGAATAATACCAAAACAAGATTTTATAAAATATAATATTTTAGGATGGTATCCTTGTCATATACTTTAAGATCTTCATATGTCCAGGCTATGATAGCGTTGAACTCTTTGCACAATTCAATAGTCTAGTTGACTTCTTATTCTGAATAGTGTACTTCGATGTTAATATCTTTATCGGGTTCAATATGCACCCCCTTATAGATCTTGTTGTTAATATTGATTCTTTGTGCAGCCGACCTATCATTGTTGTCAAAAAAACTCTCCATGGTTGTTAAACCCTTGGGGATGTGAAATTTTCTCAGCTGTATTATTTCACATTCTTCATATTTCTCCTCTCCTTTCGATAGTTGATTACTTACACAATTCATTTCTTGAATCAAAAAGTCTATAATTTGTTCATCATTCTCAAATACTTGCTAAAAGATATCCCTATCCGACATGGATGTTTTGTAGACCAAAATTACTATTTTGACTTTTTTATGATATTAGTTTACTCAAATAGAACCTAGGATATTGGCATAAGAATCATGCTCTATGGGAATAGTCTTGATGTTTAAGGCTTTGAAAGACTCCAAAAAGTCCCATGCCCAATTTCTATATACCTTGAGATAGTGTTGTTTGTTATTGCATTTCTTCGTGACTTGATTAACTACCAATACATAGTCACCAATTATTTGTAGTTATTTTATCCCCATTTTTAATCTTTCCTAGCCCTAGATATAATGCAACATATTATACTATGTTTTTGGTGCAACTCCATCTCGATCGGTATGAGAAAGTGCTTTCTACTCCGATAGGTGATACCAACACTATTCCTACTTCAACATAATTCTTAAATTTGGCACCATTAAAGAACAATTTCCATAACTGCTTTTGGTTGAGATTTTTATTAGATGGTACTGAGGGTTTTGTTCCTTCTGGCTTGGTGATTGAATATGTGCCTACCCCTATTTCAATCATGGAATTGAAGTCTTCTATAGAAAATTGATTTTTTTTTTAGATCTTCCAAGAATTCTTCTAGCAGATCTATTTCTTGGATTGTGACATCTATTGTGTCTGCTTGCTGGTCTTCTTCCAACTTTTCTATATGAAATGAGGTTGGTTTTTTGGAAGAGATACTAAATTCATTTCCTTTAAATGGAATATCCATATGGGATTAGTCTAGGGATGAGTAACCACCTAATTTTGTAGTAAATTATCTTGATAGGCACATTACAAAATAAGCTTCCAAATCCACCACCATAATTTCTTGAATAACGGTGATTTGGGATATTTTGTGCATTTTTACCAGGACATCCTTGATTACTAAACTGTATTTACTGGTGTTTCATCAAATTGAAATACTTCGAGGCTGCCTCTATTGTACTTCATACCCATTATCTTGCAAACTAATTTTGGCATGATGGTAATGGTTGCTCCAAAATCAATCATGCAATTATGTACCACCAATCCTTCCATATGAAAGGGAAAATAAAAACGAGGTAGCCTATTATTTTTAGTTATTGAATTAGGGTGCACTTAAGATAGATTTAGATTTACCTATTGCATCCTTTTATTCTTGATGGTTTCAATAGAAGGTTGCAAAATATCTACTTGTACCAGGATGAGGAGAGCATCGTACATGCTAATTTTGGATGGATTTTTCTTCAGTTCTTCTACAATGTTTAATCTGGAAGACTTTGGTTAGCTTAAATCCTTATAATAGGCTCTTTGTATTTATCCTTATAATATTGGTTAGCTTAAATCCTCTAGTGTTTGGTTAGGGAAGGATACCTCAATTTATCTTTAGCTTTCTCTCTTTCCTCACCCTCTTTAACTTCCTTTTGCTATTTTTGGGCTACCTTATGGGCTGTGGTTGGCAGAGGTATATCGCATTTTGGAAGATATTTTTGTTTAGAGGGTAATTTGAAGGGAGCCAAAGCTTTTGGATTGATAGATAGAGATTTTTTCCTATATATTGTAAGAACCATCACTTGTTCTTTGATTAGCACCATAAGATTGTAATCATCTACTTCTCTCATCATATTGACTTATCTCTTCTATGCATTTTTTGCTTTCTTAATTGGAATTTTTGGATGTAGTTTTGATGTATCATGCATGTGCTTTTCCCATAGGGATCATTATAGGTTGAGCACTAGTAGACGAACTCATATTATAAAGAAGGTTCTTTCTCCTAGTTGGAATACATGACGTTTGGCCTCTATGAGGGCTTGCTAGTGGAAGCAACTTGATATCTTATAACAAATGAAAACCTTTGTAGCTAAAATTTCTTCTCGATATATTGTCTCTTCATGGTGGTGACTTCATTTATGATATTCTTAAAGGGTACTATCATTTCTTAGAGGTAAACTATTGGGAAATTTGGTGTTGGTAATGTTAGAACAGTAGGAGGTGTCAAAAGTAGTGGGGCTACTGTGGGAGTGGGTTGTATTTATTGAGTCAAAGTAGTAGGTCATGATGGGAAGTTGATCTATGGAGTAAATATCAAAAAGAGCTTGAGGGATCCACGACCAATGGTTTTTATTGAGGAATTTTTTGATATGTAGAGGTAGTCTTCCTACTACAATGAGGTCCTTATCGATTCTTATTGCTTCTTGAAAATATTTGGAAATGTTTGTACATGGGATTGCCTTAAGTACATCCCAATATCAAGAGGAAAGATCCTTAAGTAGTGGTATATTGCTTGTTAAATAGGTGTATGCATGCCTTGTGGTACACTTTTCCACATTCGAATAAATCTAATATTGAAGTATGGGATTTCCTCTTGTGTATGCCATTGAATGCTAGTGAACTGGTTCATTAGAGAGAAGGGATCTACATGTTCATTGAATTATTCAACCAATATTTTGGCCAGTGTATTCCACGAAGCTATGGTTAGGTCTGACAAATTTCTATACCCGTACATATTTCCTTTTAATTATATTACCAATAGCCTTATCACGATGTCTTCATATTGGATGTTATGTACAGAGGCTAATGCTACCACATCTTGACAATGTTCATACATCATTTTTTATTTCCATCATATGTTGGTAGTGCTTTTAGGGTAGCTTTATGAATGGGATTCTAGATTGGTACGTTAAAAGGTCTAGCATATTTCCAAGTTGGGTAGTCATAATTCTAGTTTACAACCATTGATGTTGGTGCAATATGATGGATTATAAAAGTTGGGTTGCTAACTACTGGAGTTGTTGCATTGGTAAGATCTACAATTAGAACTAGAGAAGGTATAGAAAGACAATTTGGGTGAACTCTGAACCTATCAAATTGTAGCTCTAGTAATTCAATTGGTTCATCAAATTCTTTAGTAGTTTTTCTTACGATTATATATAGAAATCCAAGGAGGGTAGCTTAAAAAAATCTGGATATGCAGGTATTTTATAAGGTAATGATAGAAGAAGTTTCTAGGTGATAGGGCTTATGGATCAAATAGAATATCACCAGGTTTTATTCTGGTCTAAAGGGAAACTAGTATTATGATGCAGATATCTATATTTGAACAGAGTCACTAGGTGATTTTGATGGGATTTGACAATACAAGAAATCACCTATCCTTGTATTATCTAATTAAGGAATCTTTGGGACCCATCGGGTGTGTCAAAAAGTTTTGGTGAGAAAATATATCTAATGGAAAGGTTTGTGAACCCAAAAACCTTGATCAACATTGAAATACCTAGTAGTGTATGCAAGCTATGATGGTCGATCTTCAGAGGAGACCGGTTCCTTTTAGTCCTAACTAAGTATTACTAAAAGCAAGGGAAAAAGGGTACTAAAAGAAATAAACTAAACTAGCCAAAAATTAAAGTGGTATAGATTAAGCAACATCAAGACATATGCAATAATAAGGATATGCAACTAAGCAACCAACTACCTAATAGACCAACTCGTTACACAAATAGTCATAAAGTATTTACTAATGATTTGGTGTATGCTAATGAGACTACAAATTCTAAACAAGGGACGAGTACGACAAAAATTGAGGATTCAGAATTATCACCATGAAACATCCAACATGCTTAAATTATAAATATGTAGGCATCACATAACACACAATTTAAATATACTATGTATTTAACATACCCTGAATTCTAAATAAGTGAATGAATATGACAGAAATGTAAAATTCAGAATTATCACCACAAACACCCAACATGCCTAAATTAGAAATAAAAGGGTTTGCACACACACAATTTAGGCTATAATTTAATCGAATGAGAGGTCAAAAAGTAGTCCGTTTAAATTAAATTGTAGTATCCATCCTTACATATGAATTGTAAATGCCTAAGATCCGACAATTACATTTACATTATTATATATATAGACATTTACAATATCAAGTCATTATCAAAAGACATCATTATCCTAAAATAGAATGCTTCTATGTTAGAAGTGGTACCAACTGGTTGGATCATTAGGAAGCATGAACACTTCAACCGCATCATCATGGCTTGCTGACTTGGTCAAAATCTGTATTTTACTAGGTAGTGTTGATCCTATTTCTTACATCTAGTTCGTCACACTTTTTATATTATTCCTAGTTTAGCGACCATATTGTTTGCATGTTGCTATGAAGATAATAAAAATATGGAGATTATTATAAAATATAATTTTATTCTCCAAGTGTCCTAAGATGGTGGTAGTCCCTATGTTAGTGGTCCAAAACTAGATTCGATCGAGTCGACTACCACACTTATGCAATTTGGAGTCGTGATATTTGACATCCTGGAGGATTTTGACAAGTAGTAGGGGCTTACTACATCAAAAACTATTTCTCATTATTCGATTACTTTCGATATCAGGTCAAGGATCATGTACTCATCTGAGCACTGATGAGACATAATATTCTGAGCTTCTCAAACTTAGATATCAATAATAGGCTAGGGAATTAATGTCTTTTGGGATTTCACCAAACCAAAATCTCTCGACCTCTTGGTTTTATGTTTGTTGACCTTTGATCTCTAGGAAGGTAGTTGGTCATCCTCTGACTCTCTCATGGGTGTGATTCTTCCAACGACATCCTTATTTTATAGACTGGACCTTTTCTATCTTGTAAGACATGATTCCTATGATATTATGGAGGCTTGGTAATTTATCCACCTGCGTGTGCTGGAACCTTTGGACCACCTTCGACTCCAAATAGTTGTAAAACCTCCGATCACCTTTAAGACAAGCTAGACATCTACACCCTCACTAGGCTTCAACTGAGTGCAATTATTTCAGCCATGATGAACTTCTTAGTTTGATCGGATCTTCAAGCTATTTTTGGATCCTAGTGGAGGACGAAACGTTCGACATACCTTGGACTTGGCAAACTCGAACTTTGTTATCAGATCAAGTCTTCAGGATGTTTCTAGGTTTTGACCAAGTGTAAAATATTTGATCATCTCTAGACTTAGTGGATTCACATTCCTTGACTGGGCCAAATATCCAAGGTTATGTTGGCTTTTGTTTAGGTACAAAGTCTTCGACCATCTTCGAACTTAGTCAAATCTGCCTTAAATGCATAAATTTCTAGTTTTATGCAATGTATTTCATCTTCAACACTTTCTTTCCAAAGTGCATGTGGGTAGTGGTCCAAAAACACCCACAAATTTCATAAATTATTGTGATGAAAAGGCATAGGTGTTTTCTAATATAAATTTGATGAACAAAGTAAATATTTAATATTATTTATGTTAACAATTCATTAAAAAACAATTGCATTATAATTTTAGCAAACAAAGCAATTAGTTAATTTACATGATAATTGAGAAAAATAAAAACATTAATTCATCCAATTAAGAAAATTAAACTATTTAAAAAATTTAGCAAACAAATCATGGAGTTGTAGAAAAATAGAAATTTGATCAAATAAAGCATGCAATTATAAATTTGAAGCCTCACCTAGAAATTTCAAGCAATGTATATTGTTTACATACGGGGAAGATGGTTGTTGGTTTGATATCCTATGTGGTAACTAGTTGATTAAGTAAATAATGGATAAAGAAAAGTTTAATTCAATATAATAAGGGTATAATAACAATAAAAATGATTTAGCAAGGAAAAATAGTAAGTTATCTTACCTTAATGCAAATTCAAAATATGTATGGTCACAAAATATAATTTATAACCATGCACATTCTATAAATAGATTTAATATGGTACATAGATTCATGCACCTACCTTATCAAATGGATTAAGTTGTAGTGGATATAGATGTGAATATTCAACTTCGATATACAAGTTTAAATATTTTAAAGTAATATATCTAAAATATTAATATATTATTTTTATAACAATATGTATATTATAAAAATAGTACTATGACACATTCATTGTATAATATTAATATAATCAGTTTGATCCCATTTAAAAAATTATATGGCATCATATGGTTAGTGTTGTACAAGTTCATTTTTCATCATCTTGTGTTTTTGGGGGGAGAATATGTCGAAGGGCAGGAAGTCCTCTGCAAGAGCGCACAGGAGCGGCAACGGCTCGAACCAAGGGCATAGTGGAGCAGATGGAGGGCAACCAGGTTCTGGGGTGTTGTGGCTGCTCCACAACGTACCCCAAAATTGGGGACCCACCTTTTTTTGCATGTGTTCCAAGAAGACTAAAGTGACCCATAGGCTAAATGTCAAGGAAAAAAGAAAAATACCACAAGGAGAAAAAGTGTCACGATATCGCGACATGTTGCAGTTTTGTGGCCAAAATAGGAAAAGTGTCACGATATCGTGACATGTTGCAGTTTTGTGGTGAAAATAGAAAAAGTGTCGTGATATCGCGACATGTTGCACCGTCACGGCCAAAAGAGAAAAAGTATCATGATATCACGACATGTTGCTTGGTCGCAGTCAGAGGAGAAAAAGAGTCGCGATATCGCGACATGTTGCTTGGTCGCGAACAGAGGAGAAAAAGTGTCACAATATTGCGACATGTTGCATTTTCGCGATTCAAAGCAAAGAGAGAGAGAAGAAAGAAAAGTGTCATGATATCATGACATGTTGCATTTTTGCGACCAAACAAGACAAGAAAGAACAAGAAAATAAAAGTGTCATGATATCGCAAAATGTTGCATTTTCATGGTCGTACAGGAAAAAGTGTCGTGATATCGCGACATGTTGCATTTTCACGATTCAAAGCAAAGAGAGAGGGAAGAAAGAAAAAGTGTCTTGATATCACGACATGTTGCTTGGTCGCGGACAGAGGAGAAAAATTATCGTGATATCGCGACATGTTGCATTTTCGTGATTCAAAGCAAAGAGAAAGAGCTAGAAAGAAAAAGTGTCGCGATATCATGACATGTTGCATTTTTGCGACCAAAAAAGACAAGAAAGAACAAGAAAAGAAAAGTGTTGCGATATCGTGACATGTTGCATTTTCGCGATTCAAAGCAAAGAGAGAGAGAAGAAAGAAAAAGTGTCATGATATCGCGACATGGTGCACTATCGTGGCCAAAGGAGGAAAAAGTGTTGCGATATCGTGACATGTGTTTTCATGGCCAAACAAGAAAGGACGTCGCGATATCACGACATGTTGCATGGTTGCGGTCAAAAGAGAAAAGATGTCACAATATCGTGACATGTTGCACTGTCACGGCCAAAAGGGAAAAAATGTCGCAATATCACGACATGTTACATTTTCATGGCTACAAGCAACAAAAGAGAGCAAGGAGGCAAAAGTGTCGCGATATCGCGACATGTTCCAGTTTCACCAAGGTAACGGACTTGCATAGTGACGTGGACATAAGGACAAAATCTAATGAATAAGACAAAGCATTACATGATCATTTAAGATGGTCGTTACACATAGAGGGAAATGGATGCAAGCCCATGTGGAGAAACGTAGCAAAGGACCACAAAATGGAAACCAAAGCACATGCATACAAGGGAAGGTGAAACTAACAGTCAAGGAAGGTGAAACGAACAGCCATCGGAAAATGAAACAAACCGTCAGGGAAGGAGAAACAATTTTTTTTAGAAGTTTAAATACGCCATTCGAAGAGGCCAAAAAAGGGGGTCGAAAACCGCTGCAAGAAGAGTTGCAGAGCTGAAGGCGAGAAGGCCATTCTGGACCTATTTGAGTTGTTTTTATTCCATAGATTGGTTTGGAAAAACCAGAAGTTTTGCTATTGTAAAATGAAATATTTTTAATGCAGAAGTGTTCAAAAATTTGCATCTTGTGGGCAAGAATGAAGGAGATTTTCTTTGCATGCTATGGATTGAATGTTCATTCTTTTATTTTTTTAGATTTTGAATTTATAGATAATGTTAAATGCCATTTTTTTGGGTTACATTAGACGAATGTTTGAAATTTGAAATTTTATTTCGTACCCTAGAAACCAACACTTAGTCTATGGGGATTATGCATGTTTTGCAAGTCCAATAGGTTAGGTTTCATGCATGGAGACCTCACATCTTTGGTTTTGTCGAAACAGGATAGCATCATACTGAGTGCATTTTATTTTCAGTTTTTTGCATTTCAGTTTCATCTCTTGCATTTCATTTTTTCCAAAAAAATTAATTTACTTTTAGGCATTAAAAATAAACATTTAAAAATTTTCAAAATCCAAAAAAAAGAACAATGAACAATCACTAAAGTTTCATGGTGAAATAAACCAACATTGCCCCTTGTTTACAGTTACTTGCAATCACTAAGGTGTTCCAAGCATTTAAATTAAATATCTTTATTTGAGATCACTAATACACATATACAAATGCTAATACAACAGATACCTTGGAGAAGTTGTTTGTTTAACTTATTTGCAAGAGGGGATTTGGAACCCAAATCCTAAAGGAGAGTTGTGCTTTCACAACTGGGTGAAAATAACACTCAACAGATTGGCGCTAGAAGGAGGGCCGAATTGGTTTATTTCATTGTCCTAACGCTTTTTGATTGTTCATACAAGAATAACATGTTTTGAATAAGGTGTTTTGATTGTGCATTGTTTTAGAATACTACTTTGTCAAGGTTCCTTCTTTCATGACTAACAAATTGATTTTGAAGTTATTCTTTGAATTTCATTAATTGCAAGATTTTCTATGTGTCACAGGTTTTCTTTGAGGTACTGAGAGTTTTTTTAGGGTTTTGTAGGGTTATCATCATCGATTTTGAATCAAATGGCCCAACCTCCACCAGCTCCTTGGTACGGAGCCCATAACATTCCTTTGAATATTACAGGGGATATTCACGAGATCCCTGGGAATATAGAGATATTTTTTCCCAAATACAAACCGGATAGCCCAAGGACCGTAGAAGAACATATTCAGGCCTATAGGGATGTTTTGATAAGATTGCACGTTCAACATGAAAATGTGGCTTGTAGACTCTTCCCCATGAGCCTAGACCAAGTGGCTTACGAATGGTATATTTGCTTACCTACTAGTTCCATTATGTCATGGACGCAAATGGAGAATGCGTTTGTCAACAAATTTAGGTCACCATTAGATCCCAAAATCATCTATAATCAATTCATTACTTGCAAAAGAGGCCAGGGTGAGCCAATCTGAAATTTTAATCAGAGATTTCAGAAGTGCTATAATAGAGCAATTCAACATTTTGCCATTGATCCCGCAGTAGCTTTGCAAATATATTTTGGGGCATTGGATCCTATGATGGCAATGTTTGCAAGGTGAAATCCTCAAGTTACCATGCTTGCTCTAGCCTACAATGAAGCTATGACCATTGAACAACAAATGACACCATAGGGTTATGGGTTTTCCCAGATGCCTATGGTAGGACAATATGGTCCATATGGTCAAGCTCCTATGATGAATCATATCATGGCACCACAAATATTAGACATAAATGCTTTTCCTTATCAATAATCATATTCATCAACACCTGCTTACGCACCCATTCCAATTCAACCAATCACATCCATTACCCCCATTCCTTCATTTTTGCAAAATAGTTAGCAGACTACGCAGGGAGCCATCCCGGTTAATTCTCAGGCTATAGTTGCTTTCCCAAATCCAATTACGATTCAAAGTGTGAATCCTTATGCAAATCCTATTGGAACTAGCAATAACATAGCTCAACCAAAAGAGATTTATTCAGAGGTTGAAGAAAACAAAAAGATGATTCATAAATTGAGTAATGATCTGGTTCAAAAATAGAAGTATGAATCCCATGCGCCTCACCCAAATAAAAATTTCAATAATAGAGGGAGACAGTGGAATACGAAGCCAAACAATGGGGGTGTGCCTTCCCCTATTGCTAATCAGATAGATACTTCTGGAGGACCAAGTCACTCTAGTTCCATTCTTAATATTTTTGATTTTGTGTGGGAAAAGGGGTGTAGATTGCATAATACAAAGGAGCATAATGAAAGGAATTGTCCCTAAATGGCTAGGTATACCCATTGTCTCCAAGATAAAGTGGATGATTTGAAACTTGTGCCAAATAATGGTCCACCGCAACATCAACAAGGAGACGACAACATTTTGGTGGTGGAAACTCTATATCGTCAAGAGAGTGAGAATGAGGAAGGTGAATATGAATGGGATAAGAAACATGTTGATGAATCAGAAGATGAAGAAGAAGTACTTGAGCATCACAATTTGAACTTGGAGGATGATTACTATGATTCGTGGAAGAAATGGGAATAATATGATCAATCTAAATCTTCTAATAAACTTTTTGCGTCAATTAACATGCAGGATAACTCAATTGCTTCCTCACATGAGGATACTATAAATCCTGTACAATTTGAGAAAGTTTTGGAAGAGGAATTCGAATCTCATCAAATTTTGGAACATGATAAGGATTCTACAACCATGAATCAATAAGGGGAGTCATTTGCTTTAGATTCCTTGGGAGGAAAAGAAATTGAAAATCTTGATCCACTTACTTGTGCTACAATGATTACGCCATTTCAAAATGAGAAAATTACAAAACCTAAATCATTTGGGTTTGATATCATTGATGATCCAATTGAAAATCTCATGTTACCCAAAATAATCCAAGTGATTGATCATGGAAATGTGTTATTCAACCCACCCATAGATAGACAAGACTTATGGTTTGAAAAGGATGGACATGTGTTCAATTGGGTACCTATGTTTGGTGCCTTTGATAAGCAAATCATGGAGAAAGAACAAGCACTACATGATGACGAATGTCATGAGAGAAAAGAGGAATTTTCAAATCCTCTTCAAGTAAGGTCAAATGAAAACATGCCAAAGGTAAAATCTCATCTTTTTGGTTTCACTATGCAAAATTTGAATGAAGGTTTGCCTAATGAATGGTTTGATCCAAATATTATTAATGTTATGGCTTTATTGAATGAAGCTGAAAGCTTATTTCTACACCATGAATCAAAGTGTAGAATGGACATCTTAAAGAATAGACATAAAATAATTGAACATCAAACATTGTCTAATCAATTTGAAAACTTGAAGCTCCACCATAGGATTATTAATGAAACTAAATCAAATTGGTATGGTGAGAGGAGCAAGTGAAGGTTTGTTTCTTTGTTTGGTTTGATCTTGTTTTTTTTTTATTCCTGCAAAACTTGGTATGCGTATCACGTCATATATCTTTTAAAGAATTCTAATTAGGTTTGGGATCCGGGAAAATGATAATCCAAACTTTTTGTACATTTGTATATACTTTTAGTTTTCGTGTTTTGGTTTCGGAATGGATCTCATTTTGGTTTTATGTTTTGTGTGTTGGTCCTTTGGACACTTTTGGTTTGTCAACCTATGTCCTTATGAATTTTGACTAAGACTAGGAGAATATGAAACATCGAAATTGTATTGCAGAAAACTCCACGAGTATTGCAAAAACATTAAGGAATATCGTTTGGAACTTGTGATGCATGAAGTTGTCAGTTTTATAAATTATGGCAAATTAGGTGATATATACTCCATCCGCATTTCAAAAGGAGCAATACATTCATATCTCATATTACATTTAGCATTGCATATACATTTCATCTTAGTTGCATCTTCATTTCATGTACAATCATTGAAAAGGTGTCGAATCCTCGTAGGGTTATTACATAACATATATTAAAAGGATCCTAAGGTTGGGAACTGATGCCCGAACTATCTTGAACCAAGCATGTTCTATGCATATTAAAGAGAATCTTGAGCAAAATGGTCAAAACCATACTTGGAAGAAATGGTGAGGTGAAAGGAATATTTCGTGTCTATCCCATCATGCAACATAATCCTTAAATAGTGGTTTTTACCACTCCCATAATGCTTAAAGCCTAAAATAAGAGTAGTAAGGATAGGGTTAAATCCTCATCGAACTTAGGTTGGGAATCCTATTCCCCAAAGCTCTAATTTCACTTACACTTGCACATGGGTTCAAGAGGGTAGTGACACATAACCAACTTTTGGATCTAGTAAATTCATTCAATATACATATATTTGGTCCTAAGAGGGTTTGACAATTTTTGTTTGTTCATGATACTAGAAGGTCTGAGCCTTTGCAAAGTATGGTTGTTATATCTCTAGCATCTTCATCATACATCAAATACTGCACAAATCATTCATAGCCTTGCATATGAATCATAAGTGAAACTGACAATGGAATGTTGAACGAGTTTCAATCGATAGAGAATGAAGCATGTTGCACACACCGAGCTGATGCTTAATAATTCTAATGCTTCATGTATTTCTCATCTAGTTTCATTCTTGAGATATTTTCTGACTCTTGTATTTGAGTCTGTGTTTTCAGGTTGAGTTCTCACCAAAATGCTCAGGAGCATTTCCCAGCATAGTCGCCATTTGTTGTGGCTGCTCCACAATGTATCCCAAAATTGGGGACCCACCTTTTTTTGCATGTGTTCCAAGAAGACTGAAGTGGCCCATAGGCTAAAGATCAAGGAAAAAAGCAAAAAACCATAAGGAGAAAAGGTGTCGCGATATCGCAACATGTTGTAATTTCATGGCCATAATATAAAAAGTGTCGCGATATCGCGACATGTTGCAGTTTCACGGCCAAAATAGAAAAAGTGTCACGATATCGTGACATGTTGCACCATCACAGCCAAAAGAGAAAAAGTGTCATGATATCGCGACATGTTGCTTGGTCATGGTCAGAGGAGAAAAAGTGTCGCGATATCGCGACATGTTGCTTGGTCGCGGTCAAAGGAGAAAAAGTGTCATGATATCGTGACATGTTGCATTTTCATGATTCAAAGCAAAGAGAGAGATAAGAAAGAAAAGTGCCGCGATATCGTGACATGTTGCATTTTCGTGACCAAACAAGACAAGAAAGAAAAAGAAAAGAAAAGTGTCGAGATATCGCGACATGTTACATTTTTGCAGTCGTACAGGAAAAAGTGTCGCGATATCGCAACATGTTGCGTTTTCATGATTCAAAGCAAATAGAGAGGGAAGAAAGAAAAAGTTTTGCGATATCGCGACATGTTGCTTGGTCACGGACAAAGGAGAAAAAGTGTTGCAATATTGCAACATGTTGCATTTTCACGATTCAAAGCAAAGAGAAAGAGCTAGAAAGAAAAAGTGTCACGATATCGCGACATGTTGCATTTTCGTGACCAAACAAGACAAGAAAGAACAAGAAAAGAAAAGTGTCGTGATATCACGACATGTTGCATTTTCGCGGCCGTACAGGAAAAAGTGTCGTGATATCATGACATGTTGCATTTTCGTGATTCAAAGCAAAGAGAGAGAAGAAATAAAAAGTGTCGCAATATCGTGACATGTTGCACTATCACGGCCAAAGGAGGAAAAAGTGTCATGATATCATGACATGTTGCGACACGATATCGATATCGCGACATGATATTGTGACATGTTGCATGGTCGCGATCAAAAGAGAAAAGGTGTCGCAATATCGTGACATGTTGCACTGTCGCGGACAAAAGGGAAAAAATGTCGCGATATTGCGACATGTTACATTTTTGCGGCTACAAGCAACAAAAGAGAGCAAGGGGGCAAAAGTGTCACGATATCGTGACATGTTCCAGTTTTGCCAATGTAACATACTTGCATAGTGACGTGGACATAAGGACAAAATCTAATGAATAAGACAAAGTGTTACATGATCATTTAAGATGGTCATTACACACAAAGGGAAACAGACGCAAGCCCATGTGGAGAAACGCAGCGAAGGGCCACAAAATGGAAACCAAAGCACACGCATACAAGGGAAGGTGAAACTAACAGTCAGGGAAGGTGAAATGAACAACCATCAAAAAAAGAAACAAACCATCAGGGAAGGAGAAACAATTTTTTTTTTGGAAGTTTAAATACTCCATTCTAAGAGGCCAAAAAAGGGGGTCAAAAATTGCTGCAAGCAGAGTTGCAGATCTGAATGTGAGAAGGCCATTCTGGACCTGTTTGAGTTATTTTTCTTCCACATACTGGTTTGGAAAAACTAGAAGTTCAGCTATTGTAAAATGACATATTTTTAATGTAGAAGTGTTCAGAAATTTGCATCTTGTTGGAAAGAAATAAGGAGATTTTCTTTGCATGCTATGGATATTAATGTTCATTCTTTCATTTTTTGAGATTTTGAATTTATAGATAATGTTAAATGCCATTTTTTTGGGTTACATTAGACGAATGTTTGAAATTTGAAATTTTATTTCGTACCCTAGGAACCAGCACTTAGTCTATGGGGATTGTGCATGTTTTGCAAGTCCAATAGGTTAGGTTGCATGCATGGAGACCTCACATCTTCAGTTTTGTCGGAATAGGATAGCATCATATTGAGTGCATTTTATTTTCAGTTTTTTGCATTTCATTTTCATCTCCTGCATTTCATTTTTTCCAAAAATTTTAACTTATTTTTAGGCATTAAAGATAAACATTTAAAAATTTTCAAAATCCAAAAAAAAGAACAATGAACAATCACTAAAGTTTCATGGTGAAATAAACCAACATTGCCCCTTTTTTACAGTTACTTGCAATCACGAAGGTGTTCCAAGCATTTAAATTGAATATCTTTATTTGAGATCACTAATACACATATACAAATGCTAATATAGCGGAGACCTTGGAGAAGTTGTTTGTTTAAATTCTTTGCAAGAGGGTATTTGGAACCCAAATCCTAAAGGAGATTTGTACTTTCACAACTGGGTGAAAATAACACTCAACATGGGGATACTGAGGTGTCCATGCCAACTGAAGGAGTTCAGAATGATGTCGATGAAAGTCAAGGTAAGGAATCACCAGACAAATGGGGAGGTGGGCCTCAGAAGTCGTATGCCTAGGCAACGGCTTTAGAAACCCTAAGCGGTCACTTCACTAAGGAGCTATTTTTGGTTGGGGATGAGTTGGACATCCCAACGAAAGTCCTCTCAAGCTTTGTGGAGTACGAGAAATATACTCTCATTGGTAAGTTCATTGGTGGTCAACCTAACATGGAGGCCATTTGCAAATGGGAAAAAAGAAAATGGAGGACCTCTGGGCACATGGATTTTGCGGCCCTAACCTGGGGCTTATTTGCTATAAGACTGAACAACAAGGAGGACTGCTACAAAATCCTAGCTGGAGGTCCATGGTTCCTAGGCTGCATAAGCCTATTTCTTAGGAAGTGGGGCATGGACTTCAATCCTGACACCTAGAACATCAACATTGCTCCAATATGGGTTAGGCTCTCGAGTCTCCCCCTCTTCGGATGGCATGAAAATGTAATAAGAGGCATTGCTAGCTCTATAAGGGAGTTGGTCACCATTGACCCTCCCACCCAAGCTCGAACAAGGTTTGTCCAAGCCTATTTTTGCATTTTGATAGATCTATAGGCGAACCTCCCATCCTTCATCACCCTTCAGTTTGGAGGAACCATCCTCCACAAATAAGCTATTGTTTATGAGAACAGACCAGCTTTCTATCCCCATTTTCGTTCTCAAGGACACCTTCAGTCCAATTGTCCTCTTCAAAAATTGGGTAAGAAGAAGCAGGATACCTGTAACCCCCTGGAACATGGTGAAGGCCAGGCGAAATAGCCAAACCTTCCAAATGCGGAGGGCCCTGGTTCTCCAGGCCCCTTCAAGGACCATGATGAAATCTCCTAGCTAGAGAAGGATACCACCCACCATCCAAACTCAGAGCAGTTTAGAGAGAACACCCAGCAAGGTGCAAACTCCCACGTGGAGAGTCATCCATAGGAGGAGAAGGAATAGTCCCCTCCCAAAAACACCACTTAGTCAGATACACCCAAGATCCAGGACCAGGGCCCTCTCGATTTCAACCATTCCCAAACCTTGCTAGAAGATTACCTCCTAAGAAGGAGGGGTGAATAGTCCGGTCATATTAGCCCTCAAAATACGAGGAGCCGAAAGCAAAGCGTGGATTATGGTAGTGAGAGGAAGCAAGGCCGACCTCCAAACAAAGATAGAAGAGACAAAGAGATGGTGGAAGTCGTCACGAATGGCACCCAACATATGTTGTTTTTAGATGACTCTGATACTCAGATGGATGAAACGCATGTACCAAAACCTCCCCTCCAACAAGGAAAGGGAGGCAAGAAGAACCTCAAACTGTCCAGATGAAAGTTCTCTCATGGAATGTGAGAGGACTGAATGAAGCAACCAAACGGAGGTTAGTGGCTGATATCTGAAAGAGGACTAACCTCTCCATCCTAATTTTGCAAGAGACCAAGACCGATGCTATCTCCTCTGATAAAGCTGCTAAGGCCATTTGGGCCAAGGAAAAAATTATTTCTAGTTCTACAGTGGGAACAGCCGGTGGTCTCATGGTTCTTTGGGATTTAGAGAGTGTCGAGGGTAGCTTGCTATCAACCTCCAATAGGATTATCAACATGTTTTTCCATTCCAAAACCATCAATTTTTCCTAGATTTTGTCCAACGTTTATGCTTTGAATTCTTCCACGAAGAGAGCAGAAATGTGGAAAGTTATTTCCCAGATGAGGGAAAATTTTAGTAATTTTCCTTGGGTCTTAGGGGGAGATTTCAACTATCCTCTTCACCCATATGAAAATAAAGGAGTCTCCGACCATTCCAGCCACAGCCTGGAGGACTTCAGATATTTTTTCTCTACTAACAGCTTGCTTAACATCAAACTCAAAGGGGCATCTTTCACATGGAGCAATAGGAGGATCGAGAGCAGCCTTATTCAAGTCAAGCTCGATAGATTTTGAGTGAAGAAGTTATTTTCAAAAGGATGGATCTCTGCCCATATTTGAAAGCTGTTACAGGTACCTACTGAAGAAATGTCATTTGGACCAAGCCCCCCGAGGGGTGGATTAAATTGAATTTTGATGGAGCAGCAAAGGGTAATCCTGGGTCCATTGGATGAGGTGGAGTTGTTAGAGATCATGATGGGAACCTTGTGGTGGCCTACTGTGAAGAGTTGGGCTCCTAGACGAATCATTATGCCGAAGCCAGAGGCATCTTGAGAGGAATCCAGATACTATCGAGGGATCCTCGGTCTCTAATAGTTGAAGGAGATTCACTCAAAATCATGAACTACCTTCTAGGCACCAAAGACCCATACTAGAGGGTCTTTAACATCGTTATTGAGGCAAGAATGATCCTTTCCCAATGTGGCATGTGGAAAGTGGGTCATATCCTCAGAGAAGACAATCGTGTGGCAGACCATATGGCCAACATAGGGCTCACGACCACGTGTCTGGTCGTGTGGAAATATCACTTCCCATTTGAGGTGGAAAGGTTAGCCAAAGTAGATATCCCTTCATGATGTTTTCTTCGCACAGATTTTGCAAGGTCCTTCCCAATGAGTATTAGGTTGGGGTGGCAGCTCTATCCAATCCCCTTTGCGATTGTGCCCGCACGAGTCACATGAAATGTAGTCCTTTCTCCAAAGCTTGTTGCTTTCAAGGTTCCAAGGCACACCAGACTTGGTGCCCTGGTGGTCATCAGTGCACCCCTCTCCACCAAGGTGGTCTAGCTATTTTTTCCCGCACTTTATAGTTTCCCCTTTTGTTCGATGATGAAAGTTTAAATTACCCCTTCCTAATGGTGTCCACGCATGGTTGGGAAAATGGTGAAGTGTGAGAATTTTTGGGCTTGGATCATGCCAAATCCTTACCTCGAATTTGGCACGCTCTCTTTAGTCCTTCTTTTTTTCGGTGCCTCTACCATACTGTCTCCTGTGCATGGAATAATGACAAAGGCTTTATGGTTAGGCGTATGGAGATGCAATGTGGCACCTTCATGCTGAGGATGGGCAAGCTCATGATCTATGTGCCACCTTCCCTATTTGGCCCTAGGCTTGCGGCACTGGCTCCGGGTCGATCGTGGGTGGCGGCTCACAGTCAGGTCTATCCTCCCCCTTCCTTCTTATTTATTTTGGTGATTTGTTCCAACCTCTATCTCTGGAGCATTCTACAGGTAGTTTTAACCATGGTTGTTCCCTTCATCGAGCCCTCTACTCTTTCCCTTTGCGATGAGGCATGAATGTTTATGAAAGCCAAGAAGCTGTTGCCCTTTCTAGAAAATTTTGCTGGTCTCGACTAGGAAATCACGTAGGGCTTCGTTGATACTTGGACCCAGGGCGATGTGGTCGTAAAAGGGATTAATATTCGTGTGTCTATTGATTTCATGGAGGTGATATTTGGTATGTCTTCCCTTGGGTGGATCATCAGAAGAGATAGCCACAATTGGGCAGAGGAGCTGGAGTAGTTCCCTAATAAAGGGAAAAACCATGGATGGGACAAGTCGTGCCTCTGTCGGTCAGCCCTCCCTAAACATACAGGTTCACCATGATTCCCATCATGCAATATATAACTTGTGATGATCTCGAGAAGCCACTCCATAGCTTCCACATTAGTTTTTACAATCACCTCCGCGATGCCAAGCAAGTGAGATTTCTTGATTACCTAATGTATTCCCTTGCCCTTGCCATTGATAAGAGTAGGAAATCATCATCCCCACCCACCCATAAAGGCCTCATGGTAGTCATTTATAGGCATGCCCTGGCCATGTGCCCTCCTCCTCAGGTTGTCAATCCGTTAAATTCCCAGGCCCCTGGCAATGTGTCCTCCCCTGCAGAGGGCCAAGCTTCCAGTCCCTTTAGAACTAGCCCTCCCAACGCTGACAGGCCTTCCCCTTACAACAACACCTTTTGAACTCAGCCAAAATGGAGCGTTGGTGGTAAGTCCTCCACCCCTAGTAGATCCTCCCAACGCCTGAAGAAAACCATAAAGGAGGAGAAGGACGTCCTCCCACAGTAGATTTCATCGAACACTAAGAGTGACAAGGAGATCCCTCCTGGGCCTGGCATCTACCATTCTCACTTCTATCAACTCCATGATTAAAATTTTGAAGCAGACCCAAAGGCATCAAAAATTGAAGGATTAGGAGGATCTGTAGTAGCTATTTTTTTTTGGTGATTGGTTGTTTTACTTTTGCTCTCCAATGTTTTAGTTTCTTTGGCTATTTAATTTTTGTTACCTCGATTAATTTTTGATTTGGTTTCTAGTTAATCAGGCATAAATTCCTTTTCTGTAGCCTTCGCGTAATTAGTCTAGGTGTTTCTATCTCTACAATCAGGCTTATATATCCAGCCAAGAGGCATGATGCATCATTAGAAGTAAGGCTGATTTTGTACATAAGGTTTTGGGATCCTCTATAAAAACCCACTGTTAATCTACTAAATCTACCAAAAACAATTATATGGCATAGTATTTCAACATACTACAACCACTTGAAATGGACTTTTGATCGAATATTTGCTTCCCATTCATAAACATATAACAAATAAAATTATATATATTTTTAATAATGAAGAAAAAACAAAAATATATAACAAATCAAATTATATATATGCATACTAATGAATAAAAAACAAAAATATAAATCTACTCACATTGAATTTTTTTAACAATAATACAACCCATGATATATGATATTATGATTTATTATATACTATAACAGATTAATTAAAACATATGAAATAAGATCATAATATGAGAATATTGAGATTGTTTTAAGTCCATTCTAATGAACGTAAAATATCACTACATGGTTCAAGTGAACTTTTACTATTTTGTAATAAACTATAAGGTCCATGATATGGAAAGTGAAGATGCTTAAACTATACTTAATATTTTTCTCATTAAATTTAAATTAGTAATAAATAAAATATTTTAATTTAAAAACTAAAGATTTAATTCTATAAAGATTTTTATATTTATTTCTAACATAAATAATAAATAATATAAAACTTTTTAAAAAATTAATAAAAACATTTAAATTTAAAAACCTAACATAAAGTAAAATATTTTTTTGATGTAAAAAAGTATTATATTAAAAAATTAATAGAATACATTTTTACAAAAAAAAAAAAATAAGAGGTGGATAAAAATGTCACATGGCTAACACCATGATCCAAAAAACCATCCCCATAAAAACAGAATGAGAACCCAAACAAATAATTTATAGCTAATCAACACTGCTTTATAGAACTGCTGGACAAGAAAACTAACTGATTACATAATGATGAGGCTCCATTATATGGGTTTATCCACCCTTGGTATCAATTCCCACACAACAATAGCATCAAGAACATCTTTCCAACCATAAATAAATGTCTCTTATCTAGCAGTACTCATTGAAGATCTTGAATTGTCTCAGACATCAAGTCAAGGTTTTGGGCGGAGAGAGAAATAGTCAAGTAGCCATGACCATATTTGAAGGACCTTGAGTTGGGATAGGAGTGTAGTTTAAGAGCAAGCAAAACTATTATCTAGACCTGGACCGTCTTCGAGGAGTATCTTGCTGAAGAGGAACCTAATTGATTGTGCATGATTCATTCTCCCATTGACCAATAAGATCCTAAAGATGAGTGAGCTTCATGGACACCTTATTGGATTGAACTATAATCTAAAAATACATAGATGAAATAATATTAGATTTTTCAAAAGTAAATATGTGCAAATAGGAATAACACTTACCAAATATACAATCATTTCTAGCTTTCATATTTTGAACATGGTCACCATACAAAACAAGTACCACACTTCAAAGAAAATAGCTGACAAGGGTAGGGGGTCTCCTAAAATGATATGCTTACACTCAAACATGGTGAAGGAATAGGGTCTAAAAAATAAAAAAATCCACTCCAAAATACAATGGGCATGAGCACAAACCCAAAAAATATGGACAAAGTCTTCAAATTGAAGACAAGAAGGTCAAGAAGGGTTAGGGATGCCTAATGCTAGAGATGCTCCCCAATAGGAAGCCCTTGGTGCAAAAGAATTTAAGAAAAACATGAAATTTTGAGCTCCAAGAAAGGAGCCCAAGCAGTCTAGAACCTGCACATCTAAATAGATCGAGGGAAGTGTTTGAAATTTTGAGTATATTGTTGTCGTTGATGTCAAAGAATTAATGGCATAGGTTAATAACATTGATTTTCATTTATGTCAAGAAAAATAAATGTTAATGCTTTTACCATGGTGGAATTTGCAAAAGGAAAAGGAAGAGGTTTTCCATAGAAAAGGTCCAAGAAGAAAAAAATATTATAATATTTAAATTTATGAAGATTTAAATAATTATAATAATTAAAAATTAAAGGACCCAAAGGTTAAAATAAAAATTATAATATTTAAATCTACCTTAGATTTAAATTATTATAATATTTTAAAAAGGTTTAGATGGCACCAAAATTTGAATTTGCATGGAAGCAATTTTTCCAAGTTGAGCCGTTGTCCAAATTCAAAGGGCAAAGTGTATAAAAATATTAATGTTTTTGCAAGCCAAAGTTTTAATCATCCTCGAGAATTAATATTTGCATTTTGTTTCATAAGCAGTGGAGGCAGAGAGAGACTTTTGCAAATTTTATGGCAATGCATAGTCAAGTATGGAGGACCCTGATTTCATTCGACGTGGGTGGATAGCCTAGTTGGTAAGCTTGGCTTGCGAAGCACGTTGCAAATGGTAGGTTCAACGATCGAATATTGGGGAATATTTTTGCATTTGTTGAAGGTGTTTGCATTGATTTTACTAAATAAGAAGGAGCACATGCTCCTTTTTGCTCATATGAGTGGCTAGCCCATGCGATGTCCACCCTTGTGCTAGGGCGTAGGGCCAGTGAGGAGTCACGAGTTCAAGTAGCGACAACAACACTTGGGGCAAAATTTTATAAGGTATGGATATGATGTTTGAATTTGGGAGTTAGAAGGGTAATTATTTTTTTGTGTTTTGAGGTGAATTTACTACGGAGCCATAAGGATAATAAATTGATTTTATTTTTTATTTTTATAATAGGAGTGGAAATTAAAATTCAGATTGCTAGTGCCTTGTTGATGCATGAGATGAAGTGATATTTTATTTTATTTATTAAAATTTTATAGGTGTATTATTTTCATAAGAAGTAGTTATAAGGTGTATATGATAAATTCATGTGTGTAATTTCTAGTTTGCATTGTTGAGTATTGTCATGCAAGAATTGGAGTAATAATGTGTTATAGTGGTTTGATATTTTATTGTAATTTTTGTATGGTGAAATATCTTTTGAGAAGAAATTTCATATGGATGTATTGAGAGATTATTTTGATATATAACTCTTGAAGTGGCACTAGAAAGATCAATTGTTTGTGAGATAGATTTTTGAAGACATATCTTCATAAGTGATGAGGCCTAAAAATACCTCATTTTTACACTATGGTTAACATATAAAAACTGCCATATTATTCAATATACATAGTTGCATTGCCAAATTGTTGATTAGAATATATTAATTGTTATTTGTTTACATGATTTTATGTTAGAAACATTATACCCTTGTTTTGACTATTTTAAGCATTTTACTTGTAAAAGGTCAAAAATGAGTATCATGTCAATTATGATGTCATAATACAGTAAATTTACATTCTGATGTCATGAACAGATTCCTCTCATCAAGAACTACAAATTTTATTTTTGAAGCAAGTCAATCTGAGTTGTAGATAAAAAAAATTATGAAGGTTACTCAATGTTCATGCCTTAGTTTTTTCTGGAGATGTTAACAGGTGCAAATCTGCGTTAAGGGGAACATTGGCGGATATACTGGGAATTATCCAAAGCAAGTTAAGGAATAAAATTCATAACAATGATAGTTCATAGTAGAGAGAACCTAGGACCCAAATTTTAAGGCATATGGACAAATAATCTGGAAGTTATGGGGCCCACAAAACGATAGTTTCACACTTTTTGATAGCTAGAAATTCTGGTAAAAATTTGTGTTAGAGGCTAATTTGACAGCGATACTGGGAGCCATTCCTGAGGATTTAAGATCTGGAAATTTAACCTGAAGTATTTAATACAACCAAGAACACGTGGGTACAATTTGGTGTACGTTGGAGTTACGAGAAAAAAGTTATGAGCACTCCAAAATGGCAGATGGGCATGTTTTGATAGCTGAAAAAAAAAAAGGTGAGTCCATACAAATTCCAACCACCTGTCACTATGAAGGAAGGCATATAATTTGTCAATTAAATATGATGAAAACACTTGGAAATATTTTATAATGACTCTATCTCCACCTGACAACACTTCCACATGGTTCAAATGGGAGCAACAAGTCAAAAAGGCTAAAATGCAGAAATCTGGAAAATGCAGGACATGGTGATACAAATTCCAACCAGTTGTCAATGAATGGCATGTCTTAGAATTTTTTATAATTGGTGTGCAAAACTGATTGGGATCATCTCCTAAGGAATAGGGAAGACTTCCTATCCAATCAAAACTACTTTGTTGACCATTTTTATCGCATGAGCATAAAATAGTTAAACTGTCAGATATTCCGGAGCAGCTCCAAAATGAGCAGAGAAAGGACCAGTTTTGATCAAAATGATAAACAAAACGTCCAAAAATGTGGAAAATTGTGATATGAGGATGGATCCAGTTGTATGAGGAGTTTTCTCACCCCTTCCAACGCATTTCTCCCAATGGATGACACACAACAAGGAAAATAGATATGTTGCAGCAGAACAATTTCCTGCATTTTAGGAAGACTTCTTCAGAACAATTGCTAAATTCCTGAAAAGCAACAACAAAAAGGATTTGCATATGTAATAGAATGTTATAAATAATAGGCTCCCATGTTGCAGTTTTTAGCAAGTTTTCCTACAAATATTTCAATGTTGCTTGAGACTAAATAAAGTGTAGGATTTCTCATTCATATTTTGTCCCATTAAATTTCTGAGTGTTTAAGTAGTTAAGAGATATTTTTTCAGCCTTCTTCTGGAATATGGGAGCAAGGGCCACTTTTAGGTTTAGAAGAAGACTTATTGGTGATAGGTTTTTCTGCAACTTTTGTTGCAACATATTACCAGAGACTTGTCATATTGTTTACTTGTTCATTAGCTAATAGTACATAGAGATTTGTGATTTGGACCTAGGTTAATGAGAGTGAGTGTTAATTGATTCATCAATTTGCAGCATTGTTTAATTTCCCCTGTTTCCAACAGATTATTTCCCGTTTTAATCCATTTTGTTGATCAGTTGTTAGCCTGTGTGTTTCATTTTCTGCTATTTCATCTTATTGTTATTATTTTTATTTTGCAAGAGTAAAATAGGTGATATTTCTAGAAATTTAGTTAGATTTCAGTTTCCTACGACTACCTTTTCTTGTCATTTATATTTTGCAATAGTAAATAGGTTTCATTCTGTAAAAGTAATCAGGTTTTATTTTTTTGCAATATTTCTATTCTTGTAATTTTGATTCTGCAAGAGCAATTAGAATTTAATTTTAGTTTATAGGATTAAAGTGACACCAAAACCCTCAAGGTTAACTTGTCCCACTAATAAAGCCTATTTTTTAAATGAGTTGATTTTCAAGATGCCTATATCTCCTTTCATATATAGCCTTGGACACCGCCTTGGATTGAAAATTATAATGATTAAATGGTGTGATTGATGACACTCATCAATAAGAGCAATTAAGAGGTATGGGAACATTTTTCCTTGTTTAAAGTGTTTTGTTGAAGTGAATGTTTTGGAACATATGGTGGAGTGAAAAGGATTGTTTGATAAGCATTGTTGGAAATATTTGAGTTAGGATTTGCCCTTCATTTCTGAATTATTGTGGAAATATTTGGGTTAGAGTTTGAGAACAAGTGTGCTTCCATTGTTGAAAGAGTTTGAGATATTTGATTGTGAACTACTTGTGCTAGGGTTGAAGACAAGTTAGTGTATCTTTGTAAAATATTTTAAACATTGGTTTGAGAGATATTGATTGCAAGTGTGGAAGTGGTTGAGATAATTTTTGTGAAGGGAAATTGTGCATTAATGTGATCGATATTTTGAAGTAATTTTGCAAGTAAGATAAATCAGTTTTGTGAAACAAGTTATACATTGTTTGATTTGATTTGAATGGGATTTGGTAAGAGATAGAGATTGGTTAACCGAGTATAATATTTGTGAGTGTGAAACATATTGGATTTTGATAGTGCATATCATCCTTTATATGTTATAAAGGTTAAACTAATTCTAAGTAGAATTTGTTTTTATGAAGAAAGTTTTTAAAGGAGATTTAAGCTATGTAGGGAAGGTTTGAAAATAATTGAGTAGGTTTTATGAGTAGCTTAAGGATAAAATTTAAGCAAGTATTTGAGAAGGCTTGAGGACAAATTTGAGCAAGTCTTTGAGAAGGCTTGAGGATAGATTTGAGCAAGTCTTTGAGAAGGTTTGAGGATAAATTTGTTCAATACTTATGTTAAGTCTTGAAGAAGATTTGAGATAATTTTTGGTGCAGATTTATGAGCAAATTTTAGAGTAGATTTGTGCTAGACCTATGATAGAGTTTGGTGGATATTTGTGAGCATATTTAGAGCATATTTGTGCTAGACTTAGGATAGATTTTGGTGTAGATTTGAGATAGTTTTGAGAGTAGGCTTTGAAGGTAACAAATAAAAGAGAACAACAATATTCAATGGATAGATATCCATCAGCTAGTGCAATGGGAATAGAGGTCCCCTATGGAGAGAGATCCACAAGCTAGAGCAGTATGGGTACAAATATTCTAGAAGATCACCAAAAAAAAGTAGAGGAGATAGAGTTCTCCTATGGAGAGAGATCCATGAACTAGAGCAAGAGGAAAGAGTTCTCATGTGGATAAAGATCCACAAACCAAAGCAAGGGGAAATATTTCTCCTATGGAGTGAGATCCATGAGCCAACTAGGGAGATAGAGTCTGTGGAGATAGATCCATGAACTAGTTGAGGAGATAGAGTTATCCTAGATCAATTTCTACAAACCAAAGAAAAGGGGAAAGAGTTCTCCAGAGAATAAAGATCCATAATTCAAATCATAGGGTATTTGTGTCTCCTTTGGATAGAGGTCCATAAATATTGTAATAGGGAATTAATTCCGAAGAGATTTTTTGAGAAAATTTAGAAAGTTTTTCTCCATGGAGTAGCCCACATTGGGTGAACCATGCTAAATTTGTGTCTCTCTTATATGTGATTATTTGTAAAATACTTTGATTACTGTTATTAATATTTCCATTGATAATATTGAATAATATTTTTTGGGAAATAAAAGTGAAAGTTGATCTTATACTGTTCACCCCCTCTCAGTATAAGCCCATGTTCTTTGGAAAGGATACCTTCTATAATTTATTGAGATTATAAATCATGGTGAGCCAAGGAAAGAGTCATCCATTCCCCAATAAAGCATTATATTTTTATAGTGAAGTGTGTGGATACCACTTCCATTCCTTCCACCAAGGTTATTGTCAAAGCATAAAAATATTGTACAACATGGAGTCAAGAAGAGCAACCTTGATAGCCTCAAAAGTATCCCTAATAGAATTAATAAGATTAATTTTAGATCTAAAGTCATCCCAAGGGATTCAATCCCTAGTAGGATGAGAAAAGAAATTAATTATGCATTACACACCTTTGCAAATGAATCTAAGTGTATAAACTCAAAGAACCTATGCAAGTGGGAAAATCTAGTAGGTGATAACATGTGGCCACTAAACATTCATCTGGTTGATGGAGAGGCCATGCAAGAAGCTCTGGTAATTCCATATAATCCAAGACTTAACACTCTCCTAGGCTTTCCAAATGATCCCAATGATGAAGGGAACCCCATGCCCTTCCACCTCTTACAATCAAAATGGGAACCTTGACTAATATAATGTTGAATGAGAATATTCTAGGTATCATTACCTATGAGGGCTCTGATGATCCACTTAACATAGAGGACCCAACCTTGATGCTGGGTATTTTGAATTCCATGCCTACCATGGCTTTTGGTAAGACCATAATAATCCTAGGCAACATGGTGTAATATTAAAACAATATTGGAATAGGATCATAAAAAGTCTCAAAAAATCTTATGAAGATTTTTATAATAGTTTTTGGATGGGACCCAATAGGAATAATAATAAATATGGGTGGCTGCAAGGAACTTTTTTGCAAATTTAGAAGTTACTAGCAAGGGAGAGCTTCTTGGTGGACCAGTAGGTAAGTTTTTTTTCACCCTATTAATAACATACATCCATAGCTCTGGCAATGAAATTTTAAAGGTAAAATGAATACCTAAAAAATGAACAATTTCTCCCTCTTGGATGATCTTCCATTGACATTGAATAAGCTTGTGGGACATTGAGTTAAGAGACTAATTATAACATTGAGTATTTCTGCATTGAATGGAGGATCTAAAAGCCAAAAAAAAATCTAGGTAAGCAAGCACCTATTGCATGACACCTTATTCCTCAATAATAGTGGGGAAAGAGTCATCAACAAAATGACCATTTATCAACTATGACTCACCTTCGAGGAGAGAAAGTCCTTGAAAAGAATCTTAAGAGGTATGATGAGCTAGTAAATAGCCAAACCCTTCAACAACAAAGACATAAAGGGATGGCACAAATGGACAACCTTGTCTAATGGATTGAAAGAGCCAAATAATTAAGGACGTGTGTCTATTAATAGATAAACTAATAGAAGCATCAGAAAATAATATTTCTATAAAACTAATAAAGTAGGGACCAAAACCAATAGCTTTAAGCATGGCTAAAATGAATGACCATTCAATCCTATCATAGGCTTTCTCAAAGTCAGTTTTTATAAACAATAATTTTTTGTTAGAATTGTGATCCCACTCCATGGCTTCCAAGATAGCAATAATATTATCAAGGATGAACCTACCTTAAATTATTCTAGTTTTCTCTAGGTGCATGATAATAGGAATGAGATGGTGGATGCATAAATCCATAGCTTTGGTAATGGTCTTATAGGAAATATTAAGGAGATTAATAGGTCTCTAAATGGTGATGATTTCAAGATCACAAACCATGGGGATAAATTTAATAATATCTTAATTAATACTAGGGCCCAAATAACCCTTAGAGAAGGCCTCTTGATAGACTTTGAGAAGATCAATCCCAACGATGTCTCAAAGGGACTTGTAGAATTCATAGGGGAAGCCTTAAAAACTAGGTGGCTTATCCTTGGCCATTTGATAAATAGATCCATCTAGATCATTAAAAGAGAGGTACTTTTCATATGTAGCTCTTTGAGACTCAGAAATCTGCTTTATGACAACAAAAAGGTAGGATTTAAGAGTCTAGTCATGTTGCGAGGAGTGGGCCTGAACTACAAACATAGTATGTTAGTGCTATTCAAAAGCAAGGAGAATACTAGGAAGTTTAGAAACATTCTCTCCATTAATGCTAAGGTATTTAGTGCCCATAAATTGATTGTGAGGATGTAAGCATTGAAATAACTCCATGGTTACCTTATCTCCAAATTTAAGCTAGTGCAACCTCACCTTGATTTACACCCCTTTGGCATCCTAGTGCTTTACCATCAAAATATGGTGTTTAACCATAGTGAGGTTCCTATGAAGCTCCTCATTAAAATTATTGGATTGAAGTTGAGTTGAAGGTACTTCCAAAACACACTTAAGAGCAATGTTGGAGCAATGATGAATCTTATAAATATTATGCCTAAATAAGCGTATAAATTTAGTAGTGTGCTGAATAGCAGCATTCCATTCGTTAATCTAGCCTAAGGTTCATTTCGATCTAGAGACTATGTTCTAAATTTTGATAACATAGGCTTTCAACATGAGGTGGTGTAGAATAGAGGTATTAAGGTAAAATTATGATCAATAAATAGAAGTGGGGGTAGAAGAATCTAGAATGAAAAGGAAATGGGAAAATGGTTAGACAAGTAGAGCTCAAGGTGAACAAAGACAAATGGAGAAGAAGAAAAGGGTTGCTCAAAGGAAAAAATATTATAAGTTGAGAGTATGGCTCCATCCATATTTTAAAAACATGACTTTCACCCTATTGATTGTTAGAACATGTGAACAAGAACTAGTTGGGAATGAAGAGGATAAAAAATAGCTATTGGGGTTAGAGAGCCCTAACAATTATTTAATGAAAGTCCATGCTTCTCTTGCAATCCATCTCAGGGAGGAAAACCCACCTTGTCATGTGAGAATTTGATCATGTAGGAGAGAGAGTGTTTCCAATTGCCAAAGTGCACAATGGTCATTGGTATCATTAGGAACATAGATGTTGAGCCCACTAAGAATATGGACATCAATCTCCATCATAACCTAGATGACATGATTAGAAGAGTCGCAACCCTAATAAATTTGTCTAGAATGATAAGGTTCTAAAAGGTAGATGACTGCTCCTCTACTTATGTCATGCATATTATGAAATGTGTGGTCTCAAATCCAGAGAAAGGATCAAGTATTCGATAAAATAAAGTAAGTAATTTTGACTTCTTGAAGGAAAATAATATCAATACTAATAAATTTTATCTTGATTTTATCCAAACCTTGACACACTATGTACTTGTGCATAGAATCTGTCAAACCCTTGACATTACAAGACATGCACTTCATGAGACACAATCGAGGAACATATTTCCTTTGATGACCTTAGAATCCTCAAAATATACCAAAGATTCAAAGGTGTTTGTGAGAAACCTATTATGGTTTTTATGAAAAAATGTATCTATCGTTGCTTCTCCAAATGGATGCCTGAGGTCTCCCTAACTGAACTATGAGAGCGGTGAGGGTTTCATGAGGGAACTTTGCTAGGCATATTATATGGAGAGACAAGGCATCCACTCTAGGGGATGGACTCTAGCATATATGATGGTTTAGCTAGGGAAACATTTTTTTGATTACCGCTAGAGGTAACTAAAGGAAGAGAAATAGAAGTTCCTTCTATAGAGGTTGCATGAGAGCTCCTTAATTGAAATCTCGATTGAGACCCCATTTTACCAGCACCCACAGAAGGTTGCAATCAATTTCCTTTATTGTTCTTCCTCCCCTCTATTAGCGGGAGAGGAAGATTTAGTTTTGTTTGAAGGTGTTGAAGTCTCTATTGGAGATCATTTTTTAATCAACCCTCCATAAGAGGGTAGTATTTTATCTTGTGAGCTGCAACCTAACATCGATAATAGGTATTGGGGAGATTGATATAAACTACCTGTTGTTAGAAACATGTCTCACCAACTTGAATATCAAAATAATCCTTAAGGTTCTTTGAGAGATCCATTTTAACGCAGATGCATTTGTATGGCCACATAACATAGATTTTATATGGTTCTATGAACACAAACATGCCAATGGGTGCAACACATTGTGGTAATAATGGCCAAAGGGTTAAAGGGAGACCCAATAATTCCACTCAAATAGTGACACACAGGGAAACATCAGCAGAAACTATAAAATTATGATGACAAGGATGAAGAATTAAAAGGGTATATCTAACATACCAAGGACCTTTGCTCATAACTACAATGACATGCTACGAATTGATAAACTAAAAAAGAAAAAACCCTTTAGTAAGGTTTTGAATATAGTCAGTGTTTATGCCATGAGGATGTTAGACTTGTTGAATCAATTGACAAATTAGCGAGTCACTAGGAATCCTCCCTATTAAGTACCCAACTAGGGTGTGACTCTCAAGCTAGTTGTAAGATTTATCAAAATTTTATATGGATAGGACTATGTTCAGAATAGAGGAACTACCTTAAAAATAAACTTCTTAGATCATTTTACTAGTGTTATGACTCTCCGCAACTGCAACTTCACTAACCAGTGAAATGGTAACCTGAAAGGCAACCATTAAAAGAGAAAGAGCTCCCCGCTCAAGGTAAAGTAGTTACATAGAATGGCACAATATGTTTAGATCTTATAAGGACATTAACAATATGACAACCGATGAAAATGCAAACATGCGACAACAACATACGAAAGAAAAACCCTAACAAAACCTCCACAAAAAAACCCTAACAACAACAAAATATCCACAAACTCAAATATTAATTAAAATTATTCTTTACCTTTATAAAAAAAAATCTCAAAATAAGCATCTAATCTTATGTGTATCCAACACATTTCCACACTAAACATCACGTGAAAGATGCTTAGGTATTATTAGGTACTACACTTCCCTTAGTCAAGCATCATCCTTTTGTCACTCAACATGTTATAACTAATGTGTTCATTAATCAAACATCATAATAATAATAATAATAACTTAAATTCTATTGTAAGTGTGGCAAAACGTCTTAAATTAACTTAAATAGAGCCACTACATGGACCACGGTGATACTAACATGTCAACCGTCCGGAAAATGTGTGAATGAATAAACATGAACTTTGCAAAGTCGATGTTTTTTTTCTTTCCCTCCATCTTATTAGCCATAATCAGCGTATTTTATCTTCCTGTACAAGCAAGGATGAGCTTCATCTACGCTATCAGGCCAAGGAAAGATTTCTCTTTCGACTTCCAAAAGATTGACGAACGTTGCAGCCGATATTCTTGGCTTGTATTTGTTTTTAGCAGCTCGATGCTCGATGCTCTTCTATCTTCCATTTGTTGTTATCTATCATTTAACAATTTAACAGTATACAATTAATCTGTTAGAAATTAAATTATTTGTTATTGGGAGAACCAACTTCCTATACACGATGTCAATAAGCATTTATAACAAAATAAAAAACATACAACTTTAGACATACTATTTCTTTAGCAAAGAGTTTGACAAGATATGATTTAACAAGCGTAAATCAATATGTTGAGGATGGTCTCTCATCGATTTTTAGAATATATCTCTCCGGAATTATTTGAGGATCGTTGCGCACCAGCTCCTGCACACTTGGAACGGGTAAAGACTTGCCCCAGTTTGGCTGCTTGTTCGAAACATACCCGGCTGCTATTTCTAACCACTTAAGCTCTTTAGTTTGTTCTCCGTCTTTCTGGGTTACAGAAAGCCTGCTATATGAACAAGCTGAACACCAAATGTTTGCGATGGTGTGTATACATTAAAAGTTTTATATATTTATACGCATGGGATAAAATTTGCCGGTCATAAGAGAAACTCACAGAAAAAATATAAATCTAGACCGAATATCCAGTTGTCGAGATCCGCTTCTAGACGCCCACTATCCGACAAATAATGTTGACTGGATATATTTCCTATTACACATAGAATAATACATTTTTTAAGGATGTATCGTATGTTTATTTAAATTAGTCGATTATCATGTATTTATGGTGTTGTGCACATGGGTGTTGAGTACGTATTTATGGTGTTGTGCACATGGGTGTTGAATACATGGTTGTTGGTATTCTGCATATGGTTTGTGAACATGGATTATAAAAAGAAAGAGGAAGGTACAAGAATTGTTTCTTATTTCTGGAAGGTTATGAGTGGAATTTGGTTGTTAATTTAAATAACAGGAAAAGGATAGGACGAGGTAGGAAGGAGGTGGAAATGGACCAATAAAGACCGATAAGAGGTTAAAAATTGTTTTTCTTTGCTGAAAGGTTATGAGTGGAATTTGGTTGGAAAAGGATTGGACGAGGTAGTAAGGAGATGGAAATGGACTAATAAAGATCGATAAGTGTTAACAAGTATTTGGGATGAATGGTAAAGTGTCTCTAAAAATTACTAGTCAAGGTTATAATTAGTTAGCAAGGGATCAACAAGGACGTATAAGTGATTGGCAAGGGACCAATAAGAGACTAGTAAGAGTTTTGACAAGGATCCGGGATAATGGGTAAGGAGTTGGCTAATGAAAACAAGATATTGGTAAGATAATGCCCATAAGATCATCAAAGAAAATTCAAATGGTTGTTGTGGAGATAACTTTCAGTATTAGATTGAGGATTTGGTAGTCATTCGAGCATTGGTCAAACATAATATTATGAGCTTATCAAACATAGATCTCAATAATAGGCTAGGGAATTAATGTCTTTTTGGGATTTCACCGAACCAAAATCTTTCGACCTGGTTTCATGTTTGTTGACCTTTGATCTCTAGCCAGGCAGTTGGTCATTCTCTAGCTCTCTCATGGGTGTGACTCTTCTGACAACATCCTTATTTTATGGATTGGACATTTTCTATCTTGTTAGGCATGATTTCTCTAATATTATTGAGGCTTGGTCATTTTTCCACATGCATGTGCTGGAACCTTTGGACCACCTTCGACTCCAACTAGTTGTAAAACCTCGGGTCACTTCTGAGACAAGCTAGACATATACACCTTCACTGGGCTTCAACTGAGTGCAATTATTTTTGCCATGATGAACTTCTTAGTTTGATCAGATATTCAAGCTATTTTTGGATCCTGGTGGAGGACAAAACTTTTGGTCTACCTTGGACTTGGCAAACTCAGACTTTGTTATCAGATCAAGTCTTCGGGATGTTTCTAGGCTCCGACCAAGTGCAAAATCTTTGATCATCTCTAAACTTAGCGGATTCACATTCCCTGGTTGGGCCAAATATCCAAGGTTATGTTCGCTTTTGTTTGGGTACAAATTCTTCGACCCTCTCCAGACTTAGTCAAATCTACCTTACATGCATAAATTTCTAGTTTTTTTTTTTGTAATATTAAGATATGGGGGTTTTAACCAAGAATCCCCCAACCTGTTACAACAACTCCACCAAGGAGACACACACTCACTCATGCCCTAGTTTGAACCTTGGACTCACACCTCGGTTTGTTATCTATGCTCTATAAAGTTAATGGTTTTGACTTCTTGAAGGCAAAGCATATCAATATCAATAAATTTGATCTTGATTTTATCCAAACCTTGACACGCTATGTACTTGTGCATAAAATATGTTAAACCCTTGACATTACAAGACATGCACTTCATGAGACACAATCAAGGAACATATTTCCTTTGATGACCTCAGAATCCTCAAAATATACCAAAGATTCAAAGGTGTTTTTGAGAAACCTATGATGGTTTTCACAGAAAAAAATTATCTATCATTGCTTCTCCAAAGGGATGCAGGAGGTCTTCGTAACTAGACTATGAGAGCAATGAGGGTTTCATGAGGGAAATTTGCTAGGAATATTAGGTGGAGAGACAAGGCATCCACTATAGGGGATGGACTCTAGCATATCTGATGGTTTATCTAACTGGGAGAGTTGAAGAGTTGGGAAAATATTTTTTGATTACCACTAGAGGCAACTAAAGGAAGAGAAATAGAAGTTCCTTCTAAAGAGGTTGCATGAGAGCTCCTTAATTGAGATCTCGATTAAGACTCTATTTTACCAGAACCCACAAAATGTTGCGATCAATTTCCTTTATTGTTCTTCCTCTCCTCTATTAGAGGGAGAGGAAGATTTAGTTATGTTTGAAGGTATTGAAGTCTCTATTGGAAATTGATTTTTTAATCAACTCTTTATAAGAGGTTAGTATTTTATCTTGTGAGTTGCCAACTGACATCGATACTAGTTAATGGAGAGATTGATATAAACTACCCATTGTTGGAAATATGTCTCACCAACTTGAATATAAATAGAATCTTTAAGGTCCTTTGAGAGATCAATTTTAATGCAGATGCATTTGTATGGCCACATAACATAGAGTTTCCATGGTTCCATGCACACAAACAACCAATGGGTGCAACATGTTGTGGTAAGAATGGCCAAAGGGTTAAAGGAAGACCCAATAATTCCACCCAAATAGGGATACATAGGGAAAAATTAGCAGAAACTATAAAATTATGATGCCAAGGATGAAGAATTAAAAGGGTATTTCTAACATACCAAGGACCTTTGCTCATAACTACAATGACATGCTACAGATTGATAAACTAAAAATGAAAAAACCTTTAGTAAGGTTTTGAATATGGTCAACGTTTATGCCATGAGGATGTTAGACTTGTTGAATCAATTGACAGATTAGCGAGTCACTAGGAATCCTCCCTAGAAAGTACCCAACTAAGGTGTGACTCTCAAGCTAGTTGCAAGCTTTGTCAAAATTCTACATGGGTAGGACTATGTTCAGCACAGAGGAACTACCTTAACGATAAACTTCTTAGGTCATTTTACTAGTGTTATGGCTCTCCGCAACTACAACTTCACTAACTAGTGAAATGGTATCCTGAGAGGCAACCATTAAAAGGGAAGGAGCTCCTCGCTCGAGGTAGAGTAGTTACATAGAATAACACAATATGTTTAGATATTATAGGGACATTAACGATATGATAACTGATGAAAAAACAATCATGCGGCAACAATATACGAACGAAAAACCCTAACAAAACCTCCATAAAAAACCCTAACAACAAAAACATCCTCAAACTAAAATATTAATTAAAATTATTCTTTACCTTTATAAAAAAAAAAATTCTCAAAATAAGCATATTTATTTAACTTCTAATCTTATGTGTATCCAGCACATTTCCACACTAAACATCACGTGAAATATGCTTAGGTATTAGGTACTACACTTCCATTAGTCAAGCATCATCCTTCTGTCACTCAACATGTTATAACTAATGTGTTCATTGATCAAACATCATATTAATAATCACTTAAATTCTATTATAACTGTGGCAAAACGTCTTAAATAAACCCACTACATGGACCACGGTGATACTAACATGTCAACCGTCGGCAAAATGTCTGATGAGCTTCATCTACGCTAGCAGGCCAAGGAAAGATTTCTTTTTCGACTTCGAAAAGATTGACGAACGTTGCAACCGATATTTCTTGGCTTGTATCTGTTTGTAGCATGTCGATTACAGGAATCTCCAAAAAAGAAGACGATAAATCTGTTGAGGATGGCCTCTCATCTTTTGTTAGAATATATCTCTCCGGAACTATTTGAGGATCGTTGCGCACGAGCTCCTGCACGCTTTGAACGGGTAAAGACTTGCCCCACTTCAGCTGCATGTTCGAAACGTTCCAGGCTGCCATTTCTAACCTCTTAACCTCCTTAGTTTGTTCTCCGTCTTTCTGGCTTAAAAAGTGCCTGGTATATGAAGAAGCTGAACACCAAATGTTCTCGACGGTGTGTGGCTATAAATTAAAAGTTTTAATATTTATACATATGAGATAAAATTTGCTAGCAATACTATAAATGTAGACGGAATATCCGGTTGTCGAGGTCCGCTTGTAGCCCCCGACTATCCTCCAAATAAGGCTTGCTGGATACATTTCCTATTACACATAGAATCAGGCATATTTTAATGGATGTATCGTATGTTTATTTAATTGAGTTGATTACCAAAGGTATACACCTACTTTTATATTTAAAATTTCTTTTGAATTATTCAAAACATTTTCAATTAGGTTTATTTTAAATCTTATTAGGTTTATTTAAATCTTATTAAAAGAACGGTGTTAAAAAATAGAGAGACTTTTGGGATAAAGTTGTTGAAAAGTGTTAATCATATTTTAAAATGAAAAAATAAATTATTTATTTATTATTAATTTAAAATCTTCCATTATGGAAGAGGTTATATGTCATCTCATGTTGGTTGTCGATATATGTATTAATGCCCTATAAAATTGTCATCAACAAACATTTAAAATCTTCCGTTTAATTACACATTTTAAAAGGTAGATGTCATCTCATGTTGGTTGTTGATATATGTATTAAAGCCTTGTAAAATTGTTAAACCATCTAACATGAGATAATTGATATATCATTTAAAATCTTCCGTTTAATTTTATTTTGCATATTTACTATGTAAAGGATAAGTGACATTCCAATTAGAAGTATAGGATCACAAACCCTACGACGTACTGCGTGTTCGTTTAGGCTGAGCAGGACTACGACGTTGATGGAGTATGTGTTAGACCGAAAAACAAACTGTGCATAAGAGTAAAAAACACAAGATAAAAGTTTAAGGATACATATTGCTCAAATTCTTATTGCAAAACTTATAAAATACTATTAAAAATTATTTCTATTAAAAAATCTTAATGCATTATATCATGAAGGTGTTGTATCATTCCGAAAACTATAAATATCTGCTCCGATGATCCACCCAAGTAAGATGGATGGATTAAGTAATGAGGATACACAAATATATAGAATCATTATAATAGCTTTTCTTAATTATAGACCGTGTTTTTATATTTTTAGATCTATCTCTTCATTCTTTTTGTTTTCTTGGTTTTTTTTTGTTTTTTTTTTTGGGACTTTTGCTTTTTTATCTTTTTGGCAATTTTGCATCACAATTCTAACATTCTCCCTTTTGATGCAAAAATGATGAAAAGTCCAACTTCATCTTTAGCTTCACATTCAAATATTAAAATCACACACAAAATTATGTACTGCTCTTTCAACATAGATTATGCTTTTGTTTTTCTTCTTTTGATGTTGATTCTTTTCTTCTTATTTTATTTTATTTTTTACTTTAGCTTCCATATCCTGTTAAAAGTATAAATCAACTAAGACTTAAATCTAGGACCTCCATCTCTTAAGGTTGCTCCATCGATGAGCTTCTAGCTCCTCCTTGAACCAACCTACGATTCAAATGTAGAAGTCTTATTCATTGCTCCAACATTCTCCCTAAGCCACATTGCAAGTGCTTGGGACTCCTAGCTTCAACACCAACTCTGAGATTTAAATTGGCTCTTAACTTCAACTCTTGATTTTGATGCTAACTCTAGCTCTGATACCATTTGTTGGATCAAATTGTGCAAAATAGTACAAAACACAAGACAAAAATCCAAGGATACATATTGCTCAAATTGCTACTGCAAAACACATAAAATACTACTGAAAATTATTTTTATTAAAAACCTCAATGCATTGTATCATGAATCTGCTGCACCATTCAACAAACCGTAAATGCCTATTCCATATAACTAAGGATGATCCACCCAAGTGGGATGGATGGATCAACTAATGAGGATACACAAATATATAGAATCATTACAATAGTTTTTATTAACTATAGACCATGTTTTTATATCTTTAGATCTATCTTTTTCATCCTTTTCACTTTCTTGGTTTTTTTTTTGTTTTTTGGGATTTTTTTTTTTTGCTTTTTAAGATTTTTGGCAATTTTGCATCACCAAATCTTATAGTATTGACCAAATTTTTTTCTTACAATGAGGAAGGCAACGATGTTGATAATAGAGGATTTTTTAGAACAACATAGTGATTAGAAATTTTACCATTAAGACTTATTTAGCTATCACATTGTTACTAAATTGTGATACTAGGATACCTCTCCAAGTTAGCTATGCCCCTAAATCCCCTTGGGTAGTCACCTCCATATGACCAACACCCTTCCAATGTCTATTTTTTGTTTTACACATAAAACCCAATGACTCACTTACAATTTGACTCACAGTTTCTAGATGACACAAGATTGGTAGAAGTGGCCAACTTCAAGGAAACAAGAATGATTAGAGATACTCTTAATGTTTAACTTCAACCATATAACCAATTCAAAAATATTTTAAATTGATAAAGTAAGTTGTTATTAAAAATAAAACAAATGTGTACAATTAAGTTGATGAAGTTAATTACTTTCATAAAACTAAATTAAATATATATTTATGGAGTAAATAATGACCATTTTGACATAAATTTTTGATACATAAATATGATTTAATATCGACGTAATAATAGTTATGCTCATCAAGGTGTAGACCAATTGGTTCATCCAAACCCCATAAGGGGGGTAGAGGTCCAAGGTTCAAATCTTGGGCCTCGTCGGACTGAATGCTTGTCCCTTTCTTGGTGCTTTTAGCGGCATAAAAGGTTTAAAATGATTGTGGCATGGTGGTTATAGGGGCGGACTGCATGAAGATTTGTGTGGCGGCTTCTAGGGCGGACAACGTAGAATACTATGGCGGCCATAAAAGTCGGACAGTCTGCCCAGATTCGTTGCGGCTACCGATTCCACCATGTAAATTCAAAAAAAAATAATAATAATAGTTATGCTCATTTCTTTTTTTTTTCTTTTTTTTTTTTAAGCGAAAAATCCCTTGTGGGCTGCCTTGGTCTAAGAGACCACGAATAGGGGGTTCTACACCGTCAAAGTCACCCGAGGGTCGCACCCGACCCTTCCCGCACCAACATTATCAATTGGATTTTGGGTACCCAATTTAGCTTTTTGGTAGGGTGGAGATTTGAACCTGGGACCTCCCTTGGAGGATTGCCCTCTCTTCTCCAACTCACCTACAACACCTGGGTTGCTCATTTCAATCCTATATAATCAAGTGAAAAAATATTTAAATTGATAAAGTTAATTAATATTAGAAACAAATAATTTACATTCAATTTGGTCGATAAAGTCTTTCAGTATCATAAAATTAAATTAAATCAATATTGTTAGAGTAACTAATGGTTGTCTAACTATTGATAGAGTTAATACTCATTTGTTATAAAACAATATTACTCAAGAAAAATATTTAAGTTGCAAAAGGTTGAGATGCTTCTACTTAAGGATATGATCTCTTTCTATGCAAATCAAGGAGATTGATGATGGATTAGTGTAATATAGATTGATGGTCAATGAATTTCTAGGTTTTTTTATCATTTTTTAATATAGTGTATTTGTTGAATGTTATATTTTCATGTGTATGAAGATTGTGTTTAGATTTTTATTATGGTATTAGAATAAGATCTAGCAAATGAAGACAATTTTTTTTTTAGGATATTAATCTAGAAGAGGATTCTATATATCTTTGTTGCAACATAAATCCAAAGAAGAAGAGAAGAGGATAAACTTTTGTCTCATTCAAATTTATTTGAAAATTGATGTGAAGTTCACTGAAATTGTATAACATACAACCCTTTTTATTTGTAATAGTTTATTAGAAACCCTATGCCAAGGGTTTTAAAATATCCTAGATGAGCTATATTGAAGGGTTTCAAAATATCATAGAGGAGCTATTGTTATTGGCTAACCTAGATTTCCCATAAAATATTTAATGAAATGATGGGTGATCAAGCTCAAATACTCAAGTTTCAAACAATTAAAATTCATACCAGACAAAAAAAAAATTATTGATAGAGAACTACAATGTTAGTGATAGAACAATGTAAATAACCAACAATGAAAAAAGAGTGTCATAAGGGTTATCTCAAAAAAACCAAACCAATTTTCTCAATGATCCAAGCCTCTAAGAGAAAAATTTACAACACTTGAAGATATGACTTCTTCTAAAAATAATATTATAACATATAACTCATTGACTTCTTATCAAGATGATCAATTTGACATATAGCCTTTATGCTCCTGCCAAAAAAAATATTATTTTAAGGCTTAGTCCATTGCTATCATCTTTTTGGCTACTAAAATAGTAACTCTTATTTTTAGTAAATCAATAATATCAAAATGACTAACGGCAATAAAATACAACAAAAGGAGATAGAAGAAACCAATTTTATCGAGCAAACATGCCACAATTAATAACCTTTTCAATGATACTAAACAAGTGAAGGACTAAAAGACTTATCCCACTTCATCTGCTTGTTCGAAACGTTCCCGGCTGCCCTTTCTATTCTCTTTACTTTGTTCTCCGGTTTTCTGGCTTAAAGAGTGCCTGCTAATTGAAGAAGCTGAACACTAAATGTTCTCGATGGTGTGTAGCTATAAATTAAAATATTTATATATTTATAGGTATGAGATTAAATTTGCCAGACATACTATTTAATCTGCCAGACATACTCTAAATGTAGTCGGAATATCCAGTTGTCGAGGTCCGCTTGTAGCCTCCCACTATCCGACAAATAAGGTTTGACGGATACATTTCCTATTAGACATAGATTCACGCATTTTTTAAGGATGTATCGTATGTTTATTTAATTATGAGTTGATTATCAATGGTATACACCTTATATCTTTTAGATTTAAATATAATTTTTAAAACGTTTTCATTAGGTTTATTTTAATCTTATTAAAAAAACGGTGTTAAAAATATAGAGTTGTTGAGACGGTGTTAATAATGTTCTTAAATGAAAATTAAAATAAAGAATTATTTAATACAAATAGAAAGTTGATAAAGTTGTTGAAACGGTGTTAATCATTTTTAAAATGAAAATTTAAAAAAATATATATTTATTTTTTATTAATTTGCAACCTTAAATTTAATTATACATTTTAAGGGTTAAATGTCATCTCATTTGGTTGTTGACAAATGTATTAATGCCCTATAAATTGATATCCTAGAAAAATCTAGTTCTTTTCATATTATTTTGCATGTTTACTATTTAATTTTATATAGATAGAAAGGATAAGTGACTTCCGAACTGCAAGCATATATTCAGAAACCTTACGACGTACTGCGCGTTCGTTACGCCCTTGCGCCTGTTACCGTTGGTGTGGGAGGGCGAACACCGCGTGGAAGGTGAACTGAGTGGAGATTAGCAGCGACAACGTGGACACAGCGAGGTAGTCGACACCCCACGCGTACAAGAAGTCGTCAGCCCCCGTGGCAAGGCCAAGCACCAGGCACCAGGCTGGCGAGACAGAGCTGCCGGGTGACATGGCACTCCGGGTCGGGGCGCCTTCTGTAGGCGAGGGAAAGGGACAAAATGAGAAACAAAAGGGAGTAAAAAAAAAATTAAGACTGAGTATGAGGGTTTTCGTTTGCAGAGTGTTCACATTTGACTACTGATATTGCGACGCGAAACCAGCATTTGGTCTCGTTTGACGGCGTTTACTCCAATAAAATTGAAAGACATATACGATAATAGAGATTTGTAAGGGGAATGTAAGTGATTTGAACTTTAACTTTTTAAAAGTTCTGTGATAATATGGTTTGTATTTTAAAAAATTTAAAACCCTTTAAGAGTGTCCCTTATGGTCTTAAGTCATGTGTATTGGTAACACCACTAAATAAATACCGGTTTTTTTATCATAACAATAGAAGAATTTAATAATAGAGAAATTTAAACTTGGATTGTTATAATATGATCATATTTTAATTATAAAAAGGTATAATGTTTTTGAAGTTAATGGTGAAAAGTGAAGAATTTCATGCCATAAACTAAGGTCTTAAAAACTTGTATGAATCTTAAAGAAAAAAAGTGTGGGAAATTTGGAACAATTAATAAAAAACAATGAGTATCACATCATAGATCAAGTTTTGAATATCATGGGTGAACCTCTTATCATTTTAATCAAATGACATGAGCAAAACTGGTTAAAAACATAAATTTTAAGGCAAAGATCCAAGTTCAAATCTTGTTATATGAAATATGCATAATTATCAAACAACACAATATAGTTTATTGAAATATAAGGTTACTCAATCATTACATAATATGAGAATAATAATGTATATATGGGGCTCATTTCAACCATATAACCAATTCATAAACTTTTTAAATTGATAAAGTAAGTTGTTATTAATTACAAACAAAATGTGTACAATTAAGTTGGCAATATTTTTTTTGTTAGATTAAGAAAGGGTTTTTTGAAAGGTGTCCTCAAACCTTGTACATCAACTCCAAAAGGAGATCAAAACCAAGCAAAAAAACTTACAAACTAAATCTGACAGCCATCAAAAGAGGAGGACTGTGGCTCAACACTTGGATTGAATCTGAGTCATCAAAAAAAATGAAGGAAAAGTGGAACCAACAAGCCAAAAACTAGATATAAGGCAACGGGAAAATTGCACAATTCTAGACATCCACCTTTTTGACCTCCAAATCCTTTAATATACCACACACTGAACGATTCACCTCATCAACCACATTAACCACCATTTTAATAGAGCACAGGATGGACTTTTTTTTGTCATCCACCTCTCTAAGCTTAAGGAGATTTGAACTCTGATCCTCCTTAGGATGAATTTCCTTGAAGATTCTCGACTTCTTAACTGCTCTAGGAAGCTTCTCAAAGTTAGATTGAATCAGGTTAATATGATTAGGAGGTTAGCTAGCCACCTTTTTTGGGTTAATGTTTGGATCGCCTCGCTAAACCACCTCTAGCACCATGAACATAAAAAAATATCCCTAGCATGGTGGCTATGCTTCCTATTGATAGAGTACGAAGACCAATATATTTGACTCATGGGATGATGCACTTTCACTTGAACTCCCCTAAAAGTGAGAATGACATCAAAAAAATTATTTCCCTCTTTTACAGCTCCTAGCGATGAAAAAGCACCTTCTATCATCCCCATCGACTCTTTGTATAGAGAGAAAGAAGTATATGCTCAGGCTGAGATAGTATAGGAATAGGAAGACCCTCAATAGAGTTGATGACCTCCTCCACCTTCAATTATTTCTCTTTAGTAATATGCTTAGTAATTAGCAGAGTCAATCCCTGATGGATGGGGACCAAACCTCTACTGCATTACACATTAACCATGGATTTCCCCATGGACTAAAATAGGAACATAAACACATTGATCCATTGCCCCCTATGAATATAAATAAAAAATAGTGCATCATAGCTATGAACAACATTATTAGAAGAATCAAGAGTAAAATAATCCATTATAACATAAATAAATCTATACCAAGGGGGTAAGGGACTTATCCCTAAACCCATTTTTCTCCCTCGAAAGATACTCATCCTATGAAAAAACTAATCTCATGGAGGAGAGAATGTTTTTTCTTGTAACAAGCACCATACGAAGGAAGACCAATAATTTTACATATGAGATCGAGAGAGATTTCAAACTCCAAATTTCCCACTTTCACCCACCCCTCATTCCAAGAGTGAGTTATCCATCTTGAGATAATCAAGTCATGTTCATGAAGCTTTAGGATACAATCGAGAAGACCACCATTATTCAAAATTAGATTAATCTCCTCATCAACCACCAATGAAATAGGCTCTAACTGGAGCTTCAAAGGTCTATATTTAGCATTAGAGAACTTGACCTTACCCATTAAGATAAAAACACAGCAAGGAAAAATCCTCAGTCTGAAGAAAACAAATTGGCTAAAGGTGATAGGACTAGATAAGGTAACGGGATAAAAGAGAAAAATAATTTATAACCAATCCAAACTAAGTATATTACAACTCACCAACCATTTTCTAGAATCCTGATACCTAGGTACAACCACGTTCTCCATGGAAGACTTTTACCCAAGGAGGAAAATGAGGATAGCATGAGGTGAATCACCGGAATATGACCATTACAAAAAATGCAAGCAGGGCAAGGACAATGAATAGGAGAGGTACTCTATAGAAAAATTTAGATAACTCCACCACTAAGAGATTAATGTCTAATCTGGTCAGACCACAAGGTGATCATTACTAAGATAAAACAATGTATCCACAAAGGAGAGGAATAAACAAGAAAAGGCATAAGTCCCCAAGATACCATTAATTTGAGTCCTATCAAATGGGTAGACTAACTCACCAAAAGGATTGGGAACCCCACTGGAACTCAAGGATTTGAAATTTGAAAATATTCCAATGATCAATAATATCCTTGTGAGTAATATCCATTTCCATAATTAAATGCGAGGGTGCCACCACGTTTGGTGATTACCCACTTTCTAACATGCATTAAATATTTCCATCATTCAAAATATTTGTTAGATCTATCAAGAAGTTCTCCTTCCACACCGTGAAGCCAAGGTGGGTGGTCCCATAATTAGCTATTTTATCAACCAAGGCATTCTCTTATCTAAAAATGTGTGTCACTAGGACTTGCAGGAAACTCCTCAAAGACCTTGAATTATTTATGTAATTGAGAATGTTCCAACTTGGAGCAACATCAGACTTAAGGATATTCACCACATTCAATAAATCGCCTTACACCACCACATAGTTTAGCTTCATCTCAAATAATAGTTTTATACCTAAATAGGCCTCTCTTTCCTCAAAAAAATGGGATGTTTGGTGGTATAGGTGTTCTATATAGGCCACAATAACTTCACCATTATCGTTCCTGATTACTTTTCTAGCTTTTGTGACACCCAAGATGCCTTTGGAAGCCTCATCAAAATTAAGCTTGAGCTAAATTACTGGGGGAGGGTGCCACCTCACCAAATGCCTAGGATTAAGTACATTCGGGGCACGGGGGATTCTTAGAAGACCCAATAAAATTTCAATACTAACTTCTGAAGGTAATCTCACATGTCTTTTCCCTTCAGGGTTAGTGAAAAATAATAGTTGTGCTCTTTTCAATCCTATATAATCAATTAACAAAATATTTAAATTGATAAAGTTAATTGTTATTAGAAATAAATCATTTACATTCAATTAAGTTGACAAAGTCTATCACTATCATAAAATTAAATTAATTTAATATTGTTAGAATAACTAATGGTTGTCCAACTACTGATAGATTTAATACTCATTTATTTTAAAATAATAGTAGTTAAGCAAAATATTTAAGTTGTAAAAGGTTGATATACTTCTACTTAAGGATATGATCTCCTCATATGCAAATCAAGGAGAACAGTGATGGATTAGTGTAAGAGAGAAAGGTTTTTAATGAATTTCTAGGTATTTTATCATGTGTTAATATAGTGTATTTTTTCAATGTTATATTTTCATGTATATGAATATCATGTCTAAATTTTAATCATGGTATTAGAACAAGATCTAGAAAATGCATAAAACTTCTTGTTTGGGATATTAATGTAGAAGAGACTTCTATAAGAGTTTGTTGAAGCATCAATCCAAATAAGAAGAGAGGATAGAGTTTTCTCTCATTTTAATTCAGTTGAAAATTGATGTGAAGTCGATTGAAATGGTATAACATTCATTTTCTAACATTAAAATATCAAAGGAGGAGTTTTTAAACAAAACCATAATATAATTATGAACGATGATCACCTTTAATGCTTTGAAGAGGTAAAAATATTTTTTGTGACATATTCCTATGTTGAAATTTCATTCCACTTTAATACCTCTTCTTGTTCGTCTTTTTATTTATGTAGTGTTCCTATAAATGGTCTATAAAAGACCAAATATTAAATACCAAAGAATCCTTTGTTAAAAGAAACTTCACAAAGCTACTCCAAAGGCAATATAAGCATGTTGTATGATCTACAAAAGGTTGTGTTTGTGGTTACCACTTTGTGATACGCGTAAAAAGAAAACTATGGAAAAATTATTATAAACTTCTCTCATTTAAATTTTAGAGTCACATAGTTGTTGTACAAATATATAAAAAATATTTGGCTTTGATTCTTGTATTAGTAAATATTTTTCAATGTTTTCATAGGGAGAAACCCCTTTTCTTGTACGTTGTTGAATTATTGATAGACAATCCAATGTTAGAATGTAATACTAATATTCTTGTCATTACTAACCAAACCATTATGTTCATGATTGTATGTTAAAATCCATGAAATTACAAAGAGATAAAGGTAATAAGAAGAGATTTAGGCTATAATAAATTAATCAAAATATAGTTATTCAATGCCATAACTTGCTATAAACTTAGAAGCCTAATTTTCATGATTTCTTGATAAATCATGATAAACTCAAAAAAAACTCAAAATAAAACATCAAAAAATTTAATAATAAATAAATAAAGAAGACACATAAGATCTACCCATTTTTTTTAATTAAAAAGAGCTGAAAAAAATTCTATTAAAGAATAATTAAGCCTTTTTACATCAAAAAAATGGGTGGAAAATATCACACCCCAGTATGGTTCAAAAATAACCACCAGGGTTAGGAGACACCAAAAAAAACAAGGTAACAAAAAAACTAGATACAATGAGTCCACTGCTAACAAAACATCAAAACTAGACTACAACGAAACATAACCATAAAGAGTTAGGTAGTAAGAATAGTATGGGTAGGCGCATCTACCTCATTCATGTCCAAGCAATGTCAATTGGCATTGGAAAGTGTAGAAATAGGCCAACTAGCATCATTTAACATCTTATCAGTACCATCAACAGAAGGCCCAATATCCCATCCATGTATGCAAGCAATAGCCATAGGGGCTGCAACATCCACTGAAATGACTAACCCATTATCGAATTATTATGAACAGGATCCCCCAACCTGTACCAAAAGTGGGTACGCTAGTAATTTTATGTTTCCATCCTGCCATAGGGGGAGGAGTAGGAGCAAGATGATGAAAATCCCATCCGCTATGCTATCTAGAAGAACCTGCATGAGACACACCACATTTGAAATTTGTCCCTCCATTGTGACAAGAAGGATTTTTTTGAGAGAGAGATCGATATTGGGACCGATTATGGGATGAGGGATCCTCACGAAGCCAACTAAAAGTACAAGGTGAATTACCCAAATAGTCAATAAGACTACGTAGATGTTGAATATCCACATGAATATTCTCCACATGCACAAAAATATGTAGCCAAGAATCATAAAACACTGCATACTGATCAAGCAGGCAAAAAATTTGTGAACCAATATCATGAGAAAAAATAATCTTGTTCTTGGACTTCCAAATATGATAAAGAATGCTAATTCGAAATATATTCCAGAATTCCAACAAAGGTTCTAAAAAATTAGGTGGATATCCAAGAATGATTTTCTGCTAGGAAAAAGGAGAGTGAATGAAGGGATAAAAAAACACTCAATCCAGGTCCAAGCTGAATGAGCCTTTGGGAAAGACTAGAATACATACAGAAAATCATCCAAATCTCCACATAAATAATAGGTAGGGTAATCAATGCCAATATATATAAGTCATTGCCCCATTGGTAGGCCTTGCATTAGTAAAATCCATGCAAAAAAATATTGCTTAGGTTCAATATATTTTGCCCAAACCATTTTGAACCTAGTTCACCAAGTAGAAGGAGGAGAAAGCAGATTCTAATGAGCATTTAGAATAGCAACCATAGGAATATGGGGAGATAACCAAGAATAACCTAGATGGACTTTATACTGAGTCATGGATTTATTCTTAGGCCAACTCCAATCAGCCCACCAATCCTTTTGAAAGTGTTTAAAAATTCTAGGCCACAAAGAAAATGGAGTATTAAAAATCATAGCCTCATAAGTACCTTGATCATCCCACTTAAGATAAAAAAACTTTTTAAATTATCCCAAGGAATCCAGTCTCTGGTGTAGGTGATAGAGTTAATTTCTTTTCTATAAAACTGTTGAGCACGAATCCATTGAACTTGGGCCAAGGGCAACGACTAAATTTTGATAACAGGAGACCACCAAATACTAATAGAGAAAATATAATCATCATTATTTTTTCCATATCCTTCTAAATAAGCTAGGGTTTGAGAGATTCCCAAGCCTTCCAGATACTTTTTACAACAAAGGAACCTGTGATTTTAATAGGAATGAGGGTGGTGATAAGAGTAGATAAATTCAATCCTCACCATACCCTCTTCTACAAGGGACACCAGTAAAAATGCAATGTCGTAGAAGAATTTTCCAGGCTTCATTGCCATTAAGAGATTGCACAACCCATTTTGCACACAAGGCAATTCCATGATGGTGACAATCTAAAAGGCCCAGACCACCAAAAATTTTGGGAAGACAACAAAAATACCAAGCAACTCTATGAAACCCCTTTGTATGAGATGCATTTTACCATAAAAAATCCCTCAAAAATATTTCTAATTTCAAATAGCAAGATTTTGAAGGAAGCCAACATGAGGAATAATAAACATGAGTGGTACCTAGAATCTTAGAGCAGACCCAAAATTTCCCTTCTAGAGAAAGTTGTTTAGTGATCCAATATGTCAATTTCTTCTCCACTTTTTGAATGATGTAATTCCATAACTGAGCAGGTGTACTATGGAAGGCAAAAGGAATACCTAAAAAATTGAATATTTCACCAAGTTGAATCCAACGCCACTGACATTGAGAAAGCCAATGTGGCAAGGGTTTCATAGATGGCCTAAAGCAAGAAGTTTTTTTCCATTGAATACTTTACCGAGAAGCTAGAAAAAAAGTTTCAAGGCATTTAAGAGAAGTGGACAAAGAGTGTTCATCTTTAGAAATGATTAAAAAAGAGTCATCAGAAAAATGTCCATGAACCATTTGAGAAGAAGAATCAGGTAAATCAAGACCACAAATAAATCCATGGGCTACTTTGGAAGCTAGTAAATACCCAAAGCCTCATATGTTAAAATAAAAAGGGAAGGAGCAAGGGGACAACCTTGTCGAATGGATATGAACAATCCAAAGAATTTAAATTGTCAAATTTTTAGGGTAATTACAGTAGAAGCATATTGATAGAGCATGTTCACAAATTGAATGATGCAGGGCCCAAAACCTAAGGACTGAAGCATGGAAAGAATAAAATACCACTCAAGTTTTACATAAGCCTTCTAAAAATAAATTTTAATAAATAACATATCCTATTGTGAAGAGTGATCCTATTCCATTCCTTCCCAAACTGCAATCACATTATCTAAAATATATCTGCCTTACACAAACCCTATCTGTTTAGGTCTGATAATCAAAGGGAGAATTGGGTGAAGCTTGAGAGCAAGGGCCTTAGCAATGATTTTATAGCTTACATTCACCAAAGTAATTGGTCACCAATTAGTGATAATTTTAGGATCACCAGCTTTAGGAATCAGGTTGATATTACCCCTATTTAAGATAGGACCTAAAGATCCAATGTGTAGTGCTTCTTTATAAACCTTAAGAAGATTGGGACCCACAAGATCCCAATTTTTTTTTGATAATTCACAAGGGAATCCATCTAATCCAAGTTCTTTCTCATTAGCCATGGTAGATAAGGCTTACTTCAAATATTCAAAAGACAAAGGAGTTTCACAAACATCTCATTGAGAATATAAGACCCTTTTAGGAATGATCACCTTACATTCAGTTAAAGCTTGTTGGCAAGCTATGGAGAAAGGTTGAGAAACAAAGACATGTTGATAGTGTCTTACAAAGGCTGCACTTATTTCAATGAGATAAGTGAGCCTCTGATCATCAACCTAAATAGCAAAAATCTAAATAGATTGATAAAGTGACCTTAATCACTTAAAAAATTCTTTAGAGACCTTATCCCCAATTTTCAACCAATTCAATCTAGCTCTCAACTGAGCTCCTTTTGCTGCATACAAGTCAGATTTTTTGATTTCATGATGAAGATAAGCTACTTGGGATTGTAAAACATATCTAAAAGGATAAGCTTCAAGATGATCATAGGCTTTGTGTAACTCTTTCTTAAGAGCCACATTTGCAAATCTTCATCATTTAGCAACCTCACCACCAAGAGAGCGTAACATGTTAGTAGTGCGATAAATGGCATGATTCCATCGGGAGATCCAACCAAGGTGACCATTTGGACAAGGAATAAGATTACATTAGTGAACAATATGAGCTTTTATATGAGTGTTTCAGGAAAGAAACATTGAGATAAAATTGATTATGAAACTGTCGAGGCTGGTGTATGGCATGGTTGATGTTAAAAATAATAGGATCATGATTAGATAAGGTCGTATCAGCAAGAGTGTGCACATAGGGAGAAGAAAAGTGTAGACGTTGAAAAAAAATGTGTCATTCTTGGTAAGCATGGCTCTATCTAATCTTTTTAATATTCTTGCAAATCCTACTTGGAAGTTAGACCAGGTATATTAGGAAAACTTAGAAAAAGTAGCAGGACAAAAACAAGAATTAGGGTCTGAAACTTGAAGCATATTTTTTATAAAGAACCACGCTTCACGTGTACCTATAGTCCAATGCATAGGAATTTGTGCAATATTATCAGAGGTTTTTTAAATCATATTAAATTCCCTACATAAAACCTAGATAGCAAGCGGTAAATGAAAAGCAAGCCAACTCTAGAGTGCACATCGCTCAGAAGCATCATTAGAGGCATAAATATTAACAATTCCAAAGGGTTTACCATGAATTTATAGTAGAGACCAAACAGCTTGACGGGAGGGATGAGATCCCCAAGAAACAACATTACGCCACCATTTAGAAGCAATAAAAAGTAACATCACCTCCTTTCCCATAAGGATAACTAGTAACATGAAACCCACCATGTGGCCATAAAAAATTGCAGGTATAGTGAAGAGGAAAGTCAAAAATATTGATCTCTTATAGACAAACAAAATAAAGCATACCAAACATGGAAGACGCTCGAGACAACTCATCACTGACCATATATTTTTAGACTAGTTTCTTCAGCCCTCTAATATTCCAGGAATAAAAAATTATTGAGATCTATCAAGGTGCATGTCAACCTCAATGACCTCTCTATCACCAAGGTGGCCAAAATATTCATAAGAGTTAGAAAACCATCCACTTTTCAATTGAATTTTAGAAGGTGAATGTCTCACTTCATATTATTTGCACCTTTTATCAAACAAAAATTCCATCCGACCCCCCCATGCAGGGTTGCGGGAGCGACAAACTTTAGAAACTTGAGAAACATCAACAATAGAATATTTTGTAAAGGAAGGAGGAACATGAGTAGGGGAATCTTGAGCAAAAATAGTGGCAAAAGAAGCTATAGGGGAAGTGGAAGGGATTTGAATGGCAGGGAGAGGTTGGTGTGCATGAATGACAAGGACAGGTGGTGGAGATAGTTGCACTGGAGGTGCACTATGGGCTGCCTAAAGACTGGCAACTGGGGGTTTGGGTTGATGGTTTTTTTTGGTATGCACCACCACCCAGTCATCTTGTCATCCATTCATAGAAGGTGGTGGAGCAGTAGAAGAAGAAGGAGGAGCCTCACGCAATTTAAATTTGCTATCCATAAGAGGACAATATTTATTCTTATGAGTCACAGATTGAAAATGATAACAAGTGTTAGGTAAATTGATATACACCACCCATTTCCTGATGGTGTGTTCCTCATACTTGATATCAATAAAATCATACATATCCTTTTTCATATCAAATTTGACACACACTCATCGAGAGGGACGATGACTAAAAAACTGCTCTAGTTCAAGATACACAAAAGTCCCTAAAGGAGCAGCTAAAGATTACAGAAAAATCCATAAGGGAAGAGGTAAACCTGAGAACTCCACCCACACTGGAACTTCCAGAGAGACTTCATTTTTAACCATAAAATAATGATTATAGGGTTGAAAAATGAGTTGAGAACTATGAACAGTCTAGGGGCCTTTTTGCAAAGCCTTTTCAGCATGAGTGGGATCAACAAAATAAAATAAGAAAAAACCCTTTGTCAAATTTTAGATATTTTCAACTTTAATACCATGAGGTTGGCAGACATGTTGGAACCAATTCGTAACCAGGGTATCATTCAGAATACGACCAAGAAAATATCCAACTAAATGAGTTTGTTTATACCAGTTACATGCATTTTGTAAATCTTCAACAGGAAGAAGAATCTCAGGGATAGGACCATTACCTCATGGAATCCTTTTGGAACAAACTTGTGAGGATTTTTCTTGGGTGTCATTAGTTACTCCAGCAACTTCAACATCAACTGAAGCTATTTGAGGAGCAAAAGCCATTAAAAATGCGGTTAAACACCTCTCAAGGTGGTGTTAGTGGGACTTAATTGTAGGAGACTACGATAAAAAAACTTGTACAAAAGTCAACAAAGGTTGTGGCAGGACAATAGTACGACACAGAAAAACCCTAATTCTAATAGATAAAATAAAATAAATCATAGAAGGAAATAAATCACTGGGAATGAGGGACGATAGTGGGCTCGATAAAAATTAGCATTTATGCATAATATCACACCTTTCTAATCTTAGCCCCTCAATAAAAATTAGTATTTACGAGCACATTTCTAATCTCAGCCCCTCATACCCTGCATTGTCCCTTCAAATATAGTGACTTAGAAAATGGATTCGTCTTCCCATCTCAATGGATTAAATGCACCCCAACTACTTATCCTACAACAATACCCATGATATTTAACATGTTATATATAACATTAACGAAGGATCCCACCATACATAGAGGTGAAGATAAGCATCGCGTATGAGTCGACTGCGCATAGGTGTGTCCAATTGGTGTCTCATTAAAGCTTTAATGATGTTTCTCTTGTTTGTGGGTGTGATAAATATCCTTTTTATTTTTGTGTGAGCCATGAATGGAGATTTTAGTTTATGATATATTAAAGAACTTTGTCTAGGATTTATTCTTTTTTTTTGGTTTTTCTGTGCTGATATTAAGTGATTCACTAAATAAATCATGGTTGTAATTGCTACAGTGTTTTTAAACTTGTAGGTTACTCGTGAGTACCCACAAAACTTCTAATGAAAAAATAGGGGCAAGTAACTAGCTGACTTGCGGTGAGTTACTCGATCATTATTCATCGAGTACTTGGCTATTAATTTGTAGGTCTCATACGAAGGTGCAAAATATGTAAAAGGAATGCTTATGTACTCAAATAGGAGGATCAAGAAGTCAAGTTCATTAATTAAGCACAAGATACATGACACTCTTATTCTTTGTAAGTAGAGCATGTACCTAACTAATAGTATGTCCTAACATAAAAAGGAGAAGTAAAAACTTTAACATTTGAAAATGGGTGTTCAAAAAATCATTAAAAGCATCCATAACAGCCTAAAATAACATACAATAAATAAATTATAACTTGCATTTAAGATGAATAGGAGTTTCTAAATTCATTAGAGTAATATTTAGAAGTATGTAAGGATGTTTTGTTTCTTAAATAAATAATAATAAAAGGTAAAAATAAAAATAAATATTTCCTTATAAAAATGTATAGTACTGGATATGTTTACAACATGGTTGAAATAATAGGGAGATACTATGACATAATGTAGTAAGAATAGAATTTTTTACTACGCTAATAAGGCTCTATTCATCTACTTCGAACCAAGAGAAAATAGATAATTACTTTCATTTATAGTAAGATTTGTTTATTTTCTAATCCACCATAGTAAGACTACACATTAAATCTAACCACTTGTACCTTAAATTACCCAATTAGATATAGACAAGTTAAATTAAACCAATTACAAAAATACATGTGCATAGAGATAAAATAAACCTTACAAATAAGTATCATAATATATCATTTTGGTGTTAGGAGTGTAGCAGCTAATATCTCGACAACAACATACTATTCTATGGTAGGGTTCCTATTGAGGAGTGCAGTGACTATGAACTTGGTGGTAGGATACTATTCTATGGCATGGTTCCTATTTAGGGGTGCAACAACTATGGTCTCGATGATAGAATACTTCTCTATTGTAGGGTTCATATTGAGGATTGCAATGACTATGATCTTAGTAATAGGATATTATTCTATGGTAGAGTTCCTATTAAGAGGTGCAATGGATATGGTCTTGGTAGTAGAATATTGTTCTATGTGGCTGAAATCTTAGTGGTGGGATATTATTCTATGATAGCGTTTCTATTGAGGGGTGCAATATCTACAATCTTGATGGTAAAATATTGATCTATGGTAGGGTTCTAAAGATCCATTAACTATGACTTAGTTTTGGTTGGCATAAATCCAAAAATACCATGACCATTAATGGTGAGGGTGACTCTGCAAAGTAGGAGGTTGTATCCTTTGTTAATGAGAAATATTGTAAGGGAAAAATATTTCTTGAGCATATTTTTGACTTGGGAACAAAAATTTGGTTGAATGTAGTCAAAGGAAAGATGAGCATACTAGAGAAATATTTCAATTTATCAATGGAAAAAAGGAAATTAATCATCTTATAAAAAGTTGCAGATCTAGGAGTAGATCAAGGGAATATTTGTTTAGCATAAAAACTATGGGAACTAGACCATGTACTGACTCAATTTGAAAATGGGTTTGTGAAAAATGGAAACCACTAAGATTTATGGAAATTATTGTTCTTCCAAAGAATTTGTTTTGGTAAAATTGAAATGTGAGGAAGACATGACTCAAATTTTTTAGGACCCTTGTTTTTATGGTAGAAGAGGATTGTTCCTAAAACACTAGACTCTAGAATTTGATTAGTACCATCAAATTATTATGTAGGCCCTAGTTTTGGTATGATAATTGGGGTTTCCTTTACATCTATGGAGGAAAGAAATATTAGGAGTAATTTTGAAAGAATATAGTTAAGTTATTGAACTTGATTGAAACAACACTACTAGATACCAATTACTATATGCTAGATGTTTTGTTAGTATCAATTTAGAGATATATTTACCATATTTATGTGAACTTATTTCAGAACTTAGAAAATGGTTGCAAGTGATTGAATATGAGAACATGCCCATCAAATACAATGTTTGCTTCATATTTTGACATATGGGGAGTTTTTTTCCCCAATTAGTTGGAAAACAAGCTACAAAAATACATCTTGTAAAAAAAAAGAATGGAAATGATTTAATGAAGAAATAAATCTTAATAAGGTGTAATTTGGGTAAAGAGGAATAGGTAAATCTACATTAGAAGGATAATGGCTTGGTTATAGTCATAATTGAAGAAGGGATATTATGGATAAACATTTTAGGGTATGCCCTACTATTTCTAGTCCATGTTTATCATAAAATAAAATTCCTATCATGAATCCCTAGAAAAATTTAAAAATGAAGATGTTAAAACTCTATAAAATGAGGAAAGAGAAATTGTTGAATGTGATACTATGATTAATGATCTTAAAGTACCTAAGATAAATAATATGAAAAGGAAAACTTAGAACTTCATGAATTTGATCAAAGAAAATTTTTAGAAAAAGAGAAAAAAAGTCCCATTTTTAGAACAATGAGGAAAAGTAAAAAGAATGGGATTCATATAGGTAGTAAATTTAACCCTAATAAACCTTCAAATAAAGGTATTTTACATCAATAAATAGTTGTAGATGTGGAAAATAAAATCCAAATAACTCTTAATCTAAGTGAGAAGAATCATCCCAGTAGATCTAAGAAATAAAAGTCATATACTAGAATATGAGGGGCCTAAATTCCCCAAAAGAAGGAACAAAATACAACAATTGCATGTATAAAAAAAGGGAGACACTTATGATGAAGGCATGGTCTAATTCCATGTTGATAAAAAGAAGGGTTTTTGGTTCCTCTATTCCCTTTTTTTTCTCTTTTTTTTGTGGGGGGGTTTTTGGGGGGGGGGGGGTGCCCCCCGCCCCCCCCCCGCCACCCCTCCTCTCTCCGGTCTCCGGGGGGCGGTTGTGGTTTTCTATTTGAGCCCGCGCCGCCCCCTTTTTTTTATTTTGGTGGGTTTTGGGTTTTTGGGGGAGGCCCCCCCCCCCCCCCCACACCCCCTACACCAAACATATCAAAATAGATATATCATGTTGGTTTAAAACATTGTCTTTCCCTTCAAATACCTTAATTATTGAAGCATCATATAGGGGGGGTTGGGGTGTGGGGCAAAAGGATGGAAGATTGGGGACCTTGAGTTTGAGTCTAAGAGAGTCATCCCTTTTTAATTAGAAGAGTATTTATGATTTAGCTTAATATTGATTGTGCAAGGACCCCATCCTAAAACTATTTTTGTAATTCTCATATGATTATGTAATGACCACATTCCAATGTGGGGACCCCTTTATAATTATATTGTGTAATACATTGTAATGGTATGTGGAAATTGAGGCACCTAGACAAGTGGGGCCATTTCCTATTATCATTATCAAGAATGTAACCGATTTTTGGTAAAATATTATAGCTCGAGTTGCACATTGCATGTAAGACAACTCTTGAGCATTAGGTTAGGGTTGCATGAAGTGTATCTTTAAAATACATGGGTCCATAAAATGAATGTATATTTTTACAAATTAATGAAAGTATTGAAGGATGTTGTGCCCTAAAAGAGGCCTATGATTCTATGTTATTTTGAGATATTGCTTTAATTTTGCATTTATATTTTGTATTGCAATATTTATGTGAATGAGTTTATTTTTATAAAAATTTCCCACCAAAGGGTATCAGAGTTCTTTCAAGGATAGAGTTTCACTATGAATACAACAATTATTTCCCTTCCATTCGATTGTTAGGTATAAGTTTCTCATGTTTTCCATTTTTTTCTTTTTTTATTTACTATTAAAAAAACACATTTTTTTTGTAATAGTTTATTAGGTTAGAAACCTTATGTTGGGGGTTTTAAAATACCATAGAGAATGTATCATTATTGGCTAAGCTAGATTGCCCATAAAGTGTCTAGTGAAGTGAGGGATGATCAGGATCCAATACTTAGGCCTTATATAGTCATAATTCATAGCATATAGGAAATTATTACTGATAGAAAACCATAGTGTTTGTGATAGAATAGTGTTAGTAATAAGAAATGTTAATTATAGAACAATATCAGTAATTGATAGTGCAAAGATAATATCATAAGGGGTTATCTAACAAGAAACCAATTTTTGAGCAAACCAATCCTCTAGGAGAAAAACCAACAACACTTGAAGACATTACTTACCCTAAAAAATAAAGTTGTGATATACACCTCATTGTGATCATCTCATCGAGGTAATAAATTTCGTATATAACACCCAAAAATGTTATCTTGAGGTCTAGTCCATTGCTATCATATTTTTGAGTTGATCATTTTGATATATAGTACCCAAGAACATTTTTTGGCTCCTTACAAAACAAGTAACTCTTGGAACTATACTTCTATTTTTAGTAAGTCAGTAGTAGTGGTACAAATCACACCAAAATGGCTAGGAACACTATAGAATAAACCAATTTTATGGACCAAATACATACCATAATTAGTAACCTTCTAAATGATACTAAACAAATGAAGGATTAAATACAACTTTTGATAGGTGACTACATAAGCTCCAACACTTCATTTGAATAAAGATTCATATATGTTAATGAAAACATAAGGATGTCCCAAAGGTCTTTGAGCATCAAGATATTGATACATTAGGTAGAGAAAAAATAATCCTTAGGGACAAGGAAGTCTCTCACTCTCTTTTTGACTTTGATACTCCCTTTAAGATGCCCAAGTAGAATTTCGTAATTTCAAAAAAAAGGACATGGATGGGTGGTTATGTTGAGCATATCAAGTTTTCAAACTACATAATATCCCTAGATATTTTTATGTCACTATGAAATATTTCAACTTTAAATTTGAAGCTTTACATTGGTAACAATGGTTACAAAACATAGTTCTCAACTCTTCTTGGAAAGATTTTGAGTCATAATTACTCCCTCATTTTGGTCCTAGTGAGTATGAGGACTATACAAGAGCATTAATTAAACTAAAATAAACCTCTATAGTTATTGACTACTAGGTCCAATTTGAGAAACTAGCTAATAGGATCAATTGGTTGAATGAATATTTTTCAGAGTTGTTTCATCAGTAGCTTGAAGGATGATATCAAGGTTGAGGTCAAGATATTCAAACTTTGAAATATGATGCAATCCATATGATTGGTGTGATTTGTTGAAGAATTTGTTTTGAATAAAAGTAGATCACCTAAATTTCCATAGACCAAACTCTCATTTACTTCCACGTTCACACCCAATACTAGAAATAAATCTACCCCCTACAAGTGCTTGACTACAAAAGAGATGGATGCTCAACACACATAATATTTATGTTATAATTGTGATTAAAAATATTCATCAAGGCATAAATGCATCCAAAAAAAGGTATTTTTATTGGATGAAGATGATTCAATAAGAAATGAACCAATTGATAATGAAGTAGAACCATTAGAGGAACCACCTCAAGATGAGGGTGAAACACAAGAAGAGCCAAAACCAATAAATTTTGTCCATGCTCTTGCAGGAATTGGTACCCCTCAGAAAATGGAAGTGGTAGGCTTTTTCAAAGGCTAATGTATTACAATTCTCATTGATTTAGGAAGTACACACTAATTTATTGATCGCCAAGTCACCAAGCGAGCCAATTGTTAAATACATGTATGCAAATCCTTTGAGATTATGGTGGAAAATGGTAGAACTTTACCTTGTAAAGAAAAATGTTGTAATATTAAGTTGAAGATAGGATATTATGAACCCAAAATGGATATGTTTACTCTTCAACTAGGAGGATGCAATATTATGCTAGGAGCTCAATGGCTAGGTACTTTGGGAACCATATCCTATAACTATGTAGAGCTATGAATGTAGTTTTCATAGAATTGTAGGTTTTACATTATTCATGGTTCACAAGTAGGACTTCCTTGGATTATCAATTCAAACCTTATGCAAAAGTTGTCAAAAAAATCTTTCCATGGGGTAATCGATCAAATATTTTCAATACAACTACCCATTTTAGTAGAGGATAAAGTCCCAAAATATTTGTAATTCAATCTAACTAAGCATGATGTAGTTTTTGTGGAACTAATAGAATTACCACCTTGTTGCTTCCATGATCATGCAATCCCATTGGTCCTCGATAGTGTTCCATATAAAACTAGACCTTATCAGTATCCCCATGCACTTAAGTCATAAATAGAATACTTAGTACAAGAATTATTAAAAGCAAGAGTCATTCGACCTAGTAACACTCCTTATTTTTCTTCAATCTTATTGGTTCAAAAGAAATAGATCCTAGCAGTTGTGTATAGATTTTTGTGAGCTCAATAATCTTACCACTAAGGAAAAATTTCTTATCCAAAGGTAGATGAATTATTTTATGAGTTGCATGGTGCTATATTTTTCTCAAAGTTAGATCTTCACTTGAGTTACCATCATATATGGCTAAAGGAGGAGGATATTCCTAAAATAGATTTTTTCACTCGTGAAGGCCATTATCAATTCTTGGTTATGACATTTGTCTTAACAAATGCACACTTCAAATTTTATAGCCTCATGAGCAATATTTTTTACCCATTTATTCATAACTTCCTTTTAGTTTTATTTGATGATATTTTGGTTTATAGTCTCTCTTGGGAGGAGAACCATATCCATGTGGATCAGACTTTGCTACTTTTAGCTTAACATTAGATTTATGCTAAGAGGTCTAAGTGTTCTTTTATGTTGACTAAAGAAGAGTATTTGGGACCCCATCCTAACACTATTTAGCAATTCTCATATGATTATTTAATGATGCCATTCAAATGTGGGGACCCATTTATAATGTTATTTTGTAATACTTTGTAATGGTATGTGGCAAGTGAGGCACCTAGACAAGTGGTACCATTTCATGTAACAATTATAAAGAATATAATTGATTTTTAGTAGAAGATTCTATATCGAGTGGTATTTTTTATATAAGGCAACTCTTGAGAATTAGGTTAGGCTTGTATAAAGTGTATATTTAAAATATATGGGTCGATGAACAAATGTATCTTTTTTTAAATTAATGAAAGTATTGAAGGAGATTTCTCCCTAAAAGAGGCCTATGTTTTAGTGTTGTTTTGTGAGATTTATTTAATTATGCATTTACATTTTTCATTGCAATATACTAGCCTTTTATGAAATTATATTTTAATTGCAATATTTATGTGAATGAGTTTATATTTATTAGAAGTGTATACAACTAAAATGTGTAATCATAAGGAGACTCTTCAAAGTACCTCCTTCTAACTATCTAACCTACCTAGGGTATCCTCAAGGCTAATTGGTGTCTTTCCTAAGAAAAAGTGCACTTTCCCTCATAGGAAGCAAGGACATCTCAATTGATATGGCATCAGATTCAGGGCCATATTGCTTTAAGATGGCCATGCATGTGTAACTATGAATGTTGGACATTTTGAGTCCTCTAAGTCAAATTTGTCATTGATGTCACCTGATAGAGTAATCACTCTTATCAAAGAATTTGGAAAGAAATAAATTCATTCAAGGTTGTCACATTCATCCAGGAAAAATCTTCATCAGTGCAAAAGTGAAAGGAAAAAGACTCCATAATATTTTAATATTAATGGAAGCACAGGTTAAGCTATTGGTCCATAAAAACCCAAGATGGTTATTGCAAAATTTAAAAAGGAGGTTTAATAATTATTTATAAATTATTTAAATTCACAAGGAATTTAAATTTTATAAATAATATTTTATTTTGCCAAGGTTGTGCATTAAGACAAGGCTCCAAGGTTTATTTAAACTAAAACCTAAGGTTGTTTTGTTTTAATTTATAACATTTAAATTTTAATTTTAATTTAAATATATTATAAATTAAAACCACACCGACATAGAATTTATTCGAAGCACTGACATGATTGCATAAGAAGAAAAGGGCAGTATATACAATGCCATCAAAGACATTAATCACTCACCCTTGCATTTTTTTGTAGCGCATGCGAAAAGGTTTGTGATTCTTAAAGGCTTGACGATTTAAAAAAAATGGAAGCAGAGAACGTGTGAAGTTGTTGAGAACATAAGCCAACATGGATTAGTGGTGTGTTGGCTTAGAAAGAGAGAGGAGATCCTGCGTTCGATTCTCTTGAGGTTTGCTTGTAAGTACAAAGCTCTCGAAGCACATCTTGATTATTTTGGAAAGCACTTATTTGTGGGGTATTTGATGTTGGTCATGCCTTTTTGGGCACGTGAGGGCACGTTTTCCAATGAAAACTTGGATGCGACTAAGGCATTTGAAAGGAGGACATCAAGGAATCAAATCCCTCTGAGAGGTAAAGATTTGAGCAAGTCCTAGAGAGGACTTATTGAGTAGATTTGATTAGGTTCTAAGTGGATCCTTGGAATATTTGGACAAGGTCTAAGTGAGCTTGTTGAGAATATTTGGAAAGAGTTATCCTATGGAAGATATCCATGAATTTGTAATTTAGGAGATCAGAATCTCCTTTGGACAGAGGTCCATAAATATTGCAATTGGGAAGGATTCCCAAAAGATTATTTGAGAAATATTTAGAACAAATATTTTTCCATGGAGGTAGCCCACATTGGGTGAACCTTGTTAAAATGATGTCTCTCATGTGTGTGATTCTTTGTATGACGTTTACTGGTTTATTAATGCTAATGCTACTATTTGGATTAAAAGGGAAATTTTTTTATTATATACTGTTCACCCCCCCTCTCAGTATAAGCACATGTTCTTCAATTTGTATCAGAGCAGGTCTCTCCATGAAGTGTCTAACAGATTGGAAGAGGATACTTTGGTAGTACACATGACTTCAAAAAATGAGGAAGAGACTATGTTTGATATAAAAGAATAATTCTTTGCTGCTCTTAGAAAATTGGAAATACTTAGAGAGAAAAATTTAAGCTTGAAATAACAAATTCAGGAAGATGAAGAAGCAAGAGTGGAAGTTATACAAAACCTCATAGAACTCAAGATTAAGGTAGAATAAGGAAATAATATTGAGTAAGATATGACAAATCTATTGAGAGCCAAGGAAACAAAATGTGAAATATTGGAAGCACAAATTTTTCTCCTAAGGAATAAATTGGAAGGGACCAAGATACTACAAGATACATAATATGAGAAACAAAAAGAGGAATCAAGCTCCCGAAAGGTAGAAACTTCAAATAAATAAAATCAAGCAAAGGACATAAGAAAGGAATAAAGCAAAGAAGAACCCTAGATAAGGGTTAATCACAAGAAGAATATGACCTCTTCACAACATCCAAGACCTACAAACAGGTTACATAATTTCTTCCATGGTCATTGTTTATCTTGCAATAAATATTTTCATAGAGCTGCTCATTGTATTCATCTTGCAAGATACAATAGAAATTTCAATTCCTTTGCACCTCTCATGGATGATGATTTTATATGTTACAAATTCAATAATTTTGGGCACAAGGATAGATGGTGTAAAATGGTACTTCCTGGGTTCAGAAAAACAATTCCAATAACTAGGAAGGATGGAAGAAAGAATGTTAGGGAAAAATATTTGTTAGTATAAACAACCCTTCATGCTCAAGATAAAGAAGAACAATGGTATCTGGGTAGTGGTTTCTCTAGTCACATGACAGGAGATAAAGACAAGTTCATTGTACTAAAGGAAACAAATAGAGGATCAGTAAGTTTTGGTGATAATGGATCAACAAGGATTGTTGGGAGAGATACTCTAAGTTTAGACAATGCAAAAACAAAAATAGAAAATGTTTTGTATGTCAAAGGGTTAAAACACAACCTAATGAGTATAATTCAACTTTACGATCAAGGATACATGGTCACCTTCCATCCATATAGATGTGAGATAAGGAAAATAGATACAGGAATAATCATTGCAAATGCAAAAAGGATCGCAAACAACTTATACATGCTCAATGAGATCAAAGGGAAAAATTTATTTCTATCACAAGAATATATATGGTTGTGGCATAGAAAATTGGGTCATTTGAATTTTGACAACATAGTCAACATAATAAATAAATAGGCAGTTAGATATTTACCTAAAATAAGAAGACCTCAAAACATAATTTGTGCACCCTGTCAACATGGAAAGAAAACTAGGACAGCGTATAAACCAAAAGGCTATATGTCATCTTAGCCTTTGAGTCTAATAGATATTGATTTGTTTGGTCCTATCATAACACAAAATATTCGGGGTGAGAGTTACTTCATGTTGTTTGTAGATGATTATTCCAGAATGGTTTGGGCAACTTTCCTAAAATAGAAGTCAGAGGCCTTCAAAAAATTTAAAGCTTTCAAGAAGTTGGTTGAAAATGAAACAGGAAAAATGATTAAGTGTTTATGATCCGATAGAGGAGGAGAATTTACTTCAAATGAGTTTGTATAATTTTGTTAACAAAATGGAATCAAGAGAGAGTACTCAGTAGCAAGAACCCCCCAGCAAAATGGAGTAGTTGAAAGCAAGAAAAATACTATTGAAAATATGGCTAGAGCTATGTTAAAAGAATATAAGTTATCATATGGTTTTTGGAAATAAGTAGTATATGCAACTGTATACATAATTACTAGGGCTCAATTAATGGTAAATCATCACAAGACTCCTTATGAGCTTTGGAAAGGAAGACCTGCTACTGTAAAACATTTCAAAATGTTTGGAAGCAAATGTTACATAAGACGAGAATATCATAATTTGGAAAAATTTGATCCAAGATGTGATGAGGCAATTTTTCTTGGTTATTCTACAAAGAGCAAGGCTTACAGATGTTACAACAAAATAACATGCACTATGGTGGAAAGTATGAATGTAAAAATTTATGAGAAGATAGATTATAGAGAACTAGTTCAACAAACTATATACAAAGAAGATGGATGTTGTCAAGAAGAATTTTTTTAGGAATTAGATAATGATGAAGAAGAAACACAAAGGCTTCTTCCTAAGACTCCTTCCAGGTATGTAAATAAACATCACCCAAAATATCAGATCATCGGGAATCCAGATGAAAGATAGAAAAGGAGAAGAATAATAAAACCATATAAGTAGGTAAATTTTTCTTTGCTATCTAATATTGAGCCAAAATATTTCACTCAGGCTAGTGAAGATGAATTTTGGGTTAAAGCAATGAATGAGGAATTGGATCAGATAGAAGAGAGAAAAAATTGAAAACTTGTTCCACAACCAAAGGATAAAAATGTGATTGGCACAAAATGGATTTTCAGAAATAAGTTGAATGAAGTTGGACAAGTGATCCGAAATAAAGCAAGGTTAGTATGCAAAGGTTATGCACAAGTAGAAGGAATTGATTTTGATGAAACATTTGCTCCAATTGCATGAACTGAAGCTATAATAATGTTTTTAGCTTTTGCAAGTTTCAAGAACTTCAAGGTATATCATATGGATGTCAAGTCAGCATTTCCAAATGAGGTTCTAGAAGAAGAGGTCTAAATTGAATAGCCAGAGGGATTCATACTAGCAGATACACCAGATCAGGTATGCATATTGAAAAATGCATTGTATGATTTAAAGTAGGCTCCCAAAGCATGGTAGTCAAGATTGGATAAGTATCTACAAGAATATGGATTCAATAAAGGTATAGCAAATAGTAATTTGTATATCAAAAATGAAGGAAATGATCTTATAATAGTGGTTGTTTATGTTGATGACATAATTTTTGGGGGAAAAAATGACAATATGTGCAAAGCATTTTCTAAGAATATGAAAAGTGAATTTGAGATGTCTATGCTTGGTGAATTATCCTTATTTCTTGGTCTTCATATTTCATAATGATAAAAGGGAGTGTTTCTTTCTCAATCCAAGTACATCAAGGAGATGTTGAAGAAATTTAGTTTAGAGGATTGCAAACTAGTAATTAGTCCTATGGTAATAGGGTGCAAGTTGAGTAAGGATGATGAATCTCCAAAGGTAGATTAGAGACTATACAGATCCATGATTGGCAGATTATTATATGTCACAACTACAAGACTAGACATAGTACAATTAGTGGGATTAGTGGCAAGGTTTCAAGCAACACCTAAGGTTAGACCCTAACCACCTTATTTTATAACTATTACAGTTGATTATTACTATTACTATCACTAACCCAATTGGTACTGTCACTTACTGATGGGGGAATACACACTCACATAACCACCCAGACCAATATTTTCAAAAGCACATTCATTATCTTGGAAAAGATTACAATGCTAGCCTGTAGGCCTAGTTTTCTATTTGCACATGTAGGCTGCCTCACGTTCGATGATCTTCCTATGCTCCCAGGAAGAATAACATCTTCCTCTTATCCAAAAATCCTCTACTTACCCCCCTTGGAAGAAAAACATACCCAGACAGGTCCAGAGTGGGCCTCTTGCCTCCAACTCTGCAACACTGCCTCGACAGTTTTTTGACCCCTTCTACATGCCTATGCTTCTCCTTTTAAAACCCCTCTAGGTTTCTTTCGAGGTCCCGACCCTCTAGGCCATTAATGACCCCCCAAGAAGAATACATCTTTCGAATCTCAAAAATTGGCTCTTCCTCGCCTTCGATGACTGCACCTTCACATCTTTTACTTAATCTAGAAACTACCATCGGGGTAGCCGTAGAAGCATGCATTGATGAGTCGCATGATCGTATCTGACCTTTGGACATGATAGTCGAGTGGCCGCCATGCTCAACAAGCTTATCAAGAAATAAATCTGGCTTTAATGAGGCCTTTGACCGCCTCAGGAAGCACCATCTAGGGACGCATGTCTTTTCCTCACTGCTTTTCCTCTTCGTTGGGTCACGATATCATGACATGTCATGATATCACAACATTTATCTTCCTTGCTGCCTTTCCTATTAGTCAGGTCATGATATCGTGACATGTCACGATATCACGACATTTTTCTTTCATCGTTGTCTTCTTCTCCTTCGGGTCACAAAATTGTGACATGTCATGATATCGTGACATCTTCTCCTTCCAGCTCCTCTTTCTCCTTTTTGGTTGCGAAATCATGACATGTCACGATATCGTGACATCTTTCCTCTCTGGCTCCTCTTCGCTTCTCGGGTCACAAAATCGTGGCATGTCGTGATATCGCGATAGCTTGCCTTCTGCTCTCGCTCTCTGCTTTGAGTCGCGACATCACGACATGTCATGATATCATGACAGTTTTCTTTCTTGCTTCATTTTTTGCTCCTTCGGTCGTGATTTTGTGACATGTCATGAAATCATGACATTTTTCTTGGATGCCTTCTCCTTCCTTCCTGAGTCACGAAAACGCAACATGTTGCGATATTGCAACACTTTTCTCTCTGGTGCCTTCTCTCGACTTCTGGTCACGAAAATGCGACATGTTGTGATATCGTGACATTTTTATCCTCTGCACCCCCTCTTGTCTTCTGGTCATGAAAATGGGACATGTCGTGATATCGTGACATTTTTCTCCTCTATGCCTCCTCTTTGTCTTCTGGTCGCGAAAATGGGACATGTCGCGATATCGCGACATTTTTCTCCTTTGTGCCTCCTCTTTGTCTTCTGGTCACGAAAATGCGACATGTCGTGATATCGCGACATTTTTATCCTTTGTGCCTCCTCTTTGTCTTTTGGTCGTGAAAATGTGACATGTCGTGATATCATGACATTTTTCTCCTCTACGCCTCCTCTTTGTCTTTTGGTCACGAAAATGCAACATGTCGCAATATCGCGACATTTTTCTCCTCTGCGCCTCCTCTTTGTCTTCTGGTCGTGAAAATGCGGCATGTTGCGATATCACGACATTTTTCTCCTCTGTGCCTCCTTTGGTCTGCTGGTCGCAAAAATGCGACATGTCGTGATATCGTGACATTTTCCTCTTTTGCGCCTCTTCTTGTCTCCTGGTCGTGAAAATGTGACATGTCGCGATATCGCGACATTTTCCTCATCTACTCCTCTTCTTGTCTCCTGGTCACAAAAATGTGACATGTCGTGATATCGTGACATTTTCCTCATCTACTCCTCTTCTTTGTCCTTTGGTCATGAAAATACGATAGGTCGCAATATTGCGACACTTCCTCCTTTGCGCTTTCTCTCGTCCTCTGGTCGCGATAATGCAACATGTCGCGATATCGTGACACTTCTCTCTCTTGCGTCTCCTTCAGCTTTATGGTTGTGATTTCACAACATGTCATGAAATCGTGACATTTTTTTGCTCCACATCTCTCTCTCCTCCCTGAGTTGTGAAAACATGACATGTCACAATATCGCGACACTTTTCTCTATCGTGATATCGTGACATCAAGGCAAACACTTAGAAATTTTCTTGTCGATGCAAGATTGCTCTACTACCACTGGATGCTCCTGCATCAGACAACCGGGGTGCATTGAGAGATGACCTTCACTATTGTACTATTTTGCATTGTGTAGGATCCATTGCTTCTTCTTCATCTGATGGATCATTAACCTCCCAAACTTCATCTTCACCATGGTCTTCTCTCCTTGGCTCAACCCTTCTTCGTAACTACTTTTGCAGGGCTCGCACTTACCTCTACAAAGCTCTAAAATCTTCTTCAGGTACCACCACCATGATTTCTTCATGGAGGCATTCTTCTTTACTCTCTTCTCTCAACCCTTCAACAGATCTTGGTGTAAACTGCCTCACGTTCGATGATCTGTTTACACACTCAAGAACTTTATGCTCTTCCATAGATCCTAGTGCAAACTGCCTCACGTTCGGTGATCTGTTTGCACACTCAAGAACTCTACACTCTTCCATAGATCTTGGTGCAAACTACCTCATGTTTGGTGATATGTTTGCACACTCAAGAACTCCCACTCTGATACCATTGATGGGGGGGAATACACACTCACATAACCACCCAGACCAAGATTTTCAAAAACAACTCATTCATTAACTTGGAAACATAGATTACAATGCTAGCCCGTAGGCTTAGTTTTCTATTTGCACATGTAGGCTGCCTCACGTTCGACGATCTACCTGCGCTCCCAGGAAGAAAATCTTCTTCCCAATCTCAACTCCTCTACTTCCCCCCTGGAAGAAAAACATACCCAGATAGGTCCAGAGTGGGCCTCTTGCCTCCAACTCTGCAACACTACCTCGACAGTTTTTTGACCCCTTCTACATGCCTATGCTTCTCCTTTTAAAACCCCTCCAGGTTTCTTTCGAGGTCCCGACCCTCTAGGCCATTAATGACCCCCCTGGAAGAATACATCTTTCGAATCTCAAAAATTGGCTCTTCCTCGCCTTCGATGACTGCACCTTCACATATTTTACTTAATATGGCAACTGCCACTGGGGTAGCCATAGAAACATGCATTTATGAGCCACCTGATCATCTCTGACCTCTGTACATGACAGTCGAGTGGCCACCATGCTCATCAAGCTTACTGGGCAAGAAATTTGACTTTAATGAGGCCTTTGACCGCCTTAGGAAACACTATCTAGGGACGCATGTATTTTCCTCCTCGCTACTTTTCCTCTTCGTCGGGTCACGATATCATGACATGTCACGATATCGTGACATTTCTCTTCCCTACTACCTTTCCTCTTAGTCGGGTCGTGATATCGTGACATTTTTCTTTCATCGCTATCTTCTTCTCCTTTGGGTCGCGAAATCATGACATGTCACGATATCGTGACATCTTCTCCTTCCAGCTCCTCTTTCTCCTTTTCGGTCACAAAATCATGACATGTCGCGATATCGTGACATATTTCCTCTCTAGTTCCTCTTCGCTTCTCGGGTCGTGAAATCATGACATGTCGCGATATCACGACAACTTGCCTTCTGCTCTCGCTCTCTGCTTTGGGTCACGAAATCGTGACATGTCGCGATATCATGACAGTTTTCTTCCTTGCTTCCTTTTCTACTCCTTTGGTCATGATTTCGTGACATGTTGCAAAATCATGATATTTTTCTTGGACGCCTTCTCCTTCCTTCCTGAGTCGCAAAAATGTGACATGTCGTGATATCGTGACACTTTTCTCTCTGGCGCCTTCTCTCGGCTTCTGGTCACAAAAATGTGACATGTCGTGATATCGTGACACTTTTCTCTCTGGCGCCTTCTCTCGGCTTTTGGTCGCAAAAATGTGACATGTCGCGATATCGAGACATTTTTCTCCTCTGCGTCCCCTCTTGTCTTCTGGTCACGAAAATGCGACATGTCACGATATCACAACATTTTTCTCCTCTGCGCCTCCTCTTTATCTTCTAGTCGTGAAAATGTGACATGTCGCGATATCGTGACATTTTTCTCCTCTGTGCCTCCTCTTGGTCTTTTGGTCGTGAAAATGCGACATGTCACGATATCACAACATTTTTCTCCTCTACGCCTCCTCTTTGTCTTCTGGTCGCTAAAATGCGACATGTCGCGATATCGCGACATTTTTCTCCTCTGTGCCTCCTCTTTGTCTTCTGGTCGCGAAAATGCGACATGTCGCGATATCGTGAAATTTTTCTCCTATGCGCCTCCTCTTTATCTTTTGGTCACTAAAATGCGACATGTCACGATATCATGACATTTTTCTCCTTTGTGCCTCCTCTTTGTCTTTTGGTTGTGAAAATGCGACATGTCGCGATATCGCGACATTTTCCTCCTCTACGCCTCATTTGGTCTGTTGGTCGTGAAAATGCGACATGTCACGATATCGTGACATTTTCCTCTTTTGTGCCTCTTCTTGTCTCCTGGTCACAAAAATGCGACATGTCGCGATATCGTGACATTTTCCTCATCTACTCCTCTTCTTGTCTCCTGGTCATGAAAATGCGACATGTCGCAATATCGTGACATTTTCCTCATCTACTCCTCTTCTTTGTCCTTTGGTCGCGAAAATGCGACAGGTCACGATATCGCGACACTTTTCCTCCTTTGCGCTTTCTCTCGTCCTCTGGTCACGATAATGCAACATGTCACGATATCGCGACACTTCTCTCTGTTGCGCCTCCTTCAACTTTCTAGTCGTGATTTCACGACATATCATGAAATCACATTTTTTTGCTCCACGTCTCTCTCTCCTCCCTAAGTCGTGAAAACGCGACATGTCGTGATATCGCGACACTTTTCTCTGTCGTGATATCGCGACATCAAGGCAAACACTTAGAAATTTTCTTATCGATGCAAGATTGCTCTGCTGCCATCGGATGCTCCTGCATCACTGACTTGACTATTACTATCACTAACCTAACTGGTACTGTCATTGACTCAACTGTTATTGCCACTAATTTGGATGGTACTAAAATATTTCATTTTTTTATAGAGACTTGCAGACTCTGTCCTAACTATTGGTGCATGCAAAGTGTGTTCTTCTATGATAGGGAAGTCATTCTCTATATGCTCACTTTTTGGGATCATAAATTCATATTCAACAGAATAGGGATATGTGTGTTTTTTTAGGTTAAAGTTTTTAACATAAATAGGGTATGCTAGGTAGAGGAGTATGTAACACCCATAAGTCCTATGTTATACCGCAGTGATGAACAATAGTTCTTAGACCAATATTTCAAGCCACTACCCAAGGAGGATTCCACACATACCCTTGAGCATACTATCTGCCTCTTTGAAAATATGGGAGGGTAATCATCCAGGATGATGTGTCTTTTGGACTATGGATGATACAAGACCCAAAAGCTTCCTACTAGATTTTTTTTCAGCCTAGAATGGTATCCTGATACATCTGAAGATGCATAAGAGCTCAATTCCATGTGCAAGTGTTGTTTGAGGCTTGGGTAATAGATTCTGATCGCCCCTCACTTCACTAGACACTTTATGGGCTATCTATATTAACCAATAATGACAAATCCTTCACAATATTTTAAAACCCTCAACATAAGGTTTCTTGGTTTTTGAATTTTTTTTTGGTTTTTTGAATAAATAAAATTAGAATGAAAAATACAAGAAAATTATACCTAACAAGCAAAAATGACTAAGCAAGAATTATTGTAGTCGTAGTAGAACTCAACCCTATAAATTGCTTTAATACCACTTGTAAGGAACCTACTATTGAAATAAAGCTCACACACACAAAATATTAAAAGATAACTAAAATACATGCAATGATATAATAACACTATGCATAAAGTAATTGTAGAATTAAAACAATCTCACAAATAACTCAAAATCACAAGCCTCTTCGAGGGGGCAACCTCCTTGAATATTTCATTAACTTGCAAAAAGATACTTTCATACATGGCTTCATGCATTTTAAAGTGAAATCTACATGCAATCCTACCTAAAGGCTCAAGATTTGCCTTACATGCAAAATGCCACTTGAGCTAGAATATTCTACCAAACATTGATTACAATCTTGATAACTGTTATATATGATAACACCACTTGGCTAGGTGCCTTACTTGCCACATACATTATAAATTATTACAAAAAACATTATAATTGAATCACCCTACGTTGAAAGTGGGTCATTACATAATAATGAGAATTACAAAATAATGTTAGGATGAGATACTAACACTTAGCTCATTCTTGTTATCCATAGCACTCCACCAAAGTAGAGGAGAATTTCATCTTGTGTTCCATTCTTCTTATTACAATGAATGCTCTATTTCATCCCAAGTAGAGGAGAATTTCATCCCAAGGTTGATCTATTTCATCCTTTAGAGGATAATTCTATTCTTGAAGACTTGCAACTTATTTTTACCAAGCACGATTCTATTTTTGATGAGCCATCATATTTAGCACCTCATCACTCTCATTACCATGTTATTCCTTTGTTACCTAGAAATGCACCTTTTAACATTAGATTGTATCGATATACTCATGCTCTTAAGTCAAAAATAAAGAAGTTAGAATAAAAATTATTAAAAATTAATGTCATTTAGCCAAGCAATAGTCCTTACACTTCTATAGTTTTACTAGTATGCAAGAAATATGGGTCCTAGCGGTTGTGTATTGATTATCGAGAGCTCAATAAACTCACCATCAAGGATAAGTTTCCTATTCCAATGGTGGATGAATTACTAGATGAAATTTATGGGACTACGTATTTTTCAAACTCAACCTTCACTCGAAGTACCATAAATTTAGTCTCAAGGATGAGTATATTTCCAAGACTGCTTTCCATACTCATGAAGGTCGCTTTGAAGTTTTGGTAATGCCATTCAGCTTTACTAATACCTCTTACACTTTCCAAAGACTCATGAACAACATTTGTCACCCATTCCTATAAAAGTTCATCCTGGTCTTCTTTGATGACATTCTGTTGTATAGATGATCATGGGCAAAGCATCTTATTCATGTGAATCAGACCCTCCAACTGTTGGCACAACATCAAATCTATGCTATGCATTCCAAGTGTTCTTTTGGTTTGACAAAAGTGGAAAATTTGGGACACATTTTCACTAAGGAGGGTGTCAAAGTTGACCCCAAGAATATCCAAGCGATTCAGGAATGGTTGAAACCTCGCACTCTCAAAGGTCTTAGGGTATTTTTATGGCTTATACGTTATTATCATAAATTTATTTGTAACTATGGTAAAATTGTAGATCCCCTCACTTCCATGTTAAAGAAGAACTCTTTTATTTGGATGGGACCTACTGAACAGGCTTTCCTATAATTGAAGTATGCTATGACCACTACACTTGTTTTGGCCATGCCAAATTTCTCCCAACTTTTTGTCATTGAAAGCAATGCTTCAGGTCATGGTATTGGTGCAATGTTGATACAAGAAGGGAGAACCTTGGTCATCATAGTAAAGCTCTCTCTAGCTGTACTTTGGGAAAATCTACTTATAGCACTGAGATGATAGCAATTCTGCATGTAGTAACCCATTGGCAATTGTACCTCATCGAATGTCATTTCTCCATTAAAACATACCATCAAAGTCTCAAATACTTTTTGAAACAACAGGTTGCCACCCCTAAACCAAAAAAATAGACCTCTAAAATCATAGGCTATGATTATGATATCACATATAATAAGAGAAAGGAGAATATTGTGGTCTATGCTCAGTCTTGCCAAATTGAGGCTCTCAGAATATTGTGTGCCATTTTAGTACCAATTCTCCAATGGATCAATTCCTTATGCAAGGAAGTACTTTAGGATTTTGAATTGTAGACTTTGGTTGCTTCCCTACACACTAAGCCTACTTCATGTCTAGGATACACTTGGGATGACCAAGATTTGCATTACCACCAATGTCTTGTTGTTTCCCACAAGCCCCCACTATGGAAACTTCTCATGACATAATTGCATGCCACCTCATTTATCGAACATTTAGGATTTATTAAAATGTAAGAATGAATTAAGCAATTTTTTTTTTGGAAGGGTACAAAAATGGACATTCAATATTTTATGTTAGCTTGTGATACTTGTCAATAGATGAAAGGTGAAATGATACATTCTCTAGGTACTCTTCAACCCTTGCCCATTCCTACCTAGGTTTGAAAAATATTTTTATGGATTTTATTGAAGGATTACCTAAGTTCATAGGAAAATTTGTTATCTTCATGGTAATAGATCATATTTTAAAATATGCTCACTTTTTATCCTATCCCATCCTTGCACAACATCCACCATTACCCAAATTTTACTTGATTTTATATTTCACCTTCACGGTTAGCCCTCCTCCATCATGTTAGATCATGACCCAACCTTTACTAGTCACTTCTAGCAAGAATTATTTAAGTTGCATGGAATTCAAATAAAAATAATTTTAGCTTATCATCCACAAATAAATGGCTAGACAAAGATTGTCAACAAGTGTTTGGAAATATACCTTTGTTGCTTTACCTATGATCATCCTACGCACTAGTCAAAATGGTTTCCTTTGGCCGAGTGGTGGTACAACACTTCCTATTACACAACAACCAAGGTTACCCTTTTGAGGTAGTTTATGGGTGCCCTCCACCCACACCTTCCTCCTACATTTCAGGTAGCTCTAAGATCTATGTAGTCAACACTACTCTCAGTCAACATACTGATGTTCTTCATTAACTGAAGATGAATTTGGATGCAGCCTAGAACTGGATGTGCCAATAGGATGACCAACACTGTTTCAAGTGTATTTTTTATGTGGGTGATATGCTTTTCCTTTAGTTTCGCCCATACGAATAATTATCTCTCTAGCTTTGTATATTCTAGAAACTTGCCACAAAATACTATGGGCCCTACTAGGTGTTACAGTGGATTGGTGCCACACCCAAAAAATTGGCCCTTCCAACTACATCTAAGCTCCATCCTATTTTTCATGTTTTCTCTCTCAAAAATATGGTAGGAAATTAGGTACAGGTTCAATATGCACTCCCAAAGATAGATGAAAAATATTCTATCTTTCTTGAATCCAACTAATTATTGGATCGTCAAACTCACACTCTCTACAACTGCACCATTACTGAAGTCCTTGTTCAGTGGTGTGGACTCCAACAAGAATATGCTACATAGGAGTCTCTCCATCAGTTCCAACACCAATTTCCTCACCATCAACATTGAGGATGAATATTTTTGAAGAGGAAGGACATGTTAGGATACCATCCTAATGTTATTTTGTAATTCTTATTATTATGTAATGATCCACTTCCAACATGAGGGGATTATCTTATAATGTTATTTTATAATACTTTGTAATGTATGTGGCAAGTAAGGCACCTAACCAAGTGGTGTCATCGCATGTAACCATTATCAATATTGTAATTGATGTTTAGTAGAAGATTCTAGCTCGAGTGGCATTTTGCATGTAATCCAACTCTTGAGTGTTTAGATAGGATTACATGTAGATTTATCTTTAAAATGTATGAAGCCATGTATGAATGTATATTTTTACAAGTTAATGAAATATTGAAGGAGGTTGCCCCATCAAAGAGGTCTACAATTCTAATTTATTTTTGAGATTATTTCAATTTTACAATTACATTATGCATAGTGTTATTTTGTTACTACATGTATTTTAGTTATATTTCAGAATTTTATGTGTGAGCTTTATTTCAATAGTAGGTTCCTTACACTGAGAATCCTTGTGGAACTAGTTATGTTTGAGGGTGATGATGAAGTGAGAAAAATGCTATGCAAGGGTGAATTGCACTCTAGGAGTGGGCCAGGGTCCTAGAAAGGGCTCTATGATAGCCATGGAAGGAGAGAATAAACTCCAAAAAGCCACCCATGGCTACCATAGATCCCTTTCTAGGAACCTGGCCCACTCATGGAGTAGAGGGCATGTTCAGATTGAAGAAATTGAGTTTGAATTATCTATGTATCTTCTGGCTAAAGTGATTGGTTTACATAATGATGATGCATACCATAAGTACCCTAAACACTCTCTCAAGTAAGAGTATGATCTATTTGTTGATGCCTAGAAATTATTTTCAAAGTTGCACAATGGTTATAATGTAAAGGTATTGTTGTCTCCATGGAATCATGTTCTCACGGTGATTATGAAGTATTTTATGTTGGATTCTAATAGGGATGTGATCCAGAGTTGTCATATAATGTTTCTCAATATTTGAAGCGTAAGCAACTAATGAATGTGTTGGTATTCCTATTTTAATATTTGAAGAAGTCCTTATGTGTATTTAAAAGAAAAAAAGGGTTAGATATGTTACACCATGATTTGATCCTGCTAACTTTCAAGTTCGTGGTAAACTCTAAAGGGATCGTGGTTGAAGATTCCTTGTGGAAAATTGAAATTTTTAAAATTTCTCCCTTTGTGGATCCTTTTCATCTTCTAAATCTAAGGAGGTTTTCAAATCAGGGGATTATGGTTTCTCCCCCTCACCACCTAAATCAAAAGGTATGGAATCAAAGTCTAAAAAGTCTCGATAGTCCCTAGGGACTCCTACTCATGGTACTACATGAAGATCTATTAGACTCTCTACATGGATGACCAAGGCTTTGGCTCTTCCTATTTTGGTTTTTTCTTCTAACTCTAAGGGAGGTTCACTTGCTCGTAATATTCCTAGATAGGGTTATGCATAAGGGGTTGGACTCAAAATGTAGTTGTAGAAAAATGGTGAATCCTAATCAAAATAAAAGTGAATCAAGGTGAATCCTAAGAAAATCAAATCAATCATATTTACACCAAAATTTGGGGTATTTTAAGCCCTAATAAGTAACATCATCTTTGGCATCATTGTTTACCCATTAAATAACCTTATAACTTCATAAACACACCACCATGAGATCAGGATCAAAAAATATGCCTATGTTTAGATATATATTATGGTAAATTAACCCTAAGAAAAAATTGATCCCAAAATGTTTAGGCGAATGGGCCGACATCGAGGATCCACATATTCACCAATTTTCAATTTTGAAAATCCTAATATTCACCCAATTTGGGAATATTCACCACTATGATAACCCTATTCCTAGAGGTTATTTACTACCTGATATTTCTCACGTTCCTATTGAGTCGTCGACCTCTATCCCTCTAGGTTCCTACCCAATTTTAGACATGCTTGAATGTAAGCATCAAGTCTTTCTGGGATCAATCAATGTGGCCATTGCTTTCATAAATGAGATCAAGGATATTTTTAAGAGTCAAATGGAGAACTTTGTCCTATAGTGGTTTATGGATTAGCATTTTCCTCTATAATTTAGCTCATCCTTGGGATTCTATGCTCTATTTTTGGATCCTTTCTTGGTGTTTTTCCTTTTTTTTGGGCTTTATCAGTTTAGTTGCGTTGCTTTCCTCTTGAAGGAGTTGGTGCTTTTGATTTGGACTTAGTTTTTGTTGATTTTCCTTCTCTACTCGGTTTGATTAGGTTTGGAGACCCTATCAAAACCTCTTTCTTTAACTAATAAAAAAAAAACTTATACCTTTCTATTTTTATGTTTTTCTTGTACTTTGTGTTTGTATCAAAAACAAACTTAACCATTGAAACGTTTATATTTAAGTATATTATAAATTATATGCATTCACTTTTTATTTTTAAATATTTGTTAGTGTGGATGATATAAAGCTCACCATGTTTTCAGCTAAAAATAAAGAATCATTATTATTATTATTTTAGAATCTCAAAAATTCAGTGCAATATTTAAAAAAGTAAATAGACTATAAATCCTTAAAATTTAAGTTATAATCATTTAAACCATAATGAAAACTTTATATAAAACTATAAATATAAATGAACTATCTATTTTTTAAATTTTAGTTTAGTTTCCTATGTATAATATATGTTACAAAGTATGCTAATTTATTCTAAAGGATGTAAAAGCACAAAAAAATTGGCATAGATCATGCACAATGGTTTTAAGACTTGAAGTGTATTTTTTATCATATATTTAGTTTTCATTCATAAACATATAAAAAAGCAGTACAACGGTTTAGGTTTTGGTTTTTCTTCAAAAGGTCCAAGGTTCTAACTGTTGTGTGGGCAAGTGTGTGAGGGGTGGGTGTGTGGTGAATTTGTGTTAAATTCCCTATTGATAAGTATAACACTCAAATTTAATAGAGATTATGGTTAGCAGGATACTGTTCAACCCTATACATCGGTCATAAAAAATTTCTCACAATATTCAAATATATAAAAAAAAAATTATATCAACATTTATACCAAAGGGGTGAGTGTGTGGTGGCTTTGTGTTAAATTCCCTATTGATAAGTATAACACTCAAATTTAAGAGAGATCATTGTTAGGATGAGACTTTTCAACCCTATACATCGGTCATAAAAAAATTTCTCACAATAATCAAATATAAAAAAAAAATTATGGCAACATATATACCAATGAACAAAAAACAAATATATAATTAAAATATTTATAACATAATATTATAATTTATTATATATTATAATATAATTAATTAAAATATTTTAAATAATATTATAATATAAAAATATTGAGATTGTTTAAAATATCAGCACCTCTAATAAATCAACATGAAGGATATCCAAGAACTCTTGGTAGAACTCAACGGGAAAACCATCAGGACTTGGAGTTTTCCTTTTTGCATTTTAAAAACTACTTGTTGAAGCTCAATGATAGTAATATGAGTAGTCAAAATAGAGTTCTCCTCAGAAGTGATAAGAGAAGGGATTTCTTTGAGTCAAGAGGAGTAGCAGCAAAAATATTGGAAAAGTAATCAACAACAATAGAGTTCATGTCATCCCAAGTATAAACAACATCTCCAGAATATGATTTTAAGGAAGAAATAAAATCGTGAGATCTTTGAGCTAGAAGATATTTGTGTAAGAAATTTGTGTT